>JAHLSL010000018.1:12268056-12299737 GCA_025920805.1 Petroica traversi | reverse complement strand
GTCCCAACCCACAGTGATGCTCTCGGCACGGGGGGACCCACTGTCCCCAGCAGTGTCACCCCCTCAGCACCCCAAGCTCCTTCTAGGCATTGGTAGCATAAATGCTACAAAGCCAAGCAGCAAGGACAACTTCTGCTTTAAAATATCTCTCATCCAGGTGATTTACTTGCAGAGCGTTCCTGTCAGATCCTAATGCAGCTCAGACTTGGGGCCTGACCCACCTGCCAGCTCCCCTTCCTAGGGTTATTTACTCGGGGCCGTGTTTGGCTGCCCGGCTGTGCTGCCTGGAGGGCTGCAGCTCGGAGGCAGGCGGTCACGGCATGTTGCAAGCAAGTCCCTTCCTCTTCTGAATGTGAGTTTTTTACCTCTTTCCCATTAAAAATGATACAGATATTCATCTCGATCAGACAGCTACATAGGTAATGCAGAGGGGGCACCCCCCACCCCGTGCTGTTTCCAGCAAGCCTTTGACAGTGTCCCCTAGCTCAGGCACAGCCTGACCGCAGCTTTACAAGAGTTTTGATTCCAATCGGTGCTGGGAAGGGAAATATGTGAACAGATTGCAATAAAAAATCCAACAAGCCCAAATTCAGCCAACTGAGCCCGAAGCTGCCATTTCAGCAGGAGCCAATCATGAGGCTGCAGTGCGAGCTTGTTTCCACTTAAACAAAACAAAATAAAATGAAAAAAGCTTCAGCCAGTGCCTGGGTGGGTGCCCGGGTGGGTGGGCTGGAGCCGGCCGTGGCCATCGGTCCAGCTGCCCCGCTCCAAGGTGTCCCAGCAGAGCACGGCCGGGCTGGGGATGCCAACGTGGAGGCTGAAATATCCGGCTCTGCGGCCACGGACAACTTCTCTGCTCTGATAAAGGCAGGCATCCGGGGCTGCGAGGCCGTAAACAGGGAAATACTGGTCAAAGAGGAACAAAAATCTCAGTGTTTTTTTCTCCTGCAGGCTGCAGATTATTATTTTCTTTTTCTTTTTTTTTTTCTCTCCTCCCCACACCCAATCCGCTCGGTTCCTTGTCCTTTCGGGAGCACTAAATTCATCATGTGGATGTGAAGCGGGGCTTGTGCGGGGAAGGGAGCCGCGGTTTGCTCGAGCAGACGCAGGCAAGGTCACAGCAGCCTCCCCATAAATTACCCCGTCCCACCGTAAACAGCAACAGGAGAGGGGAAGCGCGGCGGCTTCGGGGGCTGGGGGCCGCAGGGGCCGATACATAACATTGTGACAAGTCAAACAACTCTCAGGGTGTTCACTTGCCAAAGAAATATTTTTCACATCCAATCTATTAGGCAAACAAGATGAAAAAGAATTTCCTACTTTGCTGAAAAAATACCAGGACTGAGTATGAAGCGTGCCTTAAAAAAAAAGAGAAAAGAAATTAAGTGTGACCATCTATAATGTTTTTTTTCCAGTGGCTCTGACAGCCTTACAGGCATCCTGACTGTACAAGGAGGAAGCTGATGCTTTAAAGAATCCTAACAGTTTCTCGCTTTTTGGCCCATCTGGGTGTTGCAGGAACAGTAATGAGTCAGATAATTTGGAAAGCAACAGCCTCAGATTTGCTCCCCTCCCTGCTAACCCCCTCCCAACCCCATTTCACTGAACCAAACCCAAACAGCTTGCTGCTTTCCTTTTTCCCCTTCCCTTTTCCTGCCAGGTCAGTGGAGAACGTGTTTCATGACATGCTTTTTTTAACCTACAACACAATTTTTGAAAAAAGATCCTCCCAGAGTTTGCCCTTCTCGCTGCCTGACTTCTCTGATCGTTTTGGACAAGTGAAAATCCAAAGAAAAAGGGCTTCTTCAACAGTTTTGAGTCTTCCAGTACCAGCCACCATTTCTGGGGGTGTTACAGGAGCAATGGAAGAGCAGTTTTGTGACCTGATTGGGGGCTCCGTTGGAAGAGACAATCCTGTCAGAAGGTGAACCTGCTGAAGAAAAAAAAGGATCACCCCCAAAATCCAGTTGTCTTTCTACTAAATTTTAATTTATTTCCTTTTTTTTTTTTTTTTTTGACAAAGACATCTAAATTATACACGGAGTAACAACATGACCAGATATTGCAAATATCCCTTTCTGGTGAAATACAAAAAGGGAACATAAAAGAAAGAGCTTGCGTGGACCTGGCCAGCCCAGGGAATGCAACAGCTGCCACCTTTTGCTTTTGGAGAAGAGTGAGCTTGTTGGAGTGGGCTGGTCTCATCCCAGTACACTTCATAAAGAGAGTCTGGTGACCAGTTATCATTTTGATAGAGAGAGAAGTCATTAACATTCAAGAAACATTATAGGTAGCGGGAAAAATGGGAGAAGGTTGCAAGAGGCTTTGGCAAGCATTCTCCAAGGGCAGGGGAGTCTGCAGTGGAGGACACAGCACAGCTGGGGGAGGACATGAGTCCCCATGCCCAGCACTCGTGGTCAGAGCAGGGGCTTGGGCTCAGGTTTTCTGATGTGCCCTTGGAGAATTTCACTTCTCCAGCACCTCTCCCCTCAGGGAACACAACGGGGCAGGAGCAGGAGAGGCCGCTTTCAGCTATCGAAAAGGTAGAACCAGATTTAATGATGTGAAAGTGAAGCACGAGAGGGGAATTAACCCCTGTGACAAACACCCCGAGGTCTGTCTGCCACTCGGAGCCTTTAAATCATGGCTGGGTTTCTCCTACCAGAGGGGCTCTGGTTGAGCCCTGAGTCACCACGGCGGGTGGGGTTTAACGGGCTGTGTTATGCGGGAGGTCAGGAGAGAACACAACGGTCCTTTCTGGCTTTAAAAATCTAGGAATTGATGCGACGCGTGGCAGAGCTCCACCCATACCAATGAGACGCTTGGTTCCCCCAGCCTCACTTGAAAGGAGGGTGAAGCTGAGAGCGCTGGAAGGACGGAACCCTGCGTGTGCCACTGCCACAAACCAGGGCGGGGCTGAAGGGCTGGCGGAGGGGCAGGGGCTGCGCTGATGGGTGGCAGGCGTTTCTGGCTGGCCCCAGACAGTTGTCCAGGCGTTTGTAGCCAGGTGCTGCCCAGGGCAGAGAGCCCTGCAGAGGCCATAGCAGATGTAAATACATTCAGATAAGGAGCAGCAAGTGAACAGAACCTCAAATCAGCATACATTTTCACCAGGTTGCACAGAGAAACGTTTACAATACAATGAACATTTACAGCCATCACTGCAGGATGATATACTTCAGACACGGTCATTTTAACCCCCACCTCCATCCTCCCAGCACAGCTCACTCTATTACAGTCTTCCTCTCTTACCACCTAGCACAGGAAAACCAAATTCGCTACTCGGTTACAGGTGACACTCTGGCAGTACAGATGCATGCAACCAATACACAGGGCTACATGCAGCACAACAAATGAGCCAGCAAACGTTTCTGGATCCTGAGTTCAATAAGGCAATTTTTCCTTCCCAACTAAAGTGACAGGAAAATTACTACATATTTATTTCACAAGCATTTCCAAGTTTAACCAATGTTAGAACTTAAAAGAACCACATTACCCTCCTGGATGCTTTTCAGCCCCAGGAAGGCCACTGTGGCACTGGTGGGGTGTCACAGACAAAGTCTGCCACTGCTAAAAGAGTAGGGAGTGGGAAAGCACCACCTCAAGTCCCTTGCAAGTGTGAAAGATCCATGCCTGAGCCCCTAAAGGGTGCTTTGCTCTACTCTGCCTGGGCCAGAGGAGAGATACCCAAGCACTTCCCTCTGCATCTGGTAAGCAACGTGGGCATATCCAAAACTTGGGGAGTATCTGTCGCAAAGCTCTGCCACTCAGCCAGCACAAGCCTGCCCACAGGAAAGGGTTGCAATTCTTTACATTGCTTACATCAGGCAAATGCATTATTTGCAAGGAAAAGGTGATGCTGGGATGAATTTCTCCTTCTGGGACTGACCCAGGAACATGCCATGCTAAATTCTGCAGCGTTCCCGATAAGCCTGCGCAGCTGGGGAGTCACCGAGCAAGCTGCATTTAAATGAACATCTCATCTTATGACTCCTTACTCAATCCATGCAAAGCCGGAGCTGTGTCACTTTGTGTCATTAGCGATTGCTTAACAGCTCACTTGAGCCCGCTCTTCCCCCCCACCCTGCTCCCCAGTCGTCTGGTTTTTAAAGCAAGGCTCTGCTTCTCCGGCATGCGTGTCCTGCCTCCCTGCTGGAGACAGATGCACTCGGAGGGTGCTGACTCACGGACGCAGGCAGATTAAAGTTGGATTGCTAAAGCAGTTGTTGTCCCAGCTGTCCCTGTGCCCCCAGCCACAGCAAAGACAGCTGAACTACACACGGATCAGCCCTGAGCTGCTACTGTACATGCTGATGTATGGAGGGACCTGGAATGAGCCCCAGATGACTTTAATATGCCAAGCTGTAACACGTAGGCGGCCCAGAGGCTGCTTCACGTACAGTGCAGATGTTTGTGCCGTGAGGTGGAGATGTCCAGGGGAAGGGAGAAAAAAGAGCTGGGAGCTCCAGGGGTGTCAGCCGTCTGCCTGGGTCCATGAGTCAACTCGCTGACGCGTGGTAAAGCCACATGCTTTAGTACATGCAGCTTTCCCCATCCTGCGCGACCGTCGTCTCCAGGAGGTGGAAGGGGTAATGCAGTCCCCAGTCATTCTCTGGCCTTTTGCAGACAGGCAGCAAACAAAGCTGGCAAGCAGGGCAGTGGGATTATTTTACCATCTGTGCATTAGAAACTGGCCCAGGAGTTACCAAGCTCGCTTCATGCAGGACATGGCTACTTTGGCGTGCTAATCGCTCCCGCTCCCTGTCAGTCTGGGGCTGGATTTGAATTGGGGACGAGGAGGTGGAAATCACATTCTCTTTCCTATTTCAGCAACTGCGTCCTTTTAGAGGGAAGCCGGCTCAGGGAAGAATGAATGCTGTTTTAAAAAGCACTTCCCATCTGCCATTCACCAAGATCCTCACCCTCACCAGGGCAACCCACAGCCAGCACCGGGCTGGGGGAACTCAGGCCCTGGACAGCCAGCCTGCCATGGGGCAGTCCCCCAAGGCCCTGGAAGCGCCAGGCAAGGCATGCAGAGGTGGTAGGGTAGGAGAATACATTGTGCACATTTCAAAGAAGGAAACCTGGGACCTGATATCTCATTCTAGAAAGTAATCATGGACTTAATTGCATTTTCCTGCAGAGTTGCCTTAACATCAAGGGAAAATCAACAGGGATTGTTCAACATCAAGACTAATCTCACATATGGAACTTATTGAACAGAGGAACAACGTTTTTGCTGGCTCAAGGTGAAATGCTGGGCTAAATTCTCCTTCAGCTGCGAGAAATGCCCTAGGCACGCTCATCCTGCATTATTCCAACTGTAAAGAGCTTCAATTATACACACATAACCCTTCTCTCCCTTCTACAGCGGTGTCGCAATGCAACAGTGCCTCGTTATCATCAAACTCCTCTTTTATGGCTATAGGAATATGTGGAAGTCTTCTACCCTTGTTACACAAATGACTCCTTAGCAGCTTTATTTTAAGAAACTACCCACAATTGGTAACACAACTGCATTTTATCTGTCACTGAGGGGAAGCTGTGACTGACGCCCGAGCATGTCCTCAGCAACTGCGTATAGGGCAGCTCCTATGCATCTAAGCCACTACAGTAACTCACCACTCCCTCTGCTCCACACTGAATCAGTCTTGCTTCTGCTTACAAACTTGCTTGCTAATCAGACATTTAATACTATTTATGTATAGGGAGGAAATATGTAATTCCTTTATTGGGATAAAAAAAATGATACTAAAGAGCAGGTCAAGTTCCAAATCCAGCAGTAGATTTAAACTGATGTTGTTCCCTTTTTTCTCTCTCTTTTTTTTTTTTCTTTTAACAGCTGTAGCTGAGCACAGATGGAAAAACATTTGGTCAGAAAGCAGCAAATTAGTGTTTTCAGGCTAGAATTCTGCTCCCACCGCTCCTCCATTTCCATGCAGCTCAGAACGCTTTACTTCTTCTTAGCACTGACATTTTTGCACACCCAGTTCATGCCATCCTTCGGACAGAGAAAGGTAATGTTAGTCAAGCGAAGGGAGGAGGAATCCCCCAAGCCCACCCCACCACCATTCTGCAAGCACTGTGTTCTGCCTCCTCATTGACCCCCTGCCTGCCTTTCTGTGCCCAAACCACTGTGGGTTAAAAAAATAAGTGCTTCCTTGCTTGGTAGATATTGTCACACAGAGGTTATTAAATCTTTCATCTGACCATAAAAAGTATCATCATCTCAACACGTCGCTATGTGTAGGTCCTTAGAGGAAGGATCACTTTGCAGTCAAGGTACGTCAGTGGCAGATGAAGGCTTAGTTCCAGGTTCAGCTACAGATGATTTGTGTAACCTCAGGCAAGTCATCTTATCTTGGAGACTGGATTTTAGGGGACTGCTTGTTATACAGTCAGGCCCCTGTTAAGAAAACAGCTCTAATTCTCTGCTCATCTGCAAGTCTTAAAATCCAGATCCACGAAAGTCACCAATAACCAGACCTGGACCCTGCTCCCTGTTCATCAGGTCCCCCACAGAAAATGGGCCCTCAGAGATCCCACAGGGGTTCTGTGAGAAGCTATGTGGTCTTGTTTTAAGAGGCTGACATACTCTTTAAGGTACATGTGTAAAAATGTGTGGGTGACTTCTCTGGCCACTGCAAGCAGGATGGCAACACTTGTGCCATGAATACCCCATTTGAGAGTTTATTGCCAAGATCCCAGAATGGGATATGCTACTGAAAGCCAAAGCAACACTTCATCTGCTCCTGTCATTTATCCACGAGATGTGCACAATGCAAGATACACAGTCTGCTCATATTTGTGTCCCATTAAATCCCTTACCTCTGTCCTGCCTATGAGGTATCTCTGGGGACAGGGAGGCTGAAGGCAAAAGGTAGGGTTTTGGGGATGAGAAGGGAGCAGCACATCTTTGTATTTGGAAGTTAGACAAATGTTACCTCAGAGTTCAGAGTGGAGGGATTTCACTGCATTATGTTCAGCGGTCATTTTTGTATCATTACAACAACAACCTTAGTTAGACCCTAAGAAAAGTCAGAGTTTTTGGGCAAACATCACTGGTAGCCCCATGGTAGCAGTGTTGCTGGTTTCCTATACCCTTGTTTCCAGACTGCCAAAAAGCTGCCAAGGACCTCAACTTCTCCAGGGAATGGTGGCCCAAGGCAGAGCACGGCAGGCCCTTCAGGCCAGCTGACACTCATGTCATGCCTCTATGCTGTCCCTCAGCCACAAAGGTGGTGGCCATGTCAGAGGGGAGCTAAAGAGTTAAGAGAGAAGAGAGGTAGTCCTCAGGGCTTAATCAGAAGCAGAGAGGTTCTCACTTGAAAATACCAATTCACCTTGATAACTGTGCTATGTGGCACTTCTTATCCGAAGGGGAGCAGCAACTTTTGAAATCAGTCCTTGTTGCTGTGTTAAATAAAGAATAAGTGAGCCCAGTTTGTGCTGGGGTGCACATGAGGCCCTACGCTAATAACACTTCTAACTCCAACCTTGGGGAGGGTTGATGTCTCCAGTTTCATTTATTTATCTCCCCAGCAGAGATCAGTGTAAAACAAATTGTCTGAAATCCTCAGAGCAAATGGGAAAAGATGAGCGGTAGATTCATTTTAAGGCCCAGTAGCTTTGTGTCTTCCCCTTTCAATAACACTGATAACCTAGGTGTAAAACATGTAATGCCTTAAGCAATCAATAGCATGGTTTAAAGCTTATCACTTTAGAGAGAGAGGGAGCCAGTGATTCCCAGCATGAGGAATGCCAGGGCTTAACAATGGGGCTGGGAGGAGAGGTGTCAAGCCTTTGACTTGATTGTGTGCTTTAGAAATCTGCATGATTGCCTGCAAAGAGTAAAAATAAATAAATAACTAAAAATGCTCCCACAATGATTTCAGCTTCCCCTGCCTCGGAAGCAATAATCACATTTGCACACATCATGGCATACAAGGCAAGCAGAGCTCCTCATTCATTTTGAATGTAGGTTTATTTGCTGAACCAGAACAGCTGAGACAGCTTAAAGTAATAAATATCAGCTGACACCCTCTGCTATTCAGCACAGTAATCCCAGAAACAATACATCACTGCAAAACAACAAACACGTATCCTATCTTCTACCTAATCTGACCACAACCTGAATTCACAGTGATTAAAACTCTGCCTGCTGCCATTGGGGAGCTCAGCAAGGGGAAAGGCAGACCATTGCAGCACCAGCACGGCGAGGGTCATAAAGCAGAGTTTATGATGGGATTTACCATGGCTGGGAGCCTGGCTGCATGAAGCATTTAATGAGGGCAAAAGAATGACATAGCAAAATGCAAGAGGAAAGGTGAACTCCAAATACGCTTGAAATACGTAAGTAGGTCACCAAACTTTTAAAGCAGGAATAGATTTTAAAAACTCTCTTCTGGCATGAGTTAATTGACAAGAAATATCACATTTAGTTGTAAATATCCCCCTGCCTGACTCTGAAAAAGGGAAAATTAACATGTTCAGCTATATCAGAAAGGTAAATGTGAGACCCCTTCCTCAGCTACGACTGCAGCTTCTGGTGAAACATTTTTTTTGGGGGGGTGGGTGGGGGAGGTGTTGTTCTGTAGTGTACCCAGATACTTTGGAGAATACCAAATGCAATGGAAAGAAAAAAAAAACAAAAGCTAAAAGGTATGTTTGCAGTTTTTCTGCCTATAGTGTGAAGCAGGACAGAGCATTGGTAAGATAGAGAAATCCAAGGAAGCTGCAACAAACACAAAGAGCTGCTATGGGAAAGGTACATGGGAAGGAGGAAACAGTGCTTGAAAGAGTCAAGTCCTCAAGGAGTCAACTGTTGTCATCTTTTGTCCCTGCACATTCTGTCTCTATATCTGCATGTTTAAAAGATGGGTCTATGAAGAAAGTAGAATCCCTACAGTAACATTTAGATCTTGATAGATGTCCTTGTGCTGCTTTGTTGAGACGCAGAGACATTGGCAGGTACTCTGAGGATCGAGGCGGATACAATATTAGTATTCCAGCCTCAAGTCAACCCTGGGAAAACTTAGGGAAAGATTTCAGATCTTTCAGCTTTGCCTCTCTTAGCTCCTTAACAAGCAGCTAGTAAACTTTACTAAAGCAAAGAGAGAGAACCTCAGGGAAGAGGATAACATTCCTTGCAGAGAAATGCTGCTCACACAACCCCGCCTTGCTGCAGTCCCATCTGCTATTGTGCCAAGGGAGTTGTACTCCAACGCCCTTTGGGAAAGCACTGGTAGAGCCTTCCCTGGAGAAATGAAAAGTCCTGCTTAAGATTAGCCTACTGCTTGCTTATTCTCTGCATTATCAGCTTTGCGGCTATGGGAGTGAAGTAATCTGACTTCAAACACAGCGAACAAGTCCTTTCCACCCCATAAAAAGCCTCGCGATTTCTGCTCCCCTGCAAGCCTGGGATCAGGCAAGGCCACAAACTTGTGACCCCTAATGTGACCTTAAGGACAGAAAAGCTTAATCCTTTCATGTAATCCTCTGTCTGCCATAACAAATTGGGTCAGGCAAGTGCAAAATTCTCAATCTCTAGCAATTTTGGTATGCGTTATTTTAACTGTCACTTTCTTCTCCCTCTGCACAGCCAGGACTGTGCCTTCATTATCTGTCATTTCCTTGCACCTCCAGTGATCATACAGGCTGGCTCTTACAGGCTCCTGCCAGTACATTATCCATTGGTTTTTGCCTGGGTGAAAGCTTATTTTTTTGTCCTCTGAGACCTCATATCCCTGATGCAGTACTGTAGACTCCCTCCTTAACCTACTTTAAAAACAGAAGACACTGCCCTGAAATCTGGAAACATGGTTGTTTTCCCTCAACATGCACAGGCTCTGCCTGCCCCAGTAGAGCTGCAGTTATCAAAACTGGTTTTAAATCACATTTACAAGTAGCTCCAGAACCCTGTTAAGAGGTGAAAGATCCCCATCCAGCCTGTCCTGGCTAGCCAGGGATGGTCCTGTGCTGAAACTTGCCTTTATGAAAGTGTTGAATTGCAGCATAGACTTAACTTGGGTCTTGGGCTTCATTCTCAACTGGGTTGAAACAGCTAAGGAGGAGACAAAGGCTCAGCCCCTCCCACAATCCTTTGGGCAGATGGGCTCTGACATAAATTGGAAAAGTTTAGTGGCTACTCTCAGTTTCACTGGCTTTCAATGGTCTCCAGAGGGCTGTTATGTTTGGGAGACTCTGGACACAATATGCTGCATCATCATTCTGGAGGACAGTTCCTCAGGGCAGGCTGAACTCCCACTGCCTTGATTGGAGAGGCTTGCTTCAGACAAGAAACAAGCTGCAGAGCACACATCGGTCCCAAGCCTTGAGTCATATTTCATATCATACCCTGGCCCCTAAAGAACACCTCAGCAATAGAGGAGGCAGCAAAGCAGAGGGGTCTTGTTTGCTTTCACACCACCCTGGCTGGCCAGGGTAGAATTTACACAGCTTTTGCACACCATGGGCTACGATTTGAGATGTGGTCACAAATACAACCCCAAGAGAGCCTATGTGGCACCAGAGTCACTGTAAGGCAAAACTCAGCTCCCTTATACTCCTCTGCTGTCATCAGTAACCACCTCCCTCACTTGCTGTACCCTGTGCCAGGGTCTCGGTGTAGGCTGCTAAGGACTCTGCTCCAGAGCAGAGCCCAGATAGCTGTGGCAATGAGAAAAAACTTTTCTGCTTTTGTAACTGGGGCTGAAGGTAAGATCAGACCCAAGCAGACATTTTGCTTGAAAAAGCCTCGATGGCACCATGAAGTCTGATTAACAAGACAAGTGCTGCCCACGGTTACAGTTGGGAGGTAATGAAGTCTTCAGCTGGCATAACAGGGGCTGCCAGCTGGCATCCAGAGACACTGTGTGGAGTTTCCAGTTAACCCAGTCACCTCTCTTCTGAGCCCGCTCAGGACACTGCTAGGCCCCTTTTCCAGAGTCCCTAATGGTTAATTTTCAAAGAGAAGATGACTATATGGATTCCCCCCTTAATTAACAGTTTTATTAAATAACCCATTTCAAATAATAGTTAAATTCTCTAAATTTATATCATTCTATTAACCATAATCTAATCTCATTAACCTTGAAATCCCCAGTCTTAACTACCCAGTTCTATATACGATGGTGCTAGCTGCTAAACTAATTAAATGACCTTCAAACTATTTCTCCTTCATGTATTGGCATTATTTATCTTTGCTCATTGCTCTTCTTTCAAGCTATCACAAACATCTTCCTCTATGAACCCTGTTCCTGCACGTGCTCAGTATAAGATATGCCACCACTCTTCCTTGCAAAATCCATCAGCAATGTCTCCAATTCTGTTCCATCTAATACATTCCATCAGCTGTGACAGTTGGTGTGCTCACTCTTGGCTTTCATTCTGAACACCTGATGCTTCCCTGCCTTCATTTATTTTGCTGCCACTCATTGTCATTCCTCAAAGAAGTCCTTAAAGTGGTGACCTGAGATTTAACCACACATGGAGAGCTCCTGTTCTGAACCAATGGTACCTGTGGCCCTGGTGTACCATGATCCTCAAAAATATCTTTCCTAATCTCACTCTTAAATAAGTTGATTCTCCTAAAATTTGAGCTCTTCTTAATGTCCCAAGACTGAATATACCATTTCTTCCTAGGCCGCTCTGGGTTTAGATAAAAGCCATCTCTCCAACATTTTGTTCAATTTGCAAGGAAAGGGAGTGCTTGACATTCTTGCTGTCTGATTTGACAGGGCTGAAGTTTTGGCTGAAGAGAAATGTAGAGGCTCTTCTTCTATAAGCTACGGAGAGTTTGCGACTTTCCTGACGTTTCTGCAATAATCATTTATGGAATAAGCTGCAGTATTTGGGGCAATGAGACTGCCTACAACAAAGTGGGATGTTATCTGGCCTGCATCTAAACTAATTTGTCTAGATAAGCATGATGAACAGAATATATAGGTCTGCAAGTACTTCTATTTAGTTCTTGTCTTGTCTTTTCTGGAAGTGAATGCAGAAGCAGATTTCATTTCCCTGGCAGAGGGTATTGGGCTGGGTATTTTACACTATTGGATGGTTAGGGATGTGCTGTGCTTCAGGAAGGAGGCACAGTAAGAGGTGCTGTCAATGGAGATGTGTGCAGCCCACCCCTGGGAGCCCACAAACCTGCCTGAGAAGGAAGCATTCATGTTTACAAATCAGGTTAAGAATTTTAAATCAGAACTGCTGTACTGGGTCAAACCAATGGTTCATCCAGGCCAGCATCCTCTTTCTGGATGCCAGGGGAAAGACCATGTAGGCACAGGATCTGCCTTACTCTGTTCTTCCCTCCCAGTTCATGGCAAGCTGTTCCTCAGCTAAAGCTGCCTCCAGATCTCAGTGGTCAGTGATTGCCTCCACATCCCTTCTTCAGAAATTCATTTAAGCATTTTTCTGACATCTTTTTTTTTTCTGATACCTTTGGTCTCCCCAACATCCTGTGGCAATGAAATTAATTATACAACTTGCAAAGAAGCACTTGTTTTTATTTCTTTTAAACTGTTTTCTGATTATTTCATTAGGAACACTCTTCTTCCCGCAAGGTAAAAATAGCATACAGTCAATCTGCAAAAATAGCATACAGTGAATCTTTATACCATATTTTATAAATCCTGAAGATATTCCCACTCTCTGACCTTTCTCTTCGAAGCTGCTAGTCCTAATTTATTTATTATCCCTGTATACAGATGTCACTTGGTGCTGCTGATCACTCCTGACAGAGGATCCTCAAATCTCTCCTAATTCTGAGCAGATACATGGACCATAATTTTTTTCTGATTAGGGTGGCAAGAGCCTAGAAGACGTTACCTAGAGAGGATGTGGAATTTCCATGCTTAGAGATACTTATAACTTGACTGGACAAGACTCTCAGCAAACTCCTCTAAATTCCCTGCTTTAAATATGAAGTTGGTCTAAAGATCTTCTGAAGACCCTTCGACCTAATTTTTTGTTGGACTTTATGATTCTACTATTACTACTGAAACCTTTTTAAATGTGGCAGAGACAGAAACTGAGCTCATGATCAAGGTATGGGCTCATTATGACTTTAACCTATTAGAAAAGATGTTTCTTGTTTGCTTTCTTGTAATTGTGTAGCATTTGAATTTTCCTCTCTGGCCTCTGAGAAGCTCTGTTTCCAAGGATCTGCTTCTGAGTAATGGCAGCTAATTTTGAGTCCATCCTTGTTTGTGTATAACTAGGATTATTGTTTCTCATGTGCATTATTTTGAACTTGTCAACACTGAATTTCATCTGCCATTTTACTGCCCACTCAGCATGGAGGGCTGCTTCTGTGACTCTTCATACTCAGCTTGAGATCTGACTATCCTGAACTGCTCTGCAGCATCTGCAAAGAAAGCTTTACTGAAATTGCAGTGAAGATAAATGTCTTCACTATTCTGTTTCTTTAAATATCGGTGAAGGGAGTACTTGGATTTTGAGCTCTGCAAATACTTCATTAATTCAGGAAAGCCTAAGAGTGAAATAAACAAACCTAGGTCCCATTTACATTACAAAGAGCTACTATACTGCAGGAACTGACTACAGCACAGGAACCCAAGACACAGCTATTACAGTTCAGCACAGGGACACAGTGCAGACCTCTCAGTGCATTTTTGCTGCAATACATGCTGCCACTGGAAGTGGTCACTGCTCCATGTGCAACTCCTGCATTTCTCTGGATCAGAAAAATTGAACAGTTTTTCTCCCTGGTGCCTGAGTTTAGCAAAATGCCAAATGACATCAGTAGCAAAGGTAAATCAGATTTCTAGAGTGCACACTCATACCAGTCAAAGGGTTAAGCATAAAAGACGATTTGTTTTGTGAGAATGATTAACCTGACAGCAGTCTCTTTAAAAGAAATCAATGTCTTCATCTGGGCCAGCTAAGGGCTCCTGGGTGGGGAGGTAATTGTTCTCCCCTTTACCAGGGATGGAGAGATCCCAAGGGCCCACAGCTCTCCCTTCCCTTTGCACATGCCCCAAGACATGCACCCCCCGCATTCTGTGCTGCAAGGCTTTGGCTGTGCTGACCCTCATTGGTGAGGCAGCCGGTCCAGCCCCACCCTGCAAATCAACAATCTCTTACAGATGGCCTGCTGGCACAGCAAGCCTTCTGCAGAGCCTCACCTGTACTCCCTCTCCTGAAAGAGCTGAACAAGACTGGATCTGCCAGACTCTGTCCCGGATTGTGTGTAGGTTCAGTCCCTCGGCAATCTCCGAAGCAGGGGCAGCCGTCAGCAAATCCTGCTTGTTAGCGAATATGAGCACGGGGACTCCACTAAGCTTTTCTTCATCCAAAAGCTCAGCCAGCTCCTGTACCATTTACAAGGGAGTGGGGTGGGGGGAAGATGGTGAGAGGGAAGGGAAGAAAACCTTCAACCACCAGTGCTTGTCTCTAATTAGAAATATATTTAGGGCAAATGCTAGAAAAGTGTGTTCCAGTGAAACCTACATCTTATTATAAGAGAGCAAAAATATATACAATCATCTCTGCCCAAGGTTCAAAAGCTATTTCTTCCAATTACAGGTTAGAAAAATCTTCATTTTGGTCTGAAATTAGCAGTTGCCTTAAAAGCTACAACTCTGTGTTTTACCAATCTCTGATCCCAGCAGACCAAAACTGATGAAACAGCAAAAAAACATGTAAATTGGCAATATGAGGAATCTGTCTTTATTGCCTGACTGACATTTGTACCTGAGCAACCGTTGACACTGGCCCTGACATCTTTGCTAATTGTGTTTCAAGGGGTTGTTAGAAGTTTTAATCACTGTAATTTAAACAGGAGAGGACTTCGCCACCCCTACCACCCCCCAAAATGGAAATCTTCCTCCCACAGGAAAGTGCTGATGCTTCTGAATGCATTAGTTAGCTGAAGACAAGCTAGATCAGCCTTAATATCTGGATTTTGGCTCCATACACACAGCACAAATTGGGTGGCATCCTAAAAAATGGGTTTGTTCATTCACAACTGGTTGACTCAAAAAGATTTTTTGAATAGTTCAAATCTGAATCTGCAGTGGATCAATGGTGGCTGAAATAGTTCATGTCTAGGGTTGTGCAATGGTCTCATGTGAAACCAGCACTCAGTCTCAAGTCACTTCCCTATGGGAACATATGACAAACTCAGCAGAACATGAACCTGGGACTGCTGGCATTGCAGACAAATGAGTATAGGAGATTTTTGTGGGCTCCTCATTTAGCTGGAGATGTCTCATGCTCTCAGATACTGTTCTAACATCTTTCATCCACTGAATAGAAAATTCTGGATTAAACAAGTGCAGTCAGGGAGATGCTAAACTGCAGTGGAAATACAACTCCATCTCCCCAAAAGCAATGTTTGGTTTGGAAACCAGGATGAGAGGATGGAGTTATAAACAGAACTGGCTGGGAATTTTTCAACAAAACAGGTCTTTCATCTGACACGGTTGATTTATGGAAACCAAAAGTGTTTGTGGAAATATGAGGAGGGGTCTAGGCTGACTCCGCCTGACTCAGGCAAGTGATCTAAGCTGCTGCTTCCTTTCCATCTCTTTTGCCCAATGAATATTTAATTACTGATATAAAATTGAATAGCTCCAGCAGGGGAAAGATTCCCCCACCACTAGAACAACCAACAGTTTTGCTGTTGGGGTGTGTCCATGAGACTTGAGGCAAAAGATCAAGTGTCTCCTTCAAATCAGGCAGAACAGAAGGCTTTAATCTACATCTCCCATTTCTGTGGGGTAACTCTATTTTGGGACACTGTCACTTTCTGAATTTCACAAAACAAAGTATAAAAGTCATATTTTTGTTCCAACCTAAAACAAAAAATGTTACAAAACATCAGAACTTTGCAAAACGGAAATCTTATTTTCTGGCCAGTCTTAGTTAGAAAGTTCTTCGCTTTTTTTCAATTACATCCAAAAGACAATCAAGTCAATATGATTTCCATTTCAGCTTTGTAAATAAGAAAATAGGATTCCTCAGGGTCTTGGTTTGGCAAGGTTTAAAGGACTTAGAAAAGTCTGTGCTTTTAGTATTAGGCTCCATTTGCTATTATTGTATAACTTTAATGAACACTGTTCTATTTTAAACTGAATTAGGCTACCTATTTTCCTTGTTTCACATCTACCAAAATAATCTGTATTGATGATGAAAGGCAAGTCTCTTGAAATGCAAATTTCCTTCATAAAAAACAAAATCCTCTTCCCAACTTTTGTGAGCAAGGGGCACTCAGAAGCACTGAGTTACTTCAAAGGAAGCTGGGCATAAGTAACTTACCTGACCTGTTTCTTCAAACCTCTTCCTATCTGCACTGTCAATGACATAGATCTGAGAAAAGAAATTACAGGAAAAGTTACTCTTCCCAGAAGACACTCTTCCACAGTAGCATGTGCTTAAGTGAGCTGAACCTACTAATTATGCTTTTGGGCACAAAGATCCTTGCTATTATTTGCAGCAAATGTTGACAAAACTTCATGATGTTATGAAAGGAGAGGACCCACCTCTTTTAATGCTGAGGGAGTGGACAACCACATGGGTAATATCAGAAAGGAGCTGGCACAGTACTGGGGATGCTGTCACCATCTCCATAGCATATATTATCTGAAGAGAACAGGAGACTGCTGGCATTGTTTCAAGCTCATTGTTATAAGATGAAGCTGAGCACAGGAGGGCAAAACTTGGGGAGCCAGACATGACCTTTCACCCCATCAAAGTGTGCAAACACTGGCCTGGAGTGACTGTGCCGTGCTGCCCTCTAGCATCACCTCCTCAATAAGCCACCAAGGCTCACGATGGCACTTAAGGGACAAATGAATGTGTTTGGGGACATTGTGTTCATCTCCATCAGGCAATCCTACTGAAGCCTTCTGGAGAGGGTGGTTAGGTATCAGGGCTGGATTCAGCCTGCAAGACTCCATCCTCAGCTGCCATCTAAAAAACATGCAGGTTTTGTAAAACATGGAGGCAAAAATAGGCTGATATCCCTTTTTCATTGCTTGATATGTGAAGGTTTTTGAAGAAGGATGCTGGGACAGCAGACAGGGACAGAACTGGTGACAAGCACTGAGCATTTTGCTTCCAGTCGCTGCCATTCCCCATCAGTAGTGATTGAAGCTGCTAGCATGTCATCTGTATGCTCTTTGGTGGCTTACAGGGAGTAAGTGTCAGCCTGGTTTTCAGGGAATAGATGAGCACAGCACCCCGCCATCAAGATAAATGGCATCCTTGCAGGCAGTCTCAGCATAAGACTCCATGCTTCCAGGATAATTTTGACCAAATAGTAGGGGGAGGGAAGATCTCTAGCTGTAATATCTATTAAACTATAGGCACTCCCTTAATGAGCAGCGTTTGAGTTGTTTGAAATGGGACCAAACACGCAGCAGGAGAATCTGTATGCCAGGCCTGAGGAGGTAACCCAGCAACCTCCCAGCCACTCTGCAGATCATTCGGGGGCTGATGTGCTCTGACAAAGGCTGGGGGACACACAGCAGGGCTGGCACAGCTGCGTGGGGATGTGTCAGCAGAGCACGCACCTGCTGCCACGTGATGGGGACCAGCCCGTGGGCACGGCGTGACACACAGGCCTCTCCCTGCAATGTGATCCTAAGCACGTGCACCAATACTGGATCAGCTACACACGTATCTCCCCGCCCCTACAAGGCATCCATCCCTATGCATCCCATTTAGGGTAGGAAACACAGACCAAAGGAAAGGAAGAAGTTTCAAGGCTGGCAGTTGTGTTCTGTGAGACTGGACTGTCATCTGTCCTCCCTCAGGATATCTCTGGGGAAGTCCACAACACATGAATCCAACAGTCGAGTGCTGCTTGTGAACCGAAAGGCAACGCCTTCCATATTACGGTGCTTCTCTAACTGGGAAGGAATAGCTGTGGGTCCCAACCAGCCAGACTTTCTCCTGCACCGCTCATTCCTCGCTAGGGAGCTGTTTTGCAAGATGAGAATTAGAGACAACAGCGCTTGGGGCAAAAGCCACAAAAGCACAGCACAGAGAAAGTAAAGTATGTGCCGAGTGCCTGCTTCCAAACCAGCAAGCACTGTGCCAAATAGCTGCAGGTGCCTGTCTGAATATGCAATCAGCCAGATATCCACACCTTATTTGCCTGCGTTAAGCTTCCAAATATCACAGGTGTGTGATGCAAGACCAAGCTCCCATTCAAAGGCACCTGCATGGATTTGAATTTATAATTACTTCCTGCTTTTTAATACTCTTTAGAGGGTCCTTTCTGTTTTATGCAGTACAGTTTAAGAGAAGAGAGAAGCAGGGGGTCCTGGGAACTGTAGTGTATCTCATGTCCAACTTCCTTTTATGGCCGAGGCCACACAAGAGCCTGTTTTTGGCTGTGATGCTTGGTAGCACAGTTTGCCAATTTGAACACCATGCTGGAGAATGGAGATTTGAGAGAGAAATTCCTGTAAAGCTGGGTACCTCCTTTGAGAAACAAGCCAAAACACAACCTGGAGTAAATGGGTTGGGCAGAAATTGCAAAGTGGGACAAGATGAAGAAATAGTATGAGGATTAAGTTGGCTCAATTTACAAATGCACAATCTGCACCAGGTTTGTCAGAGGGTAAAATTACTGGCTAAAACAGGGGTGAGGACTGGTAGAAGAAAGAGCGAGCCATCATCATATACATGATCCTAGTTTTGGTGTGTATGGAAATAGCAAAGCACTGCCCCAACATGTCAACATCTCCCAGTCTGGGACTGGGTGTCAGCATGAAGTGCAGTTAGGGGAACTCAAGTCCATCTGTGCACCAGCTACTTCTCTGAATTCACACTGCTGCTTCCCTCAAACTGATCCTGCTTCTTTCCACCCATTTTCTTATTCATATGAAAAGAACGAGTTTCTCTGTACATTGCTTTAATGTGAGAGAGGGGCAAGGAAAACAACTGCTTAATCTCCTTCAGTCTTCACATCCACCTTTATTTCTGCACCTCCTATGCACACACACTGGGAAGGGTGGAAGTCCACAGGCCAGTGTAGCTCATTGCCTTTGCCAGCAGAGTCTTCCAGATATTGTTTTGTGGTTGCACAGCCTCTGCATCCTGAGCACCTGCCACAGCAGGCAGAGATCCCAACGTTGCTGCTTTGCAGGGCTGACCTTGATCTGCACACTTACTGCCTCCCCACCATACACAGACAGAGCCTGGGCTCAGCAGGCAAAGTCACCTCACAGCCACACCATGTCTCTGTCCTCAGCAGCACAGTGTGTGACCTAATTGCTTCTCAAACCCAGATCTTACCCCATGGAAAATCTCACAGTTCCTCTTCGCAAAAGCAATCAACTAGGTTTAAGCAGTGGTGGCTGCCCTCAAACCTTAGATTCTGAATTAAGTCTCAAAATGGAAGACTGGCTAAAGAGAGTATCAAGGGCTTATTAGTCACATTCATAACAGCTTCATAACAGCTTTATTTGGACAGTGTTTTCTGAGCCTGCAGGCACAGCCAGGCCTTTCAGAAACTGGATACGAGCCTTGGTGAACAGGGTCCTATTCCTAGTTGCACTGATCCTTCTGTGCAAGTGCACTGAAGTTCCTGACACATTACTGAGTATGTATGTGATAGGAGGGAGGAATGGTGTCTTTCTGAGAGAGCTTCCCACTTTCCCATGGGAGCCTGCAGACCTTCTTGGCTTTTCTCTGTTCCCACAGGCAATATTGCTCAGGGCAAAGAGAGGCCTGCAGCCCCCAGTCTGCCTTCATCCTGGCATACTGGCTGCATGCTAGAGGTGATCTTTGAAACTAGCCAAGACAGCACCTGGAAGGTCCCAGGGCAATGTGTTCTGGCATGGAAAAACAAAGGTCCTGCACTGTAAATGTAATTGTGGTCATCTGCAGCTAATTGTAAGGTAATTACAGCTAAGTTGTCAAATCATTAAAAGCCAGTCGAATGATTAAAGGAGCAAAAGAAAAGACAAGGGGTCTCTCTATGTACCTCAGTCAGAAGCCTTCCCATCTGATGGTAGACTCAGTTTCCCCACCTATAAAACAAGGGCACCATACTGACCTACCTCTGCACAAGATGCTTAAGTTAGTAATGCCCATGACAGGCCTTCAGAGTCTCCAGTGAAAGGAGCTATAGATGCATAAAGTACAAGTTATTAATGTTCTTTCATTTGAAAGAGACTGAGATGAGAGTAAAGGAACTGGCTATAAACAGCACTATCCTGTGAAAGTAAAAACATGCAACTGAATGATTTCTGCAAACATAACTGTATTTTTCTTACTGCACCCAACCAATCTTGCTATTTAGCTCAGAATAACTCCTGTTACAATGGCAATGGTGTTGCTGAGGGCTAGGACATTACATTACTTGTTTCTGAATTTCTGGCTGAGACCTTGGAAAGCCATTGCATGAACACAGCATTCAGCTGCAGCCAATACTCACAAGGATATCAGTGTTTTCAAAATAGTTCCTCCAGTATGGTCTGATCTTCCTCTGTCCGCCTATGTCCCATACGTTCAGTTTGAAACCTTGAGACTGTACACTTTTGATGTTGAAGCCCTGGAAAGAGCAGAAACAAAGCCACACAGAGCATAAACCTGAATGGCTGGAGCATATTCATAGCCAGACATTAACACTTTATATATCCTATGTCTGCAACATGCAGTGAGATGGGCTGGGCAGCCACAAAGATGGATCAGCTGTGGGAGAGGCAGCAGCTAAACCATCAGTTTGTCAGTGTTCTTGGGTGAAGGGTTGATGCTGTCATGGCGATGGAAACATAGGATGCAGTTAGTGGCCTGAGAGGGCTCAGCAGGGTGGGAGCAGGAAGAGGTGGGAGAACTGCAGATAAGGAGAAAACAAGGGCACTGTGAGAAGCAGGACTGAGCTTGTGAAAGCTGAGCAGACAGTCACAACTAATATGAAGCCAGAGGTCTCAGCTCAATTCGACACGACACAGCTAATGCTGGGCTTAAAAGAGCAACAGCTGCACGTCTGAAGGGTCCATTTCATCAATTAGAGCACCAACTGAAAGTGCATTCAAGTAGAAAAACAGGATGTGGCGTGGGCTGGCAATGTACTGCCACACCACCCAGGGGACCAAGGTTCGGAATTAGGGTGTCAGGACTGGGAGCTTTGGGAGGCAGCTACAGGGTGGGGGGAAGCATCTCCCATAGCTCTCTAGCAACCTCCTCTGGAGCAACGTTGCAGTGCTTCTGATGGGAGACATCCCTCTCCTCAACCCCAAAGATCAACAAAAAGGCATGAGAGACATCAGGGAGGGAGCACTGATATATGCAGGACCCTTGGAGCTGGTTGGGTGAAAGATGCAAAAAGACAAGGGTTTGCCCAGTGCTGCAGCATCCACTCTGCATGTCCCCTGTTTGGCAAGGACAACAGGAACAAAATCTCATCCATGCAACCCTAGCATGACCCAAAAGCCTTTTGCAGAACTCATCCACTTTTGCACTACCTGACCAATCTGGCCTGAAGCTCTCTGGCTCCCTCAGGAAGCCTCCTCTTAGGCAGAAAAGACACAAACTTAATGGTGCACCAGACTCCAGTTGCTCCCCCTTTTACTGAAAGACTCTGATGAATCATTAGTGCTTTGTATAAGGCAGCAGGTTGGACCTCAAGAAGGAAAGGCCTTCCTCACCTGTGTTGGGGTGATGTGGCTGATGTCCTCTGATGCCAGCTGTTTCAGGAGTGTCGTCTTGCCTGCATTATCCAGTCCCAAGAGGAGGATCCTCACCTCCTGGTCTGGGGTGCTTTTTAGTTTGCGCAGGATTGACAGTAAACCCTAAATCCACAAGAGAGACCACAGTTGTTATTTCCCCACCCCAACTCCTGCCCCCCCATGTCACACCATCCTCCATTGAAATGGATTCTGTCTGGTGGTGGGTCCCAATACACCTTGAATACCTTTCTGCAGTCCCTATTTGCATTTCATTTACTACTCCTCCCTTTTCCCATATTTTCTTCCATCTCAGAGTATCAACAAGGTCTCAGACACACAAATGTCACACAGTGGGGTGTCCTGCTGGCTGTACTGCTCTTGTCACACAGCTGTTTGGCATTCCCTGTGCCAGGGAGACAGTGCCTATCCATACCCTGTGCAGAAACTGCAGACCAAGTCCTTCCAAGCTCTTCATTACATTTATCAGAGGGAAAACCCCATTAATTTGATTTGCCTCCTAGTTAACTGCAGGTTCCTATGTACCTGACATTGATTCTTTTCATAATAACTCCCTGGTCATCTCAAACCTCGTTTATCTGTCTAAAACATGTTGGACCCATGGGGCACGTGCAGTTCTGATTCTCAGGATGTAGCACTTAACAACTATCTCAGATCACCACACATCCTCGCTAAGAAAAGCACAGTGGATTCCAGTCATTAGCCAGGCTCAGCTCTCTGAGCTGACAGTATCACTCAGGATTAGGAAACAGAATATGCAGGTCAGCTCATTTACAACCATGCACCTTACAGCAGCACACCCAAGCTTTTGTCAGTGCCACCAGTCAGAGACTGGCACCTCTCTAAAATGGCTGGAAAAATATTCAGGATCCTGGCATGTAACCAAGAGATGCAAATCACCCCACTTCCACCTGCCTCTCACTGCTCAGCCCACCCTGCAGGAGAGGGACAGTTGCAGCCAAAGGGACAGGAGCAGTCTGTGACACCAGGAATGACTGGGTGTCTTTGGGCATGCTGCCACACTGCTCTGCAGCCCCTGCATGTCAGGGACCCCTCCTCAGAGCCCAAAAGCATACACCACACTGAGACCTGTCTGTGGACACAGGTGCTTTGCTGCTAATTTGCCTGAGAAAATCCAGGAAAGAAAACACCTACAGCCCCTTCTGAAGACCTCAGCATTCCTGTTCCATCTCTCCCAGACAATTCCCTTGTTGAAGCCCACTAAGTTCAAGTATAAGCAGAAACCTGAGCCCACAGGGCCCATATCTCAAGCCTTTTTGTTCTCCCAACTGCAAAATGGAGACAATGCTTCTTGTCGACCTGCAAGGGTGTAATCAGTTAAATGTCTTGAAGTGCTTTGTTGCTATGAGGAACTAAACCCTCTAAATATTCCTGCTGAGAGCCAAGGACTATTTGAGCCTTGAAGGTTGCTGCTGATCTCCTCCAGATCGCAGCAATCAGAAACTTGTCCTCAAGATAAAGAGCTGCACATTGCAGTACAACTGCCACCGCTACAATGCATCCCCCGTCTCCAGCAGTGTCCTTCTGCCCACTCCAGGAGAGCCCAATTTGGCAAACGCTGCTTCCCACTGCTCACCTCACTCTTCCCAGGTGGGAGTGCTTTGGAAAGGACACAGCACTACAGGTCGTGATGCTAAAGCTTTTAGTGACACTCAGAGATTCAAATGCATGTGACACCCGATCCACCCCTGTAAGCATTTTTTATTTCAGAGTAATTTATCTGGTTTCTGTTAAATTACCAGCTACAGCTCAAAATACATGTGTGATGTGTAAGAAACAGGGTGGAGAGAAGGAACTTAGTAAAACTGGGTTCGAAAGGTACTTAGAGAAAGCTGCAGGACTGATACTGTTGCTGTGCTTTTAAAAAGCACCGTGGAAACCTGAGGTTCAGAAATTCAGAGCTTGTGCAAGCAACAGCAAAACTGCAGTCTTACTGCCCAATAAGCAGGCTCAAGGTATCGCCTATTTCATAGGCGATAGGCAGGTAAAAACCTGTGAATCCAGACTCTGCTCAAGAGATCTGAATTAGAAATGGGCCCTGCTTGGTAGAGGGTGCCATGCCTGCTCAGTACAGGCACAGGCACAGTAAATCCCCAAAAAGATTTAGTTGAAGTGTACAGGCCTGTAACACCACGTGCTGGGCCCTGAGGGCCAGGTGCTCACAGCTGGCTCTCACCCATGGGCCCATGGCTAATGAATTTGAAGGGCTGTGTTAAGTGCAGCCAGTCACTGCAAGCCCTGCCAGCCCATCAGCTCATCTGCCTGGCCACAGTGCCCAGCCCATGTTCTGCCCCGCTGATGGTCTGCACTTCCACACGTCCAAGGGAAGAGAAAGGGAACAGCAGCAAAAATACCTCTAATGGTTACTTGTTTATATGCATGTCCTAAGTGCCCTTGACATCATTAAAAAGCACAAGTTTTTAACTGCATGACTAGCAACACTTTTTTTTTTCACCTGCTCTCTAATTTACAGTTGTGTTTGTTGGCTTGTAAATCCACGGATTTCAGCTCAGTGTGGACAGACTCCACATGAGCAGGAACTCTAAAATTCACACATTTTCCTTCCTTTCTAGGGAAACACTGAATTTCCCATTCTTATGGGCCTGACCCAAAGCCAATGTACATCAGCCAAAGCACCACTGCCGACTTTGGAGAGCTCTGAATCAGGCCCTATTATTTTAGTTTATTGCTCACAGTTAAAAAAAGAAGCTGTTGAAATGCTAATCCTATTCACAGCACCACTTGCTAAGAGCAGAGCAGTGTATCCCAGAGCAGATCAGGATTAGGTGCCTTTATATTTCAGAATTCAACTCCAAAATACTGAGCGCACAGAAATGTATTACAAAGTATTGCTTATCTACCACGGAGCAATTCTCAAGGGTCAGGAAGAGGAACAGTTGTAAATGTTAATAGAGCTTCTCCCATTGTAGATGGATGCTATTTCTGGGCTAGTGTGACAGCCTATGAGAAAACGATCAGCATCGTTCCATATTCTACTCAAGTGACACTGCTGCATGGCTGATCACAGGATTATCAGGGGTAGCCAATAGAAGAGAAGATATATATAGAAATAAAAGTATTCTCTAAGGTATAAAGTAAGCTGATTTAAAAGGCTGGAAGACGAGCAAGCCAACAGAGAGAAGTGGACTTTATTTCAGAAGCTGCCGGCATAGGTTACATGGTCTGTATATACAACTTAAATCAAGAGCCAAATAATAGTATTGGTTCCTGTAACTGTTACTATTTTGTAAATAGTATTTAAAACATGAATTCAGCATTCTTCCTGTAGTTAACAAAGATTTAAAACTAAGGAAAGGCATGCCCAGATGGGTTTCTAATTTTTTTCTTTTTCTTTTTGTTTTTTAATTTGTCTTATGAGCACACTGGCTAGAAAGACAGGAGGCATTTCCTGACAGCTTAGTAGACTGGAAAAAATAACTCAGCAGAGTTCCCTGCTGCATGCCATCACTATGTGGGATAAGCAGCCCCTGCTGCACACACACTGATGGACAAGCACCCCTCTGCTGGCAAACACAATGCTGAAACTAGAAGGCTGAGGAGGGTCAGAAAGCAAAGCCTTGTTAATGATGGGAGATTTCAGGCAGAAAGCCATGAAATGGGAAGATCTGTTGCAAACAGGATGCACAGAAGCAATGGAGGAGAAGCAGATTTTTGAAGCAGGGCAGGTAACAAATGCCTCATGCTGGGACAGGCAGTAGTGAGAAGGGAGGATTTCCAGGATGCCTGTATGGCAGCCAGTCCAGTGGCACTCGCCCACTGGAGTGTCCAGGGTGAGAAGCAGGACAAGTCTTGAGCAGGCCAGGGTAGATGTGAGCTGGCTGAGGAGCTGCAGAGACGCCTCACAGGAGTGTAGGGGCAGCGTGTCAGCTGCACAAAACTAAGCAGACTGCGGCATCTGTAACAGAGAGGGGAACTGCAGATGCTGCTCAGATAATGAACAGCACAGCATGGCAGCGTGTGCAGCCTTTGGAGAAGGGCAGCCAGACAGAGCAACTCAAGGCTGGGCACAGTCAGCCAGCAACCGCTTCTTGGTCACCTCTGGGTTAAGCAAACTATGTCTTATATCAGATTGGCTCGTTTAAAAACATCTTTGTCCTTGGTGGAGAGGGTTTTCTTTACAAGCACCATGAGGAGACAGACTGATGGGGTCAGCAATGAGGAGACTACATTTTCCAGACAGTGAGCAGGGACATACAGTAAGAAAAAGAGACTCCTGACAATTACTATGAAATCAGAGTGGGGCATTAAATTCGGAGATGCAACTAAATGGGCAAGAGCACTCATAAACACATTGAGCATGAAAGCAGAGCCAACCATCTTATTAGCATCCTTTAGAAAACAGGGATGTGTGGTTTTATGAAAGTATATCATTGCTAGGTTTAAAATATCCACCAAATTATCAAAGGACTTTCAATTATAGCTGCATGCAGTTATCCTATTCTCTCTCTCAAAAAAAAAAAATTAAATTCTGACATATATAAAAATACAGTGACATTTATAGTCCTAGCTAAGGGTTTTGTGGGTTTATTCAGCTTTAAATCCATGCTGTATATGGGTCTCTTGAACTAGTTGATGCACGTAACTACATCCTGTACCACAGAAGCCACTGAAAGGGAGATTCACTTTACAGGCCAAAGCAAAAATTGGTTTGGGACAAACAGAGCATTGAGATAATCTATTTAAATATTGTATCAGATTGGCAATACAAAGCCATAATGGAAAGAACAATTTTCGCTTGTGCTGACGGCTGGATACATGGGGCATGGATAAAAGTGTGGCCCGCAAGCTGCTGCAAAGCACGGTTGATTCTTATTAGGAAAGAGAAGTAAATTTATTCCGTTTAACTTTATTAGCCACAAGGCTCAGATAATGAATTTAAAATAAAACCAACCTCAGTCACCATCAATTGCTTATCTAGTAGATGTGGATGTTTAGGTAGAATCAAATCACTTCACCAAGATGCAATAGAGTCACAAAGCTCAGCTGCTCAGCTGCTCAGCCTGCCATTACGACCACATCTCCCCCATCTCTACAGCCCTGCAGAGGTGCCGTCCTCCCCACTGCTGCAACCACAAGTCACTCATCTTTATCCTCAAGACTCACTCAGCCAAGCACATTTGCCACTGAGATGATAGCTCCTGTCTCCCCACAGCTCCCCAGCACTGCTGAGCTCTATTCTCAAACTTCGTGACCTTCTTACAACCGTGGGAGAAACTTCACAAAATATCCATAAAAAAAGCCCATGATTCTTCTGCTAATTCCTTCTCTGCCACACCTACAATCCTTGATGAGGTTTAGGCAGCAAACATGTCAAGTTCAAACCTGCCTTGGATTCTACTTATTCGTATCAGTTGGTTATCTCTCACCCCAGACAGGCCATATTTCCATGCCATGGGAGCACCTCTGTGCTCCGCTGGCACAGCACTTAGCACAGCTCTGGGCACCAGTTTTTTTACTTTCAATTAAGCAATATGGTAGCAGTTCACCATTTTTAAAAAGTAAGTTAAACATAGAGGGTACACGTGACGATTTAGAAAGTCACACAGGACAAGCTGACACAGGGAAGGACGAGGGGCTTAATTGTGCCAAATATCCTGCTTTGCACAGTGGATATATGAGGCTACATTTGTCATCCAGGGTGCAATCCTGCACACACAGAGCTGGAGGAGGGGAGTCCTCCTGACAACTGCACTGATTAGCTGGTGCCCTGAAGAATGACGTCTGATTACCTTTATCTTCGGCTGCAGAACTGCAAATGTCACTAATGGTCATAAAATCATCCAGTCTTTTTCAAAATACAACCGAAGTAAATTAATCTATTGAGCACAGTTTATTCAATACTTCTTACTCTGGCAAAACTCCCAAAAAATCATTTGCTTGCTGCATGTCTCCACCATATGGTGTCATTCAATGCAGACTTTCTTTCCTGCATTGAAATCCAAAATTTAATGGAGTAAAGTCACCTACAGAGTTTTTCTAGCTCAAACCTACTAATGTAGTTTTCTGTCAAAGAGGTCACACAGCACTTTCCAGTTTGATGTATAAACCAATACCAGCATGAATCCTCTTTTCATAATTAACATCAAACTCCTCTGGTTTCAGCAGGTTTGAAAGAAGTATTTTGCCCTGTGCAGAGAAGAGCCAATGCCCAGCACTGGACAATGTCAGCAGTCTCTGTCTGGTTTCAGAACTTCAAAGTCTTGGCCAATGTCTGGTATATTCTCCTGTCTGCAGGTGATTTCTCCTATCAACCTCTCAGTAATCAGTAAAATAAACCAAAAAACATGACATTGACCTGTACTGAAAACTAAAGTAGTGAGATACTTACAATTCTTGAAAGCATTTTTTTTAATGGGGCCATTTCAAATAGAGCCTTACTGCCAAGGAACAAAAGAAAGAATTTCTGGGTATGAGATATGCCTAGAGAAGGCAAGACATAGATGCTGTTTTTCTAGGAACATGAGCTCAAGACCAGGAGAAAGGTGCCTGATTATGCATTTAGATATGCTGGTATTTTATCCTCTTCACCAGATGTGCCTTATGTCAGCTAGATACTCTGTGACTCAGTTTCCTCAACAGTAAAACACGGCCACACTTTGACAAATCTGGTTTTGACACCATGATGTCATCTTCAATCAATGTTTTAGGAAAACACTGGCCCATCCTCTGGCCCCTGCATCTATCAGTAACATACCATCTCTCTTGGTAAAGACTGTTATTACAGCAACAAGGAAGCCACAAGCTCTGCTTCAAACAGCATTTCCTAAACTTTGGAAAGCAGCAAATCCTTTCATGTAGCAGCCTCCCTTTTCCCTTGCCACGCGCCCACTGCAGATGCTGCTTTATGGTGCCAAAGACTTCAGCACTACACATCTCTCATGCTTTGCAGTTTTATGGCTCATCCTTCTCTCCGTGCTCCAACTATGACCTTCCACCACCCCTGCCCCACAGCTGTGAGAAATGCTGGTATGCTCTGCAGAAGAAGACACTTCCCCTCTGTACTTACTCACTTGGATGAGCACTGAAATAATTTCAATCTCAGCATTAACCCTCTCATCACTGGAGTTGGAGCAAGCAGTTGTTGAGGGGAGTTTAAGCAGTTCCCAGTGCAATCAGGACATGGCAGGAACATGCTCACGGGCAGCTACCACGGCTCAGATGACAAGGAGTAAATTGTTACATCAAGCTGTCTGGATCATTTCTGACTGCTGACCCACACCCCCAGGCTGCCATAGCTGCTTTGGATGTATTTGCTGCTGTTTCAGAGTTCCTACCAGAAATGATTACTCTGTTTCAGTGAAAGTTGAGAATCTATAGTGCATTGCTCTCCAGACCCCTGCACAGTCCAGCCAGCCCACCAGGCACCCCAAAGTGCCACCCACCCTGCCTGAGAGGCTACAAATAAAAAACAGTAACTCCAAGAAACTGAAAATAGGCAAAGAGGCAATAAAATGTATCAAATAACACGAGCACTGGAGAACACCCAGTCCACCCTCTCGGCACACAAACGCCTGGATAAAAGCAGCCAGATCCCAGACTACACCAGCTTATCAGGACATCATAAGGCAGAAGAGCAGATTTGGCAGCTGCAAGCCAAATGTGTCCCACAAAGCCCTGCACTGTTGGAGGCAGCTGCCCTCATCTTTACAACAGATGCCCATCCTGTGATGGCTTTGGTGCCTGGTGTGACATGCCCCATCACCAACTCATCTAAAATAGAGCAGATCCCACAGGCCTTATCTCAGTCTCTTTCTCTGTGGCACAGCAGGTAGGGATGCAGCCAGAATTAACCCAGTGAAGATGAGAAGCTGCCTTTGGTGCTCTTGCTCTCACCTGTTCCTATGCATGAACCCCTCTACATACTCGAATCCAGCTTGTGTTCAGAGGGCTCCAGGACAAAGTAAGGCTTTCCCCTTGGGAAAGTTCCTTCCCTATTGCTATTTTCTTTTGCTTGTGCTCTCTCTTCATGCAGCATCCCCATGGGTGGCTCCACACCCATGGCAGCTCTCTCTCACCATCCCTCACCCACAGTTCCAAACCCTCCTTCCAGTCCTTGCTGCACTTTGCCAGCACCCCAGCTACTCTGGCATCTAAACCCAAATTGTTTCCAACACCTGGATGACCCTGGTCCATCATCCAACCTTCCTCCAACCTCAATTCAGACTGCACTACACCCTCACCACCTCACCTGTCTCCCACCATTGCCCTCCACCCAAGACCCCAGTTTCTTCCTTCAATCCACACTGCTACCTCTCAAACAATTAATTTCCCTCCTCCAACACTCCTTTTCACCCTGGGATCTCTTTCCCGCATCAGCATCAAAACCCCACTCCCAGTCTTTCCCAGTTTATCCACAGTTTATTTTTATTTCTTCTTTTCAACCCAGACTGTCCCTCATCTCACCAGCCCATGGCAGAAAACCCCAGAGCACACAACATCCCAGCAAACTATCCTAGCCAGCCAAACACTAACGGGGTTTTCCCAATGACTCACCAGACTGTCCATCCCACCCAAATGGCACTTTTCTTTCAGCCTCTGAGCATTTTGTCTCAGTCCTGGCCATCCCTGAACACCCAATCCCTTCATCCAGGCTCTCTCTGTCATGACTTAACTCCCCTTCTAAGGCTGTGTTTTAAAAACCAGCCCTTCCACTTCAGCAAGCTCTCTTCAAGCTCCCTCAATTCCTACAGCCAGGATTGAAGTCCCAGGGTGGCCTCCTCCCACCTCGGATGGGTTGTCCAATGCCCCTTTAGAGTCACAGCTGCTCCCAGACTCGTCACAATCTCTGAACACGGCCTTCCATCCTTGCAAGGCTCTTCCACTGCTCCTTCCCACCTCATCCACTGCCATCCTGGTCCCCAGCCCTCCCAAGCACCCACCCCTCCATCACATCTTCCACACCTTGACTGAATCAACTCCAGGCATGCTGATTCCATCCCAGCACAGACCCCTGCCGTAGCATCCCCAAGCCTCCCACCTCTGTCTAGACCTGATTCACAGAATCACAAAATCAATTAGATTGGGAAAGCCCTCTGAGATTATCAAGTCCAACCTGTGACCAAACACCATCATGTCAACTACAGCATGGCACCAAGTACCATGTCCAATCCTTCCAGTCTTTCCCTACACCCCTTGAGGGATGGTGACTCCACCACCTCCCTGGGCAGTCCTTCACAATATCTAATCACCCTTTCAGTGAAAAATTCTTCCTAATGTCCAATCTGAGCCTCCCCTAGCACAGTTTGAGACTACTTCCTCCTGTCTTGTCACTTAAGTCACTTCTACCTGGGAGAACCTGTCTACAACCTCCTTTCAGGTAGCTGGAGAGTGATAAGGTCGCCTCTGAGTTTCCTCTTCTTCAGACTAAACAATCCCAGCTCCCTCAGCCACTCCTCACAGGACTTGTGCTCCAGGCCATTCACCAGTTCTGTTGCATTTTTCGGGACCCCTTTTTTGCATCCCCTATGACTGTGTCATGCCAGGGCCTCAACCCCAGCCAGGGTCTTCCATGGCTGGAGGCCCCAAATTTACATTGTTCTCATCGTTTTGTACAGGTGCCCCCAACCTGCACAGCCCCAGGCGCCCACACCTCACTGGACACCACAGGTGGGAACTCCGTCCCCAGGCCTGCCAGACTCCCTGGGTGGGTGTCACACAATCACAGGATGGGCCAAGCTGCAAGGGGCCACAGTCAGTCCTCTGGTTCATCCTCCCGTAAAGGCACGGTCACCTTTGAGCACATGGCACAGGATAGCGTCCAGATGGTTCTGGAATATCTCCAGTGAGGGAGAGCCCACAAACTGCCCGGGCCAATCTGTTCCAGTGCGTGGTCACCCGCACAGCAAAGTTCTTCCTCGTAGTCAGGTGGAACTTTCTGAGCATCAGTTTCTGTCCGTTACCGCCTGTCCTACTGCCCCGAGGCACCGAGCAGAGCCTGGCTCCGTTCTCCGGGTTCCACCGCCCTGGCACCC
>JAHLSL010000018.1:12186848-12252306 GCA_025920805.1 Petroica traversi | reverse complement strand
GGCTGCGTCCCTGGGATGGGGGGCGGCTGTGAGTGTGGGGGCTGCTCCGGCCCTTGGGGCAGCGGGTCCGGCGGGGCTGGCAGGGTGTGCGTGAGGTGCCAGCGGGTAGAGGCTTTTGGGGGCCCGCCTAAGGTTTGGGGAGCCCGTGACTTGAGTGAAGCGGAGCCCCTGCTCTGGGGGTTCCTGGGTACCGTGGGGACGGACAGGTGGTGTAGGGAGCCGGGCTGGGGTGGCAGTGCCGCTTGCAGGGGCTTTGTGCGGCAGAGTGGCTGCAGGACGGAGGAGAAAGGTGTTGGACTGGACACCAAGGGAAAGGTGGCTGTGCTGAGGCTGGAGCTGGCAGGTGCGCAGGGCCTGCGGCTGGAGGGGCAGGTGTCTTTTGGGGGTGGTGACAGGGAGCAAGGTGACCTGTGAGGGGACAGGGCTGAAGGAGGTTTGGAGTGAGCTGGAGGGCAGCTGGCCAGAGGACGTGGGTCAGCAGCAAAGTGGGACCTGTGTGGTGCTGGCCAGGACAGGTGAGCTGCTCTTTCCGTGGCAGGAACAGTGGAGAGGAGGTTCTGCACAAACCTGTGGGCAACGGGACGGGAGAGGGAGCGTGTTTCAGCTGGGATGAGGAGAGCTAGACCTTGTCTGTGTAGGCTCTGATCACCTGGTCAGTACTTTTGTCATGCTTGGAAAAGGTTTTAATGAAGTTGGTTCCCTCTTTTTCAAGTCTTTATTCTGTTTGATGTCTATGCTGCAATATATATTGTTCACATCTCCAGTGGTGGTCTTGAGTCCATCTATAACTTCCACCTTGATGTGAATGTTCAGTGACACTCAGTGAGGACTGCATTTGGCCAAGCAACCTGTGCACTGCTGGATCTTACAGTTCGTGTAGTCAATATGTCTTATTCAGCCCTTGGAGAGCATAGATGGAATATGATGACTTCTGGTTTCATATGGTGTATTCCATATAAAGTACAAATTGTAGTTTGCATTTGTTGAAGGTCAAAGATAGTGAGATGCTGATCTGTGACTGGAGGTCACAGGTGCCATGGGTGCATTGTGCTTAATATCACAGGGATGCAGATGGATGTGTCCTTCTGAAAGGTGTCCACTAAAATACTTCTCAATACATCTGCAGAAGGAGGAGGCGAGGAATTTGTCTATGATTACAGATGTTAGGCCTCTTTGGAATTCTTTTCTTCTTTTCAAAGTGTTGAGAGCACCAGATCTTCTTTAAAAGCTGTGTAATTCGCTGTTGGTAGAGCCATCCTAAATCTGCTTCAGCCACACTGAGGCTAAGGCTTGGGTGTTGCTCCACTAGGGAGCCAGATGTAGGATTGTGTTGAACTGTGTGTTTTCCACATTGTCTCCACTGCCTTTAACAGATGGAAGTCCTGGTGCTTGCTCCATTTCACCTGCAGGCCGAGGTACATAAATATAATCAAGCACCTCTCAGAACCGTTTTGCTCTCTGGTTGTTGTGGTACCCAGCTGTGAGCAGTGGTCAGGTGGTAGGATTATCTGTATGGTAGCTGTGAGTCTCTTCAACCCTATACATACTAATAAAAATGTCATATCTGCTCTGAAGACTGTGCAAGATGCTCCCTGCCTCAGACAGTTTATACATTAGTCAAAGGAATAGGAAGCTAAAAAGGAGGAAAGAAAAAAGGAGGAGGGCGTGGAAGCAATTGTGCATCTGGATTGCATGTGGAATAGTGGCATTTGTGACTTGTGGATATACTCTCTAGTTAGTGCACCAGAAATAATCCTAAAATAATATGTCTTGAGTGGTACAATAGATGAGAGTGGGGGAGAACAGCTTTGCCTGCCTACGTTTTCTTTAAAAGCACTTGGGTAGGGATGCATCTTTTACTCATTTCCTTTCCATAGTTTGTCTATATAAAACTCTCACAGCTTATTTTAGATCTTAAATGTATACTCTGTCTGTCAAAAGGCTGGTATTATCTGCACACTAGAGATTGACAGCTGCCCACTCAAAAACCAGAGTGGTAATGTAGGATCTTGAGAAATGAGCATGTAACAAAACTTAATCTGCTTTGGTGTTGCCTTAGAGCCTGATTTCCTCAGAGCCAGTGAGTTCACAGAGAAGACCTGCAGTGGGGCAATGCTGGACTTGGAAGATCTCTGCACCAAAGGTTCCTGTGTTTCTACCTGAAACCCTGACAGCATTTATCTCTTGTCCTCTCCAGAGTGCTGCTGCCCTTGCTGCCTCTGGTGACTGCTGCCTGCTTCCATGTACCTTTGCTGTGTCCTGATTCCTTCTGCTGTCAGGAGAGCTTCTTGCTTAGGGTGCTCACCCCGCCTGGAACAACCCAACCACAGACCCGGTGGGCTAAGGCTGGGCTGCAAGAAATGTGTCCTTTAAATAATTCAGGAGGTGGAGCTGTACTGCCTAGCACTGAACAAACATTCGGGAGAACACACTGTGCTCTGCAGGAAGGTCTGATTTTTCAGGTTAAAATAAGTCCAGGCTGCCCAGGATTGTCAAAGGCCTTTCTTTTAACTAAGGTGGATCAAGGAGAAAATTATGAGCTATTATCTTCTATCTCGAGTCCAAGTTTATCTGTCTCCACAACTATTCATTGCAGTTTCACTTGTAATCAGAATACAAAACTCTGTTAACTCGAGTGAAAGCATTTATTAGTAGATTACAGGCAGAAGTATTCCAATTATGTTGTAATAAAATCAGGATAAACATCACAGGAAGAAGAAATTTATCCATGTTCAGTAGCAGCTGTAGAAGCATAGCCTTAGCAGCACACCTTAGCTGTGTGCTCCCTCTCAGTTTGAGGCAGAAGGAAGTAAGAAATTAATATATTTCAAAATGAACTGGATGAAATTTGTAATAAAAAACTTCAAACATTAATCATTTTTTCATCATAGTTTGTCTCTACAGGGCAGAATAAAGGTTATTTGACCATCTCAGCTATCTGCCTGCTTCCCATGCCTGCAGCTTAATTATCACATAGTTTTCTCAACGTTGTTTTCTTTAAAAACAAGAGATTTAAGTGAATGTTAACTATGTGACAAGTCTGTGGAATCTGTCTTTCTCCAATAAGGTGATTTTGAGCCAAAATCTGGTAGAAGCATGTTCTTCTTAAATACTGATTTCATCCCAAATTAAAGAGTTTGCTTGAAATACTGTGACTTGAGGCATGATTCATTGTATGTGACGAAGAGGACAGATCCTTGCTTTAAGGAATAACTCAGCATGACTGTCACTGTGGCTAACGCCCCTGTAACACAGAGTTTGTGTCCAAGGCTGTGACCACAGCTCTGACTGCACCAATGTGGAGTTACCACGCTTCATCCAAGGCTTTGGCTGGATTCAGGTCCTTTCAGAGCATCACTTCAGGTAGTCTGTGAACTGAACAGCAAAGTTTCAATTCTCATGTAACAGGCTCCTCATCTGTAAATTTAAAACAATGTTTTTGATTAAGGTAAAGGTAATAAGTTACAACTGCACTGAAATGCATCAGGTTCCTTCAGGAGGAGAGCTGCTTGTGTAATCATAGGATATATTTTGTCTGCCATATCTTTGTCTGTGTCTCTTGATTTTTTGGCTTGCTAATATCCACAATTTTGGCAGGAGGCAGCAGAGATCAAAGTACGTGGTCTACTTGCTCAGAACAAGACCCTCTAAATAACTTCAGGCTGGGTTAAGGACTGCTCTTTCTGAGATGATTATACCACCATGAACTCTGATGTCTCATCTGTATAGCACACTTTCTTGCAGATTAAATTTTGTTTGTGAGTGGCACTCATAATTACACAAAATTCCATAAGAATTTCAACTTGCATCTCTGCAGCTGGGCAGCAGATGGAAAGCCTGGTCTGAAAATGTCCAGTGAACCCTGGAGAGGAGTGTGCTAGATTTCTTCATCAAAGTCAAGGCATCTCCGTGACTGGAACCTCTCATTGTCTTTCTGAGAATTTCTCTGTCAAATTGCAAATATTAGTTAACAAAAATATAGCACCTCTTTAAGAATGAACTTGGGCAACTGCTGCAGAGTTGTGGAGGGCCAGAAGAGAACTTGGAAAGTTTCATCTGCCAGAGTTGTGCTATGGTTGGGAGGTTGGGCCAAGTCAGCCACATCTGGCTAGTGGGAGCATCCTGCAGTGAGTGTCCCTGAGCAGTGGCTCTGCTGTGAAGGTGCTGCTCTGCACTTTGGGATCCTGCCCAAAGTGGTGATCTGCCATCAGCCCCATTCAGGAGGAAGAGGATGGTTGCACTCAGTGTTTGGCCACATTTCAACAGCAGTTACTCAGACCTGGCTGAAACACCCACTGAACCCTCACTTTGATTCCCACAAGCACTGCTCCCCTGAGCATCTTCAACAGCTGCTTTTCTGCTGGCAGAAGTGGACACTCTGCTCTTTTATATGGCTCTGTCAGCCTGTATTAACCTGGTGTTATGTTGACGTTCCCCTTTGTCTTTCTGTGGTATTAGAAAAGCACTGATGTTGGTAATAGTTTATGTTTCTTTATGATCCTCCATATGGCCATCCTCTGAAGTAAGGGGCAATATATTTAGTAAATGCAAACCGCCCACCTTTTCTTTTTGCCGTTTTTTCCCTTTAAGTCACATTGGGAGGATTGGAAGGATTGAACAGACATTTGCTTGTGGCAAAAAGCTATCACTGGGCTAATGATCCTGTGGCCTACTTCTCCAGCAGTGCTGTCACTGATGTGCCCTGTGGTTGTGGCTGTGCCTATGCAAAGGTCTCCTCGTCAGGCATGTCCAGCAGTTTCAGTAATGCCGAGCTGCATTTTGTGCAATAGCCTTTTGTTCTGTCTCCTGACAACATGTACTTGGAACCAGGTTTGGGGATATTCCTCTGATCTGAGCTGCCTTGCTTTACAGGGTAAGAATTTGCCCTTTCTGGTTAGCTGCATTGGAATCCTCTGAGCTTATTAGTGCATTTAACCAATGACTTCATGGCACTACACAGTCCTGTCTTGCATGTGTTTCAGGGGGTTCGTGAATCCTAGACAAGCCAGCAAGCTGTGCTGCTGTTTTTGCAATGTGAGGGAAAGGACTCAGCATGTCAGAGATCTCCAAAGCTCTGAGACAGGGCTGGTGACAATCTTGGCAGGGCCATTTAGTCATGGCAGGGCAGAGGTGCATATTGCAGGACAACCTGATTGTGCCAGGTTTTGTTCTGTGCTTCTGAGTCAGTAGGAAAAGAGCACGGGGTGAGGGATGGTATTCCTGTATGAGTTCATTGAGAGATGCTGACAGGGAAGTTGAGTCCCTCCTTCCCCCTGCTGTCTTGTGTGATTAGAGAGGCTACAGCTAAGAAAAGACATTTTGAGATGCCAACAACTGGGTGCTGTGGCAACAGAACTCTGACAGGTGATTGTGTGGCTGCGCCTGTGAAGAGTGCACACAAAAAAATGTGCCTAAAATAACATCTGGCTGGAGAGGACAGGCTTACCAAGCAGGAGTTGCGTGCCCCTGCCTTGCTTGTTACAAGAAATGTGTTGGTGTGCAGTCACAAATGAAGCTTTTTTCCATGATTTCAGGAGCAGATACTGTCTATCTGCCAAGTAAGGCTCAAGGTGCTGCAGAAACCTGCTGTTTATCTGCTTGGACAAGGAAAAGCTTGATTCCTCTCTAATGATGTGATTATCAGTGGAATCACCACCTCCAGTATTATTTTTAGATGATGGCTGTGGTCTGTGCAATGGCTTTTGGAACTGTATCAGAGCAGTTCACATTCAGAGGTTTGCTAGGTGCAAAGTGAGGTAGGTGATGGTGGCAGACTCGTGCAGCAGGACAAACCAGTGTGGCCAATGCTCCCTGGCACGCTGTGCCCTGAACAACACTTGCAGATAGAAGGGAGAGTCTGTATTTTGTGTGGAGGCAGCTTGTGGTGCTGCTTGTTTGCAGGCCTTCTCTGCTGAGCCAGCATCCATCCACCTGGCATCGCTTGAGGTTGGTCCAAACTGGCCAGAAGAAAAAAGGATGTGAGAACTGGGTTGTGTAGGAGATTCAGATGCAGCTTTCTGATGGTTCTTTCTTCCCAAGCACTTCTTTGCTGCCATATTGTAAACCAAATCCAAACATGGACAGTGCAAAGCAAGCTTATGAGCAAGTGACTGAGAGGAGATCCCCAGTGCAGATCCTGAGGGGACAGAACTTTGGCCAGCAGCATTTTAAATGGCATCTTACTGACAACGGGTTGCAGAGATGTAGGTGAGTATGGCAAGCAGCTACCAGGACTGACAAGCTGCAGGGTGCTAGGTTTAGGGAATAAGAGACAACAGGGACCTTTCCTTTTCCCATAGAGTTGTGTTCTTGACTGCAATCTTTAGGACTAGCAGAGAAAGAGTGAACCTCAAAAAAGGAAAGATCTGCTAGCAATAAAGAAGAGGATTCTCCCTTCTGTCCTCTTTAAACTTCTCCATTACTATGGGGAAGTTTGTTACTTCTAGTGGTGATGTGTTTTTATTTCAACTCTACTTTTGGTGTGTGCAAGGCAGTAATAAAAATCTCAGGGGGAACTCAAAAGCAGAGGTCCATGGGGTTTGTATTTTTATTAGGGTTTGGTTTCTTGTTTGGGTTTGGTTTTTTGTGGTTTGGTTTGGGGTTTTTTGTTTGTTTTGTTGCATGTGGGGGTTTATTTTTGAGATCTGGGAGGGAACATGGGAAAAGTAGAAACTAACCCTGTCTTGGCTCTACTTCAGGCAGAGGGAGCTTGTCAAGATACTGACATTTGCTAACTGACCTGGAGAGGGAGAGAGTGTGACTTGAGCAGGAAAATGGAATTGGTTAATGAAAGAAGATAGTTCACAGAAGAAGGTGAGCTTTATGTAGTTATCAGTGTCTATCTCCTGATCCGTTTTGAAGCTACTGACCAAACTGAATGAAATTTGGTAGGAAGATACCTCAAAGATGCATAAAATTTCAACAGAGTTCCTGAAAACAGATAGACATAGAGACACCTTAAAAAACCCAAACAAACAGGGAGTAACTGAGTGAGAAGCTATACTGGTGAGCTTATTAGCACCAGGAAATTTGTGAGTTGGGCTGACTGACTTCATACATGCCCTACCTCTTCCCAGAGCCTCAGCTGGAGCTCACAGTTTGTGAGCCTGCAAAGTCAGTCAGCCTTGTGGAAAACACTTATGAGAGGTCAGCTTTATGGAGCTCCAGTGGTTACAGAGCTACTTTTATTTTTCATTTTGTCTCCCACTGGCTGAAGAGCAAATTGAAGGTGAAAAGGTTGATAAGCTGTAGAAACAGCTATGAAGAATGTGTTTTGCCAGGAATCTCACCAGCCATTCTGAGCTTTCCCTGTGTAAATGGCATCAAGTGTTCCTTTGGAAGCAGGGAAGACACTTGACAGTTAATGACTTGCCTGCAGACAGAGCAGAGGCTTTTTAGTGAACAGAACTGATTCAGTCTTTTCTGTCATGTCCCAGCACACAGGTATGACCAGCAGGTCAAGTACTGATGTCCACAAGAAACCTTTTTTTAACTTCTTGTGGAATCAGAGCTCATAATCAAGACAATCTGGGATAATGCTGCCAGTCAAACAATGGTGTAATTGTGGCAGCCACACCAGAGGCCTGATACAGAAAAAGTGCAAAATATGCAGCAGTCCTCTCCCTTGCTAAGTTCTGTATTTCTCATTCTTTGTAATAAGCTTTTTATTTGTTTTCACAGTATCAGTAGTTGCTTGTTTTTTGAAAAACCTCTTTCTCTGTTTGGGATCCTCTTTAAATTCCAGGTGGTGGATGACTGCCAACAGGAACCGACAGGAACTGCATGTCTTCTGCCTCTAGCAGAAGATCAGGCCATCCTATTGCATAAATTATCCCCTGTGACAGCCATCCCACGTGTGGTGGGAGAAAATTTGTCCCACAGAGCTAGCAATTGGTAAAAGCACCTTTTAGAACTGAACTAAACAAGAATTGAGTGTGGAATGGAAGGGTTAAATGGAGGCTGAGATCAGGAGGTAGGAAGGGCTGGAGGAGGTGGTGGGCATAGTTACAGGGGTGTTGTAAACACTGAACAAAACCTTTGAAGAAGGCAGAGTCTTCAAGGCCACAACACTGGGCTGACTTCATCCTGGGCTGACTTCATCACATCCTGTGTATCAATTGTAACTCTAAAATTACCAAACTTGCCTCTCTTCTTTGGGGGTAGGAAAAAATTTTCTTCAGATATGATCTGAATGACCATTACTCTGCTTGGAATGCATGTAACTACCTGAATGCATGTGAAAGTCATGACTCATGTCTAGGTCTCCTGTGTGATGAATTCCTCCTTTTCTTAGTGGTTGTCTCATTTGTTGTTTACAGACTGCTTTTCAAACAGTGAATGCTGAAGAGGAGGAGGAGGGTTATGCCTGTATTATGTTGTCTTCAAGTTACCTTGTCGTTTTGACTTCTGTCTTTTTAGAAGATGCAAACTTCACAAATGGCTTGCATTTGACTCTCCAACCTCCTGTGATCTGCAGCTTGGATAAAACAGGCTTGCAGACATCTGTCATTGCTGATTGTCTCCATTTACTGACAGTTAGCACTTGGACTCCAACAGAGCCTGTCTTAAATTGCTGTGTCAAAAATAAGAGCTCTTATTTTCCTCTACTTTTTTCCTAGCTGTATTGTTTTCTTTTTGTCTCATTGTTTTGCTCCTTTTTCCTACCCATCTCACTAGGCATTTTTGCATCTCACATACTGGGTTATTAATATCACTCTCATGTTTGTGGCTCATTGTTTTTGCTAAGTTTCTTTTCTGTTCTTTGTATCTCTGCTTTCCAGAGACTGTGATCATACTAAACCAGTGGTTAGGTTGTCAAAACAAGAGTTGGGAGATTTTTCTCTTCAGACCTGTTTTGTGCTCCTAGGCCCATCCTTTGACTGCAAAGTCCAGGGTTCATTCTGCCAAAGATGAATTCAGGGGGTCTGGAGCAATAATTTTCTGTTCTAAAACCTGTGGTTTGCTTTCTCTAGATGGAGAAGCAGTCCTCCTTTATTTTCAGCATCATATGTATTTATTGAGAAGCATTGTGCCAGGAAAATTTAATTTAAGGGCCAGACAAATCTGTTGTTGCCTTGTTTCACCTTTGTTGGCATGTAACTTCAGGCTGGTATAAAATGTAAGGGCTTGCTGAATTCCTGGTGTGGATGAGGCTCAGATAAATCTCCTTTTTTCACAGCCTTTACACTTTGCAGATAAACTTTGGGGATCACAAAGAATTACAGTAATGGTTTCTTGTCTGTGTTATGTTATCTAATAGTATATAACCAAGACTCTTCTTGCTGTAATCCTACCCTAAAAGATTTTAGGATTGCAACCAAAGGTTTAAATACATTCAGTGTGTCCTAATAAAAGAGGTCTAAATTGCATATGCAAGCGGTGAACAGTTTGGCTTTGGCTGGAAAATGTAGAGGTCTTCAGGAGAGGAAAGTAGCACTAGACAAGATGTTTGCAGTGACCTGGCTGGGTGGTGTGTGCCCCTTGCATCTTGATCTTTTGGAACCAAACAAATGGAAGGTGTGTTTGTGTCCACTAAACTGTGTACCTTGCATGAGTGTAATCTGCAGGCTAGCTGAGTGCTGCTGTTACACAAAATGTTAATTTTACAGTTCTGGAAACCTTAAGTTCTAGTGGCACTTCACAAGCTGGGACAGACTCTGAAATGAATGACCCTAGATTTTGTTTATTTGTATTCTTGTGCTGAGAGCTCTTATTGTCAGTAGCTCTTCTCTCACACAGGCACTGCCTGCCAACAGTCCTTCTGAAGGCACTTTCCTTCAGGACAGGGTGCAAGGTAAAACTTGTTTATGATTTTAACAACTATCTCTAATTAAAGAAATGGTCTTTAAACATACTTCTTTTCTCTGGTTCAACCTATTAATTTGTTCATTTACAAGTCTTGCACTGCTTCTGTGTTGGTCAGCTTTTTCCCTATCCTGACAGTGGACATCTTGCATATGCTGCAGTCATGAGGGCTCTCCAGGATGAAGTGACTTGCTAGTTTACTTAACCCCAGAGATTAGTGCAAAGGTAAACAATGGGGAAAAGTAGAAATTTTTTTGGGTTTAGCTGTTGTTGTTTGGGGTTTTTTTTTTAGGATGAATTTATAAATATTATTTTTAAATATTTTTTAAAAGCCCCCTTTGACACTCAAGTAGTTTTCCAAGAACTCTTCAGTTGTTGTCCTGGCTTTCCACGTGATATTAAGAAAGTAATTTCACATTTCTCATCTGCAATGGGGACATTTAAATAGCAAATGTACTATGAACTGTATTTTTTGTATTAAAATACCAGGGGATTGTGTGGTACTGGCTGTGTAATTTTCCTCTTCAGCTGGATGTCTCAATGAAAGTCTTCAGGTCTTAATTATTAATTGTTAACTAAGAAACACTTGCTTTTCTTCTGCAAGGTTTTGGTTCAAAGGTTTTTAATGCCCTCAAGTACTGTGGTCAAACTTTACCTAATTGTTGAGATACAGTTTTATTGTTCTTGGCTTCTTCTGTACTTGAGTGGAAACTGTTCTATTTATCTGGAAAGCATTATTGTAAATAATCAACATGTGAAGACACATGAGGATTGAGCTTTAGTGCCCCTGACAAATTGCATGTGCTCTGTTTACTGCATAGAAAACAGTTAGTTCAAGTGAAAGCTTTTCCTTCTTTGCAGCTGAGTTAATTGGTTCTGTAGTAAAATCAAGATACGGAATTTCTTGTATCTCATTTCCCCTTGGAAACAACAGCACACAGAGATGCAGATTTGGGACCAAAGCAGCAGGTTCAGTGAGCAGAGCAGTGGGAGAAGCTCAAGCTGGCTGAAATGCAAATGCAGAATCTGAAAAAGTGCAGAACCCAAACTGGCAGCACAAACTGTTTTAACAGCTGCATTTTGGCTTCTGGATGCTTGGTACAGGATAGTCTCTTTTCTAGGGTTTTGAACTGTGTACCAGAACCTTCAGATGAGCCATGAGAGCCTGCCATGCATACCTTGGGAGTGAAAGGGAGAGGGAGCCTGGAGCAGGTTGCCAGCACATCCTGATCACTGTGGGATGCTCTTGGGCTGGGCAGGCAGAGGAAGGACTTCCAATTGCCATGCAATGTGGACGTCATCATGAAAGCTTGCCTTGCTTTCTTTGGCACCTGGAATTTGACTGCCCAGCTGCTGGGAAGGCTCAGACATCTGTGTTCTTTGCAGAATGAGATACCCAGCTTTTCTGAAAAGAGTAAGGTCATCTGATGTGTCTAAGGAGGACATTTTATATGTGCACACTAAAAAGATATCCTTAATTTCCAAACAAGAGTATCTTGCACTCTTGCTATTTCACATTTCACCTTTCATTTAGGTAATGAAATGAGCATTCTAGTTTAACTTGCTAGTTCTTTAATGCTATCCTGTCTTCTCCATAAGTGTCTGGGCTTTTCATGGAGCAGAAGTCTTTCAGATAATCCTTGTCCTTCTGCAAAGATGGAGCGGGCTCTTTCTGTGTGGGTGGTGGGTGTTCGTCCTTGCATTTGCTGCAATCATTAAAGTGAGAGCTTGTTCAGTTGTGTCAATAACACCTTTGATCCTCTTATGTAAAAGGAACACTGGCTGTTGTGCAGAAAAGACCTCTTTAAAGTGCCTTGCAATGTTATGGTCGACATGATGGTCCATATTGGACTGGAGACCAAGTACAGTTCTCTATATTGTATTCTGCAGCATACACAATTTATTCTCAGCTGATTGACCTCATGTGGACTCGTGCCTGTGTAAGTAGCAGCTGAAATCAGTGGTCTGAGCACTAATCTGCAAGTTGCAGACAGTAGGTTATTATTTAGTGAGAATGCTCCACAAGTCTCTTGCTGCAGCATTTTCATTCAAAAAGGTCACTTCCGTGAGTTCGTGCACAGCTGAATTTAATGTTCTTTCTCAGCAAGGCAGGCCACACTGGAGAGTGCATAATTATAATAAATACAACTTTGTTCTCAGCTGAAAAATCCATCTGAAATAAATTTTTCCAGCCCTTCCAAGAAATGCCTCTAGTAAGATAAATAAAAGCAATTCTTGCTGATTTCACATTCATTCAGAAGGAATGTTGGTGGGTGTAGGGTGCCTCCACTTAAGTCACTCATCACAGTGCCTTCTGGGCTCAGTCCTATTCAATAGCTGGCTAAGGATAGCATTTGCAAATTGGGTTTCTCGCAAACCAATTAAACCCAAGTTCATTATTTCTTACTTGGTTTGAATCCTGGTTATTATTTTGAGTAAAATTGTTCTTAGCAACAAGTACAGAGAGTTCAGTTACGCTCTCAACTCAGACAAACTTTAAACAATGCTTTGATAGGTGCATCTGGTTTTTGGGATGTGCATGTATTTATACAAGCTTTTGTGGCTTATTTTCTGGTTGGCACTTCTGTGTAGTCAAAGTAGATTTGTTTTCTTCTGTGTTCTGTTTCGCAACAGTGGAAATACTGAAAAAGTCTCAGCCTAAATATGGAAGGAAAACTAGGAGTTGTTATTTTCCTCCATAACTTCTAATCAAGTACTTTTAAAAAATCTCCTCTTTGCCTTCATCTTTCAAGAGACTGAGCAGAGTGTGAAATGTCCTATCTTCTCTGTCTTTTATTTTTTTGTCTAGGTATAGCAAAGAAGCTCTGCTAGTTGATGGGGACACTGCTGCTGGTGGAAGCTGAATTTTCACAAAGTTCTGCTGGGTTCATTTGCAGATCTGGTTATCTTTGAGGTTTCAGAGGGGCTCTGCAGGGTGATCCTTAAATGTCCTTTTGCTTTCCCTGTGGAGACTCTAGATAAGCAGTTTCCAAACTCCTCCACTCAAAGCTACCACAACTTTTGGTTTAGGAACTACCTGGTTCCTACTTGTTCCTACTATTGTACAGTTGGTTGTTGCTGCAAGGTCACTCTTCTGCAGGACTGCTGGGATCTGTGAGAATGCAAGGGAGAAAAGACTCACATGGCAGTGTCAGCTGTAAGTGAAAGGTAACATTCTGCTCCTGCCCTGAATTTGGACAGCCCTGTGCTGTACTGCTTGGCATGAAGAACTGCGTGCATGCAAGCTGTGGTACCTGGAATCTATCTTGTCCTGTTTTCACTTTGGAGAGAGGGAGGCATGGAGGCCTTTCTAAAGGAAAGAAGAGCCTTATATCTAGGAAAGAAGAGACTGTTGACTTTGAAGGCAGAAAGCAGAGGGAGTGACTGAAATCTGAGGACTCTGACTTCATTAAATGCAAGTGATAGTCCTGGACCTGAGGATGTGGGGTGGAGAATTTACTTTCATTCACCTTCTGTGTGCTAAGTTAGATATTCATCTCTCAATGACTTGGTATCTCTTCAAGCCCCAGTGGGTTTCCATTGACACCAGAGAATGATCAAAGGGGAAATATGCTCTCTCTTGCTAGACTGGACTTGTGCCTTATGGTCATATTCATTTAATATCGATTGGGAGCAGATTTAATCAGCACTTAGATCATGATGGTCTGCCTTTTTTTCTAGAGGTATTATTTTCTCTCCTTGCTTGTCTGCTTTATTCCACTGCCTTCCTTTTCCTGATGCAAGTCTTTGTGTTCTCTGTTTTATCTGTTGAAGCCATCAGGGCTTGAATTCTTGGTACTTGCTAATGAAGCTTGCTTGACAGTGAGAAGGCATGGGAAGCTCACTTTACCTAATTGTTGGTTTAGGATCTCTCCAGGCACCCTGACCTTATGCACAGACATGGTTTATTTTAGAAAGATTGTCTTAAGCTGGAAAATCAGCTCTTGTCTAAAAATGAAAACACACATTGATCAAAACCTGAATTTCATGTGGGTTGTGCAGACATGTAATTTGGGTTAGGTCCGGGTATTGGAAAATATGCGACACTGCTGTCCAGGAAGTTCCAGTGCAAGAAACGTGGGGAACTTCAGAAAGTCACATTAACTGTCTCCTTGGGGAAGTGCCTCAGAAATCCTGACCTCTGCATTTCTGCCATCTGTGTGACGCTAGTGGAGATGATCACTTGAGCAGTTGCAACATTCTTGTGTACATGAGTTTGAATGACATTATGAACTGTGGAAAGAATAATGCTGTGCTTCCCAAATCACCCCCCAGAGACTCTCCCTCTGTCCCTGTCAAAGCACTGTCTGCTTCCATCAGTGTTTTGTTTCCTATGGTCAAATCACAGGAACCTTTTTCTAGGGGTCCATGCACTTGAATTTCTAGGGGTGATGGCTGTGGTGCTCTCTGGCACCTCTGCTCTTTGCCAAGCCACCATCCAGGATGTAAGGTTTTGGGCTGACACAGATATCCTGTTCCTATCCCCATCCACTAAAGGTTTCCTGTGCAAGATGTTAGTTTTACTCTCCCCTTTATCAGCCTTGACAGAAGTTATTTAAATGTTGCTCAATATTTTCAACATTATTTTGGGATGGCTGCTAATTCCTTCAACGCCTTGTTTTGTTTTAGAATTTCGAATCCCATTTTCTATGACTAAGTTCAGTTGCGTGGTTTCCCCAGCAAGGATTAGGGTTTACTGCTTTAGGTATGTCATCCTGCCTTTGAAGCTGCTTGCTCATGCTTTCCTTGGCAAACTCTGGCAGATGTGCTTGGGAACAACAGAGATGGTATCTTCTTGAAGCTGTAAAAGGGTTAATCGGAAGTATGTTTATGAAATCTTGTTGCTCACCCTTACAAGCTTTTATTGTGATCTTTTTGAATGCTTTTGGAAGATTTATCACCTGCCTTTGTAATTTATATTACATTTTTCTTTCCTTTTTTGAAGCTATTTTAATGCTATGTGTGATATTGTAAAAATTACCTGTGATAAGCACCTTTTCTTGGCAAGTCCTTAATTGCACATCTCTTGGATGCCAACTGGAGAACGTGACTGTCTTCATGTGGATGGCCTAACAGTTTTGGCTGGTATTTTTGGGATGGCTGAATGAGTGTAGAGCAGCTGAAGCACATCTGTAGTTCCAAACTAAACCCAAGCAAAAGACTTTCATTCCCCAGCAGGCAGATTGCTGTTTGTACAGATGCTTCTTCTCAAGAGCCGTTTTTGTAGGATTGGTCACACTTGTGGTTGAGTTTGCATATGTGATGGGGAGAGGGGCTGACAGCTGTTCAAGGGAGTATTATTTTCCGCCAGGGAGATTAAAGATCCAGCTATTGATTAGGAGATGGCTTTGGACATTCTCCAGTGAAATGGAGCACCTGCACATATGCAGTACATTTTGAAGAATGTTAAACAGGATCTACCCTCCGCTGGGAATTGTTAATTGTGCTTTTGGCTCTATCTGCCTCGCTGGCACATGTACCATTGTGAAATTTTTACAACCAAATAAAATATCAGAGAATGGTTCTCTTCAAGAGGAAGCTGAGAGCTGCCTTCAGCTGATGTCTCTCTGAAACAAGGTGAGAAGCATGTGTTTGCTCATTGGGACCTGCACCTACCTGCACTGCCACAGCACCAGGATATTGATGCAAGGCTCCTGCATTGCAGAGAGCCTGCATAGTTCTGCTAGGGTAGATGTTACGATGCCAGGTTCTGCAGATATACATAATGCAGTTGAACAGATCTTGAAAACCATAGTTCCTAGTAAGTCATCCCAAAGTGGATCTGTGTGTGCATTTTGATACAAAATGTGTCTTCATTTTTAGTAAATTTCAAAATCCATGACAGAGACTCTTGGGACTTGCTGTGTTTACCCCTGTCTAGTAGTGAATGCTGAGCTTTGCAAATACTGGCTTTTGGTACAAATTCATGTGTTGTGTACTTGTACTACCAGGATCTTCTAGAAACCCACAGGAATCGAGTGACTGTTATTTGTATTTTCTTGCTTGTTGAAATTGCACAAAGGTAGACTATTACTTCTGAAGATTTCATTTCTTCCCAAGGAAGTACCATCTCTTAGGATTTAAGTATTTGCTGATGCAAATCTCTCTCATCACAGTTAAAGAACTACTGGGTGTCACATCATTAGGTCACCAGTTCAAATCTAGTTCAAAGAGGTAATGGGCATTTTTATACCTCTAATGCCTTTCATCAGGATTTATGTTTACTTGCTTAAACTAAAATTGGATCTGCTATTCAAAATTATGGTTCAAGTGGAAAATGAACACTAGAAACAGTTCTTTCTAGAGCAGAAAATCCTGTTTGACTCGTGTATCTGTATGCGCTTGTCAGCACACATTGAGCTTTAGATGGAATAAAGGTTGCAGAGAAATGGATGCATTTAGTCAAGTCTTGTATTTTTGATATGCTTTTCTATGACTTTTAAATTGCAAGAGTCTTTGAATAAAATATAGGAGGACACAGACTTTGAAAGCAAAGAGATTTTGAAATTGAAAATGCAATGGGAGAGTATTTTGAATGGCAACTGAAACACTTATGGCAAAGTATTTCTGAAATTCTTCCAGGCAGCTGCTCTTCTAAAGAATGATGGTTGGTTGGCCTTTTTTTCCCTTTCTTTCTTGTTTGTTGTTTCTAGCATTCATGTCAGAATCCTTGTACTGCTAAAAAAAATAAGCTACACTGCTAAATCTGACCTCTAAACTCAGATTTCTGGTCAAGAAGTGTGGACTTCAGTGTAGAGTAACATCTGGTACTTGTGATAACACATTGGACTGCACCTTGCCCAGGCTGCAGAGAGCTTCAGGGGCTCAGTTCAGTCACACAGGCCTTTGCAGCTTCACGATTCCTCTTTGTTGAGTTATTATTCTGAAGCTGGGCAATCCTTGCAGTCTCTTTGAGGTGTGTTGGGAGATGGAAAGCCTTGCTAATCCCTGCAGTCAGGGGCTGACCTCTTGCCTGCTGGGATCTGCCTGCAGCCACCTCTTACTTCCAGCCTTTTCCTGAATGTTTCCTGAGCGCTCTCTGGCTTGTTTCAGGGACCAGCTTGGCAACGTTTTCAGGAATCAATAGCTGGAGTCCTTCAGGAAAGAAGCTGAAGATGCTGAAGTATGAATTCTAGTGTCCTGGTTGTTGGAATCTGTTAGCAGAGACGTCAAGATGCGAAGAAGAGAGATGTGAAAGCCGATACAAGTGTTCTTTTCTTTGTGCTGCTGAGTTGAGAAATTAGGATCTGAGCTGGCTTCCCCACCCCAAAGGCTGTTGCATAGCTTCCCATGCATCTCATGCCATGGGAGATCACTGGTAACTTCTGTCAGTATTTTGAGGTACAAAAAGTGGATTGTGAGGTGTGGAGACAGAAAAATTTTATATTTAATGGCATAGAACTTGATTTATCACGGTGGCACTTTGTTACAAGTGTTCCAGATCTGTGAGTCTGGAATATGTGGTTTCTTGTGTAGATAGTCTGTAAAGAATCTTCAGCCATGTGAAGGTCTGAGTTCTTGGCACTTTGGAAGAAATTATGAGATCATTAATTTTCAGTCCTGATGCCACCCATTGCTACCATTTTGCTGGTTATCTCAGAGGCTGTTGGCAATGTATTTATGACTTCCTACTTAGAATATTCAGTTACAATCAAGTATGTCAGAAGCATTGGGTACATATTTCTGCATCTCTTCTGATGCTGATTTTATAAATGCAGTATTGAAATTCTGCTTTAGCAAAGGAATACCAACCGCTAAACTATTTCTGCCAGTATTTTAAATCTGAGTGCTTTTTGGCTTGTAACTGATAATGAGCCAGAAATTATGCATGGCTAGGAATCTTTCTAAATTATCATCCATCTTTTTGCTGGAGACCAAAAGAGGAAAGTTACTGAAGTGGAAAGAAAACTTTTTTTTGAAACTGAGTCATGAGAAGATTGGCAAGTTGCAAGGGAAAATTTAAATCTGGTGTTTGCTTACTATAGTCAACAATGAAATCCTCCTTTACAGAAAATGACTGGAGTGAGTTATGTTTTCACTGTCCTTGATACTGTGGAAGAATAAAAGAAAATAGAGTTGTCTTGATTTTTAAATTTATTTTTAGTATAGTTAATTGCTATAGGACAGGGGTAAATTAAAGGAAGTTGCTTCTTTTTACTGACAGTTCTCCAAAGATTAGCCCTAAAAATATGGTCATCATCAAAAATTAGTGGTTTTCATAAACAGTATGATTTTGTATTTGTTTTCCCTTATTACATGCAAATAACTAAATCACAAAATGTCCTTTTCTGAAACCTGTGAGCTTTTAAGAGTTCAGGTTGTTTTCAGTACATATACAAATATTAATACACTGAACTAGTATGAAAAATATAAAACTAAAATTTAAACACGTCAAATCTTTTGTGTAATGTGTAAAGTAATGTGTTCTCTATAAACATTAATGACTTACTCTGTATCTGATACAGTTAATTCTGTTCTTATTCTGCTGGTAGAAAAGGAAATAATAGAAAACAGTCATTTTGCCAGACATGAAGGCCACTGCAGTTTAAGAATGGACGACTAATTATTTGGAATCCCAGTTCTGTTTTGTATAGATGCCGTAATTTATCTTGCAAAAGAAACCTGACTAATGGAAAAAAAGTATTGTCTTTCTGAACATAGACGAAATAGATTGCAGAAGAACATACTTGTCAACAGGAAGTGACCATAAACTTAGGAGGAATGCAGGCATCGAGCACAGCTGAGCAAGACTGCAGAGAATAAAGACAGAACCTCTTTTCCCTCGCGTTTCAGGCTGTAAGTAGGACCAAAGAACACCTTCTTTCACGAGGGTGGAGCAGGCTTTTCCGTGCCCTTTGTGTGTGCAGTTTCTTCATTTAAGTCTTGGGGGTCACATGGAGTGAAGCTGCAGGTTGTCACCAGCCCACAGCCACAGCTCTTGCACTCCCGGTGACAGAGAAGTGTTTAGGTATCAGTGGGATTTGATGTAGGTGAAATCCAACATGAGAATTTCAGGGTGTTCCTGTGCAGATTTTTGTCGTGCTGCCAGATGTTCTTTACTGAACTCTTGCATGTAATGAACCTTTTGTGGTTGCATTGATCAAGATAGCACCTTGGGTGTGTTCCTCATCCAAGGGGATGAGTGAGGTCAGTGGGAATGAATGTTGTGCTGCAGTTTAGACTGGAAAAGAGATACTTTGGTGCCTTGGGAAGGATAAGTCCTGAACTTCTGCTGTGGGGCATTCAGTCTAACATGGCATCTTAATGTTCTGTGGCCCATGACTTTTCTGCATTCCCTGTTGGGCTGCCCTACTTGTTCAAGCGATGACCAGCTCTGTAGTTTGTCCTCTGCTTTTTCCTCTGGCAGGCCATCCTTTCTGTTGTCCTGGTATGTGCTCCAGCCTTGCCTACCATCTCCTTTTGGCTCAGAATTACATGCTGTATTGTTCCTTGTAGATGTGGCCACGGGTCCCACCCTTCAGAAAACTGGTGGCCTGGTTTTAAGTCACCCCCACAAGCTTTTTGGATGTGATACATAGCATGAAGAGCCATTTGGGAGTTGGTCTTTCAGATATTTGGATATTGTGGTGGGAATGAAGGCAACCAGAAAAGCAACAGGCAGGATAATCCTTCTGTCAGCTACATCTGCCAGTAGCCCTGTAGGAATAAAACTGAGATGTTCTCTTAACTCCTCCACTTTTCAGGTTAGATCTGCTTGTTTGTTCAATGAGTGAAGAGTATTATGTCTTACAACATGTGCAGAAGTGGAGTGACTACATATGGGGCTCTCAAAAACTCAGAGAAGCTGATGCTGGCATGCTCATATTCTATGCTGACACGATGACATTCCTGGTAAATTGATGGCAAAACATAAAACCTTTTTTTGCTTTGCTCTTCTCCACAGTTTAACTCCTCTTTTAAGTCTATCTCTGATCAAAGGATATTAACAAAATCCTTATCTTCTTACTTTTACAAATTTGGCTTAAAAATTCTCTACTTCAAACTTGGCAAACATTGCCTTAGTATGCAAACAGTGGGGATGGGATAGGGGAAATCATTTGGCTGTTGAAAAGCTACATATGGGAAAGTCACATGGAAGTTTCAGTGTTTTATTTATAATTCTGCAAAGGCCTCTTCTTATTTGAAAAATAGGAGAGACCAAATAGTGGCTTCTGGAAAGCAAACAGCTAGATTCTTCCATGAGTATTTTTAACACAAATATTAACTTCACAGATTGTGACACTCTTTTCTCCTTACATACTGAGCTTTCAAGATGTATAACTGGTAAACTAACATTGTGAAGAAAACTGTAACTCCTGCAGCATCTGGCTTTTTAAATTCTAATTGTGAAACCATAAGAGATGCTTTGTTTTCGTTTAGCAAATACATACTGAGTTTCCAGAAAGGTAACTTGATTTGCAATAAGCATACCCAGTGAGAACCATATGCTTTTCATGTTTGCCATTACGGAAGGATTAGAGTATTTATTTCAAAATCTCTTTTTCAGAAGAACACTAATTTTAACATTACAATTTAGTAATATTTAAGTAAGAATCTTTTGCATTTTCAGATTCGGCTGTATATGTGAACAGACATTTCCAAACACAAGTCCTTGGCAGGATTTTGCTAGTTAATAATGCAACCATGAGTTTTATGTCAGCTTGATTCTGAGCAGTGTTCTGCTGATACCAGTATAAGATAACTGTATTATGTGAAACTGCTTGAACAGAGCTAAAAGAGTGATAAAAGTGATCTGCCCAAGAGGCTTTAGCATTCTCCCTCTGCTCAGATTGCTGAACATGACTCAGCCTTTGCAGAATGACATCTAAGGTTACACTTGGAGTCATTAGGTTATAAACAGTCCATAAAATGTTTTGCATACTTCATGTTAATATTCCTCTGAAGATCAAGATTCCCCAGGGGAGAAATGAGAATATGCACCAAAAACATTCTCAGTCTTGAGGTTTATCCACAACTTCCTAGATCACTAAAGATCAGCTGTCTCATGAAGACATTACTGCAGAACAAATTTTGATGCTGCCCTGAGTGTTTATATATGGGAGGAATCTACTGGGTAGCGCCCTTTCTTTTACTTGTTGGATTTTCATCATTTTACTGACTGGCTGAGTTGTAAATTACACTTGAAAATCTTTCTGTCTCTAATTTGGTAAATTTATATGAACCTTCATGTTCAAGAATGTTTTTGAGCCCCAGGCTGTGTTGGGAAAAAAACATGGTAAATGTCTTCAGATCTTGACAGAATGTCTGAATCTGTGCTACTGAATAGAGAGAGGATTTCTTTCATTTCTATTCATTCTTAGTAAGGCTTAGAGGCGTAGGGGGTGAGTTCTTGACCTTTCTTGAAGATGCCATAGTGTCTGTGAGAGATCTGACCCACCATGTATTTTTTTTTTTTTTTGCCAAGAATAAATCTGTCTCTACTGTGAAAAAATGGTTGTTCCTAGACACAATCCATGTGAAACTGGGTTTGGGGGAGGACTGTGTTGAACTTGGGAAAACGGTCTTCTTTTGTTCTGGCATTAGCATTGACTGCTGATACTGAATGCTTGGCATCTGCAGTGGTACAGCAGCAGCCTGTGCTCCTTGCCTGTGTGGTCAGCTGACCTAGGGCAATGCTCTGAAATAAACCAAAACCTCCAGACCACCAATTTGTCCTTCAGAAACTAATCTTATTTCAGATTCCACAGTTACTTTGTGAAATACTGGGATTTATAGACCTGGCAGCATGGCTCTGGCAGAGCTATCACTTTACAGCAAGTTCTGGGCTCTCAGTCAAACCTCTGGTTTAAGTGACATTTCTCATACCTAAGGATGCAACTCACAAGGGACGTCCTTGGCATCTGCGTGCATCGAAATTTCTTCCAGGTCATCGAAATGAGAGCAAAGAGTGGGGGACTTGAACAAGAATCTGGTGAGACCTGCTGTAAGTGGCAGACACTAAGCTGCAGCTCATAGACTGCAGGAGCCACTGGTGCATCTTCCTCCTCTTGCGAGGTTTGAGAAGAAGCATTTTCCATGTGTGTGTTGAGTTTTTGGAGGCCTGGCTGTTCCTTGGGGTAGTTCAAAAGCTGGCTGCAGATCATTTGACAGCATCACTTCACGCTAATGGGGGAGCAGCAGGGTTGCGTTTCCTCCAGCCTGCCTTGAAAAGGGAAGTAGAGAGGCTCAGCTGTGCAGAGCTACAGGACTGAGGAGCATAAAACAGCTCAGAGACTTTTCTCTAACTGCACAGCTCAGCTCAAGCATGCACTAGTTGTATGTATGAGAATTAACCCTTGTCCTGCGTGTTTGTCTGACAGCAAAGCTGCTTGATTTGTCTCTGTTACTGATCTGATTTCCAACCTGAATCCTTCAGGCATCTCTAAGGTCTCTTTTGGTGCATGGTGGATGCACTGAATGCCTCTGGTTCTGCTGGCTTGCTTTGGCAGATAAAAGTTCCATTTCACTAATTGGTTTTTATGTTTACAAAAGAAGGGTTTAGCTTTTTTGGTTTTGCTTTGCTTTGAATATTCCAAGAATTTTGGGACATTTTTGGTGGTCACTTCTTTTTCCTCATGGTGACTTCAATTCAGTGTGGGCTCAGACTGCAATAGATAGTCCACTCTGTGTTGACACTCTTAGAAGATAAAGCCATGCTGTCAGTTTATGCTGAATTCTTTCCACAAATGGGGTATATGTGTAAAAGTTCTTAACACTTTTCTTTCTCATGCCAGATCTGCATTTGAAAAGGATTCTGAAATTTATTATAATCTTCATTATATTTTGCTGATGTTAAAACCATCTACTAAATCCAGCCATCTAAAATTGAAGGGACAGTAAAGATTTTACTGATTGCATCATTTGCCTTTGGTGTAAAAATTGTATTTCAGCTAGTAAGGAATACACAAAGACTTAGGAAAAGGTTCTGCAAAACAGTGTTAGATATAAAAAAAAGAAAAATAAAGGTATTGATCTAAAATTCAATGAGTGAAGCAAGTGTACAATACTCAGTAACTGATATAGACTGAAAGGCTTTGCAGCTCTTTTGGTTTTTGAGGGAAAAATACCCCATACAGAAAGTGCACAAACTCCTGGTTGTAAATCTACACATCTAAATAAATACTAAATGTAAAGGGGGTCAGATTAGAGGAAAAAAATAAGAAAAAGTTAGAAAATGGTGAAGTCTCTATTGAAGTGTCAGAATAAATCCCTAAAGATTTTATAAGCATCTCTAAGGCAACAGGAAATGAACAGTGTGGATTTATCAGGATCAGCCTCATGGGAGGGGCTGATGAATTTAATTTGGTTAATTCAGTGGATGTTTTACAGCCCAGCCTGAGTGAGGCAGCACATTGGTTACAAGATACTGAGTGAGGATCTGTGTTCAGGAGGGTCCTTTAAGTGATGAATGTCTGCTAAGGAGTGTCTGTGGTGGTGACTGGGATCCTGGAGGGGTTTGTTCTGCTCTGTGCCAACAGTTCGGGAGACAAAGAGAAAACACTTGAGATGCAGATGGAAGGTTGTGTGTGTTTTTTAAAACAGGAGAACAACTTGAAGAAATAGCCTGGAGCTTGTTTCACTTTTCCTCAAGTAAAAATGCAGAGTACTTTGCAATGGAAAAAGTGAAATAGTCTGGAATTTTGGATCAGAAATTGAATGCAGTTCTTCCAGTAAAAAACATACCAAATATTTAACAGTGTAGAATTGTCCTGTACAAGTATTTTGTAATACTCCATGCCAGTAAGTGATATGCACCATTTTGGATCCCACATTGAAAGATGGGTTAAAGTTTCAGACTGAGAAAACCAGTAAAACCATGATTTAATCCTTGTAGTCTAGGAAATAAAGACTTCTTTTGTCTTCTGGAAGCTGCTTAAAGAGGAATGGAACAATTTTTCAGGTGAGCTACGTTAAGAAGATCACTATGACCAGTTATCTTGTTTTTAGAAGAGAAGAAAAAATGACTACCTTATCTTGCACTAAGGCCTGAGTTAATGTTAATGGGAAAGAACATCCTTATGTTTAAAGGGCATCAAGCACAGGAACATGTCCCCTGTTGAGGCAGTGGGTACACCAGTGATTGCAGTTGCCTTAAGAATAGATTAGAGAAATGTTGATGCTTTGGGTGCAGTGAATCATTCCCAGAGCAGTTTGACAACCTGGTGCCTCTGGGTTTGCCTCTTTGGTTTTCAAACAGCCCTGACTTTTGAAGCCTGTGTTAAGGAACAAGTGCTGAAAGAAGGGCAAGTCTGATGGTCAGTCTGTAATTAAATCTGTAACTAAATCCTGCTCACAAATGTTGTTGTCTGTCCCTAAGTTCTTTATGTATTTTTACCTAGAAATGTCTTTTCAATGGTCTAATGACTTCACAAGATGCAGGCTGGGTCTCAAATGAAGTTGGTGGTTAGTTTTCTCTCTTGAAATGAGGGCTGGTGTCCTGGTATTCTAAAGGAGATGTGCAGAATTTCTACTCCCCAAACCACCTCCTTCAGGGGAAAAATACTACTGTAGGAGCCTATGATGTGTCAGAAGTATTTCTAAAAATGGAAAATATTTCCTTGCCTTAGTGTTTTCTTCATTCAACAATCACTCACAGGGCTGTGAGCTTTCTGAGTGCTGAGAGTGATGCATATTGGTCACCTTTTTAAGAAGAAGGTAACTCGGTTTTGGTAGTTTGAGGTTTTGGGGGTTGTTTTGTTGTTTTTTGTTTCGTTTTTTTTTAAATTTGCTGGTTTGTTGTAGTCACCTTAATAAGCACCAACGACTTTCCTGTAAAAGGTAGGATTTCAATTAGGTTTTGATCTGTTTTGATTTTTTTAAATGGATGCATGCAGACTATTTGGTTTATGCTACGGGAGAATTCCAAAAGCAGCAATGGTTGCAGGAGTAAAAGGTCACTGGTTTTGTGATCTAGAGCACGTGCATGTCTGGGAGCCAGGCTTGAGCAAGGGGAAAGCAAGTGTTTGGTGTTCTCTTTTCCTGCAGCCTGCAACCCCGCTGCAGAGAAGTGCATGAAACAGGTAAAACCATGTGGGTGATCTGCTCCTCCTGCTGAACAGCCAGGGGAGTGTTCACTTTATCTGCCGGAGGAATAACAAGCACTCATGGAAAATATAGCAGTTTGGATAAGATAATGCCCATAAAGGCAAGCTTTCAATGGTTATCAGCGTTTCTTCCCAAAATAAAACTGAATTAAGTTTATAATTACTGAACTCTGTGAAATAAGCTTATGCACACAAGGGGAGAACACGTTTTGCATACACCTAAGGGGAAAATCCTACAGATACCAGGAAGGGTGGGGAGGGAGACCACAGGGTGTGGGACGTATCTGCCCTTGAAAGGGCAAAGCTGCTTGGCCAGCAGGTTTGTCACTGAAATTTAGAAACTGGCTGTGATTCCAGGTGCCACCAGTGCCTTTAATGCTTAAGCCAAGTGCAAACTGCGTGATGCCAGGGCCGGTGCTGAAACGCGACACCGGGACAGCGCTTCCTCCCCGCCGCCTGTTCCTTACATAACTCCGGGCTTCCCGGGGCGGCCTCTGCTTGAGCTGAGCCTGACAGGAAATGCTTGGGCAGCCGGTGGCAGTTCTGCTGGGCATAGAAAGAATTGCAATTATTGTATTCTGAGTCCAGTGGTTGCAGAACCTCAGGCGCTACTCCCTGTTTAAAGAAAAATAGCCAGGGAGAGAGAAAATGAAGCAGGATGGTGAAGCTGATGGTGGGAGGCAGTGAATTTTAGCCCTGTGTGCTTGGTTTGAACCAGCTTCATCTGCATCTGGAAGCCTACATCTGTCAGCTCTGGTTCATGTACATCATGTTTTCTGAGGGCCCCCTCAAAACTTCTGCTCTCTGGTTGGCAGAGCCACAAACTGTGTGGCCTTTTGGGGAGTTTTTCTTCTTTTCCTGGTAAAGATGCCAGTCAAAATAGAACAGTACTGTGACAGGGGAGAAATTAGGCTTTAAGGTATTTTATATTTTGCTCTCTTTCACAGGTCTGGGTAAACTCAGATTGAATCTGCCCTTAACCATACACAATGCTGATTGATTCCTTACTTTTGTTTACTAATTTTTTTCTTTCAAGTACTTGGAGAGATCATAAGCAATGCAGTAATTCAAGTTAGAAAAAACATTCATTTGTTTAAAATGAGGTTTTCTAAAGTGGTTTTTTCCATAAAGTTGCATTTTTAATTTTTTTAACAGTGGAGTTTAAGACTGAATCTAGAGATTTTAAAGTGATGTATTTAATACTGTTATGCTATGATCTTTTAAATGTTTGTGGTATTGAGCTTTCTTAATAGTTAAACTTGTGATTTCTTTTCATTCTTCATTTTGGAAGAGGAGAAGTCTTTCTGTTTTTCTGCTATTCAGACCACCATGCCATGTGGAGGGGCTTTCCTTGTGCTTGTGCTACAAACTGAGCCTCAGCCTGACTGCAGCCATACAGATGAGTTTGTGTTTCTGCCAGATAACAGAAACCTTCTAAAACTCCAGGTACTGCACAGCCCACTGGGTTAATTGAGAGACTTTTAATTTTGGAAATACCATATTGTGATACACATGTATTTTCTAGGAGGAAGAAGATTCAGTTAAACCAATGGTTTTAGTTTGAGTACTGCAAGCTCAGTCTTCTGTAAACCAGAATCCATCTCTCAGTGAAGATGTAGGTAGCATGGCAGGGCCTGGAATAAAAACTCCAGGGATAAAAGGAAAATTCTTGAGGGTGTACATATATAGAGAGCAATTTGAGGACATTTGCCTCAGCCTATGTGATACTGCCCTGCAGTGTAACATTACCAAACCATAATATCCAGCACTGTGCTCAGAAAGAGGCAGCTGCTGATGTCTTCTGGGTTTTTTTTTTTTTCTGAAGGATTTCCCAGAAAGTCTGTTCCCCTAAAGAAGGATTCAGGCTGTTTAGAAGAGGTGTTCTGCTGGTGGAACTTAATTCTCAGAGCTTAATGAAAGAACCTTCTTCTTGTAAAACAAGCTGCAGAAAACAAGCTGCTGGGATTCTGGGGGGGGGCGCTTTTCTAAACTTCTTTGAGGTGTAAACTTAAGCTCAGGAAAGACCAACAAACTTGAGAGGTCTGACCAGAGCATATACAGATCTTCCCAGCAAAGTCTTACCTGATGACAAAGCCTTTTAAACCAATTGTTTGCCTCTTATCAGGTTAACCAATGCACTTTTCCTAAAGCAAGAGCTGAGTGTCTTTGAGCAGTCAGGTGCCAATTTGACACCACTGTTTCTGAGGAAGATGAGGATTTTAGATTTATAAGAAAAGTAGCAGAGGTTAACATCAAATTACTTCCTAATTTGCAGGGATACCATCACTTCAAATCACATGCATCTGCACATGTGTGATTGCCTATCACATCTGGTATCTGTTCATTATCTCTGTGGGTGTTTCCCATGACCAACATGTCTGTGCATCGTGTGTGAGAAGGGATTTTATCTGAGTAGTGGCTTTTCACATAGTGGTGCTTGTGAGAGTGCAGAAGGGGGAAAGGGCAATGAACTTTCTTGGATTTTGTCTTCTTGCTCATGGTGATGTAATGCAATTTGGCTGATCCCTGACCTTCTTGTGCACTCCAGACTTCTGTCGAAGGTATATCTTGGTAATAAAATATCACACAGCCACCCTTATCTTCACCAAATTGTCTGTTTTTGTGGTAGATTCCTTATAAACACATTTGCAGGCTCTGAGGGTTCATGCCCTGCCTTATCTGCAGTAGCCTTGGCCTGTGTAGTTGGGCCCAGCAGCAGCAGTGCTGCATCCCAGATAATTGCTTCATGTATAAAAGTATCCTTCTCTTCAAGGATCTCTAAGTTGACTGTCTGCTGTATAATTGCCTATTGACTTAGACTGTGATGAAAAAATCCATCTTCTAGGACCCCAGAAGGTATTTAGAGCAGCGTTATCCCATGGAATCTAGAGGCAATAGAAGAGTAAGGAAGATGAAAACCTTAAAGTCAGTTCTAGTCACCCCAGCACTAGTGTTGTTAGTTTTGGCAAATCCTGTCTCAACAATAAAGCCAGCTGCCATTTTGGCATCAACACAGACAGACTTGGCATGATCCCCTCTGGCATCAAAAACGGCTTCGTGGGAGCTGGCACCAAAGCTGTGAAACAAGGGTAAGTGAGGCCCAAGGGAAACGCCAAGCAGACATGAGATGAGCACTAAAAATAGTGAGTTGCTGTCATTTGTAGAGAAATCAAATAGCACTTGTAAGAGTAGGGCATCCAAGATCTCCATCAAGGTTGTGCTGGTAAGCATCTTTGGGACAATGCTTGTCTGTGATGATATGACCGAAGGGCATACACAGGCTGTATTTTAGGTACCCACATGGTGCAAGACTCTAAAACGAGAACAGACACTTAACGTCTTGATTCTGTGCTTAGGGGATCCTGTTACTGTCTGCAGACTCTGCCTTCCCTGTCTGGAGCAGATCATCTCCTCTTGAGCCATTACCAAAGTCCTGTTTGCATACATGGGCATCAGGAAGACAAGAGCTGTAGTGCCAAAAAGCAAGGAGCCAAGCTGGTGTCCCTGTACCATCCCGGATACACTTGCCCTCCTGAGACAGTCCCAGTCAAATATTTAACAGCTGAACTCCCCACTCCCTCCTCCTTCTCCCCGTCCCAGCAGGCTTAGAGAAAGCTGAGTATGCTTTCTCGTGACTTCATTACCCACTCCAGACTAAAAGTGAATACTGACATCTTCATTCGGGCATCTCAGGTGCCCAAAAACCTGGGAATGCTAAAGGGGCAGAATCAACCCTATCTCTTTTGGAGGCAGTTAGTGTCACTTCTCAGTAGGGCACTTTGAACCCTTTAGTCCCTCTCTGCCTCAGTGGCAAAGGACTTTGAAGCTTTTCAACACCTCTGGGCTCGGATGGCAGATGTTGGTATTGAAGGAGTGGTCATACAAAAGTAGATGATGTACATAGACTTTGGCATTGCAGTTGTGCTGGTTTGACCACAACTCTGTTGCTGTGAAGAAAAGCTGGACCTGTGGCTGTCATGTTCTGCTCTGTGGGGAAACAGCAGTGAGAACAATGTCACTGAGAGCTGGAAACCTCAAGCCACAATTAGAAGAAACAATTTTGGTCTCAGGGAAGAGCCTGGACTTTTCATTGCCACCACTCTCCCACCAGCTGAACAGCAGAGTGGGTAGGAGTGTCTGAACAGCCTGGATGTGGCCGCTTTTATCTTCTCTGTCAAACGAGTGTTGGAGAGAATTCCTCTTGGGTCTGTCCTCCACAACCACCTCTTGTCTGCTCCTTGCCCTTTCCTTGAGTGCCCTTAGGATAGCTTAATACAGAAGGCAGCTCCAGAGGAGGGATTGCTTACTGTACAAAAGTGCAAAGGAAGTGCTTTACTGTTGGCATTTCTTCACCCACAAAGGAGCAGTGAAGAGGAGGACAGGCTCTCACTGAAATAGCAGATGACGGAGTGGATAGTGGCTTCCTCTGTAGTGCACACTACTTGAGTTCTGGGCTTATTCATGGCTTTTGGGTGGAGATGTGGCAAATATTTGTACTTCTCTGCTTGGCTGACAATTGCTGTTTGGGATTCAGTTGGAATCAGGAGTCAACTGGAATCAAGCATGAGCTGTTGCTGTTGGGGCTCTTGGTAACGCTGAGTATATTTTGAAGTCTCATCCTCCCTGGTTAACCAGTTACTCTGAGAAAGACAGGTGACAGCAGTGAGGTTGAAATGCATTGTCTCTATTTGCTTAACTTACTAAGCTGCAAAAGTTTTCTGCACTTCTGAATCACTGAGCTGACAGAAGTGATGGCTTGTGGGGAAGAGGAACAGCTTCTTACCACTGCAAGCCCTTGTGCTTTGTTGCACATTAAAATTTATTGATCCATCAGATTGGTTGCAGTGCTAGCTCACAAGCCAGTTCCAATGTATATGGTCTCTTTTCCTGAAATTATTCTTTCTCCAGCAAAGATTAAGACAGTTTGGCCTGAAAAATAGTAAATGCAATTACTTCAGTGTTCTTGTTTTGTAGTTGAAGTACATGCAAGTTGGGGGACCCTCTTCACGCCACTCCTGAACAATATAGTAATACTAGACAGAGTGAAACGTTTTTCTGGGCCACTTGTCTTCTGAGCAAAAGAGTAGATATTCTAGGTGCTTCCCGGTCCTGGGAAGTTACCAGCCTGACCTCTTCTTCTGGGTCCTCTGGAATTTGTTGATGGCATTCTTGGTAGGCAGTGCCAATGCTGTATGTTACATGAACCCGGGACACCTGGTCCTCACACTGGAAAGTCATCATGTTCTTGTAATGGTATCATTAGGGTGGGGAAGTTGTCCTTCACTCTTCAGGGATCTACAAGTGCACAGGTGGGCAGACAGAAATGGTTTGTAGGCAGATTTAGCATTGCATTGCTGTTCCAGCATTGGTGATCTCCCAGTGTCTCATGCTAATTTTGCTAGCAAACATGTCCCTTTAGAATATTTGCTGTCAAGGCAGATGGAGCTTGCTGTTCCTGGATATTGTCTCATTCTAAAGAAAAAAAGATCTGCTTTTACACCTTTCTGTATGTTTCTTTACTTCTTCTTCTTTGACTTCCCAGAACCATCTCCAGGATGGGGAAAGATAAAGGCACCTTCGTTGAGGTTGCTTCTTTCACACTGTGTTTGAGTGTGTGCCAGATTTGTGAAGTCTCAGTCCTAGCACCTAGAGCTGCAGGCTGACTAACAAAATGGGTAGCTGGTGCTCCAGAAATGCTTCTCTTACCAACATGAAAATAACAGAGTGCACTGGGGCAAATGGAAGAATAATTAGATAAAATTGTTCCAACTTCTTGGTTAACCTCTGTATGTAGCTGCAGAACTATGTTATTAAAGTTAAATTGAGAGGATATTACACATCATCTGTGTTTACTGTTCAAAACTTCTTCCTGTGTAGGACTGTAACAGTGAAAACTGAGAGCAGCCTAGTGCTGACAGACTTGAGACACACAGCATCCATTTCTGTTGCAATCTTGTTATTGTAACTGGATCTCCTCAGGGGGTATCAAAATGAATACTATGCCTTGCTTGGGTACCAGACCTGCTTGCAAGCATCTCCCATCAAACATGGAGAGCAACTCTAAAACGGCCCAAACAGCTTCCATCATGTGCTTCAGTTGCATTCAGTTTTATCTGGGGTCATGAGGCACAGTGTGGTGGCCTATGAAGGTACTGAGCAGCATCCGTGGCTTGACACCATGTTTGGGGCAGATGACATGTTCAGTGGAGCAGTATTATAGACTGGTAATGCCTAGAGGCTTCTACTCCCTCTCTTCCAGTAGGAGCCTGCTCACCATGATTCTGTGGTGGGATCCACTTTGACATGCCAAAAACGATGGTTGAGGGCTGCCTAAACAAGCAAATTTTGAAAGTAATGTAGATCCCATAATCTGTCCTGACATTAGTCCTGCCTTTTCAGAGCCCTCAAGAGACTCATCTGTTGAGGAACTGAAAACTTGTTTTGTTCATTATATCTTGGATAAACACACTCTTGTGTAGCTTTTGCAGATCTTAAATTCCAGGTTTGTATAAAGGAAGTGAAGCCATGCTGAGCGTGCCTTAGAGCTGCTCTTGCTTTCATTAAAATAATTATTATTTCAGCTCTGGTTTCCCCCAAGCAGAGAGCAGTAGAAAATTAGAAAGGTTTTGGAAATGGACAATGAGCAGCTGAAGGCTTTGGGAAAAGATTTTACATTAAGAGGATAGGGAAGATTGATACCTTTTATAAGAAGATAGCTAACAGGTACAGAGTAATGAATGGGTGAGAAGATGGATGAGGACTTCTGTTCCCACCTGCTAATAATATGAAAGTCAAATTAGAAGGTGGTGAATTCATTCCTGATGAAAGAAACTATTTGTTCCCAGCCACTGTCTCTGAAACTCATTGCTGCCGGGCAGAGCTTTGGAGCAAGAACTTATGAACTTAAAAAAAGAGGAGGAGGGGGTAAAAAGATACCTGTTGCTATCTACAAAACAATTGCAATGATTAGGAGAACCTAGGTGTTTTGCAAAGGTTCTAAGGATGTTGATCAGGATTTTATAAGGGTATGAGCTACCTTGTCCAGCTCTTTTTTTTTTTTTTGTCCCTCTACAGGATTTTTCCCATAGTCGCCTATAGCAGAGTTGAGGAGCATGTTACTGGCTGCTGTCACTCAGGGACTGCAAGAGAGGGTGGCTGCTCCTGCTGCAGTCGAATGTGGTAATGCCTGCTTGCAAACCACCTTTCTTGTGCCAGTCTTTCCAGGATTGCTAAATTCACATATAAATTAGGATGCTTTTGCTTTTCCACCAAGCTATTGCTTTTGATAGTCCTTCACAACTTGTCTTAGGTCTGGAATGATGCTTTGCCTTTTGAGTGTGTGCTGGGGGAGAGGCGAGTGGTTAAAGTTAGATTCCTTCTGACAGTAGGGATTTAGAAACTGCTGCATTGGCTCAGCCCTGGGATCTGCCTAGTCCAGAGCTCTGGTTAGCAACAGCCAAAATCAGATGTTTCAAAGGCCAGCGTGAGGCCACAGAACAGATTACTAAAACAGAAAGCTGCCCTTTTATATCACTGATGTTTGTCCATAGAATTGGAAAAGCAAAGGTTGAGAGTTAGTTTGATCCAGGAGCACAAAAGCTGGAAAATCCCATTGCCTGGCTGATGCTAGATGTTTTGAATCCTCCAGGAAATTGCTTCGTTGCTTGTTTTCTCTTAGGGAAATCAGGGATATGCTTACCCTTAAATAGCATTTTTAGATGGTGCCTTAGGTTGGTGTAAAAATAAGTAATGCTTGTGTGCAGTCTCACAGCTCAGTTGTGTAGAGGACACACAGAGTGGGTTCTAATTTGGGAAACCACTCTGGCCTGGGCTGAGAAGGAGGTAGCAGTGGTGGTCACTGAGAGGTTCTGGCATGTGCAAAATGGTATCTTTTTCTGACACTGACACAAGCTGTCTAGCAGTTGGGTGGCAAGGGGTTTCTGTTCTGCTTTTTTTTATTCTTAATTTTTTTCTCCTATTGCAAATTAGCATTTGCAAGAATTTTATGTGATTTTTTCTTCTGAAGTACTGAAATTACTATTAAAACTGCTACTAAAAAAGGCATTCAGTGAACTCACTATGGAAAAAAAAGTATATTCCTTTCCTTGTCATATATTTTAATGTGTTGGGCTCCAAAGCCAAAGAGGCCAAAAGCCAGGGGAGTTTGTCCTCTGTCAAGTATCCACAGAGCTGCTGCTGGAACATGTGGGAGTGGCAAGGGTGTCCCAGTCCCCCCCGACAGACACGGACAGCTGCTGATTAAAGAGAAGCACGAAAAAAAGAGGTTGCTGAACTTTTCAAACTGGAGGTAGAAAAGGGAGTTAAATTTAGATTACCTTCTGCAGTGTCATCTTCTACACAACTGTGGAACTTGCTGTACTCCTTCCTTGGGGGAGGACAAACAAGACATGCCATCCTAGGCACCGGATGATAAATTTGTTTATAAGGCTTAATTGCCCCTTGGCAGGAAAATGTGAAATGAGCTCAAGTAGAATGAGAAACCTTCTGACAGGGCTAGTCAGATTTTCCTTGAGGAGAGGTGGATTTGAAACTCTTCCCATCACCTGTCTGATGCTGGAGGGGTCCAATCCTGATCCTTCTGAACTCAGGGAAGTTGTTGCTATTTCTTTAGAGGGACAGCTGTTATCTGGAGGGGCTGAGAGTTGAACAGAGCTATGAGTCAGAAAAAGTGGAGCCGTGGTGGCAGGCAGAAGGTGGCATGGAAGTGCTTTGGATCTGCAAAGACTATCCAGGTCCCCAGGGACTGGAGGTACTCAGAGAAACCGTGCTGGTGGCACCTGGGACTCCAATGCTGTCCAGCAGGCAGCATCAAACTTAACTTTCTCCTTAGAAATAGATGAACTGTCTATTTTTGCTTAGCAAGATTTAATCATCACCGAGCTGTTGGCTCATGGCAACGTTTTTAATGGACTGCCCTCCATTGCAGCATCCCCTTAGCAGAGAGCACTTCTGCTCCACCAGGGCTCCCTGACAGGTCCTTTTTGCAGCAGCCTGCCTGGTGTCACCCAGCAGCTCAGCAGTCTTAAGGTTCAGGGCTGCCTCTTTTTTTTTTTTTTGGTAGTTGGTGGTGTTGGGGGTTTTTTGTGGAGGCGTTTTTTTTTTTTTTTTTGTTCGTGTTGGGAGTTTTGAGTGTGTTTGTGGTTTTGGGTTGGTTTTGGGTTTAGTTTCTTGGTTTTGGGGTGGGTTTTTTTTGTTTAGTTTTTTTGGGGGGGGGTTGGGTTTTTTTTTTTTCCGAACTGCCCGACCTGATGTCATTTCCCTCTTGCAAACACCCCGGCCGGGCTGCGTCTGAGATATGTCACAGGGAGTGGGAGGAGGAGGAGGGGGAGCCAGCGAGTGCGTGCAGTGTCCCAGGACCCTGTTTACTTAGCATTCCCAGCTGAGGAAGCCCTGGTTTAAATAGGATCGGAGGAGCGGGCTGCCCACAGCAGATGAAGAAATGGTTGCTGTGGGGCTTTAAATTCCTGCCTTCCCATGTGCTGGCGTGGAGGATGAGCCTGCAGAATGCCTTTCCTCCTGGGTCTCAGACAGGTAACCAGCCGGCTTCAGTGCGGTGGGAGCTGCTTGCTCAGGTGGAGGATGTGACTGATTGCTTTTATTTTTATTTCCCCCATCTCTAAGGATATGATTTCTGACTTTCCCAAAACGGAACTGTACAAGCAGCACTTCCCCACCCGTGGCGTGTGATCGGTGAGCACAGTTGTGCTTTTTATTAGCAAGGAAGGAGCAAAACCGTGAGCCAGGGACAGAAACTTCCTTGTTGTTGTTGGAGGCTTTGCAGCAGGCAGGCTCTTTGTGTCGTGCTCCTGTGCAGGTTTTGTTTGGTTGGGTTTTAGGGTGATTTCCACAGTCCTTAAAATGGAATTGCATTTGCATTTCTTAAAAACACGCCAAACTTTGAACTGTTTCTTGTGCAGGCATTATTTTGCGTGTAAAATCGTGGGTTTTTAAAAAAGAAAAAAAAAACAAACCAGAAAACACCCAGAAAGATTATTTATATATGCATGTGTGTGTGTGTGTGTGTGTCTCATCTCTAGCAAAAGTCACCAAATGGAAAATGGCAACATGCTGTGACCCACAGCTGGGTGATTTTTAAATTGTTTTGAGAGAGTTTGAGCTTGAACAAGAAACTTGGGATAATTTAATAGCTGGTAATATCGAATGGAATGAGAAACGGTAGCAACTGCCCAGCTGCTCTCTGCTGGAGGAGGTGCCAAGTATGTGTTCCTAGGCTGGGGAGAGCAAACCCTTTTTTTGGTTTGGGAGGCACGTCTGTAGGAGAATCTAACTGTAAACTCTTCCCAGCACTGCTGTGATCCGTAATCCACAATAAATATATATTGAATGATATCAGAGTGGTGCTTGCACTTTCTAATTTAGAATTAAAATGCCGAGATTGGACCATAACATGCTTTAAACTACCTACTTTCAGTTATTTAGCAGCACTAAAGGACTTCAACGCTGCTGAGTAAACAGTGCTGTCTCTTTTTCTTTATCAGTTCAGTTTTGGTGAAACAGAGCTCTCTCCCCACCCCCACACCCCCCCATCCCAAAACAGTTTTACGTAAGAAGCTACCTCTAGCACAATGACCTTCTGTGATTGGTGCAATAGCTATAAATAATAGTTCACTTGTTAGCACTCAGGGCAAAGAGACTTGCCCTCAACACTCAGAATTGAACCCGAGGGGGAAATTCGGGCACAAAGGCTGGATGGCTTTAGGTAACTCTCAAACTGCAGTGAGATGCAGCTGCCTCAAATGCTGAGATTGCTGGAGACTCACGGGTGTGTTTTTCTCTAAAGTTACCGTTTTAAAATTACTCCTGTTTTAGAGATGTGTTTAGTGCAGTTGGGGTGCTGCATAAGGTGTAAAAGCAGAAGCTGGGTGTAATTTGGCTTCATTTGCTGGAGCAGTGAATATCTGGTTGTCTCAGTGGATGGATGGTACTTTTTTCTCTGCTGGTAACTTTTCTGCATCAATAGAGGCATTTACAGGAAGCAGGACAAAAAGGTGTTGCTGCAAGAACACAAGAGCAAAGTTCTTGACTATTTTTATCCACTGATAAAGGATATAGTGGAAAAGAGCTGCTTGAACTTTTCTTAGTTTTAATCATTTTTAGTCTTAAAAAAAACTCAATCTAATTTTTTGTGATTGTGTCCTGCATGCAAATACAACTCAGAAATTTCTTTTTCCAAGAGTTCTTACTGAACAGTGCTGTTTAATTGAAAATGTGGGAGGAATTCAGGAACATCTCATCACCTCCATTGTTTCTTGGTTTTTACTCAGTACATTTGGACTGTTAAACACTTGGCTGTCTGGGATGCCCTTTGTTGTTCTCACTCAACACAAGGGATGCTGATCCTGGGCTGCAAGCTCAGGGAAGAGGTGCTGAGTGGGGTGCCCTCCCAGGAGCTGTGTGATGAGGATGGAAGGATCAGAGTGAGACCTTTGACTCTCCAGGACCAGCACCCCTCACTCTGCACCCCTGAACTGCACTGAACAACTGCTTCCCCTGCCTTCATTTCTTCCTTGGGAGCCAGCAGCATTGTAGCATTGCTGATGAGCTGCCAAACACCTGGTAAAAGTAAGGTGTTTGGTTTATTTTGGTTTTTTTAATTGTTGCAGTGGGGATGATATTTAAATGCCAAAAAGGCTACGTCAGCACTATCTGACATCAGTGCAATGTGGGTGTTTAAAGCTCTCATCCAAGGAACATGATTGTAGATGATCTCTGCTTTAAGTGAGCATTTCCTCCTAAAGTTGGAGGTGGAAGCTCGAACACATGCACCTAGTTCACTGCATAAATGCAAAGAAAATAAGAGGTTAAAATGTTGGATTCCTAACGTTTGCAGTTTTAATTTTAACTGCTTGGGGTTTCCAATACGGTCATTTGTTGGGTGGTTTAAACCAACAAAGTGTAAGACGGCCTCCTCAAAGCTGTAATTTCCTAGAAGTCTAGAAGTTTAAGATGAGAGAGCTGAGGACTGCAACTGAGAAGTTTCTAGCAAGAGGTGAGGAAGTAAACATACAGTGCTTAAATACTAATGTGTAGTTCTTGGAATCTGAAAGTGAAACTTGCAATAAACAAAAATGAAACCAGCTCTTAATGAAATATATCAAGGTGTCCATGATCTGTGAAAGGACAGTGTCCCTTTAAAGACAGTTGGAGTATTTCTCCAGGATAAATGGATGCAACAAACCAATTTGTTCCTCAGATAAAGGTTAATAAAACCTTGGAGGTTCTGCATCTGCTGAGAGTGAGGATGGGTCTGCTGTGGCTGATTAATCATGGTGATCTAAATATAATTCTCCTGATGCTGGCATTAGCAAAGCAATAAACGTTGTGGATTAGAATTCCCATTTTGGAGATCTTTATTGCGCCTGAAACAGCTCAGAGGCATCATTCCTCTCCTACTTATTATACTTTTAAGTATTTGGATATTTGCACTTACTACATTTTTTTTTCCACATTCAGCAAAACAAAACTTGTGGTGGTTGACTTACGAAGAAGCATCCAGGCTTGATTTATTTCCTGGCCTCAGCTGTGTGTCATAAGGCAGGCTTACAGGAATCCATCCCCTGTTGAGCTGGCAGGGCCTGGCACATGAGGTTCCAGTAACTCCCAGCAGTCAAAGCCACTTTCATCTTTGGCAATCTTATGCACTTCTGTTAAACTGAACCCACCAAAGACATGACACTTGCTTAGATGGTGGATTTTTGCTTTTATGTTCCAAAGGACTAACAGGTGTGTTGTGAAGACAGGAAATATCTGGAGGCTTAGGTGCAGGCTCAGCCACACTCTGTGGGTGCTGAGCTGCCCTGGTGATCCAGGGTTCCCCAGCAGTTCTGCCTGTCCTTGCTATAATCCTACCTGCTGTCCTTCTTTGAAAGGACCTAGTGAGTTTTTATATGGGATTAACTTTGATTAGGACCTGGGGGGCTGCTGCAAACCAGGAATTATAGTAAACCCTGTGGCAAGATTTGGCATCCCAGGCTAGTATTTTCAGTAGCAATTTTAACTTACTACCACTTGAGTGCCTTATCTGACAGAGATCATTTGCTTTGGTAGCTCTGTGTTTGCATTCTCAGGAGCTGTTGCTGATGCGCTTCGCTAACCAACATTAGTGATAGTGTGATGTGTGAGATTGAGTAACAGCCAAGTGGGAAATAATAAATAGTGGATATCAAATAGTTCTTTCAGATATATTAATATACTGATAACCACCTCCATTCTGTTACTCAGAATGCTTAAAGAATATATATGGTTCAAATACTGATTGTGAGTTACTCAAAATTGATACTTTAATGTATTTTTCTGAGGATAGTGTCACTTGCTTAAATCCATCCTGCTTGTTATGGGTGAGGCTGGGTACTGAGAGCAAGGGACTGCTGCTGCAATTAATGAGATTAGTGAAATAACTAGGTCAGGATTTTGATTTATCATTAAATAGATGCTTATTACCAAAGTCCCTATGAGAGCTGTGAAACCAGAAGGTCTGGAGCGGTCACAGGTTGAGCCCAAGTCCTGTTAAAACCAGCTGTATCTTGCCCTTCAGCAGATACCATTTTGGCAGTCTCCCTTCATCCTGTTGCTGGGCTTTTCTCGGAGTCCCTCTGTCTGTATCCCTTTTATTCAGGCCTTTACTCACCCCTGTCATCCTATCATTAATCTCCATCTCTTCCTGTTGCAATAATAATTTGCTGCATAGTGCCTTGACAAATGCTGTAGTGAAGCTTGGAGAAATTAGGGAATTAGAGTAGGTCTAAAAAACTGGCTATCCTGGGAGACAGAAATGGCCTATAAACTGCTGTAAGTAAATACAAGTCATATTTTCAAATGTTTCCCAGGGTATTACCAAGGTTAGGATGAATGGGTACTCTGGCAGGTTGAATGATACATAGAGGCTGTATAAAGATCCTCATATTTAGGGTAATGGAGGCTGGAATTCCATGGAAAGAGGAGACAGAGCAAAAAGCTAAAATGGTTATTAGATTTCATGATACTGGCCACTGCTGGTTTTGGTTACCTGATTAATGCCAACTGAGGAGTCAACTTTTGTAGGTGGTTGGCTGCCAACTATGCACTTCTGAGCGTGGGCTGTGGTGTTTGTTGCTGCAGTTGCACATATTAATTTCAGCTTGGAAAAGAGCCACACTGGCCTGAAATTTGCTCATCTTCATCTCTCTCCCTCACATAGCAACAGTATGTGCTCAGGTTAACTGCTGACTTTTGAGAGCAGAAAAGAGAAAAGTGCCTTGATCCTTTTATTTTGATGGAACTCCACTGTCAGTCAGTTATTTCCCTTCATTTCCAACATTGGCTTCAGACGCAATAAATCCTAACAGTTTTACAGCTATTAAACCCAACCATTTACTACTGAAAACCTTTACAAAAGTAGGGTAAGGAGGCCTATTCCATCCTTCCTTGCAGTGAGGAGCAGCTCAGTCAACCTACAGACCTTCATTAATGCCTCTTCCCTTGATTGTGCCCCAGATTTTGACCTTTAATTTGTCACATAGACCTCCAGTAAAGGTCTAATACTAAACTGGAAAGCGAAGAGAATAATTGGCTTTTTCCCTTGGCACTGACATTACTGTTTGCTGTGGCTTCAGATGTGACAACATACAGCACTGCCTTGAGTTCTCTTACACCCACCACTGGTGGATATTTTAAGGATTATTTGTAAAAGCACTTGACAGCAAAAGTGGACTACTGGCAGAGTTGCAGAGTTGCCAGTATGGTTGTGAGTTTATCACAAATGCCAAATATCAACAAGAAAATACGTTTAAAAAAAAATATTTTCACTGTTACTTTATAAAGTTTATGACATATGAAAACTAATCTGAAATGCCACATCTTAATACGAAGGGACTCTTAAAAGGTGAGGTTTCGCAGCTCAGCCAGTTTTGTGACAAAGCGTTTGTACTACATATCACAAATGGTTTCTGTTGGACTGGACCGGGAGGGAACACAGGCTCCACGTCTGCAGAGTGTTCTCCCCAAAGCTCCTGGCTTTTTGTGTGTCAGGGACTGAGTGATTCCAGTTTCTCAGACCAGCTCTTAAGGTGGTACTACAGAGGCAGTGATGCATATGCAGCCTAGGGTACATGCTGATTTACAGGACAAAGTGAATCCCCTGAAACTAGCTGGGAGTCTCCTAGGCTTTGCAGGTGGGAGATAATGGATGGCATGTTCTGGCTTCTTAGTTGTGAAACAAGGCTATTCTGCTCTAATGGAGTTGAATGCTCTTTGAGAGCAGACCCATGTAGATCCTGCCTAGTAATCCTGCCTGGAGGCATCTACAGTTAGCTGAACAAAGGCTGGTGGGGAGGGATGTGCTTGCTTGCCTGGACAACAAGAAAACAAGACTGTCCTTCAGCAGGGAAGCCCACTCTGGAATGTAATAGCCACTGGCTATTGAGGAAGAAAGTGCTTTTGGAAAGAAACCCTCCCCCTTCTTTGTTTTGATAAGGCTACCTTTAAAATACTCTTAAAACCCCTCTGTAATAGTTCAGTAAAAACTCCATGCTGCTAAGAATGATGAAAAATTACAATTACAAGTGCTGCTTGCAATGAAAATTAAAAACAAAGACAGGTCAAGAAAATATGAGTGCTCCAACTTTGCTTCTATTAGAGTTTTTTACCTCCATACATTTTTTCTTATTTATAACAGTACTCTTTCAGGCCTGTGCCTTGTCTGTGGCTCTTGGTGTGAAAAAGGAAATAGTATACATTCATAGCACAAGCACTTGGGATATTGTTTCCAGGAGACATTTAGACTCTAGATAACTATTGCTGATATATCCTAAGTAGTTAGTTTGGCAGCTTATGACACAAAGAATGCATGGGAGAGGGAAGTAGAAATAATAAAATGCTGCTGGTATGAAAAGTGCAGCTTGAGATTTAAATAGAAAGTGAAGTCAGATCTAAGAGCTTGGAAGTAGGTAGAAATTCCTAACAAAGAATGTCAGGGTCTCTGTCATGGCCAGGGTGGCTCTGCATAACCTCTTCCTTGACTTGCAAAAAAGGAGCAAACTGTACAGTGGGCTCAGCTTTTCACAGAAATGAGTCTTGACTTAAAAGAGGAAAGGAGACTGAAACACTTGTTCCAAAGGAGTCACCTGTAACATATCCCAAAACAATGCTCTCCTTGTGCCAGAATCTTTCCCTAATAGACTTTTATTTCTGGAGATCTGTTGCCTTTGCCCTTTCTCTCTTTCCCCGTGCCATGCTGTGTAACCCAGTGTTAGAGGTAGCCATGCTCTGAGCAGTAGTAGGACCATGTGACCTGCTGGGATCCTTTCCAAACCAAATTATTCCTTGATTCTGTGAAACTGTTTGGAAACACAGGTGACAGATCTGGGTCTGATGTGTGGCCCCCGAGTCTGACAGCTCTGTGCTCCCAAAGGCCTGTTGGTGGCTGGGCTGGCAGAGGGCTGCAGAAAGGCTCCAAAATGAGCTGCTTGGACTTTGAGGAGCGTGGCTGGTGGTTGGCACTTCAAGGACTTCACAACCCCTGGCTGAACTGGGGGAGCTGAAAGCCAACTGAGAGACTGTTTGAAGGTACAAGCACAGGAAGAGAATTTGTCTTCCAAGACAAATTCTTGCTGTGGACAGTAAGATTTAAGCTCTGCTCTAGATGGGAAGCAAGATGTTGCCTGAGACTTGATCTCCAGGAACAACCTGCAGAATACCATCCTAGCTGCTCAGGATCCTCTGTTGAGCATGTACTGACAGACCTGTTGGCCAGCTGGGTTAACAAAGAGCAACCCAGCACATGAGCATGGGTGGAAAGGTAATTTCAAATATAATGAGGTTGGCAAGAGGTGTCAGTAAGTTCAAATAAAAGGATGGTGTGATGAAAGTCTCTGAAATCAGAACTGCTGCAAGTTTTTAAGTGGGAAAAATACAGTTGAAGATGTTACGAGTTGCTGCTGCTCAAAGACACTGATTTGTTCCTTATTGCTACTCTTTGAAGCCAGCAACACTGAATGGATTAAATTTTTGGGGAGTAAACCAGAAGTGGTCAAGGATGGATCAAGTAGGGTGATGCAGAGGAGATCATGAAATGGCACTGTGAGACTCTTGTTTTTTTCACGAGCTCCATGTGATTCATTTGCTGGTTCAACAGGTCACATTGATCTTCATGTGTCACAGCCACAAACCTCAGCCAGTCATTCTCTGACTTGAGCATTATCAACAGGATTGCAATTTTGCAATGGCATCCTACTTTCTCAATTCTCTTCATATGAGAGCCAAAATCTATGCTCTTCATCAGTTACATTAGCTCTGCAAGGCCAGCAAAAATGAGGAAAATGTAAATAAACTAATAACAACAGATAAGAGAATAGATGTGACCTATTTCTAGTTCTTTTACTGGCTAAAATTACAGTTTTTTGGAATGAATAACGTGCTTGAAGCAGAAGTGCTGTGCTAGCTCAGCAATGTCTCCTAATAGTTGCCACCAGTTAGAGATGGAAAAACCTCCTTACTGTATAGGAAAATGGTGTTTCTACTGACATGCCAACATCTCACGACAAGAACTGAATGTTTGCTTTAGCTGCCTGTAGTAGCTGTACTGGTCTGTCCAGCAAAATGTTCTTCTCCTCTTGTAAAATAGAGGCAGGTACCCCTCCAGTTTGTTGCCTCTGTGGGTGAGTTTGGAAGGTGCTTTTTTAGAGCTTTTTGAGGAAATCATGATATCCATGGAAGGAAGGGAAGCAGCACATCATATGCTGAGTCGTGTTTTCTGAATTGTGCCCTCACATGACCAAAACCCTTTCAAAAGTTGGTGTGACTTTTTAGGAGAAAAGAAAGAGCATGGGGTCTTTCCTGTTGAGCCTCAGGTAGCAGGAGGTTTTTCTGCTTTTACTGCTGTAATTTGGGTGCTCAGGTGAGAGACCTGTGTTGGGGAGGTGTGTCTCCAACCAGGGTGCTGTGTGGTGGGGAAGTGCTAATGCTCCTTCAGGTCCTCAGATACACTGAAAACTTTGTGCAGGACTCTCCTGCATTGAAGCTGCTGCCTCACATCACTTGCTCAGCGTTTGAAATGCACTTGGTATTTTGCATTTGTTGTGGCTCCATAGAGGTTTGTGAGAAGTGTGGCCTTGGTGCACTCACACAGAAGAGAAGAATGGTGCAGTTCACCCAGTGCTGGGATCCACAAATGTGCATCCCTGTCACCTCCTGGTGGGGTTTTGTTGGGTTTTAATGGGTTGGTGCTTTTTAATTTGAAAGTTGGTACTCAAAATTACTTTTTTCAACCCAGCTTTCAGTGTAAGCCTACCCGCATTTTCGTTTCTTTATAGTTAATTTCAAGTGAAAGAAAGTGAAAATAAAAACTTGGTTATAGCGGTTTTAGTTAAGATCTGTTTGTTCCTTAAACTCCATAGTGTTCTTTGATCTCTCAGGTTGCCCCAAAACCTATTAGAGGATGTACAAACCACAGCCTGTAAAATGCTTCTGTTTTCTTGTGTTTTGTACTTTTCCCCAGCCATGTTTTCAGACTAGCAGGAAAACACAGACTTCTGGGAAGTGGTGCACCATGTGGGGAACTGAGACCTCACACCACAGACCTTTTCCATGTTAGGTGTCTTGAGGACCCGCTGGGTGATACACTACAGCTGATTTGGCTCTGCTCCTGGACTACTTTGCTATTCCAGGAAGAAGTTCTACAGGAATGCTGATCTTACATAAAGCACATGGCTAATTATGAAGGAATCATTTTAGATTGGAATCTTGTAGGAACATATTGTAATTATCATTTAGATCTAAATGAATCCAAGCAGTCTTTTCTCAAATTATAGCATTCTCTTTATGAATGCTTTTCCTCCACTTGGCATTCAGCCCCAGTAATACAGTGATATTGTGTACAATGTGGAACAAATGTCATCTCTTCTTTTAAGAGAACGCCTGTATCCCAAAATGTGGTAACTTTTAGTGGAAAAGGAGAGGAATGATGAGACAGCAGCACTGACTAGATGCTAAAACAGTGTAACTCATGGTTTTGGAGATACGGGATTTTATTCTGAACGGTGTTTTTTGGTGGTCCTTAGATGTCTTTTAACCTCCTTACGGATTTTAGAGTTTCCAAAGACCATAACTTGTACTTTTCAAATGCTTGCAGATCATTGAGTAAAACATTTACAAAAGATACTGACAAAAGCATCTTAAAAGTGTGTCTGTTTAATTTTAGGACAAGGAAACCTGCATGGGTGTCAACAATCAAAGTTACATATGTGAAACGGGCCACTGTTGTGGACAATCCCAGTGTTGCAACTACTACTATGAACTCTGGTGTAAGTCCTTCCATTTTGTATGGCTTCCCTTCCTAACTGCATGGCTCTCATACCATACTACAGGTCTGGCTTGTGTCCCATGGGGGTTTGTATTCAGCCCTTGTTGTGCATTGCCATTGCATTTCACTGCAACACAATCCAGGGCTTAGATGGCAGCAGGCAGGTCAAAGCAGGTGGTCAGCAAAACTTGATAGAGATATATGGGAAAATGGAAAGCTGAAAGAATAAGAAGGTAATAAATGCTGAATTTTAAAGGAAAACTTCAGCTTGTTCAGTCTGATGGTCTCTTCTTTCTTGAGGGAGAGCACAAAATGTTGAACATTGATGTTGTGCTGTTGTACTGTCCCGAACCAAGGCTGGGAGGGCATCTCTGCTCCTGAAATTTGGAAATGTGGTGCTCTGAACATTGTACCCCTGCAGTAGAGACTGGAGATACTTTCTTACCACACTCAATGGTATCTTCTAGTTTTTATGCAACTGTGTTTTCTACTTAATCCCTCTGTTGTGCCCAGTTTCACTTTCCCAAAGTAGCTTTTGTGTGGAAATGAGGTCTCTTAACCTGGATCCAGGGACAGGAATAGCTGACACTTCATCCTTTAGTCTAGAAATATGCTTTTACTTCTCAAATTAGACAATGAAGTGTTAGGGTGTGGTTATAAAATAAACACGACTCTATAGTAAGTATCTTCAAGACACACTGTGCTCACACTCCAGTGGCTGGCTGTGTCAGTACTAAATGGCAGGATTGTAATGTGTTGCAGACCTCTTACAGCAGACTTACTTTCCAAAATGTCCAAACTGCTCAAGAAACAATTCAGGATAGGGGGTCAGGGGGCAGCTCCAGGGACAATAGCAGACTGAGAAATGGACATGAATATATTGGAGCCTTGGAGTACCCGGATCAGATTGTAGCAGCCAGCAGCACATACAGGACAGATGGCAGGAATTTGTTCAGACCAGAGGGGGTTGCATGGACAGAGCAGAGTGGAGAAGGTCAACCCTGGTTGTGCATTTGTGTGGGTGGGAATGTAGAGGAAGATGCATGTGTGCAAAGGCTTACAGGCTCCATGGCAGGCAGGATCTAAATTGAGCAGCAGCGTGGAGTGCAGCTGCACACTGGAGCTGGTGGCATGGTCACCACATTTCTCCCATGGACATGTTGAAAGAGAGACTTACTTGAACTGCATATAAACAGCCTGGTCCAAGCAATGCCCCCTGCCATTTTAATGGGATGGTTTAGCTGCCTTTGTGCTCTCAGAATGGCACAGACTTTTATACTTGGCAGTGCCAGGCTGCGTCATAAAAGTTCTTAGAAGACAAAACCAGATTTTGCTAGAAGGAGGCAGAGTATTAAAGGCACACAGGTCACACTGAGATCATGGAATAAACATGCTGGTCACACACACTGCTGGATGGTTCCTCAAAAGAGATGGATTTCTGTTGTGTTCACATTCCTTCTGCCTCCCAGAGAGCATCGTGTACCACACCAAAATGAGGGGAGTAATTCACACATGAGACATATTTTCTAGGCTTTCTGCAAATTCGGGCAAACATCCAACATTGATTTAAAGTCAGTCAATGTTTTCAAAGCTTGCTTTGCCATTATGAATGTTAGGAAAAGTTTCCTTTTGTTGGGAATTAGTCATAGAGAGAGCATGTCCTTTAATTTTAAAGCCATATTCTAGAGCCTGTGAGCTTAGCTGCTGCTCAGGAGTTGAGGAGTATCTTTGATAGGTGTGTATGGTGAGGCACTCTTGAAGGCCTTCAAGGTGAAAAGTGGTGATAGTAAATGCAAATAGCCTTAACATGAGCAGTAGAGAGCAACAGCTTTACATGCTTGGGAATAGATTAGCTTTTTAAAAGTTATTATTAACTTCTGGTTAATGAATAGTTAACATAGCAGCACCTTTTAAGTATGGCTTCATGGTTGTTCTGTTTTGATTTTAACCAGCATATGCATGTACTGAAGTAGCTTTTGAGAAGTTTTTGCTTCTCTTGACCTTCTCAGACCACCGGTGTGTATTTCAGACTTTAGTGTGCCAGAAAACAGGCCTTCTTGCTAGTCCTGTTGAATTAAATCCTGGATTTATTTACCACCACAGCTTTGTGGGAAGAAGAAACAGAGGAGGGTGGCATTTGAAATGGAAAAGAAAACTAGTCTGTCTTCTGCTGGACATGCTTTCTGAAACATGATCCTGTTTTGTGGCTACTTGGAATTTTTCCTGTGAAGAGGACCTTTTTCCCTGTTTAGGAATTTGAGGGAAGTTTGTTTTTGAAAATGGCTGATCTCAGCAATTCTAGACAGCAAGTACGATTGTGGTAATTTTAAACCAGTCATTGAGGGTAGTGGAATAGGATGTAAAATCAAGGTATTATTTTGTTAAGGGGTGGAGTGGAGGAATGGAGAATATGATATGCCAAGCAGGTGGACAGCCTGTGTTTAAAATTAGATAACAGCCCAGTTCAGATTCCCCACCCATCTCTTATTAAAAAAACAGTGCTGTGTTGCCAAATAATAAAACTATATTCAGATTTATAGATAAAGGTCTAATAGATATGTAAAAGTCTAATTAGTTCTTAACTAAAGCTTAGTAGCTGGTAACATGGTGGGTGGAAAGCTGCATTATGTCTTTTAATTTTCTTGGAACGTAATAATAAAAAATAAACCAGAAAAATTTACTTCACTGTTGTGTTTCCTCACATAGGGAAATATGTTTGGATGGTGGATGAGCTGGGTCAGCGTTTTGATTGAACAATTTACTTGGGCTCCCCAGAGAACTCATGGTCCCTAAGGAGGAGAATGGCAGCAGCCACTGGATTTTGCTTCCTAACAGTTTTTATTCAGGTGTCTATGATGTGATTATGATTTGCTGGAGTTTTTCAATGCTGGCCTTCTTCCAGGCCTGACAGGTGTCTTATTGCTTAAACATTCCAAAATACCAGTTTCCAAAATACAAGAGAGAAGGTAATCGAGGAATGCAGTTCCTGTGTTTTGCAGGTTAAGAAGTAAGCCTCAGTGATTCTGGATTTTTCCAGGTTTAAGAATATAATGTGGACTGAAAACTAAATCCAGATCTCCTGACATCCATCCTTGTGTCTCTCCTTGCCTTTGGAATCATTAAATGATTCCAGAGGTTCTGAACACAGCAAGCAAAGCTGTAGAAAGTCTGTTTCATTGTGTGATTGGAAAAATAGTACACTGTGCTTCAGGAATCATGGAGCATGGAAATAGGCAGCTGCTCACTGCTTGCAAAAAGCTCACTGCTTGTAGTATTTAGAAGTTTGAGAGCATTGTCTTTTACAGCACTGATACTGAGCCCCTCTGTTTCTGAAAGAAAGGAAAGAAAAAAGATCTTGACTGTTTAGATCTTAGTGGAAGGGTTGTACAGAAAAAAAATGTTCTGTTTGCAAGCAGCACAGTCAATGTTTTTGCTGATTTTGAACATTCTGCTCATCTCTGCACGCTTCCCCTTGGAATCGCTAGACAACTCTTTTCCCAAAAAGTGTGCTGCCAGAAAATTCTGGCAAGGATCCGGTTAGTTGCTAAAACTAAAGCAACTGCTGTACCACGTACATATTCCAGGAGGTCAGCTTTATAATAGGAATTCATGTCCAAGGGTTTGCTGCAGTCTCCAAAACAGTCAAACAATGCACTAGTCCCATGTTCTCATCCTTAGCCCGTGTTGTCTTATCCCACATCTTTTCTCAAAGAGAGATTTCTGCTGTTCCTTGCCTTTCATCCAGCCTTCTACATGGTTGTACTTGCTTTTCTTTCCTAAGTGTCTCAGACTTCCCCTTGGGCTGTTCCTTCTCAGTTCTGCTGCAGCAATAACCCTGCCTCACTGACAGTATAGGACAAACAACAGATGTCACAACCGTACAGAAACTCCTAACAGATAGGGTCACTGAGGGAGTTATTTCCTGATTTCCTTGGACTTCTTGTAGCCTAATCTAGACAGCCAAATCACCTTAAGCTTGTTTTGGTCTGGCTCAGTAAAATTCCCGGATCCAAAGCAGAAGGCAAGCAGTTTGGCACAGCCTGGCTGTGCAGCTACTGACTTTTGCCCTCTGTGGCTGCTTCCGCCTGTGCTGTGTTAAACAGCAAGGAAGGGCAAGAGAACTTCATGGTGTTGTTTCACCCCCTGCCCTATTTACCTCCAACCCAGATCCTCACCGGGTACCTAGATCTGGATGTTTCACTTTGGTCTCTGGTCTGTTGTTCAACATGCATTTTACCAACATAGAACTCTTGGGCGGGACTGGACTTACAAATGTGTCATCTGGAGCATGGGAGCAATTGCCCTTGGAAGGCTCCCTCCCTAGGAGAGAGGCATAAAAACAGTGCCTGCAGATTTACTGCCTCAAGTTGATTCTCATTGCAAGACAGGCAAAGGATTTTCCTGGAATTTGTGTTTTTATCTCATTGCAGTGGGTGTACCACATATAGTAGTTACTATTCTGAAAACTAGAACCAGTTGCAGTTAACGTGTGTCTCCTTTTGTTACCAGTCTGGGAGCAAGCAAGCTAAAGTTGGAGATGTCTTCAGCTTTTTTCTTTTGCCATTGTACTCTACAAATATTCAGTAACTTTTTCCTGTGGTGAGGTCAGGCTGGGACTGCAGTTCCAATGACTTAAACTAACATAAAACTGTCACTGAAAGTCACAGTCTTTCTCTTGCTGCTGCCGCTGTGTTTGCCAAACGAGTTTCAACCTGCTCTGGTTCCCTCAAACCAGTTCAAACCACAGTTGTGCACAACTTTGTGCCGGCACAAGAAGAGGTGGAGGAAGCAGCAGGAGGTATGGTTGAGACAGGCAGGAGAGGATCGCGTCATTCAGCGCCTTCTTTTGTTCCTTCTTAAAATGTTCCTGGGCCTATGGCCTGGATCCTTCATCTGCATTCTTGAGCAGCAGTGTTGGCTCGTACAGGCTCGTGCCTCCAGTGGCAGGAGATGATGTGACCTCTCTGCCAAAGGACACGATTTTAAAGCCAAGGGCATCCAGGTTGTGGTACCAAGTAAATTTCTCTTCCCTTTTTTATTAGAGTGTTGGCCCTGTGAAAGACTATTTTTTTCCAGCCATGGCTGACTGTGAGGCCACCATTTGGGACACTTCTTAGTCAATGAAATTGTCCCACTTCTCCTTCTGTTCAGAACCAGCTCTCATGGAGCCAAAGCTATTACCCAGATGCTTGTCAGGCAGACACAAAGGCACTTTGCAGTATGTTTTGGCTTGCTTTTAGGGGATTTCCTGCCAACAGAGCCATGGCATTTGCCCAAGTTTACCATGAACTTAAGGGCAAATTTCTCTGTCCGTACCCTTGGAACGCTCCAGAAAACATTTTCCATTTTGCACGGGATAAAAGGAGCTTCCCTCAACGGCATTGCTGATGGCAGCATCCCAGACAGCAAATACAGTACAGCATCAAAGCAAACATTGCTCCCTCCTTTTTCATGAGGAAGGAGTGCTCTGGTTTTTTAATTCTTAAACTGTTTTATTCTTATTTATTTTGAAGTTTGAGCAAAACTATGGTTAGTGTCCTAGAAAGGGTTTTCTCCAAGCTTTAAGCATGTTCTTCTACAGCTGGTAGGAAACATTTCTGGTGTATGACCATGTGATGGGGCTCCCTTTCTCTAGAATGCTGTAAATGTAGCAGCCTTCTCTTCCTTCAGTATTTCCTCTAGTTGGGAGAGATGGCTTTCACGGGACCTAATTCCATTCCCAGGCATTTCTGCAGCTCCCATTCTGACTTCCTGAGCTTCGTTCTCATGTCAGGCTTACAGCTTAGAGCTTACAGGTTGGTGCTGCTTCTTTAACTTTAATGAAAGGTTTTGGTTCTCTGGCAGGGAAATCTCTTGGCAATAATCAACTTCTTGGCTGTGTCTGTTTCACCTTTGTGCATCATTATCTACCTGTGGGCATCACCACTGAATTTAACAAAAAATATAGCTGTGTTTCTCAAGACTCAAGTCATTTTTGGGATGAGAGTGTTGCAACTTCTGACTCTTCCATACACCAAGAGCAAGACTGAAATTGCCTTCAAGTCTAGTGTCTCCTGTGCCTGTTTGGCTCCAGTCTGGTACTTTGCTACTGCTCAGGCTATCCGTCAGAAGTTGTATTTCTGAAGTCGCTGTTTGTTTTTTATCTGTCTTGCTGTCCTCAGGTTGCCACAAGCTTTTGTTCCCAGTGGTCACAGCCAGGTGGCTGTGGAAAATACTCTAAAATCAGACATTTATTGGCAAATTAGGCTCAGGATGTGGCTCCCAACCTTCTTTCTTTCTCCAGTGCCTGCAGCAGTAGCTCAACACAATGCTGCTGAAAAGCAGCTCGAATCCATTTGGGAGGAAGGTACATCTTGATGAACATGAGGAAGGCTTTTGGCAACAGTGTAGGCTTTTGGGGACATTGAAGACAACCAGAAGTTCCGTTTTACTTGGCTTTTAGAGGCTTTTAAATGCCAAACTTTAGTTGCCTCTGTACATCTTACTCATTTCCAGCACAAGGCAGAATTGGTACCTGTTTTTACCCTGAAGGAGGTGTTAGTGTGTGCTGCTGCTGTGCTTGGCCCCTGTGTTTCCTGCTCGTGTAGTGTTGTCTTTGGGTGAATTTGCAGTTCCCCTCCTGCCAAATGAGCTATTGGCTGCACAGGGCCGTGCTCTGCTCGGCTCACCTCCCTGCTGCTGGTTTGAAGCCAAGCCCCACCAGGTGTACAAATGCACAGCTCAGCCATGAACATCTTCACTGTTCACTCCTTACTTTTAGACATAATATTTACAATTGCACTTGGCCTTGGAGCATAGCTTTATTCCAAATAAATGACCACACTATATATTTGCTAGGCTTTTGCAGTTTTCTGTTCTGCAGCCAAAACTGCAGCTGTGCCCGAACTCCTGGCAAGGGAGTGTTGCAGAGCCTTTTATGGAGGCCCTGAACTCCCAGCACCGTGCTGGGCTTGCAACCAGAGCTGCACCCAGTCCTTCTGCCAGCACTGGCACCTCTGCCCAAGTGACAACCAGGGAGCCCCTTGTGTGCCTCAGCTCCCATGGGTGTCCCATCCTTTTGCTTCTGATGCACTGGAGGCCCTTCAGCCCTGCGGTGCAGATGTGCTGTTGGTGACAAGGTGGGGACACAGCCATTAGAGAGGATGCCAGAGGCCAGGCCAGAAAATGACTGTGGTGGGCACGTGCTGCTGATCTCCTGCAATCATCCAAGCAAGTCCTCAGGCTCGTGCTGAGTCCTCCATCCAGGCTCATGCTGAGTCAGGAGTTGAGTAATTCCTAGAAGCTCTAGGAAGTGTCAGCGGTTAATGAAACCAGGCAATAATGTGGTATTAGTGGGTTCTTTTTCTGGAAGTTCTCATGAAAAACAACAGATCTCATCCGCTCGATTTGCGAGCGTGCACAGACCCTTTGCAGGAGAATGAAGGTGTTGTTCCTGGCACCGAGGCCAAATTGCAATCCACTAAATTATGGTGTGTTTACTTAAATGCCACCTGCGGTTTCAGTAGGTTCCAACATTAATTTGTTATCCTAAACTGTTGTATGTTGTTACTGCGTGTTGTTAACAGAGTTGCCACACCTCTTCCCAGGAATGGCTGAGCTTACTCTGACCCCTACTCTGAGCTTCTGCATTGGTTTGTGTGCAAAGCACTTTGGGATATTTTTTTGGAATGGGTAGAGAAGTTTTCTAAAGAAATACTTTTTTAATCTTCTGGATGCAGGCTTGGGTGGGAGCAGTTATTCCCTGCAGAAATATTTGGCTGCTACAGCTGAGATTGCTTAACAGTGGCAGTTCTCCAGGACATCTTAACTAACTAAGTGCTGCTTGCTGCCATTGTATCTAAGCTCCTTGGGAAAGGACATGATCAAATGTGTTAAAAAGCATGTGTTTTCATAACTGTAGCTAAAATCCCTGGATAGCTGGGTGTAATTTTCCATTGTTATTGAACTCATGATCATGGACTGCTCTTCGAAAATAAAGGAGTACTTAGAAGATGAACTGCAGGCCTGCCTCTGTGCGTGGTGGCATGCTGTGCCAATGACCTGATTTGATGAGTGTATTCTTGCTCCCTCAGCAAGCAAGAACCAAGGGATCTTCTCTTAGCAAGAAATAAAGTGTATTTATTGGTGAGAGTCCTCAAACTGTGAGACAGTTGAAGTATTGCATTTGTGTACCAAGATTTTGGCAGTGGTAGAAGCTACAGGAATGGTTGCAAATGTTTGGCTTTGGAGCGAAGGGTGGACTGGACCAATCTTTTTAGTTTATATAAAAAGGCTTTTTTTAGAAATGGGAGGGTAATCGGAGGTCAGTGGCCACATTCTCATTTCTGTTTGGGAAGTGCAGAGAGCATCTTGAGTACTTTGTCCTTTGCTTCTCTGGAGTGAAGATCACAGTGTCCTCTCTGGTTGTTGTGGTGTAGCTGAGCAGGTTGGTGAGATAAACTACCCAGGAACCTTCATTTACAGCCAAGAAAAAAAAAAGGTGGGGGGGGAATATGTAACACCTTCATTTGATAGCAGGTTTTGATAAGTTTGGTGGTAAGGCAGGTTCCAGTTGATTAGAGAAATAGATTGCACAAGGTAGGAGAGAGATTTCAGTTTGCTGTGCCAAAATACATGAGGAATTTGGGTTACGACACAGGGAGGTGAAAGTCCCCACTCAAAATGCTCAGAGACACGATATGGCACATCCAGTTCACCTACAAACAGCCCAGTGCAGGTCTCTGAAATGGGTGATACAGATCAAATGCACTTTGTCCTGAGCCAGAGCAATACTCCTTTCATTCTTCAAATTCCTAAACTGTTCACCTTTCCCCACCTAGCTCTTAGCAGAGAAAACATTGCCAACACAGCAGGGGATGCTGAAAACATCAAGGTATTGTAAAGGCATGACTAGAGGTTTTTAGTGGGGAGAGAAGAGCAGCTTGATACCCCAGAACAGACTGGCCGTCCTGAAAATGGGCTGTACCACTGGCAATCTCCATTTTGACTGTGTGGGAATAGTGAAGAGTGGCAGAGGTGTTAGAGAAAGAAAAACAATGTTGGGATCTCTAGTGAGGAGTGGCTGCCAAGCTTATGTGTTTCTAAAGGAATAGCTCTCCCAGTGTCTTTAGGTGCAAAAACTGAGCTTAAAAAAGATAGAGCTTACAGGCACTGGGGCAGGTCGAGCTGTGGGCTGCAGTTGCAGGAGACAAAAGCCTAATCTGGAGTGAATGTTCCAGTTTTTTGAAGTGTATCTCGGAAACATTTTGTAGTGCATGCAAGTGAGAGGTTCGTGGAAAGAGGAAGTTATTCCACATGTTGGAGGGCATGGGTAAAATTCAGAAAGTGGTCTTTTAAAATTCCCTTTTAAGGAGCAGTGTACATACAGTACAGCAGTGCACAGAAACCAGCCATGACCACAAATAGAGCAGAAGTTAGGTTTCTTGAGGATTCAGAGAAGGATGCTAGTTTAATTTAATTTTGGATAATTTAAGACATTGAATACAAAAATAAGTTTTAAAAATATTTTGAGACATTTATGAAAAAAGAGTATGTTTTTGTTAAACATAACAATGAAGGATTTGGGCTGGAAATTAAAGAGCAGTGCAAACAAAAGCAAAACATAGTGCTTGGGGTTTTTCTCTTCTTCTGTGGTCAATCTGCAGAGTGTCTTTTGTGTCTTGATTGTTATTTTCAAACCAGAGTGGCTGTGGGAGGCAAGCTCAATGCTATTCACAGCTCTGCTCATTTTTGGCTAGAAGAAATGGTAACCAAAGGGTAGGAGCAATGGAGGGGGTTGCCCTGTCTCCATATTTTGTTCTCCAGATTGTACCAAAGTGTGTTCAGAGCTCTCCAATTCTGGCAAGGCTGTTGGAGTAGCAGTGTCCCACACAGGCAGCAAGGTCCACGTTGAAGCCTCATGGCCCAACACGTATTTCTGCCTTGAGAGCAGTGCGGGTTCAGATCCAGGCTTTCAGATGATCTCCACTGGCTTTTGGGGTTTCCTGGGTTTGGATGCAGCCCTCACACAATGGCTAACACTCGCTGTCCCCCTGCAGGGTTCTGGCTGGTGTGGACCATCATCATCATCCTCAGCTGCTGTTGTGTTTGCCATCACCGCCGCACCAAGCACCGCCTGCAGGCGCAGCAGCGGCAGCACGAGATCAACCTGATCGCCTACCGGGAGGCCCATAACTACTCAGCCCTGCCCTTCTACTTCCGTACGTGCTCACTCTGCTCTGCCTGCACACCGTGGGGAGCTTGGCAGCAGCGACTTCCCCGAGCTGGGTGGAGGGAGGGAGCAGTAACTGGACTGAGCAAGAGGCTGTGGGCAGCTTTGCTGAGAGGCATGCAGAGAGGAGAGGGTGTTGGATGCAGTTGAACCCCCTTTGAGCCTGCAGTTGAACCACACCAACTACAGCACCTTCACACCCACCCCTGAGAGTGTAGTGATTCCCTGGGTGGTTTTTTGCCAAGGTTCTTAAAATACCTCGTTCAGGACTTTGCAGATGTTGCTTCTTTCCAGCCTGGACTTGATGCTGGTGGGACTGAGATGTGGGAAGTGGCTTCACAAAATTTGGTCACACAGACTGGGAGAAAGTGGAGTCTCAGCAGAGACTCTGCTGACTCCCACCCTGGGCTGTGGTTCCCAGGCCACACTGCTGGTGAGCAGCTCTAGGACTTTGTATGAAGGAGCTATTGCCCACAAGTCAGGGAAAGTAGAGTCACTCTGTGCTCTCTTTGTGTTCTGCTCTGCTGTGCTAGAACAGCAAGTCTCCTTTTGACTGGAGGTACCACAGCTGAGTTTCCTCTGACAGAGTGTTGAATTGCATGTACGAACTTGCTTTTCTTGTTAAACTCTGGCAGTCACCTCAGAAATCATCCCCAGCAGCCTTTTCTTCCCCAGCCCCAGGGATATGCAATTGCACATGGAAAATTGCAGTGCTATCCCAAAATGTTTCCAGTGTTTAAGTACATTCTGTCTATACAGACGATTTTGTTGCCTCTTAAGAAATAAACAAATTTTTTCATGGATATGAAAGGCTGTAAGTACAATAAGCCAAACTCTTTTGCCAGTACTGCCAATTTATTCTGACAACACCAGAAGAATTGAATCTAGCATTAGAACATCAACGAAAAGCCAGGATCTCCAAGTTCTGTCTTCGTATTTGCACAATGCTTTGTGAGATGAGATCTTTGCTCTTGAAAGCAGAAATTGGGCTGAGAAGGCAGTGTTGGAGAGCACTGGGAGTTGTTCCCTCCAGCCAACACAGGCCATTTCCTGGTGTGGTTTATGGTGTGGTACTGGGGTCCATGGTCCAGAGAGGTTTCCCTGGTAAGTATAGAGAGAGCCAGGAGATCAGGCTGCTGTTCCCAGTAGTGTCCATCTCCTCCTGTAATGATGCCTTCCTCTGCCATGTTTGCTGCTTCTCTAAAACATGGCACACCTCACTTGGGACAAGTTCTGGCAGCCCTTTTTAGAGCCCATTGTGCCGTTCAGTGGGAAGGTGCTGGTAGGTGACAAATGCCATACTGACCTGTGTTAGTGACTCGTTTCCTGAGATAAGCTGTCCTGAAATAACTTCTCCTCCTTGCCTCCCACTTGTAGGGTTTTTGCCAAACTATTTGCTACCTCCCTATGAGGAAGTGGTGAACCGACCGCCGACCCCCCCGCCCCCGTACAGTGCCTTACATCAGCAGTGCGTCCCAGCAGGCAGCAGTAGCACAATCGCGGACACGCCCAGGAGCCTGCAGCCAGCGCAGAGCAGCTCTGCAGCACCCAGCAGCAATACCAGCAGTACTGACAGCAGCGGGGCGCCCGCCCGCGGGGACCCCGAGCCCCCCAGCGCCGTGCTGGGCGAGAGAGCCGGCGCCAAAATGCAAAGCGTGGAGCCCGGCAGCACCAGCACGGGAGCCGAGCTGCTGGAGAGGGCCGGTCCCGAGAAGGATCCGGAGTGCAAGGAGGAACTGCTGAAAGGTTACAGCTCTGAGAGCTTAGAGCAGGGCAGCACCATTCCCGACGCCAAGGACAAGACGCCGGGCAGGCAGCGCCGCTTCACCGGCGACTCGGGCATCGAAGTCTGCGTGTGCAACCGGGGCCATCACGACGACGACCTCAAGGAGTTGGACGGGCTCATCGATGACGCTCTGGACGGGCCCCTGGACTTCTGTGACAGCTGCAGTGGCCGTCCCCACGGGGACGAGGAGGAAGGGCTTTTCAGTGCCGCGGAGGAGCAGCACCGCGAGCACAGCCACCACCACCTGCCCCGGCAGCCCGTGTGTGTACTCTTGAACACAATAAACGAGCAGGACTCTCCAAACTCTTGTACCAATAACTCCCCCAGCTAAGGTGGCAGAGTGGAAGGGAGAATCGGGGGAAAAAACAAATAAAAATGGAATAAGGATTAAAACTTTAACAGGAGGAAAAGGTGATATAACCTTTTTTTTTTTTTCTTTCTACCCTCCAATATAATATGGGGACTAGTCCTCAAAGGCCCGGCTTGTGGGGGACGGGTCACTCTGGGTTTTGTTAATCGTATCTGCCCTGCTCTGTGGAGCAAGGACTGACGTTTCTCAATGAGACCTTTTAGAAAATGGAATTTTTCCAATGGTGATTTTGGTGATGGTTATTATGAGTTTGTTGGTTTTAGTTTTCCGAAACACTGCTTTATCTTGCAATCAGTAAAACTCAGCAAATCTCACCCTGGGAGGATACCAGATCACCATAAGGCTTCAACCTCCAGGTGTCTTCCCAGAAGCGAGCAGCTTCTGACAGTGCCGGCAGTCAGTAGCCCAAGAGTTCTGGTTTGATAAAGTGCTCTTGAGGCATTGGGGATTTCTTTTCGTCTTTTTTCCTTCTTTTTCTTTTTTTTTTTTTCTTTCCTGATGCTAAGTTTCCCTGAAGCTGATGAATGCCTAAACACATCAGCCCTATAATCTCTGGTGCTTCAGTGTTTAAGACAGCAGGTAGGAAATTTCCCACTTGAAGCTGGTGACTGAAGGACCAGTTTCTTCTAGAAGGAGTGTTAGTCTACATTAGGCAGTTTGAAAAGAAAGGGTTTGCGGAAATTTGCCTTTATGTGTCATTTTTAAAGACAAGTGTGTTCCTTCAATGCCTCCAAGAGCACAGTTAGCAGTAGAATCCAGGCAGCTGGGCTGCCTTCCAAGTACTGTGGTCTCAGAATGACCTTTTCCCGGTGTGCTGCAAAAGGGCTTGGCTTTATTTTTGTCCTTTATTTTGCACCCCGATAGCAGCACACTGAAGTTCAGATGACAAAAGAACAGGGCTCTCCTTGGCCAGCGTGCCTTCAAGCTTTAGTGATGCATGTTGAACAAATGGAGACGAGAGCTCCGTCCATTGCAAAAGGGATGATTTACCTTGTAGATGTGGAAGACCTGTGCAGTATTTTTTTTAATCCAAAAGTTTGGTGCGATTCTAATAATGACCACTTAAAGAAATGAATGTCTGTTTTCTTTCTCTTTCTTTTCATATTTTTTTTTTATGGTGGCAACTGGCTACTGTATAATGTCTGTGAGTGTGTGTGTGTGACTGCAATCCATGCATGCGAGTCCTACTGGTAATATGAAAACCTGCTGTAAGACTGCAAGAAAATTTACTGTAGCTTTGCTTTAATAAACAGTAGAGATTTTTGTTAGTAACAACCTGAAGGAAGAAAAAAAAAAAAAAAAAAGGAAGAGCTGAAACTAACATTCCCTAGAGTGCTCGTGTGGAAGAGAGCACGGTTCAGACTATGTAACTTGTTCTCGGGATTTCCCCTCATCCCTTTTATAATGATGGTCGTCAAGATCATTACTGTTATGGGGGAAAAAAACATTGAAACATGAACTCAGACATACTCAGATCTGATTGATTGAAAACCAAAATCAGTTTTAAATAAGGTGGAAACCAAAATATAATGCCTTTTCTGATAACTTGTCCATGTGTACGTGTATCATTTTGTGAGGTAAGAACAAGCTCTTTCTTTAGTTTGTGGATTTGTTTTGTTGTTCTACCTGGAGGTGTGTTGGCACTGGCTGGATACAGGGCAAGGGAAGTGGTGCTTATGCCAGCATTTTGCCTGCCTGTTTGAGGAGACCACTCTTACCTTACAAGATTTGGAACAATCTCACTCCTTTGCCCATCCCAGCCTTTCTCTTCCCTCAGAACAGCTGATAAAGACAGCTCTTCAGTTTGTGTCTTGGGGTGCTCTTAACAATGAAGGACTTTGATTAGGATTCAAGAGACCTCATTCCTGGATGTCTGGAGCCTGGATACCTGGATGAGTGGTAACAGAGAGGCTGCCTGGGGACTGGTCATTTCCAGCTGTGCCCACTGACCACATGAATTAAAGATCCCCAGTGCCACCCCCAGGAATTTTATACATATTGGCACCTTGTTTTGTTCCTTGCACCACAGAGGAAGCTAAAAAATCACATCAGTCTGTGAGGAATGGGATTTACTGCTGTAAATTGTGGGGATGGCCCTGTGCCAGTGGGAGACCCTTTGCCAACATTTCTGTGGCATAAGAAATCTCTATATTTGCTTTCCAGCCATCCCACTAAGGGCAGGGGAATCCTCTGGACACGGAGGTAAGTACCAGTAAGCCAAGCTGATGCTTCTAATTTTAAAAAGTCAGGAAGAAGTCAGTGGTGTGCCTCTTTTATAACTCCTGGAGCTTTTTTGGCATTTAGAGACCATAAAGAAAAATGTGGCACAGACTGTGTCTCTTCAGCTCACAAGTGCCAGAGGAGCAGGATTGTTAATGGCTTTCAGTGCTTTAGGATTTTAGACCAGCAGCCAAGGGACAGCTGGTATGGGGAGAAGGAGTGGTGCAGGTGAGCTCCTTGGACATCCCTGGCTGGTGCCTCTTCAGGCAGGGAGAGGACTCCCAAAGCTCCAGCTGTCAGTACTCTTTGAAGTCTGTTTTTGCTGGAGTCTGTGGGGATGTGGAGCTGCTTATGTGGAATGTTTTTGGCCACTGAAGGCTGCTCCAAGGGCAAGGACCCAGCTGGTGTCCTGGTGGGCTGGGGTTGTGTTGTCTGGGGACAGGTGAAGAGCACGGTGTGGTGGCTCAGTGAGAGTGTCCCTTGGGCACAGTGGGGGCTCCTGGGATGGGTGGGTACTGCAGCATCTCCTTGGTGTTCCCAAGGGACTCTTTAGCTCTCCGATGATGCAAGCTCATTGCATGTTTGTACAACCCTGTGGATGGGTGTTGGCTGAAGATGGAGGAGGGAATTGTGTCTTGATGGTTGCTGGCAGCCTGATCTCAGAGCTTTGCCTGCCTAACTGGAGGCTAAAGAAAACCGAGGTGCAGTTAAGCCTCTGTTTTACAGTCATCAAAAGCTTCCTGGGGCAGGAAGCCTGGAGAGAAGCAGAATGAGCAGGCTCCACTGCCAGCACGAGGCTGTTCCACCGAGCAATGGGAGCTTTGGGCTCCCTGGGCACCCCTCACCACTAAGGGATGTGAGTCAGTGGTTCTGAGTTCCTGTTCTGCACAGCCCTGGCTCCCACAGCCTTATCTCCTCTGGTTCTCTGTGTGCCCTGTCTGGGCTCATTCCAGCCTGATCTGCTCCTGGCAGAGTTTGGCAGGGAGCTGGGGAACAGTCGAGCTCCTGTGAATAAACACCTTTGCTGTCCTGAATGAATGGTTCTCCCGAAGGCTGCTGCTTCCTGGCCCCCCACCACCTCCTGTGCAACACATCCCAGGGAGGCTTTTGCCCATTTTCTTTTTTTTATTTTGGTTTAGATGGGAAAAGCCTGGACCAGGCCGGGGCGGGGAGAGGGGCAGACAGGAAGCCCCACAGCATCCCACAGTGGGCAGCCTGGGAAGGCCAGGATGAGTTGTGTCGTGGTCAGAGCTGGTTCCCCCATCCTTGCAGCCCAGATCTGTTTTTATCAGATGGGACGGGTGCCCGCTGCGGGGCCGTTGCGACGGTGGTGCAAGCGCTGCAGTCTCTGTCCCGGGGGGGTCACAGGCTGCCGGCTTCTTTCTCGATCTGTTTTCGGCCAGCAAACAGCTGTGTCCTGAGCTCTGTGCTTACTCAGCTCTCCTGGCACCACGCCCGCTGCAGAGCCCGCAGGTATTCCCAGCGTCTCCTGCTCCTCCTGGGCTGGCCCTCACTCTCTGGCACAGTCCAGGGTCAGCCTGCTGCAAAGAGAAGCCTCTCGAACTTGGAGGGCCTCTGAGCTGAGCCCTGTGGCACTGCTGGGCCAGCCAAGTGCTGTGGGGGTAGCTGTGTCCCCCAAAATGAGTTTGTGTGATGGAAAGGCTCCACCTTGCTCTGCCCAGTGCCCTCAGCAAGCTGCACATCTGCTTCTTGGTCTACCCAAGAAACAGTGTGGGAACAATGATGAATGAAAAGCTTCATTCTTTCCATCATTACAAATTTCTCCCTTGCAGACCCCCTTTGCCTCAGGGAGCTGGAGCCAGCGGCCCAGGTGAAGCTTTCTGGTGGAGCTGGGGGTTTGGGCGCAGCAGCACAGCCCCGGAGCAGCTGTCAGGATAGAAATACCAGCTGGGTGATTCAGCAGTGCCTCTGCCCGCTCCCAGAGCAGGGAGCAGCCGTGCCGGGGGCTGTTTACCAGCTCACAAAGTGCCAGGCAGCTGGTTCTGGGCACTGAATTCCCCCAGCAGCATCTTCTCCCGGTGGGGAGGAAGTGGGCTGGGTGGGGGGTGTCAGACCCTGCAGCAGGGCCGAGCTTGGGGTGCTGGGGTTTGCAGCGTGGGCTGCTCTCCCGGCCTAGGACAGCACATGCCAATCCTAGCAAATGGGGAGGAGCATTGCAAGGGCTGTGGCTGGAGGCATATCCCAGGTTAGAAACATCCCTGGTTCAAATGTCCCCGTTTCTGCCCCAAGGGGTAAGCTTGCTTTTAGCACTTTGAGGGTGCATCGGCAAACAGGAAGGTGTTGGCAACATGTTGATTCTGGCAAGGAGAAAATCCCTTCCCTTACCAAGAGCCTACCAATCAAATGCCTTGGTAAAGGGACACAAATGTGCTGGAGGTCCTGTTGATGCTTCTGGAGGCATCACAGTTCTACAGGAGACTGGAATGGAGTCTCCCTGCCAGTGACAAGATCTGTGGCAGGCTGGTTGGAGGTGCCAATCCTCAGGGAAGCACAGAGCATCATGTTTAGCCAAATTTTCCCAAAGGCCGTTCTGAGTCCCATTCCTCTTCACCCATAGAGCTTCAGTGTGTCCTATCAGAAGTGGAGGGATTGGAGACCCAGTGGCACCCCTAGTGTGATGGAAACAGGCAGGGAAGCAGGGAGGTATGTGGGGTTCAGCCCTTGGGAACCATCAGAGAGTCTGTGCAGCAGCAGTGGGGCTGGGTTCCTGCTGTGCTCCCCCTGCCCAGCTTCTGGTGGGTCAGCCCCTCAAATCAGCCTGAGGATTGCCCTTGGGACAGGTGTGTGCATGGCAGTTCTTCCTCCACTCCTCCCTACTAGCCTGCACCCCAGGAAAATGGACTGGGAGGATGCTCCCGGTGCTGTGCCAGACTGCAAATGCATTTTTTTCATCATCACCACAGGCTGACAGGACCCATTTGGCATTGGATGCCAGTGCTGAAGGAGCTGCATGAAAGCCAAGTCCTGGCGGTTTGAAAGAACTCATACACACTGAGCAGGAGGTTCAGAGGTGGGGAAGTTGATGTCTGTTTTCCTGCCTGCTAGCAAGAGAGAGGGCAGGGGGAAAATGAGGGGGTGTGCAAGGCTGGGGTGTCACATTGTGCTGGGGCTCTGTGGGGCTTTCCTCTCTGTCTTGGCTGCTTTCCCTCCAGGGGCCCTGAGCCATAGCTGTGCAGCTATTTAGTTAAATATTAAGAGGTCAAGTAATAGAGAACCAGAAACCTAATTACACGCTGCCCTCCATGGCACAGTAGTTTTTGGCAAAAGCAAAGCAAACACGGCCCCTTGCGTTCCGGGAAGGTTGTGCTGCTGCTGCTGCTGGAGCGATGGCCAAAATCCAGCCAGACAGGGAGTGCTCAGGACAGGGAGCAGGCAGGAGCTGCCCCGCTGCTGAGAGAGGCCACAGCCTCCCAGCGCAGCCCAGGGCTCCCAGCAAGTTGTGCGGCCACCATGCATCTCACACCTAACCCTGCCCTCCATCTCCTGCCCAAAAAACAGCCAAAGCCGTGCTGTGTTGGGAATAGCTTTATGTGGATAACCCCCCCATCCATGGGGCAGCCTCTGTGGTCCAAACCCCACCCCCCCTCCACTGCCTGGGATCCAGGGCTCCTCCCAATCATGAGGCCGCTCTCCAGGCCTCCCGCAGCCTGGCCTTCACCTGAAACTTCTGCACCTGCAGCACGACACCAAACTTGCCCTCCAGAGAGGGCAGGGGCTGGTCCTCAGGGCACTCGAGTGTGAACCTCTGCAGCACCCAGGCCAGGAAGAGGAAGAGCTCCATCTTGGCCAGGACTTTTCCCAGGCAGACTCGGATCCCGGCTCCGAAGGGGAGGTAGCTGGGGGAGGGCGAATGGATGTGCTGGCCCCGCTCATCCAGGAAGCGGCCTGCAAGGGGAGGGGGCACCACCGGCATCAGCAGGGACCAATCCCTTCTGCCTGAGACCTGCCCGAGTTCATCATTTGTGTGTCCCTCCCGGGAGCTGCAGGAGCAGAGAGGTGCGAATGCCCCAGACAGGCAGGAGCAGGATCCAACCTCCCAGCACCAAGCCTCCCCCAGGGCTCAGCCTCTCCTGCTGCACCCACCCCGCCTTCCCCTGGCCCAGGAGAGGATGAGGATCGTGCCACCCACCAGGATTGAACTCCTCAGGCTTCTCCCACTCCTTCTCATCATGATGCACAGACCAGAGGTTGATGATGACCCTGGCACCCTTGGGGATGGAGTATTCCCCAATGCTGCAAGGCAGACACGGAGTGAGGCAGTCGCTCCCTGCTCACAGTCTCTGCCCACAGCCTGGATGTGTCCCAGGGGGTCTCACCTGGTGTCAGCAAGGGACACGTGGGGGATGAGCAGGGGGGACACGGGCCGGATGCGCAGCACCTCACTGATGGTGGCCTCCAGGTAGGGCAGCAGCGGGCGGTCGCTGAGGTGCGGGTGACGCACCAGGCCGATCTTGTGGTCCATTTCCTCCTGGATCTTCCTCTGGATCTGGGAGGAGAGCAAAGACGAGTGTGGGAGCCCAGGGAGCAGGGTACCCTGGGCACAGTGAGGTACACCCAGCACCATCAGCATGTCCTGCCAGGTTGTGTGGGGCACAAGTGAACTGGCCATAGCCTGATCCTGCTTATCTGCAGAGCCTGACTTCTGTTTTGGCACCTGCCTTCCCCAAAGCTCCCCGTGACATCCCTGGTGCTGGAGGGAAGCCAGGCCCCCTGCTGCAGCGTGCAGACCCTACCTCAGGGTAGTGGAGCAGGTAGAGCACGGCCCATTTGAGCACAGTTGTGGTGGTCTCCACACCAGCCCCAAAGATGTCCCCCACTGTCATGAGGAGGTGGTCGTCAGTCAGCTCCAGCCCTGGCTCTGGGGAGCTGCTGTTTTGGGCACTGAGCCTCACTTGCAGGAGGGCATCCATGAGGTCCTTCACAGTGTCTCCACAGAAAGCTTCCTGCCGAGGGACATGCATGAGCCAGGCTGTCCTGGGCACTGTGCCCACCACCCCAGCTCCAGCATCTCCCTGTCCTGGCCCTGCTGGCACCTTGTGTTCAGTGAATTTCTGCTGGAGCAGCTGGTCCCGGACCTGGAGGCATTTCTTCAGCAGGGCCAGGTCCTTGTTGGGAAATATCTGAGGGAGAAAAGCAGATTACAATAGGCTACAGCTCAATCCAGCTCAGCCCCTGCAGGGCCCCAGGCAGTCACTCTTGTGCCCACCAGTGTACTGGCTCCTGTGGGTCACCAGGGACCCTCCTGACTCAAGGGGGGCTCCTACAGGACACATCCCAGCTCCTTCCTCTCATCTGAGGTGAGAGGAACCGGCAGTGCCCATGTCCCTGCTCACCTGGAGCCAGGGGAAGATGTCCACCAAGCTCTCCTTGGCCACAGTGTCCACGATACCCTGGCTGTACTCCAGCATGGCCTCGAACTCCGGGTCCCCACGCCGGTAGGAGGAGTTGAAGCAGAGGGAGCAGACCACGTTGGTGACAGCCCGTGTGAGCTCGGGGGCCATGTCCAGGGCCGTGTCCTGCGCAGCGCTGAGCGTCTCGCACAGGGATGCAGCCTCCCGGCAGACTGGGGGGAGAGGCAGGCCAGGGGTCAGGAGGGAGTGATGATTAAGCCAAGGGAGGGAAAGGAGCAGCTGGGGTCTGGAGGGAGGGGTCCCCTGTGCATTCAGGGTGTGCAGCCTGCATCCAGGGTGTCCCCAGACAGGGCTGTGCCCTGAGGGCCTGGGATGGGCAGAAGGGACAATGCTGGGTGCAGGAAGGAGCAGAGAGCACGGGGATGTGCAAGGATGTCCTCGTGGGTGGAGTGGGGAGCTGGCTCCATGCCTCAGTTTCCCCATCGGTGAGTGAGGGAAACTGAAGTTCAGGGTGGAAAACACAGGGGGAGGTGTTGATAAAGTACAGGAGACAGAAGGAGAGGGACAGAGCCCCTGCTTGGCAAGCTGAGGGGATACCGGGGGGCATGGGCTGAGCCACAGTATTTCTTTGGCTCCCAGGGAATCAGGGTGCTTCGGAAGAAAAAGTCCAGCGTGGGAGGGAACCAGAGCTGGGAGGGAGCCTGGGGCTGGTGGGTGGCACTTACTGATCCTCTCGAGGGCGAGCGAGCCCTCCCCGAACATGGAGAGGGCAGTGTGCACCAGCTTGCGCTGGAACTTCCAGAGGGGCCCATAGCTGGCGAAGGCGATGTCCTTGCCCCCCCGGGACAGCAGGTCCGTGGTCACCTGAGGGACACGCAGTGTCAGGGTCACCCCGCAGCAGGGCAGCCCGCGGGGGATGGATGACCATCTCACCCCATCCCAGGGATGGCTGGTCTGGGGGGGCAAAGCACAGGACATGAGCTTTCCTTTCCCCCTGCCAAGGACTGATGAAGAGGTTCGGGGACAGATGCAAATGTTAGAGGATCCAGGATGCCCAGGGAACTTAAGGAGCCCGGTGGTACCTGCACCCGCATCCCCGGGTGCAGGGATGCAGCCAGCTGCAGGAAAAACAGGCGATGGAGGATGCACAGGGCTGGCCCTGGGGCACAGGGCACGGAGTGCCCCGGGCTTGCTGCGGGCAGGGCGGGGAGGGCACTCGGACCGTGCTGGGCGTCCCCCGCCTCGCCCCACGCCACAGTGGGAAGGCGTCCCCAGAACCCGCTGCCGACTCACGGTGCGGGGCCGTCCGGCGAAGTCCTTGCCCTTCTTCAGCA
>JAHLSL010000018.1:12093249-12171316 GCA_025920805.1 Petroica traversi | reverse complement strand
GGTAAGCGTGGTGTTGACCAGGACATTGCCCAGCAGGAGGGAGCACAAAAAAAAAACTTGACTCTTCCGATCTACACAAAAGCCAACCAGGGGCCCGGGGCTCCCGGAGGACTGGCGGGCGCTGAGGGGCCGGCGGGACCCCCGCCCTGGGGCGAGACCACTTGGATCTACCATGACGGCGAGGACACCAAGATGATCGTGGGCGAGGAGAAGAAGTTCCTGCTGCCCTTCTGGCTGCAGGTCATCTTCATCTCGCTCCTGCTGTGCCTCTCGGGCATGTTCAGTGGCCTCAACCTGGGCCTGATGGCCCTGGACCCCATGGAGCTGCGCATCGTGCAGAACTGTGGCACGGACAAAGAGAAGAACTACGCCAAGCGCATCGAGCCCGTGCGGCGTCAGGGCAACTACCTGCTGTGCTCCCTCCTGCTGGGCAATGTCCTGGTCAACACCACGCTTACCATCCTGCTGGACGACATTGCCGGCTCTGGGCTGGTGGCCGTGGTGGTCTCCACCATCGGTATCGTCATCTTCGGCGAGATCGTGCCGCAGGCTATTTGCTCTCGGCACGGCCTGGCCGTGGGCGCCAACACCATCTTCCTCACCAAGTTTTTCATGATGATGACCTTCCCGGCCTCCTACCCCGTCAGCAAGTTGCTGGACTGTGTCCTGGGCCAGGAGATCGGCACGGTCTATAATCGTGAGAAGTTGCTGGAGATGCTGCGGGTCACCGACCCTTATAACGATCTAGTCAAGGAGGAGCTCAACATTATCCAAGGAGCCCTGGAACTGCGCACCAAGACTGTGGAGGACGTGATGACTCCCCTCCGAGACTGCTTTATGATTGCTGCCGAGGCTGTGCTCGACTTCAACACCATGTCCGAGATCATGGAGAGCGGTTACACCCGCATCCCCGTGTTCGAGGGGGACCGCTCCAACATCGTGGACTTGCTCTTCGTTAAGGACCTGGCTTTTGTGGACCCCGATGACTGCACGCCGCTCAAGACCATCACCCGCTTCTACAACCACCCGCTGCATTTTGTCTTCAATGACACCAAGCTCGATGCTATGCTGGAGGAGTTCAAGAAAGGTGGGCCCGTGGCGGGGGCGCGGTGGGGAGGTGCTGGCCGGTGGCTGTCAGCGTTCACCTGCTTGCAGCAAGGGAGCTCTTCAGGGGGGTCTCTGGGGGTCCTGCTCGTGGAGGGGTGTGGGAAGGTGAGTGGACAGTGAGTGACCAGTGTTTAGGCATCTGCCAGATCTGCTCGTTCCCAGAAAGCTGATCCACGGCTGGGATGTGCCCCCAGCCTTTTTTCCCCCCACTGCACTGGGATGTGTGTGTGGGCACGGTGCCAAGCAAGGTTGTTTTCTTTCTTGCTTTTTCCACTCATCTGTCGGTTATAGTGAGAACCACTGACGGGAATCCGCGCCCATTCCTTGGCTCTGCCTTCTCTGTGCTTGTTCAGCTGGCCTGACGGGGAGGAGTGGGTGGGCTGCTCGGGTGCCTTTCAGGCTCAGTGCACACACGTGCTGAGATAAACAAGGAGTTTTAGCTCCATTCATAGGCTCAGCCAGCCGACATCAGCTCTCTGCTCGTGTTCTGGTTATTTTGATTGACACTTTGATCTCATAACTCATAAATCACTTCAATGTCTTAAAATATATTCCAAAGCACATGTTGGTGCTGCACTTCAGAGTTACAGCTTTTCCCCCAGGCTTCCCTGTGCCTCAGGATCGCAGGCTCAGGAGAGATGTGACCCTTTCTACCTCGATGGTGTAGCTTGTGTTTTAGTTGCATCAGAACGGGTCTAAGGCTTTCTGCCTTTGTCTTAATTGTAGGTGGTGCTGACTTGACAAATGCATCTTAATTCTTGTTCAAAGCTCTTGCTTATGAGAAAGGAAAAAAAACTCTTTTTGTTTTCCTTTTAAAATCCTACTCTCTCTGCAAGCCAAATAATAATGCTTTGTGGCCTTTAGAGAACTTTCAAAGTAGTTGTTAAGTGAAATTTTAGGCAGTTTGGATGTGTGGGCTCCTGTGCTGGAAAAAGAAAAGCCATTTAGAGTCCCACCAGACTGTACCCAGGAGATCTGATCAAAGTACCGCAGAACAACTCAGTTTCTGGGAGGTGATTTGTTTCAGAGGGGAAATCTAGTGGGGATTATTTGAGCTCACCTTTTATTAACTGCAAAAGTTACCTTGAAAAAGCTTTGTGAATTGGTGAATGTTCTTTCCAGACAAGTTTAAGTTACGACTTAAGTTTCAGGTGGTGTTTTGTCCACATGCTAAGCTCTGGTGTCTTGGCATTGGATCTTCTTCATCCTGCTTAACTCAATTTTTGGGATTTTGAATGGCTACCTCATCTTTATTTTGTCTTTGTGGCTAGAAGATGAACATACTCCTACTTTTTACTGACTAGTGCAGTGGTGGTGATCTCTTTCAGCCTGTGTGTAGAGATGGGGAAGTCTTACTTGGTTTTGGAGGTGTTGAAGGAGAGACGAGGGAGAACCTCCCTTGGCTGTGGTTTCTATGCTGCAGAATCTGCAGCTTGGATGTAGGAAACTCAATGATGTCACTTAACTGTTGGCTGGTTAAGGTGGATGTACGAGTAAAAGGGGGTTTCTTCTTCCCCTCAGTCCCTGTTGTTCAGACTCCAGATAGCACAATAGGGTTCTTAGCCTGTGGTGAGACTTGTGGGTGTTTTCTAGGTCTGTATACAGCAACACGTCTGAAGAAATGGGTGTTATGTTGGTAGTTTATTTCCCTGTGTGTTAGCATAGTAGTCTTTTTATTTAACAGCTGGGAGAATTAGGTGTGTGCTTTAATCCTGCAAATTCCAAATTCCTCCTTACAGTTCTCGAGACTTGTGCTTAAAATAGGCTTCTTAAAAATTCTTCTGGGTGACTTGGAAGGTGCAGACTAGAGATCACTTTCCCTGGTAGCCAGAGTCTACTGCCTGCTCTAGGAAACATCCCAGTAGCACAAGTTCAGGATAACTTCCTGACGTGTGTGTTCCCTCCTGAGATTGCTGGATCCTGGAGTAGTCTCTGTAGTTGGGAGTTAATTCAGGCTCATCTGAGCATACTGAAATGTTTACTCCAGAGTAGCTATACTGGTTGGTCTGTATGGGCAAGCCTGTGTTAGGATCAGCTCTGTCCTAACTGGTTTCTCTTTAAAAAGTGCAGATATAGTGGAAATAAGTGGCTTCCTTTGTGTCCTTTGAAATGAATGTAAATAACTGATAGCTGGCTTGATCTGGCATAGCACAGTGTCTTTTGCAAGAGCTCTTCCAACTTTCTTCTTCAGAGCAGCCTTGCCAAATTCCCATGAGAATGTACAAATTAAGGGTGAGAATCAAATTGCATGTTACTCTCCAGTAGAGTGTTGGAAATAAATAAGCTTACAGTTTTTAATCATTCCCTTCCATCACACTGATCTTCTGCCACAGCCAGTTTGCTTCAAAACTCACAAGTGTGTCTTTTTTGATACCCAGGCCCCTGCTACCACTGTTGGGTGCAACAGGCAGTTCATGTGATGGTGCTGTCAGTTAATACTTTAGTTGATTTGGGGAGAGAAGGTTTGTTTTTTTTTTTTTTTCTAGTAAGTTTGGTAATCAGCTGTGTAGGTGGGGTTTTGAAACTCAGATTTTGGGCAGAAGTAAAACATTCGTAGCCTAAATGTGGAATGGAGGCTTACAAGGAGGCTGTTAAAAGCCAAACACGACAGGGTGTGCATCCTTATGCTGTTACAGAAGGTGAAATGGGTAGTTCTGATTTTGTTCTGGTGCTTAGGCTGAACAGCTGGAGGATTTGGTGGTGGGCCTATTGTTAACATTCTTTGGCCACAATTGCAAAATAAGTATCTATTTCACTTCCATGCTGCCAGGCAAGAAACTTAATTTTAAGAGAGCTTCAGCACATTCCCACTCCCTTGCTGCTCTAATCTCCTAAAGTGTGAATAAACATGATTCCTGAAGCAGTCCACAAACAAGCTTCTCCTCTGAAAAGCATGATTTACTTGCAAATAGAGAGACAAGTATCTTTTGAAATAGGTGTGATTTTTCTGTTCTAAAAACAGACCTTAAACCTCTATCAGAGCTGTCAAATCCACTTGCCGATAGGTTGAGCAGACTGAATGCTTAACTTGAATTCAATCACTCAAATTTAATGCAAGGGAGTCTAAGGTACCTTTTCTACTGGCCTAGGAAAGGATCTGCCTGACTTTGCTCAGAGCAAAGAGGTCTCTCATTTGAAATGAGTTCACTCCCAGCTAATCTGGTGTTGGCCATTGTTGTAAAGGGGAGAGAGATGGTACCTGTTCCAGGATTGATTTGTGTCGTGGCTCCTAATCTGCAGCAGGAACTGAATGAGCCACAGAGTCATTTTTGGGAAGAAGGTGGTGAATTGTCTCCACTGATCTCCTTTTTCTTGTCGACATGTATGCGGACCTGCTTTTTTTTTTGTTAGTGTTGTTTTCTGTTCCTTTCTGACAGTCTTCCTAGGTCTCTGCTTAAATGTTCTCTGGCACTTGCTCTTGGTGTTTTGCACAGGCAGACCTCTGCATGTGTGATCCTAAATCCAAAGCATTCTATTTCTAGCTCCCTGTCTGCTGGAGCTACAAAAATTCAGCTTGAAAAGCCTCATGTTGTTATACTAATATTTCAAGATTGGCCCACTTTCTGCAAGCCATTGTACAGCTGTGTTTCTGGTGGCCTGGATGGCTTTGCAGGGCAGCAGTTTCTCAGTAAGAGTCCTCCTTATCTGGGGACTTTGAGTCATATGTTTTGATCTTATTTATATCAGTTTCCACTATTATTTTATACTACAGATCAGAGCTTAATAACGTGTTGCAAAGAAACCACAATAACTGTGCCACAGTTCTGAGCTCTCATTTTCTGAATCACATGGCAGTTGTGAAAAAACTTCCAGATTCCTTATTAAAGTCATTGCCAGTTGGACCTTAAAAGATTTTTTCCCTAGAAATGTTGTCATATTTAGCTTGATGAGACTTTCTTCAGGCTCTGTTGATCTTGTGTTGTCTGGTTTTAGTAGTGTGTATGTTTGGTGGTTGTATTTAGAGTGGACATTGGGGAAAAATGTTGTCCATTTATTTTCTAGTTCCCCCTCCCCATTGAAAGAAAACCAAGCCCCAGCAGCCTGAAATATAAACCTCTGACTTTTGAGTGCAGAGAAGAATACCTAGACCTACTTCTTTTTTGAGCACATAGATCCTCTTTTTGGAAACAGGTAGGATAGGTTGCCTACGGATCCAAAGTTCTCCATTACTATTGTTGGTCTGAGGTTTTTTTTTTTCTGTTGTTAGGTCACTTGGTCTGAGGGACTATTTTTTTGTTATTAGGTCACTTACCTTTTTGGTGCAGCTCTAATCCAGGTTTATAGGTGGCTTCTTTCCTGATTCCTTTCAAGTTTTATGACCTGCTGAATCTGAGTCCAGTCATCCCTTGAGAAACTTCGATTTAGTAGGTCTGAATGCTCACTTTCTAGTTTATTTAGCAGGTTGTCTGTCTCCTGGGCACTTTTTCTGTGTAACCCTGTGACTGCAGCATTACAAGAAACTGGAAGAAACTACATAAATCCTTTCTGGGATTATGAAAGGCACGTAAAACTTCTTGGAAAACAATATCGTTTTCAAGGCTGCTTAGCTAAGAAAAGGCACCTTCTCTGATCCTTTTGGGAAATTCATATAACAGAGAGGGTGTTGAGGAGGTTCACTGTGGAGACACTTCTGTGTGAAGAGAGTAGGGGAATGGTAGGTGGGAAGGAATTTGCCACCAAGAAACAGAAGTCTTAGCCTGCTATGCCTGCAGATTTATTCCCTGAGCAAAAATTGCATGTGGGGGTGGGGGTTGCCTCGTGACAAACTGTTCCTTGGCTGTGTGACAGCGCAGCACCCGCAGGTACTGCCCTGCCAAGAGCTCTGCTGGCCTTGCAGAGCTCCTGGGGGATGCGTGCTCGTTCTGCTGGAGAGCAGAGGATGTGGGTTACTGCAGGCAGCCCTCCTGCTGGGTACTGGGGGAGAGGGGCCAGGGGGATGCATCAGGAAACAGCTCCACTTCTTCCTGGGCTCCCTACTCGGAATATTCTATAGGAACCAGGAGAAGAGAGGCTACTAGGAGAGCAGCCTTGGTGGGGAGTCCTTCTGCTGCTGAGAGGAGGAAGAACCATGTGTTTCAGGTGGCTGGCAGAGAGAGGAGTGAGTTAAATGACTTGAGCAGTAGAGGTTTTAGTTTGATGCTCATGTTGGATGTGATTCTTTGATTGCTTTTTAGCTGATTTTTCGCAGCTCTTGTCGTTTGACAAACACGAGAAGTTGCCTTTTCCTCCCCTTGGCTGTTTGCTCAGTTAGCAAATGCTTTCCTGTGCTGAAGCTGATGGGAGTGAATTCCACCACAAATGAACCATGCTCCTATCTGCTTTCTCTGTGTCTGTAAAGGTTATCAATAGGCACAGATGTAAACTTCAGGTCAGTCTGTGCAGCAACAGCATTTCACAGCTAGTGTTGGAGCATGATGGACCAAAGAGACAGAATGTCAACTTCTGAGCAATTCATTAGTGTAGGAACCTGATCAGGTAGTTTAACCATTACAGTGTCCTTCCAGGTCTGAGATTTTTTTTGAGTTTCATTTTTTTTCTCTGCCAATATGAGATTCTGAGGAGCAGAACATTTTCTCAGTGAACTTCAGTTGACTCTGAGGGCATAAGAACAATAACAGCGAATCCTCTGCAGTAGGTCATTTCTGACAATGGCTGGGGCTGCTTAGAGAAAGTATTAGAAAAGAGCCAATTTATTTTGTTCCCCACGGAAGCTTACTGATCTCATCAGACTGTGATTCAGGAAGTTCTGGGACTAAAGATACTGTCTTTATTAAATAGACCTAGATGCTTATTTCTCTCTGTGAGCATGTCTAATCAACACTGAACCTTTGTCAGCTTTTGCACAGAAACAAACACCAGTACTGGGTGTCTCCTGTCTGTAGCTGTGTAGTGCTAGTGGCAGAGAGAGGTGGAAGTCCATTTCTGATTGTCAGTTCTGTATGAAGCCATCTGAAGGTAGGTTTTGTTTTGTCAGGCTATGGTATCACTCTAGCTGGTAATTTAGGAAATGAGGGCATGAGCCACCTCACACTTTACGTGTTATGATCCCGAGTGCCCTCCCTGTTTTATTGAAGGAATCATTATAGTGAGGGGAAGTATTGTGGGGGTTTATTAGGTCACTTAACTTGGAGCATCAGTGCCACTAGACTGTGACAAGATCTGCTCGTCTTCCTGGTGTTGTCTGGTGTCAGGTTTTGTCTTGCTCACTTGGAAGGCATACATCCTAGTGTGCAGGAATTAAGACTGGAGGAATCGAAGTCTCACTATTTCACCTCTTCTAAACATTTAATGTCTGCTCAATATTAAGAGCCCTAAATCAGTCTTACAGCAGGTTAGTCAGGATCAAGTAGGATGTGAGTGAAAGCAGTGGCTGAGTAGTGTTGAGTGAGCCTGTAAAGCACCAGACTGTGCTTTTTTCATTAATACTTAGCAAGAGCTCACTTTTGCATTTGCTTCTGTGCCTCTACAGAGCTGAGGTGCAATTGCCAGTCTAGGTAGGCCAATGGCACTTCTAATATTGAGTCCCTTCCAATTTCACTAATGGAGCTTGTAAAACTAGCTCTCAGCACAGAGTACTCTGAACCATACCCCAGTGATTGTGACCTGGCACTCTTGTTAATTTGACAAGGTCCTGAATTACAGCCTACCAGCTACAAATAGAAGTGTAAATACTTGGTGCTAATGAGCTGCTGCCCACAGCACATGGCTAACAGTCCAGACCAGGTGGTTGGTTCAGCCTGGCTCCTGCCAAGGTCACAGAGTCATTTCAGGACTATCAAGTGATGGAGCTTTGTTTCACTTTTCACCAATATATGATTATAGAAAATGAGGTGCATAAATCTGTTGTAAACCTCCTTCTGGAGGAATGCACCTTTTCCCTTGGCCAAGAAACCTGCATAGCCCAATAGTTGGTAGAAGCTATGCTGGGAATAAAGTAGGGCTACGTGTGATGGTGTACAAAGCATCTGCGAGAAGGACATGGAAAGAAAGATTGGCTAAAGAACTGTAGGGGAAGAGAGGACCTCATCACCTCAGTGTAGGTGATCTTATAGAGAGGTAGATGTAGGGAAGAGAAAGGAACGGCTTGGAACAGATGAGGTGTTTCTATAGTGTTCTAAATAACTTTTTATACAACATGGAGTAATAAAGTTCTGATTCTGCAAAGCATATTGCTATGAGTTGAGGCAGAGGAACTGAAGTTTTCCTGTAGCTTCTTAAAGAAACTTCCAATTCCAAAACCACACACTGACAAGAATCCAATGAAACCCCTTCTAATGTTATGACTCAAGGACATCAGGCCATGCAGTGTCTTCTCAAAGTGGGCTTGAAAGGACTGGGTGCCTATTTGACACTCCAGCTTGAAACACAAAGTTGCAATAGCAGGAGACATGGCAGTGAGAGCCATCATTCTTGGAGAGGAACTGAATGTTCTTTTGACTTGCCACTGGAGTTGCATGTACCAAATCTTAACACTGTGGCCAGGTCACCTTATCTTTGCATTCTTGGTTATCAAGAAAAATGAAGCTTTGAAAATTGTCTCCATTAACTCTTCCTTTTTTTTTTTCCCCCCCCCCCTCCTTTACCCAGAAGTGTTCCTGTTTGAGGCTTTGTCTGTAGTAACTTGCCACTCTGAAGGGTCATAGTAGGGGCCCTTGGGAATTTTTGTGAGCCATTGTTGTCATGTTTTATGTTAAAATTGTCTGGGAGCCTTACAGAGTTTTGGTAGACAGACAGTGAAGTGAAGAATAACTTCCAGGTTTTTCCACACTTCCATGCTGTCTGTGGGGCATCATATAGGTTGTTTGCCTTTGAGGATTGGGTTGTTTTAGTACAACCTGTAATGCCAGAGGTGTTTCTTTGTCTGGGTTGGCTGACATGTTGAAATTGGGATTCTTACATGGGTGTTTGTGGTTATTTTTGTGTTTTAAAAACATGACTCAGATTTGCTCTTCACCTACTGGTGATGATATCTGCTTGAAAGGACTAGTAAAAGAATACTAGAAAAACAACTTGTCTCGTAACCAACTTGTCTTAAAATATCCAAGCCCTAAATTAAACAGAAACCTCAAAGCAAAGAAAGCTTGTGGTTGGGACTTACTTGTGTCTCTTTATATTGAACCATTTCACTTGTGAATTGTTTGGTATAATAATTTCAGTGTTTATGAAACAGCAACCCTTCTCATCAAGGAACTGTATTTTGAAGGACAGGGTAAGTGTGATGCCTGTCAATCTGGGAACTGAAACCTGATGATAGTGGAGGCTGCAAGAGTTTGCAAGTTAACAGGACTCTGCAGCAGTTACTAATTAACCGAGCAAGAGCTTTGCTCCAGCCGAAGGCAGTGGGGCCAGGAGATGAATGCACAAAAGATCTGTATAGTTATGTTTTCTGTAATGCTTTCTGTTGGGATTGCACCATTCTTTTGCTGGCAGTCCCAAAAGGAGCTGCTCTTCAAATGGTGTGGTAACATTGCTCCCTGCAGGGTGAACTGTGCCCTTGAGACTGGGCTCCTACTTCCCTCAGGTTCTTTCCCACAGCAAGTGGGAATGAAAGTTGGGGTTTTCTTTACAAAGTTGGAGGTTTTTTATGGTGGAATAATCTCTTATGGTGGTGTGACAGAGCCTTTTGTGGCAGCTGATCTTCGTGGAGGTGAGCAAGGCTTTATTTTCCCCATTTGTCCATGGGTAATGAGGGCTACAAAAATGCTGATTCTGTCTTGGTTGGATACTCTGCTGCCAATGAACAATTTTAGGAAGGATCTTGCCATTTCTGGTTTTCTTCCAGGACTCCACCTCCAACTTTCAGAAGATTGTTCTGCTTACCCTTTGCACTGGGGGGTTCAAAGTGCAGCCTGCAGGACCCCTTTCCATGCAGCAGTTAGGTGAGGACAAGGACAATCAGTTGCCTGCTTTTATTGCTTGTGAATTGCGTGTCAGCAATTTCTAGATTCCTACAAATAGGAAAAAAAATCTGCTGGTGTGAACTTGTTCTTGATAAAAATTTACAATCTGGCATTGAAAGTAGGTGTGGCTGTGGGTTTTAGGCAAGCTGCAGGTTTGGTTCTTCATATCTTGCCCGGGACATCTTTCCATTGGAAACAAGAACAGCTCTTACAGTTACAATTCCCATACCCAGCAAGTGCAGACAGGGACCTTCAGCTGATATTATAGGGCATCTAATAAAGAGGCTTCAGTTCAATTTTTTACTAGTAAAAGTAGGCCAGAATTGTGAATTAGTTATTCAGTAGCTCTAACTTGAACTCCAGGGTATGTCACTTAAGTTTTTGATTCAAGTTGGATATATTAGTGAGATATATTTTGCTCTGAATTTGTGTGTTTTTTTTGTTTTCACACTGTGTAACTGAGGTATATGTACAGATAAAGCTTTTTGGCTTTTTTACTTTCAGTTTTTATCTAAATATCTTGAGTCAGTGTGTGGGGATTGGTGAGAAAGAATCTCTCAAAGTACATTGAAGACTCACTGCATTAGGTCTTCCTTTCCTTCCTGCAGAGTAGAGGAATAAGGGATGCCTCACTGGAAGTTGGGGCAGTGGACCTGTGAGTAGCTCACCATATGGACTACATAGTTGTAGAGGTTTGGAATTTATGCTGTTTTGCAGATGTGATCTGGTCTTGTTGTGTGCTGGTTCCCTACCCTCACGGGGAATAACTTTTATCTTCTTGTTGATGTTCTAATTTGCCTGGAGCCTTTTGGAGTGGTTAGGTTTGAAAACACTAATTTCAAAACAGTGAATTTCAAGAACTTCACACTGCTCATGGGGAGTATTTTTTTTTTCCTTCTCTTAGTGCTGAAGAATTGCTTATACTATGTGGATGGGATTTCTCCTAGAGAAATCAAGATCCCTGTCCAAATCATTGTATCTCTCTTAATAAAAACACTGCTCAGTGTACTTCAGACTCAGTGTCAGCTACTAAAGGTTTGAGTTCTCACTTGCAAGAGAAATGGGAGATTTTTTTGTATCTTGTGTGGAAGAAAACCAGCTTCTGATCCTTCTGTACTAGTGTTTGTGTTTTCCTGTGACCCTTACATGGATCACAGCATGCTTAAAGCTCTGATCCCATATGATGGCCCCAGCCACTCCATCATAATCAGGACTGATAGTTTTTTAGATCTTTCTATTCATTTGACAAGGGCCCAGAGGGGTTTTGCGATCACTAATGTGAAACTGCTTTACCAGTAGCGTGCTAGTTGAATTCAGCTTGTGTTGTGTTGTCTGAAGGCTCCCAAGGAGAACCTGGAAATGGAGAAGTTGCACAGTTCACCCTGTAGGCAGTCTTGGTGGGGGGGTGAAGCTTCCCAGTGTGGGAATCCCCTGAGGTTAGAGCTTGAGGAAGGCAGCTGTGGCAGAGAAAAAACTTAATTACTTACTGGATGTAGGCTCCGAGAACTGCAGCAATTTGTTGCTTGATGCCAATCATAGAGTTGAACCTGTGAGTACAGTTGTAGTGTGTGCAATCAACGAGCCAGCAAACAGAGAAGCTTTCTTTATTCCTGCTTGCTTCAGTGCCCCTGGGGTTAGGGTGGGGATGAAGGTTTCCCTGTGCTGTGTGATGCACCACAGACGGGAATCCCAGTCTCTGCTCCTCCTCTCTGCATGGGAACCTTGCTGTGCATGGGATAAGAGGTCTATCAGGAGAGCTCTGATGTCAATGGCAATGTTTTGCTTTTTTTCTTTTCTTTCCAGAGCAGCTGTTTTGAATTTTCCAGTCTTTGCTGTAATCTTTGAACAAGCTTTGTTTTATTATGAGAGAGACACTGCAGAAGCGTGTGGGGTAGAGTGAAGACACGCATACATTTTAGTGTTGATGGCATTTTCATTTCTGATTCCTGGCCTGGAAACTGGGTTTAAACTTGTTGCTTGCCTGCTGTTTGAATGTGGTCCAGTGGTAAGAGGCTTTAATACATTTCTTCTTTGCAAATCATCAACCTCATATCTTCCAGTAAAGGAAAGAATTTGGGAGTATAGCTTCCAAGAGTAATAGCCTTCTCAGCTCTATGCAGTGCACAGGCTCCAACCAAAAAGTTCCAAGGAAAATATTCAGAAAGGGGGAAGTTGTCTAGCTGTAATTCCTGATGGTTTCGTATGTAAACTATTTGGCTTTCCAGAGAGATCAGTACATGTTTTTTTTCAGACAGACATGCAGCCATTCTGGAACTAATAACTATGTGGACTCTCTTTTAATCCAACCATAGGTTAGAGAAATTAGGAAAATGTCTCTTATGAAGTTTGTATTGATGATGCTCCATAGTTTGCCATTGTTCCCATTATTTGATTGATCTCTACACTGAAACACATTTGTAAGTATTGCAGGCTGTTTCTAAGTACCTTGTTTTCTACTTGAATCCACTTCCTGATCAATAGAAAGAGCTGAGTGCCTTGAGCAGTGCTTGAAATGTTTTAAGGAGGATGCTGAGCAGAGTCACCATGGAGAAGCTGGTAGGCTTGGGGATTTCAGTGGTGTCTGGGTCCATTTCCATTGAAAAGCAGTGGAATGGAACAGCAGTGTCCTATCAGTTTTTAGAGTGAACATTTAGTAGGGAATGAAACCCTTTAAACTCCAGAGATTCTTTGAAATAAGGTTTTCTTAACCATCCTCTCCAGTGATGCAGTTAGTAATTGTGACAAGGAATGAGTGTGTACTGTGATTAAACTGGTGCTCTCACAGTTAGAGGCAGCATGTAGTTCCTGGGAGGAAGAACTCTTGCTGTGGTAATGCTTATGAACAATTCTCCTAACAAAAGGAATTCTCATCTCAGTGTTTTCTGTGACTTTGAGGATGATTGGGACATTAAAAAAAAAAAACCTCAAGAAATGACCAGATGCAAAAGTTTTTGCATAGGAGAGATAAGAACAAACTTGCTTTGGTTGTTTTTTTGATTTTGTTGGGGTTTTTTTTTAATCCTTGTAAAGCTGAGATTTAATTTTCCTGTCCCTGCATTTTTTCCTTCAAAATGGAAAAATGACCCAAGGAAATCAAGGGCATAACTGCTTCAAGTGAGTTGAGAGCTGGGCAAGGATAAAGTGGGTTTTATCTTTTGGATTTCCTAGCACTGTCCAAAGTTGTAGTCGATTGTGATGCCTGCTCCTTGTACTTTGGTTACTCTGCTGTAGAATGAGGACTCGTTTTTATCCCTTTCCCTTAGATCAACTGAATTGGTTTTGTGGGGCCAGTATGTTTCAGCTTGTCTGCTGTAATTTAGGTTCTATAATAGGAGTTTGGTTTAATGTTCATGCAATAGCTTCATTGCATAATGATTGCAACTTTCTTGAGACTGACAGTGCCTCCAGGTACTCAGATTTTGTTTCTCTTGCCTCGAGTTCCCTTGGCTGTCAGTGTCTTCAGTGTTTTCACTCTCCTTTTTCAGATCAATGTGTAGTTCTCCTGGCACTATTTGTTTGACAGTAGGTGTGGAAAAACAGAAAGAAACTGGGCAACAGATGAGATGAGGCCATCCACAAGGCAAGTGTGTAGAGACTGTTAAGGAGAATGTCCCATGGCAAGAGCTCTGTTCTATGCAGCTTTATGGCGACTAAAACTGCTGCTGTGGAGCTCATTGTTGGGTGCTTTCTTACTGATACAGAGGGGGTTGATATGTTGTTTTTTGTTTACTGTGTCAGAGATGCCATTTATCCTTTTATCCTATGCTGCTTGGCTTTTGCTTTCAGACAGTTTTAAACTAATGTCCAATTTACAATTAATTATGTACTAAATGTTTTTCTGTTTTTCTGTGTCTCTAAGTGGCGAACCTGTTAGTGCTTAAATTCCTGGTGTTGAGGGATATGTAGGTGGCTGTCCTTTTTTCTTGTTGGTGACAAGGTGGTAACCCAAGTATGATTAAACATGTTGGCTCCCTCATGAACCAGAAAGTTTTGAGGCATTGGTGCCACTGGAAAGTTGTTCTTGCACCATGGACAGGTCAGTTATACCAGAGGGTAACACTGCACTGTTCCTCACTGCCACCCATTCCAAGGAATCTGAGCAAGCTGGCTAAGAGGGATGCAGTGACACAGATCCAAGTCTGTCCCCACTGCTGGTGAATCCTATCCATTTGGGATTAGAAAGGAGGGCTTAGTTGGACTCTTCCCTTATTCCATGTGTGGTTGTGTGATGTGGAGAAAGTGCAGCCCACCAGGTATTTGTCAACAATTAAGGGGGTGTGCAAGACTTGTCCCTGTGATGGTCCAACCCTTCTCTAGGGTGGTGCAGACAGCCTCCTCCATATGCCACTCAGCGTGTCCTGCTTTTCCTGAGGGCATTGGCAGAGACTGGGTTCTGTCACTGCTCTGGTGGCTGTTCCTCAGGGTGGACTTGCCCCCATGACACAGAATGGAAAGGACCTGTGTCCTGATGATACCATTATCTCTATGTCTCTCTGTACTTCCGTTAGTAACTCATGTCTGATTAAAGTGTCTGTTAGTGCAGAAGCTTGGTGCTCACACATAATCCAGGGCATAATTTTTGCTGGCATGATTGCAAACATGCACATCTCTATGTGCTGTGCTTGTGATCATAATGACCTGGCTCTTTATTGTTTTCTTTGACATAGGAACAGAATGGAAGAGCTGAGAATTTTCCTGCTTGTCCCATTCAGAAAATGGATGTGACTGGGACAGTGAAGGAGTGATCCATTGTCTCATCCCTGTCCCAGGAGTTTGGCTTGTGCAGGGAAGGGGGGGGACAGGGACTAGTTCATTCCTCTTCCTTTAAATAAATGAAGAAGTGAGTGAGTGATACCCTTGGTGAGTGAATGGTAAAGTGTGAATTCAGAAGTGTCATTGAAAAAGTTGCTACCAAAAGTAACGGAAGTAGATTTCTAGTTTTAGATAAAAATATTTTTCCTTAATTTTTAATCCCTTTGTGTTGGAACAGGGAGCCGAAGGGAGTGATGGTGGGACTAGGTAGGGCAGCCTTTGCAGACAAGGAGATGGGAGTGTTGCAACCTTTGAGTCCTTAACCTTTTGAAGTGGCATGGGGTAGATGTCTCATTACCCTCGCCTCAACACAGGCACGTTTTATCTGTGACATACCAAGCAAATTGCCTTTTGCCTCAGAGATGGTGCAGGGCTGTTAAACCTGTTTGGCTTCGAGGCAGTCATTCTGTGGATTCTCTTTATCTGCCTCTGTGAGGGTCAGGAGGCCTGCAGAGGCCACCCTCCTCTTCCATGTCTGATGTCTGCTCTGCAGGACCAGCACTTAAGGCAAAAGCTCCTGTGTTGGGTGAGGGCTTTTTTAGTAAGTGCTTTTAAAAATAGCAGTAGGTCCTCCCTCCAGGGTCAGGTGAGGGAGCTGCAATGCTTGCAGGGAGATCTCAATTAGACAAACCAGGGACTGCTTTGCTCAAGTGCTATGTTTGAAGATCTGACTAGAGAAATTGAGTGATATACTAGGTTTGCAGTTTGATTTAAAATTTAATGCTGAATTCTGGTAGCCAGTTGTCATCTGTTTTTAATTTCCCTATCAGAATAAGCTGTTTTTAACATAAATAACTAACTGCATTAGTGTCAGTCAAAATGTTAACTTCAGCATGAAGAAACAATTGATCTGCATCATGATCACTGCCAAAATGCATCTGTGGATACATGTTTCTTGGTATGTCACATGTCTGTAGCAGGTGGCAAAAATACTGAACAAAGCTGTGAGCATTTGTTTGCATTTTTTTTTTTTGTCTCCCAGCTATTGCAAACTCCTGTGAGATTGCAGAGACAAGGCTGTGTATAGGGGTGGTTGAGGAGAATCCAGAAGCCCTCAGAAGAGAGGGAAAGTAAGAAAACTGTAATTGTTCAGTGCATGGGAGGGATTTAAAGTATAAAATACAGAAAATGAAAACTATCCTTAAAAAAAGAGTAAAATCTGCTGTTGAGAGTAATCATTAAAGTGTCTGACCTCCCTCTGCTGTACTTGTCACAGCTAACACGTTCCTGCCTTGCTGTTTGTGCTCGCCTGTGTTTTTGGCACATCTTTGTGATCCATTTAGTATTACCAGAACAGGTGCCTTATAGACACAAGCAAAAGAACTTTCTTCTTACTGTTCCACCAAAGTATAAGACTCACTGCTGAAGGGATGGTTCATTTAGCAGAGCAACTAAACTAAAAGTATGGAAATTTTCATGATTCCTACTGATAACTCTTCCCTTTCTATACTTTCTGTGGTATGGGCAAAACTTTTGACTGTGGGCATTGGTCTATTAGGAATTGACTTGTGCTAAATTTAATATATGTGAATCTCATAATGCAGGGTGACTACTTATTCGTGGAAGTTGAGCTACATTTCAACCTGTAGAGGGTTATTGACTTGATCTTTTAATCTGTCAGCTCATTTCTTCACTCCTCTTCTGTGTTTGGATGTTGTAGTATTGAGATGTTTTTGGAAAGAGTACTGGGAAAACTTGCAAACATTTTTCAAACAAAAGATGGTTTGTCTTCATGGCTGGGAGGGTTCATTTGGACACTTGCTTTGAATTTTTTTTTTTTTTTTGTTTGGAAAACTGAAGTTCTTAGAAGTTAGATGGCCTTGGCTTTCTTTGTTCTTTCCTCTGTCTCAGACATCTGTATCTGCTCTCTCACCGAGCTCTTTATCTTACTTGGCTTTTCTGTGGATGCCTGGAGGCCTTGGCTCACATTCTCAAGAGTGTCCACTGGTTCAAGAAGCCATTGCTGCTATCAAATTACCTTGACAGCTGTTGTCCCATTTCATATTTGCCATCCCCTCCCCCTGGCTCCCTTGTGATTTTTGGCAGAAGCGGTGGCTATTGAGCAATAAAACTTGGATCTGAGAATCCTGTTGCTGGTGGGAAAATGAGATGAGAGCATACTAGTTAATGCCTTGCAACTTGACTTCTTGCTGATGTATAATCAGTAGCATCTTTATTTGAAAACAAAACCTACCACTAGCTACTCTGTTTGTGGACTGAGTGGATGGTTCATTTACTGCTCGTCTGGAGTTGAGCCATAGGTGCTGGTCTCTTAAAATAGCTCACTCTATACCAAGATGTTTATGACCAGTCAAGCTCTTGATTGGGAGCCCTTGACAAGTGCCTGTGCCTAATGACTGCAGAACTTGGATGTTCGTGTCAATGGAGGTGATCCATAAGGGCATGATCATCTTCACCTTCGTTCTATTGATGATTCTGCCTGTGTGTAACCTAGAACAGAGTCCTGTGGTGCTATTTAGTACATATTAGAGATATGACCCTGTATGATCTTGCTTGGATTTGAATAATAAAATATAGAGATAACATTTGTGGGCTTTCCTCTTGTGTGTATTGGGGGATTTATTTGTCATTCTTTTAAATGCAACACAAAACACTTTTAACAACCGACAGAAATGGTGATGATCTTGGGGCCAGCCATCACAAGAGAGCTGCCACCTTTGTAAAACTCTCCTTTCAAGATGTTTTGCTTTTCTTTTGTCAGTTGTTTGAAAAGTTGGATGATGCATGGCATGCTTTAATCTCTACTGATCATTCCTCTTGTCCCTGTTGGAACATGTCAGCAACTAAATTTTATGTAACATACTGGCAAAATTAGGAAGGAAGGAAGGAGCAAATCTTAATTGGAAAGATGACTGACAGAAAACAATTAATGTATCCGGAACACTCAATTGAGAGGAACGCATATAGGAAAAACATATGAAAAATTCTTTTGCTTGCAATGTGTTTGATTTACTTGCTGATAACATCAGTGTGAAATGTAAAGCTTGTAAAAGGCTGGATCAGACCAGCCTTAGTGCTTGTCTTACAGCTCCTAAATTGCTGTGCCAAAGTAGGAAGACTGAACTCCTACTGAAATACGTGCTGCCCTGTTTTGTTTGTGTCTGGGGAGAAAGGTACTTTAAACAGTTGGTGGATGGCTCTGCTGTGTATGAGTGAAATCATAAGTTTGGAGTGGCTGTAGATTTGAGGGCTGGGGCCTTGGGGCTCCATCACAGTCAGAGCTGGTGGATCGTGGCACATGGTATGGTCTCAGCATCTCATGTGCTGTGGAATCCTCTTTGGTCTGAAGAATGGCTGGGGTTGCAGTGGGTTCAGCTCTGAAGTCGGGGGGGAAAGCTCAGAAATGTCCTCTGACTCTGGAAGATCGCAATTACCTCAATAACCCCCTGGAAAAGAAACAGAAGTAAAATAGAGAATGGATTACATCTAGGTGAAAAAAGCATGAAGCTGTTTGAGTTGCGGGGTGGGATGCATGGGTTTTCTGTTTACATGTGGGGGAATAACATTTTACTGGCCATCCTTTCCCCCCCTGAGCGAAAACAAACACTCATAACGCCTCAGTTTGGTGCAAAACTTGATTTAAGCAGCGTTGTTTTTGTTTAGTTTTTGGTTTGTTTGTTTTTTGGTTTTTTTTTTTTTTAAGGAAAACGGTGGCAATTTATCCTCCCTGCCCCACATTCCTTGCTATCCTGGTATTTAGCATAGGTTTAAACAAGGTGCTCCTTGGCCTGATCTCCCCATGGAGATTTCAGAAAGCGCTGGAAGGCTTGAGCTTCCTGCGATCCCTGGCATGTCTTCCGTTACGCAGCTTCGGTTTTTGTAGCAGTAGGGGACTTGTTAGTTTTCCAAGTGCAGTTCCCAGCCAACGTGTCCGCTCTGCGGTGTAGACTCCTGCATGTTCAGTGTTAAAATAGTTCTATAGCTTTCAGGCATCTTGCATTTCAGATATGGGTGGAGAAGCAAGTGTTGGCCTTTAAGGCAGGGGTTTCAAAGCTTTCTGATATCAAAGGCCATGTTGACAACTTGGCAAGCACTTGTAGGCCCAAATGTGCTAGATCTTTAGGATAGAAGCTGACTTGCTGCAGGCATTGGGAAGGATGTTTTGCATTGTTTAAATGTATTGTCAGGTGTATTATGTCCTTTCTTTGCAGCGTGGCTGCTGAAATGTCTCCTCCTTTTGTGCTAGGCTCGGCTCACTTTCCCAGCAGCAAGAGAAGGGGTTAATTTGCTGTTACAGTTCACTCCAGCTTGTCTCTTGCTGTCCAGTGTCTTCTCCCTATACCTGCTCCTGGGGAATCCCATCTCGGGAGCCGTCAGCTGTAGCAGCTCAGGGGTGGCTGGGGAGGGTGGAAGGGAGCATTTGGGGCAAGTGTTCAGCTCGGCTGGCAGGTTTGAGGGCAGGAGATGCATCTCAACTGTGAGCCCTTTGCAGCCCTCTCCTGGGTGTGGGAAGCAGGTAGCGTCCTGCAAACTTAGGAAAGCAGCCGGTTCTGGCAGGGCAGAGCTTGTCTATCCTGGTCAAGGTCTCAGAGGTCTTACCAGGTTACTTGCTGCTTGTTGACTGTTTGAAATACCAGCATGTGTCGCTTCCACTCTGCTCGTGTGCTTTCCAGCCAGGCTGAACTGCAGCTCTGCCTCCTTGCGTTGGGTGCATTAGCTGCCTTGGTTTGCTGTAGGGTTTGAGCATCTTCGGGTGCCAGACAAACACCCTACTAGTGCTTAATGCACTGTGCTTGCATCTATAAGAAGGTTAATTTTCACTTCCTACGTGAGGCAAGTGAAGTGCAGAGGACAGTGCAACAGCACAGTGCAGAAAGGTAAATGCAGTGCATAGACGCACACCAAAACTTCTTACTTCAGCCCTGTTCCAGGCAGTGTAGCTTTGAGGTGTGGAGTGCAACCAGGTGAATTGTTTGAGTGCTTGTCTGGCTCATGGATGGAGCCTGTGTCCCGCACTGAGCTCTGGCTGCATGGCTGGCTGGAAGGAGCAGAGCTGGCACGGATGTTTCAGCTTTTAAATGCAGTCACAGGTTTTGGTCTGAGGTGGAAAGGTACTTTAAGAGCTACATTGTTTTGCATGAAAGACTAAACAACAAATCTGTAGCAGTGTGGAGGAGAAGCCAGTTTTCCTAACTCCTGGTCATGTGCTTTCACCACAAAGACCCCGTTTCTTCTTTTACTTAACTGAAGAATTCCATTAGATCAAAAGCTAGTTAAGGAAAATAGAGCCCCATGTGGTCCTGTGTGGTTACTTAGGCAAGTGCTATTTTTAGGAATCTCAATTGAGTAAGCCCTGGCTCTTACTGCTGTTAAAATCCATGGAAGTAAAATTAAAACTTCTACCTTCATCTCAGCCGCATGTAGGCCACTAGGCTCCAGCCATCCGGGGCTTTTCCCCCTCACTTGTGCCTCCCCCAGCACATTCCCTGCCTTGCGGGGATTTTTGCCTTTCCAAGTGAGAGTTAATCAGTTCTCTGGGCATGGGAGATTTGGAATTAGGCAGGTAGGAAGTAATGAGTTGTTCTCAAGTTGTTCCCCTTGTTAATGAGCGCTTGCCCTCCAGTCCAAGGGTTCAGCCTAACTCTGCTCAACTTCTCCTCACTTCAGCTTTTGTGTCCCAGTTTCATTGATCTGTGGATGCTCCTTGCCCTATCAAGAGCAGGGAGCCCAACCTCCCAAAATGTGACTTGTTTGCAGTTCTTTGTGCTGCTGGTGAAGAATACTTTTTGCTCACGAAGTTTTGTACACAGACCTGCTTGACTTGCCTGATAACATTTTGGATGGTGGGCACTTTGTTCCTTAATACAAGCATAAGAATACAGTTTATTTTCTGGAAACAGTTTCCTGATGGTGACCAGATTCCTCTTCATGACTTCATACCCCAACTTGCAACATGCAGAGGTTCCACTGGTTATTTTTGTGAGTATTTTTCTGAGCAGAAAAGCAGCAGAAAAAGAAGCTAAACGCTGAGGAGGCTCTGGGAGTATGGCACCGGGGGAAGCCTGCTGAATCTTTTTGAGCTGGATGAAAAATAAAAGCAATACTGTATTTGATTAATACTGTTTGCACAAATTACTTTGCCATATTTTTTTATTTAAAAAATGTGAGGAAAACACTCTGTCACAATTCTAATGCCCCTTTAAGAGCCTGGAGATTTAGCTAAAGGGCTTGATTCAGAAATGAGAGTGAAAAGTGTTTTGAGAAGACCCTGCGTTGGGTTGTAATTTCCTCCAGGTTGCATGATCTCTGTTTGGAGTACCCTTTGTTTAAAAAGAACAGCAAGAGCAACAAAAAACCTTCTGAAGTCTTGTGCTTGGCCTGTATGGAGAAGACACAGCAATATTCTGTGAAAAATTTGGGGTCCTTTTAAATGCTGAGCAAGTAACTGCTGACCTTTTAAGCTTGGTTGACATTAACCACTTGCTAATGTTTCATGTCAGGATGGGAAATTAGTCAGGGATGATATTTGTCTGGGTTGGTATAAATGCAGTTAGATGGGCAACATTTTCATAATGCTTCAGTTTTCTCCATTTAGAGACCTGGATTGAGTTTGGCCAGCAAAAGAGTGATTTTGCTGATACAAATTGCATGTTCCCTTGGGAGCCCCAGGTACATGTGATGTGTTCAAAAGCTGCAGGTGACTTGAACTGAAGCAATGCCCTAAAAAAGCATCAGGAAAGTATTAGTCTTGGAATAGTTGTGGATGAAAACATCCTTGATTGTACTTAGAGTATGGCATGAACAGAGTTGCACTGCTGCCCTGGGTAGTATGGACATGGCTGTGTCAATAATAAGGCTCAGGGATATTTAGCAGATATATAAAGATCTGTTGGCTAAAGGATTCCTTTTCCACAATTGTCATCAACTCTTTTCTATAGCTGTGACAGTCAATCACCTCCAAAGGGCAAGAAGGTCTTCAGATCAGAATGTGAAACCCTCACATGCAGAAGAGTGGTTCTTGTGTCTGTTGGGGATTGTACTTGTGACCCCCTTTCATGCTGGGAACCTCCAGGCTGTCCCAAGACACTGGCTTCCCACAGTTCCCTCCATGTCCTGTAATACTTTTTATAATACTCTCTTCTGTAAAACTGTTCTACCTAAACTCAGTTTTTGTTGAGTATTTGTTCACAGAACCCTCAAAAGGAGGATGTGGTTAACTGTTCCTCAGGGCTAGAGTTGTTTTTTGTCTGGACAATTTGGGGACTTTATGGCTTCCCATCACAGAATGGAAACACAAGTAAATAATCCTCAATTCTTTGAAAAATGTGGAATAGTTAACACTTAACTGCCCTTCACATGGACTGGGTTTCAGAAGCAGCATTAAGTGAACTGCTGCAAAGATCAGCTGTACAAAGGTCTAGGACTGTGAGCCAGGGATTTTCGTCATAAAATATTGATTGCTTTCCTTGTGGAAAAGGAAATTGAGGCAATATGTTATTGCAGAGTCTCCTTGCTGCAGAACAGAGCACTGCCACACCGCAGAATGGAATTAAGGGATGTGATGTCCTACAGTGACAGCCACTGAACTGACTGGCAAGATGTGACATCGAGTAAAGTGAACATGCAGAACATTTCTCACTTTTGTCCTTGCAACTGGAGACGAAAACATGTGTTCTGATGTTTTCGGTCTGTCTAACAAACTAATTCTGTAAATGTGTCTCTACCCCTACCCCCAGCCTCATCCTTTCTGGGTGCCACTGCAGTGGATGACCTTGCTGGTTAGCCTGGAAGTCAGTTTTCTTGTGTGGTTTGCTTCCCTCCCCAGTGTTGTTCCCCTGATAGTATTTTCCAGGGTTTGGATTTTTTTTTTTTCTTAATTATTCTTTGATATCCAAACCCTCTATTTTGTGTGTTAGCCTTGGGTGTGTTTTCACCTTAAAATCCTGTTGGGAGATGGGATGATCTAGGTGTGTCCTGTAGGGTGTTTTTATGTAAAAAAAAAAAAAATCCTATTTTAAATATTTGTCTCTTGCAAGAGGCAAGTGAGAACTGCATTTTCAGAGCAGTTAAACCCCAATGGTGTTGTAAATTGTTTTCTTTTGGCAGAAATTTGTTTTGTTTGGGTTTTTCTTTGCCTTTTATTTTTAAGCAACAGCTTTGGAGTATTACTATGTTGTGTTTCAGAGCATTCAAAGCAGAATGAATGCAGAAGGTGACTGAACACAGATGCATGGGAGCAGTGGTGTTCATTCTGTGTCATATTTGACTCTAGCCAAAGTGAGTGGAGATGGTTAGTCCCTGAAAAGCTGTCTTTAAATGCTTGATAGCCTGGCTAATCTTACTTTGCTGTCATCCTGTGTTTCCCTGCTATAGAAGGGAGTGACTGTGCTCCTTCTCAGAGTTTCAGGGGTGTGAGAAGGTGTGCAGAAAAAGGGCACTCAAGAAGCTGGCAAAGAGCAGTTCAGCAGCAGGGGTTTAGCTCTTGCACAGCCACCTATTGGGTAAAGCACCTGCAGGTCTTATTCCCCAGCAGAGGAAATAGTGAATATTAAGCAGAGAAGACCATAGAGAGAATTATGACATTAAAAAAAGATGGCATTGCTTTGCTTGTGCTCAGGGAGAGCTGACTCACGCCAACCTGTGTTACAGCCTGCTTTGGGGAGAGCAGTTGGAAAACTGTGTCACTTCTGCCCAAGAGAACTGTAAGAACAGAAGTGTGGTAATATATTAAAATTACATCAAAGGCTCTGGGAGATTTTAATGAGATCAGCCCCATATTTATTTTCATGGTTAGGAACAGAAATAACTGAATCATGTCATGGAAATATTCTGGAATGAGGAGATGTAACAGCCAAGACTGTCTCTAAGCTGGTCAAAGGATTCATTAACTCCAGGCAGGCTGCTTCACTTTAGGGTATTTGGAACTTGCAGACAGAGGATTTAGGCAGAGCAGAGACCTGGTGAAGGTCCCAAAATGTGAAAATCAAGTGAGCATGGTGGAGTGCTCTTCGCATCAGCAGCAGGCTATACCCTCTCTTTGCTATTATGTCTCTCTATTAGTCTGGACTTCCAGGATGAAGGAATCCAGTGGGCTGGAGCTAATTCTGGGGGTGGCTGGGCCCCAGCTCCCCCTGCCAGGCTCACCCCAGCTCACCTTTGCAGGATTCCACTGCTCCCAGGGCAGCTCTCAGCTCAGATTTTCCTTTGCAGATAACCAAAGTACTGCAGTGGGATAGCACTGCCAGTTGCTTCAAGCCTTACATTTTTAAAGGTGCTTCATATTGCAGGGGAATTGGTGCTTTTTTTTTGCAGCCCCCAGAGGGTGTCAGGGACCACTGCCAGCTTACCATCTTCTCCTGTCTTCCTTGCCCTGGTTTAGCTCTTGGCAAAGCTCTGGGCCTGTTGGTGCACGTGTGCCTGTGGCATCTTCAGGGTGCTGCAGGACATCTGTCACTGAGCTGAGGGTGTAGAGCTTTATGTGCCTGTGTCAGCAAACCTTTCCTAGTGGCTGGGTTTGAGAAGGTTTCTGCACATTCCCTTGCTTTTCTCTGCTCTCTTGGGGCCATGAATGCCACTGCTAGTGCTATATGCACTCTGCTGTATTTGATCAAGTAGGAACCTAAATGTTTTCTCTAGGCTTTGCTGAAGGAAAGAGATTTTTTTTAAATGGCATGCTTTTTTTAAAATTCACTTTGCCTGTAATGAAAGGAGATGTTACTCTGCTGCTCTGAGGTTTGTTGGAAGCAGGGCTGCTGTGTGTGTGTCTGTGATATGGATGAACATGCCTGTTCTGCACTTGCTCCAGCTGTGAGGTTACTCTGCAGTTTGTGAGAATTATCTATGTACAGCATTTCAGAGGCAGCAAAGGCTTTAGGCACTGGAGCTTGGGTCCTACCCATGTACTTTTGGGGAAATACATCAGCTCCCATTGGACTGGATGGTGGATGCATCTCAGAAGCAGCAGGGAAAGCACAGACTGAATCAGCAATGAATGCATTTGGCCATACTTTTGCACCTCCCAAATTAATATTGAGATCCTGGGGGCTTCCACGGATGTAGATGTAAGGCTGGAGCAGTCTAGTCTTCCCGTTTTTAAGCCAGGCAAGAGTATGAGAAATAGAGACCCTGCAAACTTTTGTTTTCTAGGTAACTGAGTTAGGAAGCCTTCAGCAAGATTACTTATTAGGAAGAATTTTTAGAATCCTATTTGGAGAGAAAAAAAAAATCAGTTATTTCTCTAGTGTCATATTATTGCCAGTACACTGATTTTAAAGCTGAGACTCCACAGTACCTGAAAAATTGTATCTCTTTTCAGTAGCTAACAATACTCTCAGAAGATTTACTTTGTTTTCCTGCTTTAGTCTGAAATGCTTTTCCTCTTGCCTTCAGCCACATAACATCTGCCATATTAACACTGTCTGTATTTTCTCCAGAGTGAAATTTGAAACTCTGTGGAGGCACAGGAAAGTTGTATGTAGTGAAAAGTCCTTTTAGAAATAAATAGAGAAGTTGCATTCAAACAGTCATTTAGAACTTTTGGGCAGATAGGTGAATTCTAAAAGGAAAGCAAAGAAATCCTGTCTCTGAAGTAACTGCTCATGTCATAATGCTTCTATTCTTCCAAAAGGCAAATTGCTTAGAAAATTAAGTCAACCAAATATTAAAAATCAGTACTATTCTACAATGCTTCATAGTGTAACCTTGATTGCCTGCATCTGCCATAAAATTAAGGCTCAGTCTCTTTTTATGGTCTCAGTAGACTTAATTTTTTGTGTCTGATAGTGGTTCTTTTCCTTTCTTTGTGTGTGTGGCAGGTTAGGAAGGCTTGAGACAGTTCTCTGATCTCTTTCTCATGCCAGAAGCAATTCCTGATGTTGGTCCTGCTATGCTTTGTAATGGCTAACATTATACACTGAATTATACCTCACTGAGCTCTGCATTGCCCAGGGGAGGCCTGGGATACCTGTCTGCTGCCTGTGGTGAAGCATTTAGGTCAGGTAAAAAGAATAAATGACAGACACTGACAGAGAATGAGTAAAGATGGGGAGAGAGGAAGGAAGCTTTCTGAAATGTGAATTGGCTCCAAGTGCCAATTTTGCATGGACTTTGTAGGGAGCAGTGCATCCTAAAGTAGGTTTGGTGCTAAGATATTTTTGTGGAGCAGTTTTAGCCCAGGTCCTGGTCTTGTACATAGCCACAGAAGAGAAGTCCCTCTGAGGACTGGATTGTCTTTCCTTTGCCTTCTTCAGATGCAGACACTTAGATGTCATAGTCTGACCCTGAAACATTAATCTGCCTTACATCAGAGAGGAGATGCTTTTCAATTTCAAAAATGCTTTAATTGCCTTTTATATTGTCCTTTTCTGGCTTAAATTGAACATTTAAACATATGACTGCCAAAGATTGAGTCTTCGGGCTCTTTAAAGTAGAGCATGAACGTTTTCTTCCTGCTGAAAATGCTGCGTTACACTTTGATAGAGCATAATAAAATGTGACTGCCTGAGATGAGCAGTTGCTTCATTGTGCATGACAGAGCAAATCAATTTTCCTCCCATTGCTTTTCCTCTTGGGAGACAACATTCCAAAATAGTCAGAACCCTGTACAATGAATGTTCAGGGATGGACAAATTGTTCACTGAAGTTAGTAGGTTTTTTCCTTTCTATTTTTTTTTCTCTTCTCCAATAATGGCTTCAATAATTTTGCCTTTGAAGTGTTAGCATTTCAGATAGCCTAAAAATGTGTTGGGGATTTACTGCTCACTAAAAGATTTTTATTAGCTTTTTTTCCTCCTGTCATCTCAAATGGTTTTTTGAATTTGGGAATCAAATAGTGAATGTGGCTGTTCTAAAAGATTTAAGGTTGTTGTGGAGAAGGCTTGGCACAGCTGTGTATGTTCTGTTTATAGAGAATATCTTCTGGAAAATACAGGTCTTCCTCATTTTTTAACTTTACAGGATTATACTGTGATATAGATTATTAAAAACGTTGTGGTGAGCAGCAAACGTAATGTTCCTCAAGGAGAGAGAGATGCAAATAATTTCAATCTGTTACATTTGGCACTGTAGAAAGAACAATGCAAATCTCACACAAGTCATCCTGAGTTGTAAGCAGAGGTAATTTGAGTATGGGAGCTGTCAGTGCACTTCGAAGAAACCAGGCTTTGTGGATGTGCAGGGCTATGCAGAGCAGCAGTTTCTACAAGTGATGCTGTTTGGTTTTCTCTGTACTCCAGCATAGCAGGAAAAGTATCATGTTTTCAGGAGGGTTTGGTTTGAACAAGACAGTACCTGGAAAATATGAGCCACAGAATGAGAAGGTATGTTCTTGAAATCTGAGAAGTTGGCCAGTGGTACAGCTACCTGCCTGTGTAACTCTGGTTGGCTGAGGTTTTGGGTGTTGTGTTTTTCCTTTGTTTTGATTTATTTTTTTCTTCCCTTCCTAAAATAGCCCTGCTTCTGCTGTTGAAAAATGATGGAATAATAAATCTTTCTCACAAAACAACTTCTTGCTTTTCCTATGGTAGACAACAGTTTGACTGCACCCCAAAGTTAGGAAAATGTGCTGAAATTCTCAGAAAAAAAGTATGATCAAGAATATTATTGAATAAGACTTTGAGTTATGAGAAGGTAGAACTTTAAATCTGGCAGTTTGTGTAACTGGCACATAGCTACTCATAAAAGCTCGTATTTAACAGTAGCTTTTCAAGATGGCCAAAATGCCACTGTTTATGCCTGCAGATGTCAGATTTGTAATAATGAAATCAGAGCCAGGTGTGCACAGATGTTGGTACCTTAAAGTTACACATTCAGTAATACTGTTCTTCCTAGACTGAGGTAAGGGGGGAGGCATCACTTGGTTTTCTTGGTGTATCAGGTTTCATAGAGACTCCTTTTAGATCAAAATGAAAACATTCCTCAACATGAAACGGAAAGATGTTACAGAATGTGACATCTTTTTAGTGATACATTCGAGGTCAAAATAGCAACAGCTAGTGGTGCAGCAAAGGACAATCTCAGCTACCTCCACAAATCTGAAAAAGCTGAGACATCAGTCAAGTGACTTGTCTCAACATGAAGCCTACTTAAAAAACTTCCCCTTTTCCAGGTTATTGCCTAGTGTCTGTTTTGAGACATCTGAAGCCAGCAAAACTACTGGAATGGGCTGTGTACTAATTTGTCCAAAGTGAAGGCAACACGTGCATGTGTATTGCCCAGTCAGGCTCATGGTGTTCTGGTCTCCCTTTGTGGTGCCTGATCCTTCTAACCCAGTTGGAAGATTCCTGCTGGGAAGGGATCCTAGTGTGGCTCCCAGTACTCTGTTCAGTTAGCTCATCTACGTGATCTATTAATGTTGCCCTCACCAGAGGGGAACCAACACAGCATGAGGATAAAAGCTGCTCTCCATTTGTTTTATCTGTAGCCATTAATTAGAAACTGATGAAAGAAACAGACTTTGTTTCAAGGCTGATTTATTCTTCTTCATAATTCAGGCATCCTGAATACAGAAACACTGCTGCTCTATAGCCAAGTAGAGCACACAACTGAAACTCAGACTGGATTTGTTCCCACAGTGACTGAGGATTTATACAAATTATTTAGATGCTGTGTTTCTGGTTGGTTGTAAACAGAGTCTCTTGAAGGCATATTGAGAGTTCATACTTTATGTATTTGCGTGCTTTAATCCTTCAAATGGTTGGTGTGCAACTGTGTGCTTAGAGCCTTGGGGTTTCTAAGTGACTTCTACCATTTATTACAAATTACTTTCCCTAACTCAAAAGAATTTTGAATCATAAGAGTGAGGGAGGAGATTAATACATTAGTGTAACATGGTTTGCATCTTACTGAGGTGTGTTGCCAAGACTTTGCTGAGCTCTCTCGTGTGCAAGGGAGGGATTGAGTTTGTGTCCTTCCCCACTTGGTGTGTCTTGTCTAAGAGTAGCAGTCTTTGTGCTGAAGGTCTGCTTTGTGTGTGTCCACAGATCAGTCACGGTGAAGATAACTCCATCATGTGCTCTCTAATTACAGTGATGCATTCAATATTTTCCATCCCTTCGTAGCCATATAGGAGTGGAAAGCAGACAGTCTGTCTGGACAGCAAAGGAAACTCAGGCTTGGAAACTCAGCATGGCATTGTGTTCCTCCGTGGTTCATCGGCTCTCAGCCCTGACTTCTCTCTCACCATCTGCCTGCTACTGTTGTTCCCTGGATTTAGTTGATGAAAAGTATTTGTAGTGGAATGAGGCAGAAGTGTGAAATTACTTTCTGTGTCCCCATGAATGCCACTGAATTTCTGGGCTGCATTCTCTTCCTGCAGCCTCTCTGGTCTGCAGGGACATTTTTCTGTTTCTTCAGGTATTTACCAGTGTGGGGCCTCTGGACTTCTGAGTTCAACTAGTCTGGAAGGATGTTTTTTATGACTAGGTGTCAGAATTCTTCTGGAGAGGTTAGATTGAGAGAGATCAGAGGATATCCTATGAGGATGTAGACACAATCTAGTCTGATAAAACATTATCTAAAAGAGACATAACCTGATATCCTGGAGAGCCTGTCTGTTTTTACAGGCTAGGGAATGGGTGCAGCTACTGTAAATGTGGATTTTAAAGATAAATAACTGGACTTCAAACTTGCATGGGTTATGTATTGGTTCTATTTCAATTTTTTCAGAGAGACCATCAACCTAGTGCTTCTTCCAGTTCTGGTCCCTGGGGCATTTCACAGCAATTCTTCATGTCTATGAAAAAATATAAAAGCAAAGCCAGGAAAAATATGGTTTCTTTAAAATGAGGATAATCCTCCAACAACCAAACCATTACTCTGAGCAGTCATGGTCTCACCGCTGCTTCTTTACCAGACCAAAAGCAAATTCTGATCTCTCTTGCCCCACACACCCTGCACAACACTCAGCAGCTCCCAATACACCCTTGCAACAATGCTTGCTTCTGCCAGGCTGCTGAACCCTATCAGAAATTAAGTGTGAGCAATCCAGTTGGGTAATTCCTATGGGAAGACTGAATCAGAGGGGGATTCTTCAAGATGCCTGAAAGTGTCTCTGATAATATTCCCTCTTAATTTTTTTGAGCATCATTAAGAGGCTCTTGGAATAAGATTCTCGTCTAATTCACTTCAGTGCCTCTTTCTAAGACTAGATCAGGGAACGCAGAAACTGGCACAATATCACAGAATAGTTTAGGTTGGAAGAGGCCTTTAAAGGTTATCTGGTTCAACCTCTCTGTGATGTGCAGGGCTGTATCTTTACCTTTGTTTAGTTGTGCTGATGCATTTTTGTAAGCATGGATTGGACTTTATTTTTCATGACCATTAAGTTTGTCATTTTTGAGGACATATGTTGTAATACGTGGTGGTCATAGACATCCACGTCTGCTCTCCCTGCTCCTCCCAGTGCAGGGATGCAGCCAGAGGGGACCATGGCCTGCAGAACCACTTGCTGGTTCAGGCAGAAATCCAACACACTTGTCCTTCAGGATACTTTCATAAAGGTGTTTTGCTGAGTAAGCAAAATGTTTTTCTGAATGTGCACATGCCAGTAATCACCCAAAGTCATGAAACAGAGAATACTGTGTTGTGGCAAACAATCCTGGAGGTCAGGGATGTTCTTTGGTGGATGCAGTCACAGCTCTGAGCCTGCAGAATCAGCAACTGCAGTGAATTCAAGTGGTCACTGTAATGTGGCAGAAAAACTAAGCACAAAACCCAAACAAAACTTCTCTTGGGCTGTCATAGAACAGCAATGTGATTAAGGTGAAAAAAATACCTTTTCCTCTCCTTTGAGTCTGTGCTATTATTTTATCTGTGTGGTCTCAGCAGTGCAGAAGATCAAGGATTAGAGAAACTGTGCACCTATGATTCCTTCTCGTGCTGGTGAGGAGGTGCTAAATCCTTCTAGGATTTATGGGCAAAACAGCAGCACTTAGAGCAGAGTGTCCTCTTATTTCATGTTGGTGACTAGGGTAAGTTTGGCTGGCCTGCCAGGGTGGATGGGAGATGTCACCTAGTGTGCAATTTCATGTCTCTGAGTTGACAACCCCATGGGAACTGGAGCTCGTTACAGCGGAGGAAGACCAGTGGGAAGCTTTATTGGATGCTGTTGATGTCACTGAGAGGGCAGGGTCTCTTTCTTGGCAGGAAGCATGTGTTTGACCTTTCATAGAGCTGTGGTCTTCATGCTGGTGGTCATTAATTCCATTCCTTTTAAGGCAGTGGCGAGATTATCTTGATGTCTGAACCTTCCTTGGCTCCTGCCGGATAGCACTGACCTGGGTGTAGTCTGGAGCCTCTTAGTCTGACTGTAACAATCTTCTCCTGGCAGTCCGTGGAGACCCGGTGTCTATTCTTGTATTGTTTCTCCTGTCAGCTGTCTCTGTAGCTGTCAGGTTGTGTTGACACACCTTTCCTCTTCTCTTTGGGGAGCCCCACAGACCAGTGTTGAGCAACCCTACTGCCCTGAGACTGCCCGACGCCATGGCACTGTCAATGCCTGAAATTGAAAGAGGTGCATAAACTAGACCTGTCATTCAACTGTTCCCTCTCTGTTTTGTACAGGTGTGCTCTAAAACTCCTCCTCTGTAAGGTTTGAAAACTCCTCTGTGTTAGATGTGGTGTATTCCTTGGTGTACTCGGCTAGCTGGCCATCTAGGGAGGCTTGGTGTGCTTCTCCTGTCCTGTATTGGAATGACTCTTACTTACAGACCAAGTGAGTTGTGCATATAGAGAAGATGGACATTGGTTTAAAGCCTATTGTCAGGGAAAACCATTTTATCTTTTCCTCTGAGCTATTGGCATTCAGCTGTCCCTTTCCCAACAGCAATGTCTGCACAGTTCTACCATGATTCCTCCTCCCCCCAGCATGGGGATAAAATGATAGGAGGTCAAGCCTCAGGGTTTGTTTGACAGAGGTGGCAAAACCTGTCACCAAGACAAGCCTGTTTTGTTGAAATGACATGCAACAGGCCATTGAAATGATCATGGTACTGCAGTGTCCCTTACTGTTAGGGGAATCTTCTTTTGGTCTTTTTCCTATTCGCAAGATTGTTTCTTGGTATTTGGAATTTTCCCAGACCTTCAGTTTATTGTGTTCTGTGTATAATTATGTGATAACAGTATCAGTTAACACTGCTTCCTCAAAAACTGACCTCTGCAGGGTCCAAATGAGGTTGAAAGTGCATTTTGCTTGTTTGCATCCTGTACAGTGCAAGTAGCTTCTCATATGACTTAAACAACCAAGTGGCCAAGTGGAGGCTCAGAGTACAGCTTGCCTCTTTCACTGCAAGGTACGAAGTGTTGAACTTGAGCAAAAAGATCCTGATGTGGAAAAAGGCACTTGCCCCTCTGTGATGGCAAATACTTGGAATCCTGTTCCTTTGGGGCAACGATTCCCTGACTAGTCACTGCTAGAAATTCTTTGGCAGCTGTAAAATGGTGGAACATTGCAGGTGTCATGGCTAGAGTTAGGAATAAGCACACCTATTAAATTGTTACTGTTCTGGAAAGCAGCTCAGCAACCTGCTTTGCAAATACTGACCCTACTGACTCCACTGTCTGCAAGTTCAAAGCTGATAACATGGATGCTGACTCTGAGTTCCACAGAGATGACTCGGATCTGACCTGTATAAATCATCAGATAAAACTGATATAGTGGCTATAAATAAACACAAATACATTCTACTTAAAACAGGAATTCAGAGTTTTAATCGAATCGCTTATCTTGGAGCTTTGCCAATATCCTAGGTAAGTCTAAACAGAAATGCTAATAAATATTGCAGGTATAAATTGACTTTAATCCTGGGTACAAGATGGAATATTGAAGGGGGGGGGGAAAAAAGCAAGTTGCAGGAACTTGGAGGTTATTTAGAAGACATCTGCCTTTTGGAGAGGTGGAAAATTACTGTGAGAATGTACAGCTTTGGTGCTGTAAGCTGCGTGCACTGATTTGGTGATGAAGGCATGCAGTGAATTTGGGGCAGGTTAGTAGGGAACCGTCATTTGCTCAAGGGTTTTCATGGAATTACATGTGCAAATAATAAATCCATCCATGGATATTACAGACCTTAATCCTGCCCCAGACTTGCACAGCCAGTCAGGCCTCCCACAGGAACAAAAAAGGTGCTCTTGCTCTGCAGACTTAATAATCTTCAGCTAATACTGTCTGAAGTACCTTACTGCTCTAGGTTTTGCAGTCAGTCAGCTCCTCCTTAATTTAAAAAAAATGGTAAGTAAGTAACTCACCTTTTCTCACACGTGGAAATGAAGTGCAGCATGTTACTTGTTTCTTGTGCAGCATGTAACTATGTGTCTTAATTTTGGTGAATATTGTTTAAAATTAGGCCTCTGCCAAGCAGTTACAAACTTTTTTCCTTGCCCAAACCACTGTGCTCCATAGGGAGCCTTCAAGCAGCTCATCATCCACTGACTCTTCCTGTTTTAAAATATATTGACTAATGAAGCTAAGCTAAGGAAAAAATAAACTCTAACTGGAATTAAGAATTCTACTGGAATTCTACTGAAGAATAATAAGGCATTTTCTTTGGTTTGTCTTATCTGTGTTGTGTTACACCAGAACTGTATCAAATTCATAGCAATGTCACCAGTTTGCCAGACTTGATCATGTACTTCACATGATTTCCTGCAAGCAGAGCAAGAAGTGGCTGCAGGGTCACTCAAAAGCAAAACAGTCTTAAGTGATGACTTCTGCATAGTATCTGTGATGTTAATGAACGAGTTCATGTATAGTTACATTAGAGTTTAGAATGGAAAAAGTCTGGCAGTCAGCTCTGCAGGTTAAGGATGCATCTCCTTAGCTTACAGCTTGACTATTGATAAGAAATAAGCGGGGAAAACTGACCCTCTTTAACTATTTATTCCTGCTCTCTATCTTATAAGATTTCTTTCTGGCTTCACTCTGGGCTTACTGCTCAGTGAAACCCTGCCTGCAGGCTTGTGTTGTGTGGGAAGGTAGGGGAGGGGAAAACCTGGTGTATTCCACTCTCTAAGACATTCTCCAGATGATTTAACAGCTTGTCTTCAGCAGCTCTTCCAAATTGCCCTGGTGCTTCAGCGGTAAGGTCAGTACCAAGGACAGGAGAAGTGCTGATGAACGTTTTAAGATTTGCATCTATTCTAAGCCCTTTGGAATAAGGGAAGCTTCTCTCTGCTTCCAGTTTTCTGGTCTTTCAAAGCACTTGGAAGGAGTTATGTCAGTCGTGCACATGTACTCATATTTAGAACTGGGCTGGGGTTGTGTTCATGGTCATACTCTCTTGGGGTAACTTGCAAATTAACCCTTCTTTGATATCCCACATCAAATAGGAGGGCATATTTCATACCTTTCTTAACACAAGTGCAGCAAAGCTCCTTGCCTTCTTTTTCAATTGGGCTGAAAATCTGCTGTGACAGAAGCCTGTCCCATAGCAAGGCTGTGCTGTGGTTCTGGCAGCTGGAAGACTGGCTCTTTTGGCCTCTCTTACCTGAGAGTCTGGAGATGGTCTAAATTTTTGGCTGACTTGAAGGAAAGATCAATACTGACAAGGCTTGAAGATTGAACGCAAGAGAAAGGAGTTGATGCATCTTCACCCTGGTGCTTCTGGACTGATTTCACATCAGACACGTGGGTTTTGAATGCAGCTGGTGTGGGAGCTGTGTTAGAATGCTGTGTAGCCTTGCTGAAAAGGAGTGGTTAATTTTACACTTGTGAAATTTTCATGCTTCTGACAAATAAAAACAACACTTTTTTTCACTGGATACTGACCAACAGGCTTGTGTGGATACTAAATATGAAGTCTTACTCTGAAGGGAGCATAGCAATGCTATGTCTTAAGCAAGAGTTACCACCTGTTCTTTTCCCTCCATTCCCACAAATACCTCCTCTGGTAGAGAATTAGATCTGGTCACAGTGCATAGAGGCCTTTAGTCATAACTAAAGTGCTGCAGTGGTAGTTTGTGTTGTGGCTGTCCAAGCTTGTGCCATTTTGACCACCCAACTCTCAAAACACTTACATGTGAATCTTCCAAAACACTTAGAGCAGTTCATCCTCATGAAGCAAGGGCTATTGATTAAAAGAAAACAAACAGAGTCTGAATGCACCAGTGAACAAGATTAACTTCTTACATGTCAGAAATGGTTATTCTTTCAAAGTGGGGGGATTTATTAGAGTCAGTCAACTTACATTGTGCTTAAGGATCTATTTTTAAACAGAAATAGCTACATGAATATTCACTACTCACCTGTGGTCTGTTGTCCCTGTTTTATGCCCAAACACAGCAGCTTGTTCGTGTGGATTGCTTGAATTTTGCAAGAGTTGTGGCTGACTTTCTTTTTTTTTTTTTACAACTCCTTTTCTTCACCCACCAAACACTCAGCAGCAGCACTAAAGTACAAATCAGACCCCTCAAAAGCACTGCTGCTTTTCAGCTTGGCAGCTGTCGTACACAAGCCAGCAGGAAAATAAAGATGACCTTTGAGATTTGATGCTAATAGAGCATTGTCCTGACCTTGTAATCCCAAATTTCAGAACAAATACCTCTAGTCAGCCTCATTGTTAATTGACACAATTGCTGCTGGTATGATCTAGCAGCAATAATCGTCTCATGATGGGTTGGAACATCTCTGCTACCATCCCTGCTAATTGGGCCTGGGTGAGCAGAGCACCACGGGGATGTGCTGCTCAGCAGAGCGTCTCCCAGCACTGACAGCCGCTCTGGGTGATAAGAACACTTTACTTCTCTTGCTTCCAAAATTGCTTAAAGGCACAGTCCAAGGGCTACATGATCCTGACACTGTTGAATTCTCTCTTTGTAGTTCGACTGCCTGGTAAACATAAAGACAACAACTGTTAATCTCAGCAAACAGTGTCTTGAAACTTCTATCCATACTGATTTTTATAAACCAAATTATGTTCTAGTTGTGTGCTGAGCTTCCAACAAGGCACACCATACAGCTGCTTGACTTATTGATCCCAATCACAGCCTGATGGGACTAGACTTGCTCACTGTACAAGGAGCAGCTAAACTTGTGCCACATATCTGGGTTATTCATCAGATCCCTTATGGAGAAGTCTCAGGTAATTGGACAAAGTTCTACCTGGTTGCTGATTAGAGAGTCACGTTGGTACTTCTAATTTTAAATCTAAAAGGCTTCAAATAGAGGAAAGCTTACTGTACTATCTGCTGGGGCTGTAAGAAACTTGAAGTGTGTGAGAGAAAGTGAGGAAAAATATGTCCGGAAGTCTTTGTTACACTTGTGGCACAGTAGCTGCATCTGCCCTTTCTGCCCCTGGAAAATGAACTTTAACAATCCTTAAAAAAAATAAAAATCTGTAGCTCTCAAACCAACTTGTTAGTTCTTTCTGGAAAAAGCAACATTTATATCCAGTATGTTTGTTGCACAGCACATCTCAGTGTGTTCTGCTGCTGCCAGCCTGAGCACAGGTGATGGCTGCACTGAAGCTCCCCAGTTTCCCAGGAGACACCTGGGTGTGGGTATTTTGTTTTGTTTTGTTTTTCCTGCTTTGGCTGTCTTGTGTCTTCATCTTCCTTTGTGTTATATTGGGGAGCAAGATGTTTTATTTTTGAGGGGAAAGGAAAGGGGAAGGGGCAGAACTGGGGCTGATTTATGGAAAAGTAGCCAGAGTGTTCAAGCTTTGCCACCATTGCACTATTTGCTGTGCCTGGTTGCATTCCCACAGCTTAACCGAGACTGTAGAGCTTTTATTAGTAATTAGCTCGTTGTGGCTTTAGGGCTTTCAGACACGAGTAGTTGTTTTCATTGGGGGTATTAATTATGAATCACAAACCTGTAAACAGCTATAGCCAAGAATGTGCACGTTTGCAGATATGACTGTTTTGCTGTTCAGCCCTGGGTTAGCTCTGCACTGCCCTCATTGTTGTTGCAGAGAAGTGTATGGAAAACATGTTTTTAACCTCCTAGATGCTATTGAATTCCTGCATAGCAGTCTGTAAAACTGTGGGAAAAACGGCCTGCTCATTTGTTTTCTAAGCAATCTGATTTAAATATGATAGTTTGAATGGGTTGAGGCAAGGACTTTGAGAGCCCACTTCTCCAAAGGCCTTGCTTTAAGATCTTCTTATAAATACACTTAAAAATTATGTGATTTTAATCTTCTGAAGGGGGAGGGAAAAAGAGAGTGTTTACTCTTGAAAGCTTTACCAGCTCGGCATCACTGATGCTGGCTTTATTTCCAGCATTGTTTTCTTGATTTTCTGCAGGCAGTACTTGACTAAGAAATCAAATGAAATTATTTATCAAACTTGATAGCAAATCTTCCTTTTAATCCACTCTAGCTTTGTTTCTCCTCTTTAATGGGGTATGAACTTGCTCACTACTCAGAGATAGGATCCATATATGCCAGGAGTCTTGGAAGGTTCTTGTGTGTGGTCAGGTCGAGAAGGCAGAGTGGATGCCAGGGACTGGGGTGAGAGTTCTAGTCCAGTGAAGTCATACATACCTGCATTTCTGCAGTGGAAATGTGACCATTTCTGCTCCACCCCAAATAACCCAAGCCATGATAACTGCTTTTTATAATTCTCTGGTCATGAATTATGAGAAAGCAAGAACTATTTCAGTGCATGCTTGAGATGTTGACTGCTGTCTGGGGAAGAGCAGTACTGCTCTTTGCTAGCTGTTCTTTCATCATGAGAAAAGCTGCATCTTTCTCTGTGAGACCTCTTTTCATGTACAGTCCATGAGAAAGTCTGTACTAGATTTAGCTTTTGAGGGACACCAGGAGACTAATTTGTGATGCTAGGCTTGCATTTTTTCTGAACAGCTTCCCTTCTCCCCTGCACTTGGTCCTTTCATTTTTATAAAGAGCTGTCCCCTAACCTGTCTAACAAAAAAAACCCCTGAACTGAAACAAATCTGACCTTGACAAATTTTGCAGAGGTAATAAAAACTGAATCATAAGCTGCCTTTTGAGAAGTAATTTTCTTGGGTAGATTCTTGAGGTGTTTTCATTACTGCTGATTTCCCTTCTTAAAATATATTTCACAGTGGGATTAAGAGGAAACACAGACATGTGCTAGCTAATTTGGAGTTTATTGCAAAGTATTTCTGCTTTACATTTATGTAAAAGACTAGGGGAAAGTGTTTTTATCCAGTTTTCTCTCCTCCCTTCCAAGTTAAGAAACAGATGGCCTGACCTGTGTAACGCTTTAAGTGTTGGAATTGGCATCAGTGTCTTCTTAAGGATTATTTTTAAAAAAACAAAACCCAGGAAGCATAGTGTCTCTGCTCAGTGTGAAAGCTGGTCTGTACAAAAATAGCAGGCTCACAATATGTGACTGAGATGATTCCCCTGACCTAAATAAGGAAAATGATTACCTGATATTTGGAACGTGGTTTTGCTTCTAGCGTTTCCTCCTGCTGTCAGGCAGTTCTTGTACCTACCTTCTCTTCCCCTGCCCATCATCAGCACACACTTCTCAGCAGTGCTGCAGCTTCAAATACCTCTGCATGCTTAGATGTACAAGTCTAAGTACACCTAAGTCCTGACTTTTATTTGAATGGCAACATTTTTGTTGGAAGTGGGACTGGTTTCATAGGTGTGCATGCACCAGGAAGGAAACTGATGGAGAGTTGTTGGTGATGGAAGGTATTGAGGTATAGAGGGTCAGCCACAATTTTAAAAGCCTAAAGATTTGTTTCCTTTTTAAGTTAACATTTCCTGGTATAAAGGTAAAGTTATTGCTATTCCTAAACATGGGCAGTTGATTAATAGCTCTTCACAATGTGATGGAGCCCAAGCCCAGCAGAGCACAGATTTGTACTGTTTTCTGTAATGAGTGTATTGATGTCTAAGAGGGATATTGTTGATGAGGAAGAAATTATTAAAACTGAAATCTGTTTAACACCTGTTAGGTTTTACTGGTTTTGTCTTTGCAGTTCATGAGGTTCTGGATTGGATCTCAGAATCAAATCAAACTTTCTCTGTGCAGGGTAGCTAAGGAGTATTTATGTTACAAAACAGGCATAACTACTGTGGTTAAGAGAAAGGAACCGATATAACAGATCCTAAAACAGTGTGCTCTGATAAAAAATAGAGATGTTAGCCCTGCTGAGCAAATCCTAGTGAAATATCTTGGGAGTGGTCCTTCTTTGCATTTGTCATTATGGTTCTTGGTAGTCTTTTTGGATGTGCTCATTGCTTTTATTGAGTGAAATTACTGTCACATTTCTAATTTTTACTTAATTTTTTAAACTTTGCTTCACTATTGCTGTATGGAAATGTTTGACCTGAGTTGGGCAGTATCTAGCGAACAACATATATTTTGAACTTTCATTTGCTCTTACTATTTGCAGTACACTATAAAAAGAACAGGAAAAATTCTGTGGGCTAATTTCTGCTAATAGCCAGACATCACCAATAGCCTGTGAACTGAATTGCTGGGGGCTGAAGGAACATCCTTTGGAAGACTGCTGGCTGCTTGCTGTGTGCTTCTGTTCCCTTGGCATCTGCTGTTGGCCCTGGGGAGAGAAGAGTTTCTGGGTTGGGGCTGTCTTTGATCACACTTCTTACAGCTATTTCTACAGAAAACCCTTCAACTCTGCTGAAGCTGTGAGCTTAACTCTGCTCTGTTACTGTGGTTTAAAAGTGATGCCGTGTGCTTGTTAAACAAGGCGGTGCAGGTGGAGTAGAGCAATGGTTTGCTCTTTACTGCTGCCTTTCTCAAGGAGAACACGGGGAGATTTCACAACTGGAGCAGTATTAGCAGCCTTCTGTCCTTCAGGGTGCATCTTTAGCCTACTGTAATCACCATGCTCTGTTCTGAATAGAGTCTCTCATGACACTTCTCCTGTCCTTCTGCAGGCATTGCTGTCTGTGGACAACTCTTGCTGCAACTCCTCCATCTGTTGGCGTTTCCTTAAACACGGAGCTGTGTGGAAAAGCCTTCCTTTTCTTGAAGCCTCCTTTAAGAAAGGGGTGTTTGGCAGTTGTTGAACAGAGCCAAAGTTGTTTGATCTTGCCTCTGTTGCAGTGTGTGTTACCCTGAGCTGTTACACTAAGAGCAGCACTGGCTTTTGTTTCGTGTGGCAGGCCTGCACAGGCAGCTCATGCAGGGGATAAATAACATGCTAATTGCAACAGAGCTTGACCCCTGGGCAGAAGGGGAGCTGGCTGCCTTGTGTCACTGCGAGGAAAGAATTTCCATATAGGCACTTACCCAGTGGAGTTAATGAGCTGTGAACACACACCTACCCTGATTGTAGTTCACTGCTTGTGTCACCACAGCTCCGTAGTTCTTGTGTGCATCCTAACTTCCTCAGCTCTCCAGTTTTTGGGATCACATCCCTGCCAGTGCCCTGCTGATGTGACTATCTATGTGATCATACTTGTTTGCAAGAAACGCAGATTTTGGTGTGACTTAAAGTCAGCTGTAAGAATATTTGGTTTATATGTGAGAAGACCCTCTTTGTCCAGCAAGCAAACTTTTACCTGAGTTTCAGGCATTCTGTAGGTCTAACTTTGTCTCACCTTAAGATAGTAAATCTTGCTGAAACCTAAAATAACTGCTAAAGATACTTAATGCAGATGTTTAACTGCTGTTTCAGATCAGGCCTGGTGGTGGTGTTAATCCACAGTGATATGTGATTGCTCATGTGGAGGCTTTCAAATGATTGTCAGATCTCTGGTATCTTGAAGGTCTTTTTGTCCAGTTTTACAGATCATGTTCCTGTCTGGTGTTTTGCACGGGAATTTCTATCTTTGGGAGCCTAAGGCTTTTGGGGTTTTTTTGCAATTAGGTTAGTTATGAGAAGACACTTAGGGGGCCAGGAAATAGCTTTCTCAGTGGAGCTAGTATGCTCTAATGAATCTTGTTCATGGGGCATACTTTAATCTCATCAGGCATAGCTAGGAGGTCTGGTTTGGCAAAATTAATTATTCTGCCAAGGCTTTGAAGTCACTAATGTTTCTTTCCCTTCTCTTAACAAACCCCACTACACTTTCCATAGCCTGACTGTGCTTTTAGCCAGGCTGCAGTGCCAGTGAGAACAGGGAAATAGATCAGTCATTGTGGAATAGCAGGATTCAGAGCCATCTAGGATCAGGATAGGCATGGTTGAAACCAAGAACACTTAGGAGAGATGAAGGTTTTAGGAGCAGGTCCTTTGTGAAGGCTCACAGGGAGATAGAACTTTTTTTTGTCTGTGTTTTGAATTAAGTATGTGACATTAACTTTCAAGGGATAATGAAATTGAGAGGTCTTTCATTTTACAGTCAATGTGAGCTTTTCACTGAGTCTTGCGGAGTGGGCCAAGGATGACCCATGAAATTCTTTAGCAGGATAGGCTCTTTGGTGGAGAAATAATTCTTGTATAAAGGTTTTTGCTGTGGAAGTTCATAAAACTTCCCTGTTGGAAAAGAGCTAAGAGTGTCTCTCTCTAATTAGCCAAAACACTTTAATCCTCCTGCTAGACTACCTGCAGATAAGCCTTCAAACAAAGTACGTGTTGAATTTCAGCTGGTAGTAGGTGTTTGGAAAAATTAAGACGATAAAGCAAATATGGTACATTGTTCTAATATACCAAAAACTTAGTCCCTTCCTCCTCTTGCTCTCCAGATCTTCAGTTTGGCTGTCACTTACTGTTTGGATTATGGTATATTATTACAGAACTGCTAATTAATTCTCTAGTTGAATTTACACCGTTGTGACTCTTAATTACTTTAATGGGAGCTACTGTTATCTCAGCAACAGAGAAAAGATTCTTTCCCCCCCAGCAGCCCACCCAAAAGTTTGAGCTCTTTTAGGAGGGCATCACAACTGCCCAAGTTGTGGGAAGTTGCAGTGCTGCAACAGCTTCTATTAATTTCCATAGGAGCTACTTGCTAATGCTAATTTCACGCTTGATAAATACAGTCTCTTGTTGCCTAGGCAGCAAGTTACGGCACAAATGTTCATTACTGCACTACTGGTTAATGAATCTCTAGTGTTCTGAAGAAATTATAGCCAGAATTAAGTAGGTTTACTCACTTCAAGCTTAAGTCACCCCCAGCCTAAGAAACCAATCTGCAAAATGTTTCCAGTTAGGCGTGGTACCCGGGAGCAGTAGTGACAGAGTAAGCAGAAGAACCTTCCAAAGTGTTTGGTGCAGTGCTGCCAGAGTGAATGCCTCCTTCTGCCTTGGTTGTTCTTTTAAAGGTCTGCTGGTTTATAAGGATGTCTTTGCTATGAACAGCAAAATAATTAAATTCTACAACTGAGATATCTAGAAATACACTTCTTGTTGACATTCTTAGTCTTTCTTAGCATTGCCTAGCTTGGCCAAGTGAGCCTGACAGTCACTAAGCAATTTCAGAGTCATGTTTTTGTGTGCTGACAGAGCTTTGCATCCTGTCATACCCAAATGTACTGTAAATAAATTAGGGCATATTTGATTTGATGTCTTGAGGCAATGGCAACATTTTCTGATATGAGCTTGCCAGTGGCTGGTTTTGCACCAAGTTCTCAATTTCATTTTTTTTTTTTATAGAGGGTCTCATTTGTAAAGATTTGTTCAAGTTGATTCAGTTCACATGTAATTAAGGCAAGAATTCCTTGATGCTCAGTTGGTTGAGAGTGGGCTCTGCTTGTTGACCTTTTCTTTGGTGACTCAGCATGGAGAACTCAACACTTCCCTGCCAGGCAGAGACCATTGTTAACTTCTATCCCACTATTATTTTTTGTTTAAAAGCTAATTTGCTCTTTTGCCTTCAATCCCTGTCATACACATCATTCCAACTGTTAAATAATATGAAAGTTTGTCTTTGGCAGGCTGCACATGTCGTCTTGCCTTGGGAAATCAAAGGGGAAGATTACATAACAGCTGACAGTGAATTTGGCTCCAGAATGTCATTAAACTAATGAATGTTGAGTTTTCTTTCCCAGCCACAATATTCTTGAGTTCAAATCTAAAAAGTCTTTTAATGTGTAATCCAGAGAGCATGTAGGTGAATTGCAAAACTTCAGGAGCTTTCTGATCCTACACCATAAACCAGAGCATAATCCTCGGTTTAAAAACTGTAAGTACAATCCAGACATATGGACGTTAGTTGTTCCTAAGTGAATTTAGAATTATTTCATTTCTTTCTTTTTCTGTCCCTAATGTTACAGTTTCCTAAATTTGATGTGTGCTGGTATTTGCAGTCTGAAGGACTCCCATTCTGCCTATTTAAATGCAAAAAAACATGTTCTTTCTTTGTGCAAAGCTGTATTAAAAAAAATCTAGGAAGAGGAAAGGCCCGGTACAACCACTTACTTATTACATACTTTAAAAACTCACAAAGACCTTACAATGAAATTTTATTGCTGGCATGTATGTATTAATTGAAAACAAAGGTTTGGCCTAGAATTGCTAAATTCACCTCTTTTTTTTTTTTGTTGGAGATCCTTAATGCTTCTGTAAAATGAGAAGAAGGGAAATAATCCCTTTCATTCAGTTTATAAGCACAGTTTGTGTGAAGCAGCAGTTCACCACATCTTAGAACTTTTCCATTGATATTTATTGAAAGAATATATTTGACTGCACACAGTGCTGACTTTGTGCTGGAGCTACAACACCACAGCTCTGTTTGTTTGCTGTGTTAGAAGGACTGTAACTACTCTAATATCAATACAAGTCAGAATGCGTTTTTGTTCAAAGAAAAGATTCTTGCGGTGTTGTGTTGACTCTTTACATGTTTGAAAGTGTGCAATGGGCAGGGATTTCCAAATCAGAAGATTCAGTGGGATGCATGGGTGAGCATTGCTTTGTTCAGGATGCTGTTTGCTATAATGCACTTGATTTCTCCTGCTTAACGGAAGAAGCTTGTTTAACTCATAAGTCATGTTATAATTTTTGTTGCCATCTGTTATGGAGAGGAGAATACTCAATGCATTTAGAGACATTTTCCCTTTTTGAATATACAGGATAAAAATTGAGATTCTGGTACTTAAATGTAGGAGATTTAGATCTTCATGTCTGTGCATTTTACAACCCTCATCTGAACAGAGTAACTTAATTTGAAGTGGGGCCCTTGTTACTTAGCTCAGACTTCAGACTTTTCTTGCACAGCAGGAAAGTCTATTTTGCAAACTAATTGGGATCCCAGGGCAGATGAGATGCTTGAAACTTGCACACTTGCATGTGTACTGACTAATGCAGCCCAGATATCAAGGACAGCTGCTGGAAAGTACCAAATAAAATAGTGACATCAAGGATATCCAGGTTCATTAAAAATAACAGAACATTTCAGTATATCAGCTTGAGTAATAGGCCTGATGCAAAAATGTAGCCTATATATGAGCCACAACCATTGTAAGAAGCTGTGTATTTATTTTTTGATGATAGGGTAATTTTCTTGAAGACGCACTATTTTCTCTGTTAAAGCTGTGGCAAACTCTTCAGGGTTCCTGTAGCCACGCCTGATTGTTGATCTCATGGTACCTTCAAATTTGGATTGAGTCTCTTTCCACAGAATTTGTCCCCATTCCCGTTTCTCCATCAAGAAACTGTTGTTTTGTGCAGGATCAAGGCAAGTGACTAATGTTCTCTGAAAATCTATTTAGTTTCAGAATCTGCTTAAAATTAAGAGCAAAATAAGCAGCACATGCTCCTTTTGGATAACTTGGTGCTTGCAATCTTGTGCTTGTGCAGCACAGGCAGAGTGGGTCAAGCTGGAAACTGGAATTACAAATGAAAATATATGGTCCTATTTACTCAGTATTTAAACCTGTAGTAAATCTTATTTACTCTTCTGCTTGCTTTGTATGCATAGCCTACCCTGCTCAGTATTCAGAGGCAAAGATGTATTAACATTTAATATAAAATACTTCAATCTAGACACAGTGTTCAAGGTGCTTTCTAAGTGTACAAAATGTTTTGTTAAATGTTCAGGGCAACTGGCTCAGGGAAAACAATTCCAAGTGTACTAAAGCAGCCTGTAAGCTGTGGTGGCCACCACCAGCCCCAGGTTAGTGAGTCTGGGTGGCTGCATGAAGTTAGGTAATGGCCAAGTCACATCTTTGCTTTGCTGAGGTGTTCCCAGGTCCACTGTGTGCACAGTAACACATCCCCCTACACCTCTCTGCCTCCAGGCACCTGTGGCTGCAGGCTTTCCAGAAGCAGAAGCAGCATCCTTCTATTTAGCAGAATTCAGCTGACTTACTTGCCTTGAATCAATCCAGTTTATTCCTTTAACTCATTTATCTTTGTCTCCACAGTATCCTGAGACACTCTCGCCCATGGCTTTAGCGTGTGTGGCTGCCTACCCCCTCGATTGTTTTGACCCTGCTATCATGCTTTATTTTAAAAACATGGGAGGAATAGGAGTACATTTGGAAAAGCATTTAGGAAGGCAGGATTTGAAGATAATCTAAAGTGCTTTCTTGGCTCAAGATAGGTTCAGCCTGCAGCTAGTACAGTGCCTGCTTCTTTAGATTTCTGTACTGGCCAGCTAGATTACCTTGTTAATCTGTTCTATTACCACCAGATGTGGGGAAAATATTATTTTAGAAAAAATTGTAAGCTGTGCTTTAAACAAATATCCAAATGTGGGTAGTTTCAGCATCTTAGGTAAATAGTGACCATCATTGTATTGATTCAGTCCACATGTAGTTACGTGACCATCCTTGACTTGTCTGGCTGAATTCCTGCTCACCTCCCCACTTACTAAATGAACATTTCTTTTCTGAAAAGAAGTTAAGCCTTATCTCCCTTTCTATTTATTTTCTTCCCCTCCTTTTCCCACATATTTTAATATCAGTGTTAGTTAATGGTGTGCATTAATTTAAAAATTCTTCTCCCTGCTTAGTCATGTCTGTTCATTGTCTTCCTCGAGGACTTCGTGACTTGTCTTCAGAAATGCAGACAGGGCATGAGACCATAGTTGAAGGGAGGATGACACAACCTATAACGAGGTTTAGCTAAGTATTATTTGACAGAAGATGGGTTATTTTTATACCAGCAGTTACAGAGAGAGCTGAGCTGACTTTCCTTGGGCTAATCTTAAAAACTCAAAATGCAGGAGATCCCCATGCTGAGATTTTCCTGACTGCCATGGGCCTGAAGCTATCACATCCTGTCTACTTGTGCTAATCTGCTGCTCTGCTTAGGCTAACAAGCTGCAGGGTCTTGCAGACCTGTCCTGGGTTGTCTCTGTAGCCTATTTTTTGCTTTAGACAGGCTCTTTGCATGTGCCTGATGGATAGTTCCAGTCCTATATAGGATCTGCAGCCGGGAGTATGGTGGTGTAGGACTTGTCTTTTGGCTGGAAGCAGATGGTGATGATAATTTCCCTTAGTCTCTTTCTCCCAAGACTTTGATGTTCATCAGAAAACTACACCAAGACACAAAGTGATGACAAGTTTAATAATTTATGGTTGTTTTCAGTCTCCGAAGGACCCTTCCCTACTTTTCATCTTGCAGAGCTAAGAGTAAATTTTCTGGGGGTGTTATCAAGTGTATTTGTCTCCTGCTTTGCCTGGCACCATTCCACATTTTTCAGCAAGCTGACCGTTTTTGCTGTGGGTTTTTTTGTTTTGTTTTGTTTTGTGTTTTTTTTTTTTACCCAAGGAGCATTATAGTCAGGGCAACTCAAATGATGTCTCATCTTTCTATCTGGAAATACTGTTCTGGTGAAAGTTGACACTGACTGTTTTATCTAGGTTTTCTGAAGAAACACATTCTATCCATTATGGATGTCTGCGTTTGTTTTTTTTTTTAAGATACTGTGCTCTTTGTGCTTTCATTGCTCACCTTCTCTTGTGTTGTCCCTAAATGATATGGGTGATCCCAGGATACTTCGACCTCAGAGCAACCTTTGCCTTCTCTGTGGATTTTGAATGTGTTCTTTGTAGTAATTCTGCTGTCAGGATGTTATTTCATCCTCTGGCAGCTACTGCAACATTAAGTATGTAAACTTCTTTTAGTGTCAGAGGCACATGGGCACTGAAAGCAGAAAGAAGTCTCAGGTGCATGTAAGGGAAAAGTGATGCTTGGCCTCTCCATAAGCCAGGTTATGTTTCAGTAGGAAAAGCTGCCTTGGACCAGATAAGTTCTGTTATCTCTGGGGCTGTTTCTGAGGCAGCATCAGACCCCAGTACCTCTCCAGGTGTGTGCTGTTTTCAGGCACTTGAGGGCTCCCCTGATTTGATGTGTGTACTTGTTCTGCTGCTGCTGAGTTCACTACCTGGCACCTGAGAGCCACACTGGAGGGATTGATAAAGTCCTATCACCCATGAAGGCTCCTTTGTGTTTATTACAATAGCAAGGGTTGGTTACATGAGAATGAAGTATTGTGCTGTAATGGTACAGGATGCAGGGTAATGGCCTGCCTTGACTCCTCAGGATGCAGTCTCAGTGGTCTGGGGAGAGGTCAGTAATGTTTGACACCATAGCTACAAGGAGGCTTTTTGAGAGCATTGGATTTCAAAATGAGGGACAATGGAGGATCATCTAGCCTGGCTTCACTGTGCCTCAGCTCTTGCAAACATGATTTTTGGTGAGAATGCTAGATTTGAAAGATGTCTGGAGCAGACGCTCTTTAGTGACTGGTTTTGCAAAAAAATATAGACTGGACTATGACCAGTCTTCACATTCTGGTCATTCCATTTCCAGAAGTAGGTTAGAAGTTGGCTGGGATGAATGTGTGCCTTGTCCAGTTCCTCCCCTCTTCTGCAGGGAGAAACTCAGTTTGAGGGGGAGGACATGGGATTGCTGGAGCTTGTTACCTTCATCGGGGGGAGGATCTGACCTCATTGCTATCTCAACATGCAAAAAAAATATTAGCAAATTTAGTGGCCCTCTGAAAGGAATTTGGATCTGCTTTTCTGTCTAGAGCTGTGCTGAGGTTGTGGCTCTACCTCACTTCTGCCAAATAAGCTCAAGATAACTAATGAACTTGAGCAAAAACCTGTCTGCAGGAGCTGCAGCAGCACTTCTTGCGTTTTACTGTTAATGTCAGATTGCTTATTGCAGCTTTTCCATTTCAGGGGTCTTGTTCCCATTGCTATTCTGCCTCCTACAGCTTCCGTTTTTCCTTGCATTTTCTGTTCCCTAACCCTTCCCTTTATACACTCCTATTTGTATTTTTCAGTTGGCCAGTGCCTCATTTCTGTCTTGAGAACTTGTTCCTTTCAGCATGTTGCCTGTGTCTGTGTGCCTTTGTGCTGTGCAGTGCTGATAACAGTGGGACAGGCAGAAAACAACTCTGGAGCTGTAACTGTGGTGGTTAAAAAGATGAGACCTTGGGTTCTCCTGACATAACAGCCAGGTGGGTGTCCCTCTCCCTCCATCAACCTGGTCCAAGACACCCCTGCACCCCCTGTCTGCCCAGTGCAGCTGTGATCCAGTGGGTGAGAAGGGCTTTAGGATGCTGCAGGGGGTTCCTGTGGCATCTGTTGTATGGCCAAATGCACAGAAATCTAGCTTGGTGGAGGAGTAAAACATGGACATTTTAGAAGGATCACAGTCCCAGTTAGGGGCTACAGGTATGTTTTCTATTGCACAAGAATTTAACAATAATGACTAGAAATCCCTGGAAAATTTAATTTTGTCTATAATTGCTTGTGGTTCCTCTGGCTTTTGTGGAGAACTGCCATTTGACAGCAGCTGTTTTCAATGGAGAAGTCCTGTTTTGTATTCAGGGAAGGGCACCTCCTTTTGCAAGCTCTTTACTGGTTTGAATCACCTGAATCACCCAGGATTTCAGTGGGAAAAGTCTCCCATAGTATTTGTGTTATCTGTAAGTGATCTTATGAGCACAGGATACCTTGGGGGATGGGGGAAGCATGGCAAGAGCAGCAGAGCTGTCTTGGGGGGCTGCTCACTCCTCTCCCCTGCTACCTTGGTGCTGCTGCAGTGACACAGGGAGGTGCTGAAGTGGCCAAATGCTTCTTTCCCTTGCTCCAATATTAATCAGCTGTAAATTGTGGCTGCAGATGACAGCTCCTGCTCCAGTTTGATCAGCTTTCAGGGAGGGACTGCCAGAAGAGAGATAAGAACAGAGCTACAGGGAAGAGACATGGAGAGAAAGTCCTGTGCTTTCTTGTTTCCTCAAGGTTTGTGGCTGTCTGGACCTGAAGCCACCAAATGCAAATGTTCCCAATCTGCTGAATCCCTTTAGGAGGGGAGCAAAAGAAGAGATGGCTTCTTTCCATGCTGAATGGGTACCTGTGGTTTGGGAATGCTGCTGTGTCCAGGGAATGCAAACCTGAGCAGTGCCTATTCTGCTTGCCTTCCTGCAGCCTGTGGAAGGGAGTCTGGCCTGTGAATAATAGCATTAGAGTCACTTTATTTAAAAAAGGTTTGGGGGTTTTTAAATGCCAATGGTTTGTTAGTTTCCAGCTAATTGCTTTCTACAGTATTGTGGTTGTTAGCTGAGAAAGGTTGGAAGAAAAACTCCTGACTCTCTCCTCTAAGAATCTTGGTCTGGAATTTAAGTGGTTTTGGTGCTGCAGTTTCCAAACTGCAAAACTGGGTTTGTACTCATTGTCACGAGTCCTCTATTGTATTAAATGCCATTTGTTTTTGTCATGCAAAAACCAAATCACTGTTCAGCTTAAATGAAATACAGGAGATAAACAGCACAGATGGTGGCATAAGTCAGGTCTTGGACTAGCTGAATTTTAAATGTTACAGAGATACAATTGAAAAGTTTTCATAATACATAAATAAATAAAAGTCCCACTCACCAGTGACTTGGTGCATGTGATCAAACATCACTGATCAGAGTGTGAAAATGGTGAATATCCAAAGGACCTGCAGAAGTATTGTGATCCAGTCTGGCTGCTCTCTTATCTTCTTGTACTCTGGCATGTTGGGTGCCAAATCTGGACCCCTTGTCCTATAGGGGAGACATTGCACTCTCTGAAACTGCAATTTTGCATGTGGGGAGATGTGCTGGAAGGACAGGCAGGGGTTTGTGTGTTCTACTGACATTTCACAATATGCATTTAGATGAGTGCATAGAAGTGTCCTGAAAGGGCACAGAGGACCATCAATGGCAGTTGCATGGATGGATGTGAAGTGGAGAGCATTGAAGGCTTGATGTGCTGAATATTCCAATGAAACTGCCATCTTGAACCTCCCTGGAATAAATATTTGATGTGAACAGCACCTTATACTTCGAGGTTACCAGTTTCCATTTCTCTCTGGTGTTGAGTGGCTGTCCTGTGACATTCTCTGTACCACATGATAATTCCTAACTCCTCAGGCTTGCTGTGTGCAGGAGTAAATGTTTGAGTGGGCTCTCTGGTGGTGCCCAGGGCTGGATTTGACTGGAGGAGCGCATGACCTGGTGCTTACACCCCTGTCAGGGGAATTGGAGTGTGTGGTGCAGGAGGAGGTGCTGGGGCAGAGACTTGAACTTCAGCCCTTCCATCCTCATGTCTGAGTACCTATTCCCTAATCATAACCTGAAAACTGTAGTATGAAAAGGCTGTGTAATCAGCCTTTTTGTCCTGGTCTGTGCCTGATAGATCAAAGTTAAAGCTCTGGTAAATGAGAAACATCCAGAAAAAGGGAAACAATCTCTGCAGCTGGATTCTGACCCTGTCAGACATGCTTATGCTCGCTCTGGTTCTTTCTCAGAGCTTCCAGTAAGTGCAATATTGGAGGCTCCTTTAAGCCTTAAAATAAACCTTGACTTAAGGGAAAAAAGTTTGCATTCTAATTGCATTTTCTGATATGTCTCAGCAATAAATATGTTAGAGACTGCTCTCCCAGTGTTCAGGGCACGCAGCAGCCCCAAAGTGCCTCCTTCAGCCTTGGTTTCTCATACAGAAAAGCCAGTTCCCAAGATTTCAAACTCTGTTGATGTCATTAAAAAGCCACTTAGGTCAGTGGCCACCCACGCAATCCAGTGGCCAAATAAAAATTGAATGCATTATGAATATATTCCATCATTGAAAGGACAACAGCAGACCAAGGGCCGTCTTGAAAATGTGTTTCATACCTGTTCCATTAGTTGCCTGTCTCCTTAGCCTTCTCAGGACGCTGAAATTCACGCCAGAAAAGGAGCACAGTGTTCCAAGAAAATTAAGGAAATTGGGCAATGCTGATTGCTGGTATATGCAACTGTCTCTCTGGAGATCTTTTTGATCATTTTAAAGAGGTAGGAATTTTCTTAATCAGCTTTATTTCTTTGTAAATCTTCAGCCTTAATTCTTTTTCCTCTGCCAATCTAATTGCTAAAATAATAACAGCCATTTTGATGGATCCTGCGTGATTCTGCTGTTCCAGGTAGTGTGAGGGTCTCTGACGTTTATAATTGTAGAACTGAAGAAAAATTCAGTACACCAAACGAACATGAAAATGGGTCCATAGTTTGATAACTAAAGGTTCATTGAGAGGCAGTGGAGAGCAGGCAGCTGCCTACAGGAACGATGGGCTTGGGTGGCATCCAAAAAGATGCTAAACCTTTCCTGTTCAGGAAGGGGGTGGTGGCAGGGGAGTGATATGTGTTGGCATATAGAGCTTAGTGCAGGAGTGAAGGGATTTTTGACCAGGGCTGGAAGAACAGCCTGCAGGTGTTCTTGGTAGCTGTTTTGGCTCATAGCTTTTTGCTGGTTCACTGATCACCATTCACTCTTCTTTCTCATCTCAGAAACATACTCCTATGTTTGTAAAATATTTCTACATCCCTACATTGATGCAGTCCTACTGTTTTTCACATTTTGGAGTTTGTCTTATTTGCCTGCTGCAATGCCATAACACAGATTTATTCTCATAGCTTTCTGCTTTAAGTTATACTTTTTCATTTTGTTCTTCAGTGGCTGCAGCAAGTTTTTGTGAGTACTTTCCTGGTTTTTTATTTTGTTTTGTTTTATTCTTTTTTTTCACTAAATCTTTAGATGTGTGCTCCTGACAGCTTTTCATAAAATGATAGAATGCACTGGGTTGGAAGGGACCTAAAGATCATCTGGTTCCAACCCCTCTGTCATGGATGGGGGTACTTTTCACTAGACCAGGCTGCTGAGAGCTCCATCCACCCTAGCCTTGCACACTTCCAGGAATGGGGCATCCACAGCTTGTCTGGGCAACCTGTTCCAGTGCCCCACTACTCTCACAGTAAAGAGTTTTTTCCTAATACCTAATCTAAATCTACTGCCTTTGAGTTTGAAGCCATTTTCCCTTATCCTGTTACCCCAGGCTCTTGTAAATAGTCCCTCTCCATCTTTCTTGTGGGCTCCCCACAGGTACCAGAAGGCTGCAATTAGGTCACCTTGAAGCTGCCTCTTTTCCAGCTGAACAATCCCACTTTTCTCAGCCTTTCCTCCTGGGAGAGGTGCTTCATCATTTTGATCATCTCAGTGGCCTCCTCTAGATCTACTCCAACAGCTCCACATCATTCCTCTGTTGGGACCCCAGAGGTGGACGCAGCACTGCAGGTGGGGTAGAGGGAGTAGCAGAATCCTCTCCATGGTGCTTTGCATGCAGCCCAGGACATGGTTGATTTCTGGGCTGTGAGTGCACACGGCTGGCTCATGTCCAGCCTCTCACCCATGGCACCCCCAAGTCCTTCTGGGCAGAGCTGCTCTCCATCTGTTCATCCCCCAGCCTGGGTTGGTGCCAGGGATTGCCCTGACTCAGGTGCAGCACCTTGTAGTTGATCTTATTAAACATCCCGAGGTTGCCATGGGCCAAATTCTCCAGCATGTCTAGGTCCTTGTGGATGGCATCCTATCCTTCAGCTTGGTGTCATCTGCAAATTTGCTGAGAGTGCACTTGATCCCTTCATCTGTGCCATTAATGAAGATATTAGGTAGCACTGGTAGCAATACAGACCCCTGAGAGACACCACTTGCCACTGATGTCTATTGGGAGTCTGATCTGTTGACCACTATCCTCTTCTGTAATGTTCCTTTATGAACTGTTTCCCCTCTCAATAGCAACCTGTTCTGGTTAGTTTTGACATATCAGGGGCAAAACCTCACTGCTTTTCTGGGCAGTCCTCTGGTAGGGTGAGGCTGTTTGCTAGTGAGCAGCCCAGCTGGACACAGGCTCTGCAGGCAGGAATCAACGGTGTTCATTTAACAGTGTTAAAGATCACTTTCCTTTACTGGCTATCTCATACTGCTTCTGACTGTTGCATCTTTCAGGAGGAGGGTGAAGCCCATTCTGCTCTGAAGGGCTAATGGGTTTGAGCTGTGAATAGTAAATTCTGGGGATTAGTGGATGGGTTAAATCCCACTACTCAGCCCAATCACCTCTAATCTTATTACAGTGCTCAGCTGATTAAAATCAATGGTGATTCTAATGGGGATACAGCTTTACCTAACCCACTTGCAGGTCTTCGTGGACAGTTTTGGAAGCTGCCCTGTGCTGTGTGATTCACTTTGTTGCCCTGTACCTTGTGCAGTTGAACCTTTCAAGTACTTAGTGTGTAAGCATGATGAATAAGGTATTTAATTGAATGGAACAGTTCTTGGATTTTACCCTCCTGCTTTCCTGTAATAAAATCCTTGTTAATCGGAATATGTTCCCATGGTTTCTCTTGTATGTTTAAAGTCCTTGAAAAAAGAAAGAGGAAGCGAGTGTATTTGTTATGGGGGAGAAACCTGCTGGCTTGCCCAAAATCAGTGCACCTAGAAGGTGAATACATTTAAATAGCAAAAGAAACACTGCCTATGTTTACTCTCTCTGCCATTACTAATGACTCTGGGGACATGACTGATCTGATTGGTGCCATGTCCTTCAGGAGAAAATCCCAGTGCTCAGTAGTGCAGTGGATGTGACAGTCTGTTGGTGCTACATGTGCCATTGTTAGCTGGGTACAAATATCCCTTGGACAGACTGGAAGCTTTTGAGCACCTTTGCAGCCTTGAGGGTTTTCTTATTTTTGTTACTTCTTCCGCAAGCTTGTGAATGCTGCTCAGTGATGGTCTGTGCTCAGATAAATTGGTATTGGTGCCCTGAGTAGACAGAAGAACATGGGTCTGGAGGAGACTTGTTTGGGATTGTAGAAGCATAGAAGGATTTGGGTTGGAAGGGACCTTAAAGATCATTCCATTCCCCCTTGCCATGGGCAGGGTCACCTTCCACTACACAGGTTGTTTCTGGCCCCATTCAGTCTGGTCTGAAATACTTCCAGGGATGGGGTATCCATAACTTCTCTGGGCAGCCTGTTCCAGTGCATTGCCACCCTCTGAGTAAAGAATTTCTTCCTAACATCTAAACTAAATCTCTCCTTGTTTAGTTTTACACCATTGCCCCTTATCCTATCAGCGTCTGCTTGTGTAGAAAGCTGCCCCCTCCTTTTTTTATATTCCCACTTTAGGTATGGAAAGGCCTCAGTGAGGTGTCCCTGGAGCCTTCTGTTCTCCATGCTAAGCAACCCCAGTGATGAGGAGTCAGCTGCAGAGTGCAAAGAGAGTTAGGATCCCCTGACTCTTGTGCTTCATTCCAGTTGCTGGACCTTATCCCCTCATAATTTTTCTCTTATTCAAAGCTGGGTTCATACATGCAGTCACTTTAATGCTGTAGAGCTCATCTGTTTGGGAATTTTAACTATGGCTGATACCCACCCCCACTTAATTTCCAAAAAAGCTCATGGAATTACACATTCCAGTCTTTGTAGCCAGAGCTTGGTTTCCTGCAAGCTGCTTGGCGTCTGGGAAAAAGGGGTCCATATGCTGCCCAGTCCTTCAGGAGTGGGAAAGGACTCTTCCCCGAGTCAGAGCTTCTTTGGGGTTGTGTAAAAATTAAATTCTGTGGTTTGTAGGGACCATAATGCAGGAAAAAATTATATTTTTCAACAAGAAGGCCCTGAGAATCTCTCAAGGGTCAGTACAATATCTCAGTATTGAGTATTGTTTCAGTCATATTCCTGGAATGCTCTGCCACCTTTTGGCCCCACTAAGACTCTTCATTTCAGTGTGAGAGTTGAGGCTAACACAAGAGGTATGAAACATACTTTCAAGGTGGGTGAGACTAAAATAGAACCTTTTCTGCCCTTCCTTTTCACCCTGAGAAACCCAGCTCTCTCTGAGAAGTCAGACAAGTCAATGTTTGCCCTGTTCCCTGAAACTGCTGCTGGAGAGAGACTGAGGGTATTGAAAGCCATCCTCTCATCTTTCATTTTACGTAAAATGTTTTCAGAGTTGTAAATCGCTACCACCTTCTCCACATCACCTTTGCCCATTACCTCTGTTCTCTTCTCAAAGTGGCTCTGGATGTCTGTACATCAGCCTGCATGTAGCCATGCCTCACATCCCTTCTGCAGCAGAACTGAATGGGGCATGTTGGGATTTTGAGTTTTTTTATAACATTTAACTTGTTTCTATTCAGACAGAGGCTGAATCTTACCAGCCACTGTGTCTGCCCAGCAGTTGTGCCCATATGTTGTATGTGATCTTACATGTACACTAAATATGTTTACATGAAGGGTTAAACATTCCTTTGTAAGTTAAAAATTTTTTCAGTGCAAGAATTAATGTTGTCTTCCACCTTTGTATAGCCTGTACTCCCCAGGCCTCGAGGAGCAAGTAGCTTTCTTCTGGCTGATAAAGAAGACTCAGTTCTCCAGTTAACAGCTTTTTCAGTTTTCTAACTAACTCATGCCTTGCTCTGTGCAGTGATAGTGTTGTGAAGAAGCTTCTGGTGAAGTGTGTTTTAGGGCACTGCAGTCAAAATAATGATAGTCAGGTGTAGTAGTGACTGTTCCCATACAATCAAGTTGTGTTTGAACTTGCATTTCTCAATTCCAAGGAGACGTCTGTTGTAAGCCTTCCAGCAGGACCCTGGACAACTTCACTATTTCCCTTGTACCTTAGAAGATTATATTAATTGAAGGATTTGGTGCCAGAACTCACTTTTTTGCCAACTGCTAATTGCTGGGCACTTTGGATCAGTGATTGCAGTGAGCTGTGGCCCACTGGTGTTTCTCCATTGTTTCTCCCAGAAGCTGACGTAGAATTAACCAGGGGGCTGGGAATGAGGGCAGCATACTTGGGAGAGAAGGGGGAATTATACAAAAACCTGGCAGATTTTTTGGAGAAGAGGGATCAAACTAAGGAGCTTTACCAACACGAAGCAGTGTTGGGGTCACTGACCTCTGCCAAGATATATACCAAGACTGAGGCTGGATGCCTACCTGTGATATTGTTGTGATGGATTTTTCTATATAAAGCTCTTTTTCATTAAAGAATATTTGTATTGCATTCAGAGCAGACTGCATAAATATCTATTACTAAAAAAAAACCAAAGTCAGATCTTTCATGTTGTACTCAGTAGGATTTTTGGTTGTGATCCAACCTATTCAAATAGTGGTATCTGTCTTAATGAGACCTACACTCATTAAATAGTCCATGTAACCTGCTGGAGTTTTAAAGTGAATTTGTAGAAGTCATTGGCTGAACACTCAGAAACAGGACTTGTTTGAAGTGGTAAAGCAACTTTTGGTGACTGTAACGTCATAGGAGAATACATAAAGGAATACAGAGAGGCTGTTTTGATTTCTGAATTTTAATGACCAAATGAAATCGGATTGGGAATTGAAAAAACAGAGTAAAAAGTAAGAGAAGTCCATCCATGAATAAAGAGTAGGATTGAGATGATGGCATCAGCTAGTTCCAAGAGCTGATTATCATATGCTTCAGACAAGTTCATTTCCTTCCCTGCAGACAAAATCTCCTCTTTGATGCAACAGTTTTAAAATGCAAATCTTGTCCAGGTGAATTTAAACATTTAAAGACTATTTATCTGATGTAGTTGAAACATGAATTATTAAAATAAGCTTAAATGCTGTCATCTTTTGCATGTAAATTCAAGTCTGCTTTCTTTCTAGATTGATACAAATTTTAAGTTTAAAAAACCCAAACACCATTTCCTAATGAAAGAAGAAATCAGGAGGAGTAAGGTGTGCTAAACTTGTTCTTTAAACAGATGTTTTGGGTGATCACTGAGCCATCTGGTTCAGGACACTGGGACAGAGAGGGATGGTTGCTCAGCCTGGCTGTCCCTGCTGCTAAATCTGAAACCACAGCCAGAAGTCTCGCAGTAATTTTAAAGATCCAGGATATTTGGATTTTTTTAACACCACCTAGGCTGGAAGCAAATACTGTGCATCTACAGCAGGGAAGGTAGTTTTCTATTTGAATTGTGTTTCTTTAACTTGAGCAGAATGGAGTTTCAGTTCCTGGGGTTCTTAACAGGAATTTTAATTCTAAGTTAGATACCTTTTTTTTCCCTACCTGAAGTTCTGCCAGCATATAGGAGCCTTGAGAGCTGCTGAAGCAAGACCCACTGCTTTGTATTCTCCGAATGCAGCTCTGAAACCCCAGTGTTTAAATAGTATGAAGCATTAGACTCAGACTGTAACAGTTCACAAGGTGTCTGCTAAAATCTTGATCTGCTCAAACTGTGAACCCAAAGAGGAACAAGGTGCTGTATAACATGTCCTTATTTTAAGGTCCTGAAGCACTTAAAATGATCCCGAAGAGCACTGCTACCTTTCCGAGCTTGTCTTGTATCTCTGAGGAGACTCTCCAGTCTCTTCTGTTGTTTCTCTTTGCAGGGAGGATACACTTGGAAACCGTGTTTCAAACTGGGTTTGGAACCCAAGTTCAAGCCTGCTTGCTGTGTTTTGGTTCTCAGTGGACTAGAGGAATGCTGGACTGTAGAGCATGGGATTACTGTGTGTGTGCCTTGGAGGAATATTTGTGCTCTGTTAATGCATGTTTACATCTTGCAGAGTGAACTGCTAGCTTTTCTGGCTGTAGCCATCCACATTTCACACTGGGCATATGATACCTGGAAGACCCCAAACAAAAAAGCCCCATTAATATTCTGAAATATTTTCGTCTGTTCAATCTCCTTGGGGATCTTGCCTTGCAAATTTGGGGGTGTTTGGCGCTAGAATAATGTGTCGTAACTAAAGCCTAAACTACTGCTGTTATTCCTTGGGAGACATTGTATAGGTAGAACTTTCTTTGTCCTCACTGTGCATTGACCAGATGCTACTGCTGTGTAATGATTGCCTTTGTAAGGAGCCTGTAAGGACTGGTCTTTGCTCTTATTCATTGTTCCTGACTTGCCTGTAACAAACCCATAAGCTCTTTCCTTTTCTTTACTTGCTGCCTCTTCATTTAAAATTGTTTTGTCCACAAAAAGAAATGAATTGCCCAGAAGCATAAGTGCCCTTAAATAATTTTCTTTCCTGATAGGACCAGAGCAACATGTCTGCCAGATGAAGTCCTTTTCCTGCTGCTTTTCCTGTGTGCTGTCAGACCCATAGCACTCTGCTTTGTCATGGGGTAAGAATGTGTAGAGGTCAGTCACTGCCTCCCAGCTGAGGAGCAGGGGACTTCCAGCTCTGGGAACAGCTTCCTTAGGCACTCTTAACACGCCTTTAGTAATCAGCTCATTAAACTCAGGGAGAGCAAGTACATGCTGGGATTTTGACACGTAAGGCTTGTAACAAAATTCACAAATAAGTGCCCATTCCTGTGGTCAGTCATGTATTTAACTACTGAAATGACAGCTTGAAAGCAAGAAAAACATGGGGTTTGGAATTGTAATACTTTTTCAAATCTTTTTTGCAATGTCTGTACTTCTTCCTCTTCTGATTGTTTCCACGCTGGAATTTTTTTACTGAAAGCATTGGGTGTGTGGTGAGTGCTTATGTTGTTTCAATCATATATCTGTACAGTAAGTCAATACAGCTGTTGGGGAAAAATAGGCCCATGCTTATATCTTAATTTTAATGAAACATACTAGTAAATTAAAGACCTGGGAATAACTTTCATGATTGAAGACAGCACAGAAAACCCTGCTGATAAAGACTGCTTATGCTGAAAGCCTGCTTTGTAGCACCAGGTTAATTTCTCACTGATATCTCTGTTCAGGTGTTTTGGAAATGCTGGAGTACTGATAACTCTGATGAAGTTCAGTGATGAAAACTGTTTTACCATTTCACAGAAAAATCTTATTTTCCGAGTTTCCCAACAAGTCTTTAACATTCCCCAGATCTATGAAAATGACGGATCCCATCAGTCAAATGAAAACATTGGCCAATAAAATAGGATTAAAGTTGATTTAAAACAGGACCCTGTAATTAGGAAATTCCTGCTAAGTTGTGTGAACTTGTCATTGTAACATCCTCGGGCTACAAGCAGGGTTTGACAGCCCTGCTGGGACAGAATTTGAAGTTGTTAAGCTTCAGTAAAACACTTGTTTTCCTGACAGCTCCACAAATGACTTCCATACATCCACAAAAGGCAGCATGTAAAGATAAATGTTGTGGACCATCCATGCCTGATGTTCTGCTTGGCACTGTTTTTTTTGTTCACCTGTTACATAATCTGAGTTTGAAGCTCCTTCCCCTCTGGGGAGGGAAGGAAGTGAAGGCACTGCTTCCAAGGAGGCAAACTACTGAGTGAGTAAACTGAGTTACCTGTCAGTTGGGAAGTACTGCTATTGCCCAGTTCCTTTTTCTAGATGGAATTGAAAGGATATCAAAGGAAAAGTCAGGAGATGCAAACATCCATTTTTATAAACTTACTGCAGCTGGAATTAGAATGGAATCACCCATAGATCCTTTTAGCAGACATAGTGCCATTAATATATTCTTCCTCTCAATATCAAGAGTTCTTACAAAGAAATAAAAAGGCCAAGGTTAGTAATGACAAGTTCTTACTTAAAAAAGGCGTAAGAAACCTCAGTGATGTATAATTCTTTCAGAGCTGATGTAGAGCCCCACTGTTAGAATGAAGGTCTTAATGCAGCTTTAATGGAGCAGAGCAGAAAACATTCTGTAAGAGTGCTTTTGAGTAACAAGATCAATACCAAATGCTTTATTGGACTTTATGAGCTGCTTGAATCTTTAAGGTGCTCTGGAAGGGAAAAGCATGATACAAGGTTAGTCAAAATTACTTTAGAAAGTGCTGCCTTGCTGAAATGTGTTCATTATGTTCCTCAGCCTCCCTTTAAAATTCTTGGTACTTTACATTCCAAGGTATGCAATGGCTTGGTTTGGGTTTCTTTTTATGGGCTGTGGGAAGGTGTGTTGAAAGCTACTGCATGATTTATTTTGGATGTCCATACAAGGGTGTATCCTGTAATGGTGCTGTCAGCTTTTAGCACAGGAGGTCAGGGCTTGGCGCTGATGGGTGTGGTCAACATGTGAATAGCAGCAGTGAGAATGGACTGGAGAGAAAGCATTATAGCCCTACTGAGTACCCTCTGTCGAGACTCTTTTGGGAAATAAAAATGCTGTTTTCAGTCTATTGCATGACGCAAGTCTCAAGCTGGGGCTCAACAGATCGTAGCACCATCTGTTGTCACGACACTTCTTGATGGCAAGAGCGAGACAAGAAACCTGCCCCAGTAGCCTGTATTTCTGTCAGCTTGGTTATACCAACATCACTGTCTGAAGAGCTGTTCTGTAAACTGAGTCAGGATATAGAATGGGATTAAAGCAGTTATCCCACTGCACTGGTTATTTTTAAATGTTTTTCATTCCCCATGGCCCCCCACAACCCTCAGTACAGGAGCAGCAACAGGGCTATCAGCACTCCTCTTGCCAGGAAGCTGATTTGCAGAGCACTTCTGTCTCATTAAATGACATAGCCTCTATTGATGCCTGTCACTCACTGCACAGTCCTTCAGTTTTGAATTTTAAAGCATAAATCCTTACTGTCACAGCTAAAGGATGAGGGGTCAAAGACAGAAGCAAACTCTCACAGCTTCAGCAATGATACAGCCCTGTGGGAGGCAATCGAGCTGTCAGTGGATGTCACAGTGGGTCTTCTCTCCTGGGTCATGCCACCCTTGGGCATCTGCAAAGAGCTGGGTTGGTGCAGCAGGTGGTAGTGGTTCATGCACATGTGCTGTTCCCTGGCCCAGGCTCCTGGAAGTGATGATTTCTTCATCCTTAGCTCCTTTTCCTTACATAACTTTCTCAAGGGGAAAACTGCAGTTTAAGAGATACCTCAGAGGTGATTGTGGGAGTGGCTGTGATGTGCTAAGGGAGGTGGAAGAGACAGCAAAGACAGGGCATGCAGAAGTAACAGATTTGTTACTCTCTGGTAATGAAATGGGGTGGGGAAGATGCTGTACTAGGGCATATTCTGAATACTGTAAACCCCGCAGCAGATAAGGAACTAAGGACTGCACTATTTAGAGCCATTGGTGGACAGCTGTGTGCTAAGCCAGCTTCACAGAGATTTTGTGAAGGGAAGTTGGGTCTTAAAAGCAGCAAATTATTAGTAGTAAGAAGCAGCAGAATAAAATAGATTGCTTATATGGCTCTGTAAAGTAGATAAAGAATCAGAAGTAAAGATGAAATTGGTTTTCTTAATGAAGATGAGATGTTAGTGCAGTTTCCTGTTTGTCTGAGCTGAGTGTTTTAATCTAGTCAAGTGTAGTAAAAAACAGAATCTGACAGAAGGACTTTGTGATGGAGAATATTAAACTGTTACATTAAATACCTTGAGGGAAAGTGTAGAGTCAAAACAAAATAAATATGGAGTCGGAGCTGAGAGAGTTGACCTCTGAAGTTACTAGAAAGGTAGGTATGGCCTCTGGTGAGAGGGAATTGGTCTTGCAACACAGTAGGTGCTTAGAGAAATCTTGGAAACTGCCCAGTTTCTGAAGAGGGTTTAGGCTTAAACCTGGGGTGGTGCTGCTATTCAGCAAATCCCAATGCCAGCGGGGAGCAGAGGGGCCCATACTGAGACTGTGGTTGGTGCACTGACATTGTCAAGCACATAGGAAAGGGAACCCTTTGAATAAACTGATCTGCAAGCTTGGTATCTTCCCTAGAGTTTATTAAAGAAACAGCTTTCTCCAGCTTTGCACTCAGTTGTTGATTGTATGAGGTCATCTTCTACCCACTCAGGGCCATGAGAATGCACTTTTCATTAGAGACCCAGTTTTCTTGATAAAAGCTGAAATAACACGTTTTGGATTTTATGGTTTCCGAGAAGCAACTTTCTCATCTAAGGGGGGAATCCAGAGTGCTTCTAGCTCCATCTTCACTCCAAGGATCTGTTATCCATCTAGGACTGTCTTGGAGTCCCAGATGATCTTGCCTGCCTCCTTTGGAGTACCAGTGTAAGTGTGGGGATGGAGAAATGAAGGAATTTAAGCTTGCCTTGCTTAGCCTAGCTAAACAAAGGACAAAAATAGGTATATTTATTCTCTGTAATGAATAAGAAAGCTCGACCTGAGAAGAGATGAGTAAAGAACAATTTTAGAGCAAGAATGAGTTGGCCTAAAGTGGCTATGGATGTACTTCTGCTGGAAGTGTGGGGATGGTTCTTTCATCCTTACAGCAGTCGGGTCTGGAATGGCATGGCAATCAGTCATGGGAAAAAGATCACAGCAAGATGGTGCTTATAAAAGGGGCTGTAAAACAATTTGTCTTTAGCAAATGCCACATAACTCATCCAGTCCTGCTACTGTGTGAAAAGGTAAGATAAAAGTTGTAAATAAATTAGGTTTAGACCAATGTTATCGCCTTGGAAAATGCGGAGTAGAAAATTGTTTTTACTGAGGGGGTGAGCTGCATACCAGGTTAAACCTCACTGACAAACACAACCTCATTAGAACTATGCTTGGCTGCTTATTCATTTGTGACATTTGTGATTAAATGCTTAGGAAGACAAGACTCATTTAGTATTCCCTGGTGAGTGTTTTGTTCAGGCATTATGATTTTGATGGAAAAGCAGCTGTTGACCAACAGTGGATTTAGCTGTGCTGTGAAAGAAAGAGCTCATCACAAGCAATGGGTTACAAACTGAAAGAAGAGGATAAGGTCCTATCACTCCTACCAAGAAGGAGCTGGGAAATACTTTCACTTCCTCCTCCTTTATTATCTGCTCATAAGCTCCTAGTTTGGAACAAACTCACATTTGTAGGTGGGTCTCTGGATCCTGCCTAGGTGAATAGCCTGTCATGTCTAATTATTCTTTAAGAACTGGGATGAAATTTGGGCAAACTGAAGGCAATGAGACAGACCTGTGCAGGGTAGCCAGCATCTGCACAGCATTGAGTTACAATGCCTTTTGGGAATTTGATTGGAATAGATTTTTGTATTTTATAACGTAAGTGTGGTATTGCTTTATTAAGTGCAGTTGTTATTTGGCCCCTGACCAGTGTTGCTAAAGCCTCTTGAAAGCAGTGGTAGGCTGTGATGCTACTACCAGTAGATCTGTGGATGAAAATCTAGCTTTATACCATGTCTTTAGAATTTTTGAAACTAAGCAGGATTATTCCTAATCAAGAATAGTCTCAGATAAGTGAAGGTAGAATGAGCATTCCTCCTCATTTTACTCTGAGTACAGGATAGCAAGTTTAGCCAGTGCTGATGTTGCAGACACAATGCTGATATAATATTTTTCTAGTAATTGAAACTGATGTTCTGATTGCAATTCGTAGGAATTCTGTTAATCCTAACCACATTCTCTTCTCATTTTTATAATGATTTTCTTTTGTAGATTCAGTAGATGATAATCTTACTTTCACTTCATAATATCCTAGTACACAGCCTGGACAGACACTGTTCAAGAAACTTCTGCTTTTGATGTAGATATGGATAAAAATGCTATCAGCAGGTGTATCTAACTACCTCTGATGCCCTTATATTCAACAGAGTAGAGATATTTCTATGGGTCCCTCTAATACTTTCTGAATTTAATTTTCTTTTCAAGGGCTTGAACTCAACACTTAAAAGCTGTAATTATTCTCTTTGGAAAGTTGCAGAAATTCTGTATGTGCATCTAAGGGCAAAGTTTCACCCTTCACTAATGAGAATCAAAAAGAAAAGGATTTCAGTAGTTATGGTAGGCTGTGATGAAATACTTATCACATAAATCTGTGTGCTTAGAGGCAGTAAAATTAAGAAGCAGCTGGTGAAATGTGCTGTAGATTGAATTTGCTGCTAATAATCATGAGCCTGTTTGAGCCAAGTGCTTTTTCTCTCCATGCATGCCTTGGGAAGTGCCGAACCAATGAGTTATTCTTCTTACCAAGAGCAAAGGGTAACATCTACTGCTGTATTTTCAATTCGGTGTGTTTTTATTGGATGTAAAACAGTTGCAGAGAAAGTAATAGAAATACCACACAACTGAGAAAAAGGAATCTGTGGATTTTATTGCATTCATCCAATTACTGACATTGCAGCCCTGACTGTAAATCTTTGGACACAGACCGGCTTCTTGGGAGGTTTCTCAGTTGCCTCCCATGGGAATTGCCAGACAAGGTCATAACTGAGGTCTGTTTAACCCACCATCCTATCTTCAACAGTGCCAGGGACCAAACGCTTCAGGGAAACATGGAGCAAGGATTTCTATGTCTTAGGACCCTTCTTCCTACTGAATCCCATCCTGGTCTGCAGTAGAGAAGGTTGGATGTACAAAGCATTGTAATCTCTCAATGTTTGATACTGCTGATCCTCCTTAAAAGACCTTCTGGATGAGAAACCAGGAACCTTGGAGGACACTCAGCTCCTCTTTGGTGACTCAGCACGAATCTAAGTTGTTTTGAGCTTGTTTTTTCCTAAAGGGGTATTTTGGATAGTGGTACAGTGCCATCTGTAGGGAAGTAGTTAAAGAAGCACAGAAAGACATAAACTGGAGTGACTGTGTGGAAATACAGATGGTAAAGGGAATGTCCCACTGCTTCCCATTCAGCCATGATATTATATACACACTTGGATTTTAGTGGAATAAGCTACACTTGTGCACTCATTAGGCTCTGTGCTGCCTATTGGCCCCAGGATACCCCGTGTGTGAAAGTCTGACAGCCTACCTGGACTAAAGCAACAAGTGATCAGAAGCTGAGGAGTTTATAAATGGGGCTGAAAGTTCTAAGTACCTGGAGTTTCAGTAACAGATTTTTTTGGTGTAGATGATTTAAGTAAAGTGCTAGTATAGCAAAGATTTAACTTCTCTGCCTGGTTCTGGTGTGAACTTAGCAAAAGCACTTAAGTCCTCGGGGAAATCATGTATGTGCTCAGCATAGAGTGGCAAAAACCAGGGTTGTGGATTTAAATGTCCCCTGCATGGCCATGCAGTGCTGCTGGTACAGACTGTGACATCTCCTCTGTAGCTGAGCCTGAACACAGCCCACACATTCCTTTGATTCACTTTGCAGGTCTGTGCTGAGTGGGCACCTGAGGGCTGTTTGTAAGTATTTAAGGGGTATTATAAACAAGGGGAGAAAGTTTCCACTTAGTGCTGCTGGGACAAATATAGATGATGCTAAATTAAGAGGAATGCAGGCTGAGATCATCTGCAACATGGGAAATAAAAATTGCTTTGCAATCATGAGTGACAAATGGAGTTTCTCTTTCGAGATATCAGACATCTCTTTTGAGAATATGAGCCATCTAAAGAACTTCTCTTCACCTTTTGCCTCAAATATATATGTTCGTAGGAAGGTTAAGATGGTGCTTCCCAGACAACTTGCCAGATTTTTTTCATTTGCCCAGATGTCAGCTTTCTAATCTCTCCAGTTTATTGTCTTATATGTGAGGCTCTGAATACACATCAAATATTACTGTTACATCTCACAGATATGTTCTAGGAAGAATTACACAGCTTTTTAGTTAAGCCCCCCGGACTCCTGATTGGGGGCATATAAAGTGCTGGCTTTAAGTCTACTGCTGTTTAAAGAGTTTTGTTGGTCTCAGTGTGCTAAGCAGTGTGTTAAATGCTAAATGCCCTCATCACTTTGAGAGAGATGGCTCTAACAAGGATTGGCAAATGGTCATTTTGTTTGCAGTCTTTGTCTTAGAGGGAACTTGTCATCTTAATTTAGGTGTGCTGTGTAGCCATAAAGAGGCTGCAGAGTAGACTCTGTGGTCTGCAGCAGAACCAAGACATTTCAGGCTCTGTGCCTGCCTATTAAATGCAGTTGCTCTGAGTACTGAAATGGCTTTTCCCATGCTGAGGATGGAGTTAAGTACCTGGACAGGTGCTGTCTGGACCTCAGATTTCCTGACTCTATAATGTTTGATGTTGAAGAGGGAAATGCTTTCCCCTTGCTTGATTTCTGCCCTCTGGCCCCTGGACCTGCGCTGAACTGGCACATTTTGTCATCACTGAATAACATGTTATGTACCTGACATTCCCGGAGAACTGGAAGTGGCTTTGAAAAAGTTCCTTTCAGACTCTTACAGACTTTCTCCTGGATCCCATGAGGTAGTTGAATGTTTGTTTTTCCAAACCTCTGCAGGACCAGCTGAAGGCAATAGCTCTGGTTTTCCTATGGTCATATAGTGGACACTTCCAAGGGAGGAGTTTTGTACCTGTGTATGCACAGAGTTGTGTTCTGAAGGAAGCAGTTGGACAAAATTCTCTACTCCCCAAGTAGAGGGGGTAAAGCATTAGGTGGGACCTCTCTGGATGGGAATGCAGGGCTCTTTATGTTGACAGAAGGCTGCTTATGCTTTGATTCAGTTTCTTCAGGGGAAAGAGGAGAACTGTCAGCTTTCAGTAAAAGTGAGAGGAGTTTTCTAGGCGTTGTTTTGCCACTTGAGATTACCCAAAAGTTACTGCTCTGACGAGGGTGTCTGTAGCATTGTTAACTCAAAACTGTGTTTTAGTGAAATCTTGATATTGAGCAGTTGGGGATGTGCAAGCCATGCTGAATTATTTTGTCTTCCATCTTAGTTAAAAAAACAGCTTAGAAATTCTAGTTTAAAGCATCTATGATTCTGTGTTTTAATGGCAAATCTCACAAAGTTAGGTCCAAACCCACAATTAGATATTTGAGTAGGCAGACTCTATGTTTTGAAAGCCAGCTTTCAAGTTAACTTGGGATCTGCATGGGAAAGGGGTTTTTCTTTTCCTTTACCAAGTCAGACCTACCAATTTTCTTGTCAATGGAATGTTTTATAAATTAGTGGATTTTGCAAGAGAGGGTCAGGAAAGTGTCAGCTTAAGGTTTATGATGAAAACCCAGTGACCCCTTGGCTCTGGAGGGACTGTTGTTCCTTCACAGTGAGACTGAAGGAGTGTAGATTCCCTGGTGGGTCAGGGAGTGTGGGCTTCAGCGTCCCTCACCTGAGTATCAGCACAGGGCAGGCTGCAGAGGGAGGGTGCACATGCAGATGTGGATGGGGTGGAGTTCTCTGGCTGGAAGGTCACTGACTTCCTCTTAGAGGCTGTGTGACCGCTGGGAGCAGAACGGCCGCGAGCTCTGGAGCCTCAATGCCCATGGAGGCAGGGAAAAAAAGGCAGTGCACCTTGACGCCAGCAGTGCAAGACTAAATGGCTGTGAATGGAACAACTTCCCGGCAACATTTTCCACTTGCAGCTCCATGTTGAGGTAATTAGCCCAAATGAACTCAAACTGCTGGAAAACTGCAAGAGCAATGGAAAATAAAAAGGTCACCATGCATTGCAGGGGTTAAACAGCTGGGCTAGAATACTTGCAGTGCTCTCTGCATTAAAGTGAAAACTGCAGTCATTCAATGGGTCCAGTAACTCCCAAAAGAACTTCTGAGATACTTATAACTTTTGCTTGCCTCTCTTCATTTCATTCCTTGAATCAGAATTGTTTATACTTCTCCTTAAGTTTGCTTTTAGCTTCATGGTTGGTGAAAATTCGTCAGGGAAGAGTTCAGTCTACCCCATAATTATGCATGTTAGGGTCTGGTTTGAACAGCCATGCCAAAAGTAACAAAGAGCACAGTGGGCCCTCTTTAGCACCCTCTTCCCACCAACCTCATGGCAAATAACTTCATTTTTAAAGTAGCTTAAAATATTTTTTAAAAAGAGGACAAAGCAGTATGTGTAAGTTGACATTTCCCATTAGTTTTCTTCTCAAAGCTTACTTCTTTAAAAGGCCAAAATTGTGAGTTTTGGCTTTGAAATTTTGTTTTATCTTAGTTAGAAATCTGGTGTTTAGCACTGGTAAGGCGAATAGGGGAGCTGGTGTAGATGGGTATGTCCTGAGTGTGTTTTTCTGCCATGAGCTCTGTAGAGGAGACTAAGCTCACAGGTATCAGTTGATGCTGTTGCTTTCTGAAGCTGAGAAGAGGATTAGAGTAAAGAGGCTTTCAGTAACTGAGCGTAATTGCACTAGAGCCCTTCATAGCAGAAATTGAAAACTGCTGATGAGAAGTTACGAGGCATCGGAAAGGATATTGGATTTGGAAAGCAAGCATACATGCACACATACTCTTGCTTAAAAATCTGTCACTCTCTAACTCTGCTAAAGGGAAAGTGTATTTGTATTGCTTGATCTACTGTGCTCTCACACAGACCAGAGGCTTTGCTTTGCTGTCTCTGTGAACCTGGGGGTGTGTTATTTTTAGAGAACTGGAGCTAGCAAAGAGAGCTCCCGCTTTTGTCCATTTGGTAATTCTCTCCTTTGTTTAATTTGTCTCTGTTCCTTAATCCAGTGTGACTGTTCTTAACATTGTAGATGGATACCTTACCATGAGCAGCTATACAGTTTTCAGCCTGAGTACTGAAGACAGTAAAAGTGAAGAAATTAGTAGAGCCCTCTCTTCCTTTGTCTCCTCTCACCCCTCTTCAGTTCACATTTGTTGCTAGGAGGTTGAATTTTCACCTTGTGTGTGCCTTGGTTCCCCCCACACGATAGGCTTGTGACAAGCAGTTCTGATCAGTTCCAGTGAGGGATTATAAGGAGAGGAAATTCATATGCAGCTCAAATTACTGAATACATGGAGCAAAAAATCAGCAAAAAATATCTACAACCCTGTTAGAGTCAAGTGAGCAATGACAAATTTCTCATTACCTCTTGATAGCCCCAACTGGAGATTGTTTCTCTTTGAAAATTTACCAGAAAAACTGAGCCAGAATCAATGGTGGTGGTTTGAACTGTATTTCCAAGGGGCTCTGTCTCAATAGTGTGGGTTTTCTCTCAGAAGGTCTTGGTCTAAATTACTTCTGGCAGCTGCAGGTACTCATAAGCCAGAGAGTCCTTAACATGCCCTAGTTTATCTTTCAGCTTGTTAGAGAACAAGAACTTGCATATCACTGCATGCAGCGGAGCAATTGATAACCACCTGATACATGTCTGGTGCTCCCAGATACTAATATAATACAGGAAATTCTTGGTAATGGGTAAGTGCATGCTTACCACATGTCCTTCTTTGAAGGAACAGTAATAAAAAAATAGCATTCCATTCTGGGATGTGTAAAGAAAAGTCATCAATTTGAAATATGGTTGGTTGTAAGTGTGTGTGTACTTCTACCCTTGGGTCCTCCTCATATTTTTTGGATTTAAATACCAAATTCCTTTTTTGTGCGTTGTTCTGTTTGTCCCACCCTGGCCACCCCATTTTTTTTTCATACCCATTCTAGTGGTGAGTCAAAATGGTGATCTTCTTTTCCCAGATGATGCAGAACCCAAAACTTCTGTTTTGCCTTTTTTCCAATGACTTTTGAGAAATGTCATTTGTTGAGGTGGGGAAAAATGTGTTGTGTCTACTAACAAATAAGATGTGAACTGAGGGAGTGAAAGTTCTTTTAGGAAAACAGTTGAATCTTATACTGACTCAGGCCTGATAAGAAAGCTTATCTCTGCACACTTGAGAAGCCACAGCAGGTCCAGTGACTTTTCTTACCACACATTTACATTGGTAAGGGGCTGTTCCATCACTGCATGTAAACTAAACCACTGTGACTGACCAGCTCTTCTTGCAAGAGGCATCTGTGCACTCCTGTCTTTGAGTGGCTGTACTGGTACAAGCTAGGATGGTGAATGAGCAGTCCTGCAGGGCAGGTGCCACACGTGCAGTCCCTTTACCCCTGTGAATCTGTATCTGGGCAGGTAGTGAGACATCTCCATTCAAGGACTTCAGTGTGGCTACAGTGCAGTGTATCATATCCCTGCATTCAAACCTTCTCTGCCTAGACAGCTGCAAAGGGAAATGCTGGGAAAAGTAGCAAACAAAAATTATCTCTCTGCATAATTTTGGGTAAGCTGTCTGATAAAAATTACTTTCCCAGATGGGATTTTCTAACATTTTCTGGTTTGTCTGAGTTAAGTGTATGTGTCAAATTTTGGCTACTATGGTGGAGAGAGTATCTGTGCCTCTTCCTCAGTAATCTCACTCAGCACCGTTTGATTTGTTTGGTTTGCTAACCTCTGCTGTTACACAGGATTTGTACCTCATAGAGTAAAAGTTGAACAGAGGCATTGATGAGCTGAGAGGGTCTGAGGGCTGGCTATCCCAGCTATCAGTGACACATTTCCCTCTCTCTCTTTGTCTGAAAATCATAGAATAGGCCATGACTCCATGTACGAGCAATGTCTAGGAATATGTTTAAGCAGGGTCCAAAGCAGAAGTCTCTTGGCTTTCATTTTGGGCTATTGAGTTCCCTTCTGTGTTGTCCTCCTCAGAGCTAGCAAGCTCAACCCTTATACTTGGGATGATGTTTGCCAAAACCCCCATTTACAATCCCTTCTTCCTGCAGATCCAGCTCTTCAGAGAGATGGCCTCTTATCGTAGAATACTTTAGTTTGGAAGGGACATTTAGAGGTCATCTAGTCCACGTGTCTAAAGAGCACAGCAAGCCCCAAATTTCAGTGCCCAGTGTCCTGCCTGCCAAGCAGTGATCTTGCATTGGAGTGGGGCAGGGACATTTCACTGGAGAGCCCCATATGCTGAGACTTGGGCAGCTTTCAGTCTGGTATCTGTGTGCTGGGGCCTTCTCCCATCGGAAGCCACAGGTCACATTCCTCCCCAGCTCTTACTCTAAAGCAAGGGGCTTTGGTTGCCAAATAAGTCTTTTCAGGCAGGAAGGAATGTTTTGTGGAGGGGATTTACCTGTTAGTGGATTAGGCTATCCCAGAGTCAGTGGCCTTGCCAGCTCCAAAGAACCTTCCCACTGTTGCCTACTTTGAAAGCTGCTCTCTCTTGCCTCTCTCCCAACCACACTCTGCAGGACTCTGCTGCTAGTGGGCAATTTGCTTGTTTCCCCAAAGTCTTGAGCAGGTAAGCCTAGGAAGGGTGTTGGTCAGGACTGCTGTTTTCAGGGCTTTTGTTCTATCTTCCTGATGGGAGACCAGAGCCTAACTTCAATAAGACTACGTTGTCAATCCTTAACTTGTCCCAGGACCTCTGAATGACCAACTGTCAATTAACTCTGAACTCTTGTGGTTTCAAAATCTGCATCCAAATGCTGTGGTTGGACTCTGTCTCAAACCTCTGACCACAGTTGCTATTTTTAAGCAGGGATGGAAGGCTGTGTTCTTCTGGAATTCATTAGCTTTTCCCCACTGCTGCTCTGCCCAGCTCTTTCCCCATCCATCAGAGACATTGCTGTGTTAGCACGGATGGCTCATCCCGTTCATCCCATTGTGGCACAGCGGGGCTGCAGTTTTGCTGTACCTTGAGATACCTGTGCTGCCTTTGTGTGCTGCTAAAGCTTCTCCAAATGGGCTCATTGACTTAGGAAGCAACTTCCAAGCCCAAACTGCCTGGTCTTGGCCTTTTCTTCCTTCACCGTGGCTTGCCCTTCCTCTACTGTTCATGTTTTTGTTGTTCTTGGGAGCATCCAGTGGTGTGTTTGACCTCCTATGGGTCAGGGTAGAGCTACAGGCGTTCCTGTAGCTCCTTGCTCAGCTGTCTGGCTGCCCACACCACGCTTGTTTTCCCATGGCAGCTGACCACCTGCTGATGTCCTGCTCAGCCTCTCCACTGTCCGAGCGCTCAGCAGAAACCCCAGGGGCTTTAGCTCTCCTTGCAAAGCGCTAACTTGATTATTGGACTTGGGATTAAAGTAAAGGCTCTGGGAGCACAGCACAGATCACAGCGCTAGTCCACTGAGACGTGTGCCTCGCAGCAGGGGGGTGTTTCCTTTGGGTTTCATATTGGATTAGAAATGCTTTCTTTTGGGGGCCAGACTGTCATTCTCAGACGCTGTAGTCAGTCTTGCTGTCAGCCCCATGAAGACTAAATGTCTAAAGGAAGTGACAGAAATAGATAAGTTTGTTTCCAAAACAAAACCTTTTGGTCCAGAGAAAAGATACCTGCCTCTTGGGAAAGAGGAGAAGGCTCCCATCTCCCCTACTTGTCTGAGCTCAAGGTCTCTTGTCCTTTGTCTTCGACTTGTTTCCCATCGCTTATCATTTACTAGAAAAACATTCCAGCATCTGTGCAATGCTAGACCACCAAAAAAGAAGAAGAAGGGATGGATGCACTGCTGCTTCTCTATTTATAGGAAGAGAGAGATGAACCAAAAATTAGATGGGAAAATTCAAATCTTTAAATACTCTGGGAGAAATGGATGGAAAAAGGGCTGCTTTCATTGTTCACATGGTCCAGGAGACTTTCTCATTAATAGCGTGGCATGACCCCATGAGCAGCTCACTCATATGACCAGGGAGATTTCTATGTACAAACCCCCCTTATTTGATCTTATTAGATCAAATAACACATTCAATGTATCTTATTTGCTTCAGCAAGTAACTTCTACAGCAGTTGCACCTTCTTGTCCCAGTGTGTTCTTAACGTCCATCTCGGTGCTTTCTGTGCTTATCCTCTAGCATAACTCACATACCACTGCTAGCACTTGTGATCATTTCACTTGTATTCATGCTCTTCTTTCTACCTTAGTTTTGCACATTTTCATTCCAGTCACCATTTCATAATCCCTTAAACATTGAAGATACTTCAATTGTCATTCCTTTGAGAACAGGAGACTTCTCTAAGATGTCTTTTTCACCTATCAGATCTCTCTCAGGCTACTTCCTTGCTGTGTTTCCTCTTGCCATTTTTGAACCTATTTCCAGGAGCACCACAATATTCTTTCAGACGTCCTCTGCTAATCAATTTTTACTAGCCCTGGTGTTTGGAAAAACACATCTCCTATATTCGATGAAGAAATTGCTATAGTATTTGCCTGCGGATGAATGGTTGTTCTAGGGTAAAGATTTGAACCTCATGTTCTCTGCTGGGCCATCAGAGGTTGGCTAAGACCCATTGCAAGGGGAGAAGGAACTGTTTTCAGTCTGGGCTTTTGAAAGGGTGTTTTGTGGCAAGGTGTTAAAGTGGGTAGAGTGTGATGTTGCCTTGAACACAATTTAAGGCACATGACCAATGGTGGGAACCAAGGGCTTGTCATTGCAGGTGAATGCGGGGTGGCCAAGAGCTTCCCATTTATTCTTCTGCCATTTTAAATGTCTTGCCCCTACACATCTAGAGCAGTGTTAACCTCAGCTGTGCTTTCTGCCACAAGCTCTTCCACACTGCTCCTTTGCTCATAAAACATTTCTCAGCATTAGCTGCAAAGCCTTCCCGCAGATCTCATCTCTTGTGATTCCGGCAGGAAGCAGCCATTTCGCAATGGCCACACCGCCAGGCCAACTTGCTGATATTTATATCTGCTGGAATGGTACATGTGATGAAACACATCAGTGCTTGAAACAATCATACTCTTCCTGCCATCATATCCCTGCTCCTTCCACCGAGTGCTCCTGTGCCCCCAGTGAGGCTGGGGAATGCTGGCCTCTCTCCTTGCACTGCCATGGCTCCCATGTGGATTACTGTACAGGAACACACAAATTACTAGGTAGTCTAATGAGCTGGGGCAGAGATGGTGGTTTGAGAACTGATTCAAATGCTCCCACAGTGGAAATAGCATGAATCCAATTTGCAATTTTCAGAGTTCCTCCCTTTCCTTCTCTTCCCCCTCTGTGATATTTTGTTTCTGTTGATAATTCTCTAAATGCTGCCTTTAACAAAACCACTGTCGCCAGTCCCTAATTTCAGCTTCAGCTTTCATTAGAAATGCACCCATGTGGGATCCAGCACTCAGTGTCTCTCTCAGGGTTGGGTTTGCTCTCCCTTTCTGCCCAAGGCTCTCTTTTGTGTGACCAGCTCCCTGTGCTCTCTATGGCCTGCAGCTCTTCTGCTGTTGAGTTCCATCATTTGACCACTCTGAGTGGTGGTTGGTCTCCATGTTCGTAATGTAACCTCAAGCTAAAGTCACTAGGAAGAATATATTTTTGTGCAGTGATCGGTAGCAATTTGATTTCAGGCTTTTATGTCTTGGTTATTGTATACTGTGAGGAAGATTGCTTAATATTTTCCAGAAAATTATGCAGTGTGCTGAATTCATTTCTTTTTTAGCTTGCATCCAAGGACTATTTCAGACATCTCAATAAAAGGTATCTTAAAAACAATAAGCTTTTTGTCAGTAGAGAGCTCAGTATTACAGGGTTCTGCATTCCCACTGAGCATTTTTAGCAGTCCATAAATTGAAAAAGGTTGAAGACCATTGTTGCAGTTAATTTGGCAAGTCATTTTCTTTGAGTTGTTACACTGCATAAATATTTTACTGTCCTGCCAAGAGCTGTTGTTCTGCCAGACATGTCATCATCTCAATGAATAATAGATCTGAGCTCCTGATCACTTGTGGTCTTAAAAGAACTTGATGTCCCTGTGAAGCTGGGTAGATGTGCAGTTCCTGGTCCCAGGATCTAGAACTATTCTTCTTCTGTGATCACCCCACTGATCTAGTCTTGCTGTAAGTTAGAGAGTGGTACCTTTGCCTTGTGCCCTGAATAGCTGAACCTATAATACAGTTAATAATTTCCAGCCATTGAGAAGGTGATAATGCTGTGAAGTGGGACAGAGATCTGTAAAGTTTTGGTAAGAAAACCTTGACATTTACTGTTTCATTTGCACAATTGAGTTTATTCATTCTTGGTCCCATTGGCTTTTACAATTATTTGATGCAACAGGAGTTACAGGGGAAGAGAGAAGACAACTTAGCATCAACAGCTTCTTGGTAAGAAGGGAATCCAGTTGCCATGGAAATAAGCAGGTGAGATGCCACCAGCCTTTGAAGATTGAAAGAAATGTAATTTCTGGAAAGCCATCTGTCACTCCTGTTACACACAGCTATTGCCTGAATCCCTCCACTAAGCTCCACAAATAGTGCATTATATTAGTTTAGTTTAGAAAAACCTTTATCTTCTAATTGTTCAGGTCATACAAGTGTTCTTTTTATTGATGGTAATTGTTGTGGAACTACTGCTGAAGTGTGTGGCCTTTATTGCTGAAAACTCTCCTTCGCATGAAAACCAGGATTTTGTACTCATCAAGGAAGGCATTCAAGCAGGGGTTTTGGGCTATGTTAACACAGGCTCCTGTGGCAGTTTCAAGTACTGTAGTAATAGTGCTCTGAGGGGATAGGATAGTGCTTGAGCAGATGTGATGAGATGGGTTTGAGAGTTAGGGGCTATTTTACTAAGTCTCCTGGGGGCATGGAAAAAGTATTTAGATTTTATCTCTTTAAAAAACATCTCTCATATTTTCTGCTTGTTCTGTTTCCCTCAGCTTAAACACCAAAATGGATTAGTCAGTTTTACATTCATCTTCTGGTTAAATGCAAGAAATGTGGTGTTTGGGACACCAAATCATGGAGGAATAATTAGAGAGTCAAACCTTTCAGACTTGTGTAAATAAGTCTTGAAGAACTTTTGTCACCTTCATGTAACTACCAAAGTACATTTTTTTTTTATACAGATGGGTCATTACAGTGTGGAGCACTCTCAGAAGGGCAACACTTGTGGTAGTCATTTGAAATGCTTTATCTTAGGGAAGATATTGGTCTACTGTTCCCCAGGAGATAAGCTTGAGAAGAGGACCCCAGGAAGACCTGTTTGCACCTCTCTTGTGGTCCATGACAGATTTTGTTGGAATGCAGGAGGGAAAAAAAAAAAGGGAAAAGAATGAGCTAGATGTCTCTTCAGTGAGAGCCTCTTGGACTTGTCTCCTCATTTGTTTATTTTGTTGTGTATTTCTTGTGTCAGAGAAGTTCTCAAGGGAATTTACCATTCAGCATTTCATGCAGAGATTGTCATAAATCCAATTGGTTTTTTTCTGCTTTGTGTACTTTATGGCAAAGCTCCCTGGAACTTTAATTCTCTTTGTTGTTGTTGTTGTGTGTGACTTCAGCTCCATGAACTAATATTAGTTATACAGTGAGGAGACATCTATATATAAACATGGAGTTTTGTATGTTTCCATATATACTCATGTTTCTATATATAAGCAAAATCCTTTCATAGGAATATTTAAAAATATGTGTCACATTTTGTTGTGTATTTTATGGTGGGAAAGTGTAATCGGAAAAAATGCATTTAGATCTTGTGGGACAGTAAGGTAAAATAGCTACTTGTGTGAACTGGATCTTTTTTTAGATGCAAGCACTACAGAAATAGCCAAGCGATAGCCCCTCTGTGAACTCCAAATGCATTTCCTTTTGCCAGAGCTCACTGGTCTGTTTGTCTAACCCTTGTAAGGACAGGGATGCTGTGACTGTGGCCAGGCTCCTGGCTCCTGGAAGGACAGGGACCTTCACAAATGAACCTGCTGGACCTTGAGATGCAGAGCACGGGATCATACATAGTCCATGATATTTAGACTAAATGTCTTGAGCTCTACTTAGAAGTACGTGGTGTTTCAACTAAATTGTGCATGGTATAAAGTCGGGGTTTATAGAATCATTTTTATTCATGGCTTTCTAGCAAATTTGCTTGGGTTTTGTTCTTTAATGTTGTGAAGGAATGACAACCTCTTCCTGCAAGTGGAAATTATAGCATTATTTTGAAGTTTGTTGTCTTCTGTCATTTGGGGACTGGCATAGGATCTGCACTGCTACTACTGTGAAGGATGCTGCTTGGGGGGATTAGTGGAGGTTTTTTTATCTGTTTTTATGCGGTTAGGTTGGGATTTTGTGTAGTTTATTTTTAATCAGTTTGTTGTATATTGTTTTCTTTACCTGCCTTAGTCTTCCATAGCTTTAAAAGTAATGGATTTAGAGAAGTCAGAAATGTCATGTTTCTATAAGTTTCATGAAATGTGGTTTGTGGCTAAGAGAGGGGATTTTTCCTATTGCTTCCTCTGAGGTAGAGATGAGAGCTCAGCCCTGACCTGTTCTATGCAGGCAGCATCACCTAGCTCTAGCTGTATTTGTGGAGAAACCTTCCTTGAACAAACAGAAGATGTAGGAGGAAGCTCAAGAGTTGCAGATCCCAAGAAAAATTCTGTCTGGGAATCTTTAGTTTTCCTAACTCCCGTGACCCAGTCCATGGATATTCTCCTGTGAACCACATACAGCGACAGACATCCGTTCTGCTATTGTTAATATGCTAGATAAATACTGTTGTTTATACTATAGATTTAATTGCAAGTCCTCAGAGCCGAGTAGACTGGATTTCTGGTTGGGGTTTGTGGTGCTGTGGTGTACCCAGAATGTTTGGGTATGCAAGCAGTCACGGAAGAGAACAGTGAAGCATGTGTATTTTATGTTGCGTGACCTAGTTGTCCATGTCTCTTTCTAGCAGAAGTTTGAGCTGTTTTACTTTAGTGTTTATTGGGATGTAGAAGAATTCAGCCTAATCCTAGCTAAAAATAAACAAATGCAAGGCAGGAGTCACAGCAATAGGACACTGTTTCTCTGGGGCCATTTCCATGGTCAGTGTTTTAGGGATGCTGGTATTGCATCTTCATGTGGGTACAGTTTTATTGGCAAAACTGTATGGATTGCATGGGTTTTAATTCACCCTTTGCCTCACAAGGGACACCAAACTGCCCTGGGCCAGTGGGCTCTACCATGGTAATTGAGGTTGCCTCCATGACTGTGGAGTTGTGCTTCACTGTAGCTCTAGTGAATGTTGCAGGAGTTGTTGAATGCATCACATGAATGGATTGAAGCTGTGTGTACCAGATGGTTCTCAAACAGTTGTGAGCCCTTGCTGTCCTGAGATACCTGGATGCAATGCTATTATATGGTTTTAGTATAAGAGCTTAAGTATAAGACAGCTCTAAGTATTAGGCTTAGACAAAATCATTGAGATGCTCTAACACACACATTTACAAACAAAGGTGAACAGTCTTAAAAAGACAGTAGAGATCTGTTCCCTGCCAGGAGATTAAATGAAAAAGTGTTCTGCTTAGATCAATAGCCCCATTCCCTGTGAGAGATTATGCCACAAAGCTTGTTCTGGAGTAAAATTGTCAAAATAAACAGTCTCAGAAGTCAGGGGTCTTAAAGTCGTTATTTAGGTTATTTGTGAGCAAATACATTCAGATTAATTTTGGATGGGGCTAAAGTAATGATAAAGACTTCTGCAGAATAATGAAGAGAACAGGGCTGTCTCTACTATATCTTCCCTGAGCTAAGCATCATGAAAGAAAACCTATTCTCACAGAATTCCTGTTATGTCACTTAAATATTACAGCTCTTCACTTCATGTAAATATTTGACAAGGAGAATTTTAATAAAATTGTAATGTAGGTGTGAGTCACATGTCATCCCCTGTCATCAATACCCAGCAGCTGGAAAACTGTTGAGCAATCCTGATT
>JAHLSL010000018.1:12059846-12093239 GCA_025920805.1 Petroica traversi | reverse complement strand
TAGCATAATTGCCACAGAGATTGATCTTTGAAGTTCCCATTTCTAAAATATGACCCGGTAGTGCCATTTTTCAGAAAATTAATCTTGCCTTGTGTGGTTGAAAAGAGGATGTTGTATTACTAATTAACTTGAAAATCTTACATTTACAAGTAATTGATAACTCTTAGGAACAGAGCCAGGCAATTTACATTTGTTGTTGGAATGCATTAAAATATAACTCCAGAATTTGTCATTCTTTCAAGCAAGTTTTCTGTAATCTTTCCTTTTCCTGGGGATAATGAGTCAGCATTTGAATGAATTATTTTGACTTCTTTTCATGATGGGCTTTAAAAGTGAAACAAGATCTACTTAAATCCTTAGCAAAATGCAAAATTAGGGCTTTCTCCCTTCTCTATATATTATTGTATTATTGCTTTGAAAAAATCTGCAGTTTGCAGGCATTTAGAAATCTGTGATGCCTAGTTCTGAAATCACAGATGCTCTTCTGTCCTTCTGCTTTGGTGTCAGACAGTTGCAGTGTGTCTTTAGGTGGTTTAAACGTCTTCCCCTGCCACATCCATAACAGTTGCTCTGTACATGTTCTCAGTGAAGAGACATGGATCTGGATCCAGCTGTGATCTGTGTCATTATTGCATAAAATTGCACCAAAACAAAGTGAAAATGTGACCTAGGAAAGTTTAAATTGGTTGCTCCTGTGAAGCTCTCGGTTCTGTAACTTTGGGTGTATCTTGGCACTTTCCTACATTTAGGTGTGCCTTATCTTTAGTTTTTAAAAGAGTCACTTTCTAGCCAGAGGATATTCCCCCTTCCCCTTGAATTTGCTGACAGTGTGAAGCAGTTTTGTGGCAGCTCTTCCTGCAGCGCTGCCCCTCTTGGGACCTGACCCAAACTAAAAGCCAGTGGGAGAAGGTGGCTGTGTTTCATGTGCCTGCAGATTGCTGCAGTGTCCTTGGTGTTGTGCTGCAGGCTCGGGAGCTGCTCTGTAATGGCAGCGTGTGAATCCCTGTGCCCGTGTTGTGTTCCAGAGAAACAAACGTGCAGTGTCAGAGCTCACGTGGCCCCGATCCCGCGCTCGTGCAAAGTCAAGGTCACTGGCTCTGGTTGTGGTTTAGGGGCTGTTTATCCCACAGCTCCAGGCACTGTGGCACACGTAAGTGCTCTTGGGCTTGTGCAGACCCTGCTGGATGAAGGTGGTGTCATCAATTAGAAAGTTAACGGCGTGGCTTTTCGTTAGTCTTCCCCTGGCTTCTGCCACAGTATAAATTTGGAAGCCTTGCACCGAGCTTGAAAAATCTGATGGCGCCATCGACCAGGCTGGGTTTGGAGCTGCTGGAATTGCAAACTGCATGTGATATAAATGGCCTGAAGTAAAACAAGTCATTAAAATAGAATATTAATGAACTAAGATTCTGGTAACACAAGAACCCTTTTAAATTTGTCCTAAATAGTGAACTAAAGGTAAACTATAGGAGCTGATGATGATAAAATAAAGAAAAAAATAGAGCAAATCCAGTCCCCAATTCCTTTCACAACCCACAGTCCCAAGATGCTGCTCTTCCTTTTCAGCTCATGCTCTTTGCTCTCAGCACAGTTTAGGTCCTTATGTAAGTGTGCTGGCCTCAGCTAACCTTCTCCTAATGTCCAAACATGTTTCTGTTGTGCCTTCTAGTGCTTTACCTTTGTTGGATTTAAAATCCCATGGTGTAGATGCCAAAATCTAGAAGCTCCCTGAATTAAACTCAGTCTGTTCTAAGAATTGAGGGAGGCAGGATTAGAGGACGGATTAGATCAGTAGGGATTTTGGCTGCAGTGATACAGAACAAGGCTCTTGTTTCTGTCGGTGTTGTGTTTTGGTTACCTGAACATCAAAGTCACCCGAGTTCATTGTTGTTTTGGATTGACTTCTATTTTTGTTGCTCATAAACATACATCTCTTGGTGCTCTTGTTTTCCTTTAGCAGATTAACTATTGGTTTGGGGTAGCAGCCTGTTGGACTGGAGGAGACTACGGAGCTGACAGTTTCTCTCCTGAGCCCTTAGGAAGGGCTCAAGAGATTGTCTCCCCTAGGGCAGGGAAGGTGGAGGAAGTTGGGGTGGGACAAGTCACAGCAGCAATGCAAAGCTGCAGGAGGAGATGCTGAACAGGCCATGGCAGACAGGGCTCACTGCTGTGGATCCCAGGCTGAAGGACACATCTCTCAAAGGGTTCAGCATCAGCCAGCAGCCAGCCCCCACCGAGGCCAGAATCCAGGACTCTTCTCTCCGTCTGAGGTCTGGGGAGGACCTGGAGCTCGGAGCTCAGCAAACCCAAGGTTTTGCACTCCCTCTGCTGGCGGCACTTCTGCCGGCCCGTGCCTGCTCTTCATCCCCGAAGGAATGCTGAAATCAGAGGGACAATCTTGAGCAAACAGGAAAGTAATAAAATTAGTATGGCTCCTTTTTAGGGTGCTTGAACACTAAAAAAAATTCCTTGTTGATCATGCTGTGGAGGTGTGAGTTAGTAAGGAGATGCATTTCTTACACTTCTTTCCAAAAGGTCATTACTTGCCTGGGGAAATGGGGGCACAGGGGAAATCACATCAGCATAAGTCACACTTCACTATCTTTTGAATCCAGTGTGGAAGGCTTGAACCATGACCAAGAATGACTTCAATTTTCTGTTTGCTTGCCTTAAATTTTATCTGAACTTTTTTGTTCTGTGTCAGCCCAAATAGTCCTAGGACTCTCTCCAGATTCAGTATTTTCTCTTCTTGTTGCCACCTCTTCTATCAACTTTAGCTTGCTGCACTTCTGAAGTGGTTTCTTAATTTTGTTTTTAAACTTCAACCCCATTTCTCATCTCAAACCACCAGTGTCCTGGTGCCACAACCTTGTACTCAGGTTAGAGTCTCAGACAGGTGTCCAAAACCATTTCGTTTTTGGGAGAGGTTTCTTTCTCAAGTATTAGGTTTTCCTTCTTGTCCTCTCCCACTTCAGATCCAGTGGATACTTCTCTGAGACAGAAGAGTACTTCAAGTTCTGGGAAGCAGCTTGTGCTTGTTCATTTATTAGGCTGAACTCAGAGTTCTGGCCAGCTAGTGATGTGCATTTTACACCCTTGTGGACCCTGGTTATTGTTAACCCCAGCCATATTCAATTCAAATTCCCTACTGCAAAAGCACTGCCTGACTGGGATGCATTGCCATGCTGTTCATGGCAATGCAGTCATTAGTAGTGCTCAAGGAGTTTCTGAAACTTTTTCTCTCCACTCTTCAATTTCATTCTTGATGCCTGCCTGCACCTTGTAGTAGTTTTCCCACTATTCTCACATCTGATTTTTCCCTAAGATTTCTGCTTTGATAGCAGAGCTCTGAGTTGAAATTACCTTTTTTCCTTACACTCAAATTATGTCTGGTTCCCAGCTAATTTCTTTTACTCAGGTACCTATGGAGACTTCCCAGCTTCTGATCCCAGTTGGTTGTCAGGTTCAGTTCAGTTGCAGGTAAAGCTGCAGCTTTCTAGAGCTGTGCTCTCATGTTTAGAAGAAGCAGCAAAGCAAATTAGGTTTGTCAGTGTGTGTCTCACCCAGGGATTGAAGGGAAGGCAGCAGCAGTTGAGTTGGAGCGCCTGCACTGACTGAAAGCTGAAGATGGAAAATGTTAGCTCATCGCTTCTGTTCCATCTGCCACAGGGCACTGGAGAATTATTGAGTCCTTTCTAGGAGCTTTGTCCAGTCAAGTTTTCAAAGTTGCAAGTAACTGAGCTTCTGTCGTTTCCCTTGGGAAAGTATTCCTTACAAATACAATTCACTGTCAGGAAGTCATTCTGAAACTCTCCCTGATTTTTGCTTTTTTTGGTGTCCTCCCACTAAATGGACTTTAACACAAAGAGTCTATTTAAAGTGCTACTTTTTTATTTTCCTGTGAAGGCTGCTGTGGTTTCTAGTTAATGTTTGTACGAGACTGAGCTCTCTGGTTTAAAGGAGAATCACCATATTCCCAGTGGTTGTGCTGATACTTTCACTCATTTCCTTTGAGGGTCCGGATGATTTTTATGTGGGTGTATTAAATTAATGTTAGTTATCAGCTTCCCTTCCCAAATATATATTAAAAATTATATGTTTTACTGCTATAAAGAGTGGGATCTAAAAAGCCTAGACTAGACCTGGATTATGTTTTTTCAGAAGTTTTGGGTTTCTCTTGATTCTGTGAATGGTGTTGTGTTATAAACCCAAAGACAGCATGCACCCGTTTGTGTGTGTCTGTGTGTTTGGAGAAAGTAGCACTCTGATTGCCCCACTGAAGATAATCAAAGTGAAAAAGCAAACAGCATGAATGCAAATTTCTGCTAATAGAAGGGAGATTTAATGTCCTTGAATTGTGGTGCAGAAAAGAAATTTAGGAAAACACTTTTTGCTTTGGTATAATGGATTTCAAGCCAGGGCTATTCTAGTGGGAGTTATTTAATGGATAAATTACACAATACATTTTAAAATTTATTGTTTTGAATAATGTGTTGTTGAACCTGTAAATCTCACTGACAGACCAGTGTTTACCTTTGTACAAATCAGTCAAAACAAAAACAGTCCTGTAGGATTAAACAGGGAGACTTTTCAGAAGCACAGATTGTTAGCAAATTCAAGGGCAGCTAAACACTTCATGGGATTTTTCTCCATGTCATTGAAGGCATATTAAACAGACTGTGTTCCAGGGCTCTAACCAACAGCAAACAGACTCAGATTACTGGTTTTAACAAAAATGGACTAGGCTGATTCTTGTTTTACCACGAACTGATTTAACAAGAATCTTCTGTTTTATGAATGTCTACAATAGCTTTGATTTAAGACTGATTTTCTTTTAATTTTTTTTTTTTTAAAGGAAAGCTGGGGCCTTTAGTGAGATCTGCCATTTGCACGGGGGAAATAACACCTACAAATCTTCCCAGTTACTGAGTTCATAAATCTCCTTTGGCAGAAATAAAGGCATTTCAAGTTGCTTTCTCATAGTGTAAGCCTATACACGTCATTACAGGTTGTGGCTCACTGCTCAGGGCCCCTAAGTTACACCTTTGCTGATGGATCACTCATTCCTGAGAACCTGTATTTGCTCTAAAGCCATACTGGCAGCAGTATTGTAATTTTCTGCAGCATAGTCTGGCTAGAAGTTTAATTTTGTTATTACATTCAGTAACATACAAGGCTGGATTGTGGCATTTCAGATCAGTAAAACCTGCTGTCTCTATATATCCTTATGTACTGAAAGGTTTGCAATTTTTTTAGAAATTCAGGAATGAAAATTCAGAAATGAAGTTTGACCTGGGATTGCAGACAGACCTCCCTTCAAAGCCTCTTAAAATCAGTGGATAATTTAGGAAGGGACTTCTGGAGGTCATCTGGTCCAAACCCCTCTTTGGAGCAGGGCACCTTTGAAGTTGGCTCAGGTCACTGAGTTTTGGATACTTCCAAAGTTGGAGATTTCACTGCCTCTCTGGGCCCCTGTTTCAGTGTTTGACCACCCTTGTGAGGAACAAGTTTTCATTATTTGAAGAGGGTCTCCATGTTTGAAACGCGTGTTTATTGTCTCTTGTTGCATGAGTATCTAGCTCAAAGGACTCTAGTTTTGTGTTCTCTGTAGCCTACTATGAGGTACAGGAAGACTTTTAGGTCCTTTCTTTTAGGCTTTTCTTTGTGAGACTCAACCAATGCAGTGTCCTTTGCTTTTCCTTGTGCATCATGGGCTCCAGCCCCAACCCATCTTAAGATCCATCCACTTAAACTGTTTCAGTTTCTTGATGTCTTTCTTGTACTGGAGAACCCCAGTGAATGCCAGAGCTGCAGGTGTGGTTTCACCTGTGCCAAATAGAGGGGAATAATCCATTCCCTTGACCTGCCAGCTGCACATGTGCTGATGAGAGCACACAGTTCCTTTCCATTGTGCAGGGACATGCTGCTGACTCCTGTAGTGACCCAGATGGTCAGTCCGCAGTGCCAGCACATGGGGTTATTTTGTACCAGGTTTGTGGCTTTGTATTTGCATTTGTTGAACTCCATGATATTTCTGTCATCCCATTTCCACTGCCTGTGTGTCTGTGGGTAAGTGACATGTGAGAGTAGGGTGGGTACAGTTCCATCCAAATGGCAAAATTCTTCATGGAGTCAAGATCCTGTGACTGGCCAGAGCAGGTCTTGAACTTGATCATATGTTTTCATCTCTTGTTTGAGCTGCATGGCAGTATTCTTGAGGTCTTTGCTCTAGACATATAAATGCCTCAGGATCAAAGGGAGAATTTTCCCCACGACATATTTTTCAATAAACTGTCATGGTACCATAAGAGAATGAGCATTTCAGCATTTCTTCCAGTTCCATTCTGGGTGGTCAGGGAATCACATGGACTCCCAAGCAACTTGTTCTAGGTTCATTTATTCATGAAGATTTAACTAAGCATCTTCATGTTTCTTAATTAGCTTGATAAATTAATCAGAAGTTGTACAGAGTAAAATCTAAGCTGAGTGTCAGAGTTTTAAGCAATAGGATGAAATTGGATTTATGTTTACCAAAACTGGTTGGTGCTTTAGTTGCTTGTGAATGTAACTAAGATATTAACATTTGTCACAACTGTTGCCTCAGGCCGTGTACAGGTATCAGCTCCACACAGGCTCTTGGTGCTGTCACTGACTGTCACTGTACAGGAGGGAAGCTGAGGCAGAAAGCAAACGCTGCTTGCCTGTGCCCACAGAAGAGTTGTGGGTCACACATCACATTTCTGCTTTTATTGCAGGTTTGCAGAGCTGCCCACTTGCTAAATCTCATTGTATCAACATTTAAAACAAGGGATTCAAGAAGCATTACTGTCATCTACAAAGTGGCCAGAAAATCAGTGAAGTACAGAACTTCCCATACACCTGTTCTCTCTATTTAATTTGTGTTCTGCTCTCAGAGCTCTTGGAATATTATACACAGTCCAGGTTTTCTTACCTACTGGATGTTTACTTTATTCAGCTCCTATCTGGATATGAATTGTATGCTTTTAGCAGTGGAAAATACAAGCTGAAATTGCTCTTTTTCAGTTGAATAAAATAGTATGACAATTGGCAGTGGCCCGATAAAGTCTTTGAATAAAGCTGTAGCCAATTTCTATTTCAAACACTCAGAGGAGTAATTATTTTACTTACAGGCCACTTTTACAGTTGAGCACATGCTGTGTTGTGCTCTTTTACAATGTATAAAGAGGTCTTTGCGCTCCTGGCTTTTCCTTTAGCCTTTTATGTCTTGATTGCTTCCATACACGCAGGGTATTTTGCAGTCTTCTATGGTGAGAGGGCAGCCAGTCTGGGAATGCATCTTCATAACATCTCCGTCACCACCTCTGATGTGTGTTCCACTGTCTGGTGATTTCTTGCAAATTATTGTATCTGGGTCAAAATTATCTTGCAAAGACCCAAGAAATATAACTTTCAGATCTGGTCTGTCTCATTAAATAGCTTTGTGAGCATTGGAGCAAATTGGGAACGGAGGAGAAAACTTGGGAGTAATAGGCAGCCTTTTAGGGGCAGCTTGTTAGATTGGCTTAAATTCATGTGACCCCAGCAAAGTGTTGGGTTGCTGAAAGTCTGGAACAGGAATACTTGACAGTCAGGAAGGAAGAAAGATTGGTGTCACTGTGTGTGTGGATAATTTATCTCTTCTCAGCAGATAAATTCTCTGTAACAGGTAGTTTTAATAATGACGGTAGAACTGAATACTGATGCAACCCACTAAAACACAGTGATGATGACAAGTTTCAATCATCTTGCTACGTTGGGTGATAAGTAAAAAACCTTAAAATCTGAGATTATGGCAGGTCAGAAAAAAAGTGTTTCTAGCCTTCTTTTTCATTGTAGAAAGTGCAAAATGCCTGATACCTCTCCGAAACTCCCGTCTCATCAGCTCATTTTGTTTAAGAGAGCAGCAGCAGGTACAGATTTTGGTCACTCATCTCTCATGAGGTGCTGTTGCTCACATTAGAGTCCTGTAGCTATTCAAATGGGGAGAATATAACATATTTTAGTGATCCTGAATTCTTGGTGGGGACCAGTGGTGGAAAAGGTATGAGACTGGTTTTATGGATGAACCTTGTGCACAACTTCCTACTGTGTTCCAGCCCCTCAGGTCCCAGTCCCATTTTCATAAATCTCTAACGTTGCTTGTAGATATGTTCAGGACTCAATTGTTAGAAAGGCTGTTCTTTTCAGAATTTAACATCTCATAATCTACTTCAACATTATCATAGGCAGTGCAGAAGCAGAAGAAAAGACTGAAATTTGATAATTTTGATCAAAGCTGAAATACAGAGTTCATAGCATTGTCTTTTGGAGTTTTTGGTTGGTTGCTTTGTTTTGCTTTTTTTTAATTTAATCCACCTGAACAGATATGTGAGAACAGATATCCTGAGGAATTATTACCTGAATAAACATGTGCTAATGAGCTGCTCTGGTCTGTAATAGAAATGGTTCTTGAAGGAGCCCTGTCGTTTGACTTGAAAGCAAATATTCTAATATCTGAGCAAGGACTGGGAAATAAATTAGAATATTTGTTTTGTCTGTATAATTTTTTTTTTTGGTGCTGCAGTTCTTATTAACATTGTTATGTTGAAAGGATATAATTGAAGTAATATATTACAGGGAAATTGCAGGAATAATAGTGTTTAAATCTTCCATGTTTTTATGAAGTGACTTTAATGCTATTCATTGAGCGGTAGAAAGAGCTGGAAGTCTTGCAAGGAATGCAGAGAAATAAAACCCATAAAACCTGGCACAGTGAAAGACTTTCAGTACAATATGAATGTTGATACTTTAAAAATCACAAATCATCTTTCTATTAATTCACTGTAGAATAAGCTCTCCTCAAGATAAGACTCAGCAGTGCTGTGTAGTTGGTATTTAAAGTATGTCCATCTGCATCTAAACGAGTAGCTCCAAGACAATCAGATTATGCAGTAGTTACTTTGGTGAGAATATCGCCTAAGTGGAATGGAAACTTCATTTTGAGTCTAATATTAGACCCTGCTTTGGAAAATTCCTTTTAAATGATCACAAGCTGGGAATAGCAAAAGAATTTAACTTTCGACAGACAGCATTCACCAAGAATTTGTTTTTAACTGCTTATGTTGGGTCCCTGGGAAAGCAGATGTGAAAAACTTACCAAAGTGAATTGACTTGACCTGATGCAATGTTTATATCAGTAGTTGATAAGTTTTCCTCCCTCGTCTAATTTGTTCGGGATATTTTCATTCTTTAAGCGTGAGTAAGTCTGGGTTGGAATAGTTTGAATGCTTTTTAGTCTAATAATCTGAATCTTAAAACAGGCAGACATTATTCCCTATAAAGGGGTTTAAGTGAAGTTGAACTGTTTTGGTTGTCTTCCACAGCTGGGGATAAGTATCATTTTTGAGACCAGCAAAGGAGAGTTTCTTACCCCAGATAGTTCAGAAAGGAAATTGATGTCTGTGTATTTGTAGTGCAAAATGCCACTTACACTTGGTGGATCCTGGAATGAATGTTATTACTTATACAGCTTTACTGATTTTCAATGGCAGCTGGAGAAACTGGCAACCAGAGGTATCAAGGCCAGTTCGAAGGGTCATGATTATATTCTTACCATCATTATTCCTGTGGCAGAAAGGACTTTAGGAATTCACTGTGAATGATGCATAGCTCAGGGATCTTTAGAGCTACTACTAGATCTCATCTTAGCGTTTCTCTTTGTTGATCAGACAGTTGCTTTGAATATTTTAATTAATTGATTCCTAAATAAGGTGTCATCACCTCATAATGAGAATACAGAAATAAATTATTTTTGAGGAAGGGAGGTGAAAAAGAGGAGCTGATGAATGGGGCTTCTCCCCAGCTCTACCCTGTTCCTGTGCTTCTGTGGTTTGGTCATTGTTGCTGTTTTTTCCAGGCTTGAGAAAATGGGCTCTCACTGCAAAGGAGGGCTCCAGCCTGGCCCTCCTCTGCCAATGCATGAGGAAAGAAGCAGAACAACAAGACAATTTAATTAATTCAATGCCAGGGCAAAGTTTTGCTGGGAAATACATTAGAACAAGAACGCTGATCTCTTTAGTTCTCTTTTAGTGCATTAGGTAGATGTGTGATGCAGGAATGTGTATCACAGACTGAAATCAGATTATGATTTTAAGCATCTGTTAAACTTTGCCCCTTTTTTCATAAAGCCCGACGTCAACATTTTTGTCTTTTTATTTATACCTGCATGTCTCTAGTTCAGATTGTCTGTACTTTCTAATTGTTCCAGAATTTCTAAAGTGTCTAAACTGCTGATCTGTCTCCTTGCAGGCAAGTCTCACCTGGCTATAGTGCAAAGAGTAAACAATGAAGGAGAAGGGGATCCTTTTTATGAAGTCCTGGGAATTGTCACTTTAGAAGATGTGATTGAAGAGATCATCAAGTCTGAAATTCTGGATGAAACAGATCTATACAGTGAGTAGAAATATTTGCAATTTGTTTATAAATGAGAAGAAAGACTCCATCCAGCAGCATATTGTATTTATAGCTGTGCTTTGAAAGATGTTGCGTTGCTGATTTAAAATCTCAGTAGTCAAATTGTTGAGGAAGTTTCCTTAACAAAGATACCCTGCAGATCCCTCAGAGAGTCAGAGTAATTTTTGTTTTTGCAGCATGGGAGCCCCACTCCTTTATGCTGTGTTAATTCAGAAGCAGGACAAGTTTCTGTATTTGGCCCTTTTGCCAAAGGAAGGTTTTCATCTGCAGCAATCTGCTCTCTCCTGCCAGCTGTTCCCCACTGTGGCTTGTTAAACCTTTCTGTTACAGTGCTCGTGGTCTCCCACGTTTTCCCCTATTGTCCTTCTGCCTCAAGGGCCTGTAGTCCATGTACTACCATACTTCAGCAAGGGGCAGGCAAATAGCATGCCTCAAGGAAGAGGAATGGAGTCTCTTTAGAATATCTGTCACTCATTGAGAAATCTGGAGAATGGAAAGCCTTCCTCAGGGCTGAAAACCAGCCTGTCCTAAATGCCTTCTTTTTTATCACTCAGCACAGCTCCTTCCTTCTTTGTGTTAATGTTTGTTGAGGGAGATGGTGCTGCAGGTCAGCCATTCCCTGGGACTTGAGAGATCTGGACCCTTTTCTTTCCCAGATTAAAGCTTGGCCAGTTACCTAAAGTGTCTGCCTCTCCCCTCATAGGCACAATCTGGCCTGTGCATACAGGACTTCCTTTCAGTCATTCTTCATCTTTCTTATCTGCAGTTTGATCACTTGCTGGCAGATGCTATTTTTCACTGGGTGTTTGCGTGCAGCACAAGGATGTCTCCTGATTCTATTATAGTAGAAATAATAATTTTATGTATCTTTAACATTGTTCAGCTGTCCTTTGCTTTCTTTCCCTTTCCTCACGGAAGGGATCGGAATGTTTCTACAGCCTTTCTTCAGGCCAACCCAAGCATCTTCTGTCCTCCCTCAAAGACAGATGCTCAATGAGCACTTTATACTGTGGGATAGACTTACTTGTTTTTGCCTGAAATGCTTTCTGTACCTTGTCAGTATTTTATCAGTATTTATGTACCGAAATGTTCATGTAAATCACAGTTGTGTTTCACCGTGTGCTGAGCAGTCTAATTACTATGTAAATCACAGGAGTCCAGTTAGTATTGATTTCTTTTCATACCTTCACAAATGAACTGTTGGGCCAATCAGTTACAACATAATGCTTTTGCAGGCTGAATTCAGACTTCCTTTTATACAAAGATTATATCTTTATCTCTCTTTGAGATATTTAGATGTGTCTGTGAGGGAAGACACTGCATATGCTTTCAATTCCTTCCCCCCCTGGTTGTTAAGAGAAAACACATAGATCATGCTGTGTTGGTCTTCAGGCCAAAAAAAGCCTTGCCCATTAATAGGATGTTAGAGGGCAAGGAAATGAGAATTTAATTTTACTACCTGAAGGCTTCTTATGTTAACAAAATAGAGCTGGTGAACATCAAGTTCACTTGAAACTCTGCTTCCTGGGATAATTTTTTACTGTTGAAGATTCCTGATTTAGAACAGCAGGGAAACTTCCTAGGCTTCCTGGAGAATGCAGGAAATTTTAGGGGTTGACCCCTGCTAAGTACCATGAAGAGCTTCTAATTTCTTTATGAAGCACTGGAAATCATTCCACTGTTTAGACTGAAGGATACTGTAGCAGTAAGGGAGAGAGCAGAAATCCCAAGAAGCTGTGAGGATCATGGGAAGTGTGGAAGGTTTTGGACTTGCAGCCAACCTCCAGTTGGTTTGGTGATGAGAGCATGCATGAGAACATGGGTTTACTGAAGATACTTTATTGTTTATGGTATGTTAAAGCAGGTTATTTTTGGTGCTGCTATCAGTGTCACTGTTAGTAACCCCACCTCTGATTCTGTTCGTTATTATAGCAGTCTCATTTGCTCTGTACTAGGTGTTCACTTTAAAAAAGAGCTTTCAAAAAAATCTGGCAGCATTGTTACACTTTGTTGTGAAGCTTTAAAAATGTTTTGTTTTGCTTTGATGGAAACTTGAAATGCAATGAAATGGCTGACCTTGGTGTTGGAGCTGTGCCTTTCTGTTGTTTCCATGAAAAACCATTTGAAATGTGTTAAGGTGGAATTAATAGCACATTTGCAGTTTTTGCTGAAAGCTGCTCTCACTGCTGAACTCTGCAGCTGAATTTCTGGAGAGTGCCAAATAAATATCTGGTATTTTTTCATATGGCTCTATTCTGCCATGGCTTGCCAGAGATACTGGGAGCAAGGAGAAAAGGGGAGCAGAAAAAAATATTAAATATATCTGACCTATCAACATCTGGGTAGACTGAGTACTTCTGAGGATGAAACTTTGTACTGGGGATGCTGAAGGGGTGGAGAGATGATGTTTCTCTTATGACACATTTCAGCCAGTGTCACGATGAAGAACTGCCAGTATGTTTGGCTCATAGTACTGGAAAGTTGGAGCATTTTTTCTTGATTGGCACACTACAGGAATCTGTCCTGTGCTGCCGTGGCTCTAGCCATGATGGGAGAGAATTTCTCAATTTTCTCAGAGGTCCAAGAGAGAAAGCAGTATGTTCTGTGTCAGACTGCACAGACTGCTTGTTCATCCTTCTAGTCCAGGTTTGGCTGGTGAGCTGTCTTATTTAGCTCTTTCTGCTTGAAGATGAGTTTCATCATCTCTTTGCCTTGTCTGGAGCTCACTGCAGATGTCTCCTCTGTCCTAAAGACAAAAAGCACAGGAGGAGAGCAAAGATTTTCCCAGCAATTGGGTCCTTTTGCAGTGCCCATCAACCTGCCTGTCCCTCCAACTGAATGGGTGATCTGAGGTTTGAACTGTTCTGTAGCTGTCTCCAGTCCAAGCAGGCTCCTTTAAGGAAATTCATGTGATAATTCATCGTTGTGCATCAGGCATCAAAGCTCAGGATTATTACAACCTGAATTTTGTTTTGACCACTCATCCTCTGGAGTTCTCTGTCTCAGCCCAGAGCTCATGGTCAGGCTCATTGTCTATGATTTGAAGGAGAAGTCTAAATATTCCCAGACCTACTGAAGATGTTTGCAATATTTGTTGATATCTCAGCAGAAGCTGTAGTGAGGGTATCCCTTGAGGATCTCATTGTTCATATTGCAGAACTGAACAGCATCCCAGCACTCTGTAAGGAGGGATCACTTCAGCGGGCCAAGATAACTTCAGTGCCCTAATCTCCATCTCACTTGCCAGAGAAAGGACAGATAGCAAATACCTGGTTCAGATTAAATTACATCAGTCACAATCCAGTCCTTGTCTCTCATGTCTTACAAGAAGCTTAAAAGTTGTTTGGATAGCAAAGAACAATTTAAGACCATCCCTTTCAAAAATAAGCCAAGGTAATGGCTTGAAGCCATGTGGTTCTGCTATAACCATGTAACGTTTTTCTTGAGGGAAGATTTCTGGATAAGCTGCCAAGGGAAAAAAAAATAGAAGGTGTTGAAATTGCCCATCATTTGAGTTAGAGCCTGGGTCTCTTACCTTGATGACTGAAAGATTTAAGGCATCTTCCCATTGTGTGATGCTGGTTCTGTTTTCAGGTACCAGAAGTGCAGTGTGAAGCCTGCAGTGTTACAGCTCTTCCAAAGGAAAAGCACAGAGATGTTTCCCTGTCCCAGGGCTAAACTTGTACTAGAGATTTTTGCCTCCCTGAAGAGAGCAATGATGGAGCTCCTTGTGAAACAACACCTCAGATACAGTGCTTCAAAAATAACATTCTCCGAGCTTTTCAGAAAAAGCAGTTTCTATTCTGTTTCTCTCTTACAAGAGGCAGGACTTAGAGCTTCTAGGGGACTTTTCTCCTATTAATTTTGCATTGCTTTAGTATCCATCTTTCCTTTAACTGCAAGTACAGATAAGGTCTGTCTCAAACTATATTCCTAAGGCAGGGATTGTTTTTAGTCTGTAGCCGCTCCCTTCAGTAGTTTCTATTCCTGCTTTTGGAAGAGAAACTGTAGTCCCTGATGTAGTCCAAATCTTGGGTAAAGCACTATTAGGGTAAGAGGTTTCTGGTTTCAAAGAAGAAAAAGGGCATGGGTCATCACTGTTCTTCTCCATGTGCCTGGGAACAAGTATCTCAAAATTTCTGACTTGCACTGCTCACAGAATATGCTCGAGATATTGCAAGCAGGTAAATTATTGTCAGTACAGCACTGCTGTTGAGTCTGTGATAGTCCTGTAGTAGAGGCACATCCTTGGGAAGCTGAGGATCTAGATGTACTCATGTCTAAAAGACTGGGTGTCTTGGGAAAATCTAGGAGCCTGAAAATTACCAATATTGTGCACTTCCAAGCCTCAAACTCAGCCACTCTGAGCCTTATGGAGTCTGTACCATGGATTTGGACCCGTAAAGGGCTCCAGGTCTCAGTGGCTTCCAGTGCATCACTTTAACCATCTTTGCAGGTATAACTCAAAATCTGAACAAGCACCTGGGAATATGTGCAGTTTCACAGTGTCAGCTTCACCTACACCTCTTTCTGTGCTTGCCCAAATCCTGTGCCATGAATCCAAGTGCTAGAGCTGCCTGTGGTCCCTCAGAAGTCCAGTCATTTTACACCAGTTGACTGAGGGGCTGCAGGATTCTTAGGATCTTCCTCCTCAAAGGCCCTAGAAGGAGCCTGTGAGCCATGTCTCATCCCCGAGGGGCTCGCAGGAATTGCCTCAACAATTGTGTTTCATGCACTCTGTGGAGCTCAGAGCTGTCTGACAGCATTCTGCTGCTTTTAGCCACTGCCACCCCAGACATGGTGTCACCAGAGAGGAGCAGCACCCTGCCATCAGAGCAGAGACCCCTTCTCCCTGGAACTGATGTATTCCATACCCCAAAATACCTGTAGCTGTCCACTTACCTGCTTTCCTAAACATTTTGGGACATCAGCTCAGGGGGTGGGTGGTAATTCCTGGGTTGTTTATGTCTCTTTCATGTTGTCTTTCACAAATGGGGATTCCTCACCACAGAGCCTGTTCTAAGATGCAGATGAACCAAGTGGGAAGGTTTTAGCTGAATAAAGGACAGGAGTCCAGAATCACTACCAGGCAATTACCCATATCTGAATTTCTGAAGCTATTCTGTACTTTTTCTGGCTTCAGCGCCTGTAAAGTGGCCAGAGATTCTCACCTCCAGGCTGTCCACCTTGCCAACTTTTGCTGAAGTTTGGGCAAAAGAAACTGCATATACCAGACTTCGGAAATACTTCAGCCAAAGGCATGCAGATTTTGCCACAGCTGCGGAGAGTTAGTGAAGCCAATGGTACAGCAAAATAAATAAGTTATTTTGCTATACCATTTCCTCTGTCAATTTCCTCTGCGCACATACTGGGAATTTTCTAAGGAATGTATATGTTAAAAACAGCTATCACAGCTATGCTTATAAAACAGCACCTTTTGATGTTTCCTAACACTGAGCAGGACTTCTCTCCACCTGAAGTGTAACCTGCAGAGCTGCTCTGCAGTCAGGTGTTTGCAAGCAGAGACTTTCCCCTGACCAAGGTGATAGAAGTGGCAGAGGCTGGGGTGCCTGGCTGTGCAAGGCAGGGGCTCAGGGCCTCACAGCTCCTGTTTGTCTGTGGTTTGGGCTGTGTGATGGTGAGCTGGGCTTGGCAGAGGGGTCTGCCTGCACCTTGTGCTCTGCATGGCCACCCTGGCTGACTCCAGCCAGTGCGGTTCGTGTTGGAGCCCGTTCTAACAGAAATCGCTTCCTTCCTTTCTTCTCCCACCCTCCCTCCCTTCCCCAGCTGATAACAAGACGAAAAAGAAAGTAGCTCATCGGGACAGGAAGCAGGACTTCTCTGCCTTCAAGCAGACAGACAGCGAGATGAAGGTTAAAATCTCACCGCAGCTCCTCCTGGCCATGCACCGGTTCCTGGCAACAGGCAAGTGCGGGTTCTCTCTTTCTGTGATGGTGCCAGAGCCTCGGAGGCAGTTTGTCAGCAAAGGCCGGTGAGGTGGGTGGGACAGCACAGGCGGGAAGGGAGGCTGGATTGTGGGGTGACAAATAATGCCACTGTTGTGTTTTTCTTTTTAAATTCTCTCCTCTCCTGTGTTCAGTGTCGGCATGAACCCTCTGAGACATATACCAGGGGTGGACCAGTAACTTTAAATTGGTCTGAAAGGTAAGGATGAATGCCAAGTGCCGCACTGCATGTCTAGAGTCCGTCAGATTAACGACTAGCAAGTACACCCCATTAGGAAGAGCTCAGGGAACAAACCAAAGAGGACTCGATACCACTGGCCAGCTGGCTGTAATTGCACTCTGGTGCCTTCTCCAGAAAGAGATGCTGGACTTTTTGCAGGAAGGTCTAAACCTGTTCCATGAGACTTTTTGACTCCAAGTGAAAAACTCTCCCGACACATTTAATGCAGACTGCACAGGTGATTGAACTGTACTCTTTAAAATGGATTTCTGTCTGGCTTGTGTGACCTCCGTTGATGACTTCAGGTTTCAGAGGACAGTTGTCTCCATCCCAGAACACCTTGATGTTTTAGCCCTCGGGTGGGCAGTCTGGCAGAGAGACCAGGGCCTTGAATGATTTCTTGCGGCTGGTATTGTCTTTCGTCGTAAACTTGGTCCTTTCACCTCAGAGATGAGGCCTTTAAACAGGAGAGCTTGTGGAAAAATGCCTTCCTATTGCTTGTGCTGACTCTCTTTGACATGTAAAGACTTACCACATGCAGACCTTTCAAACGATCATCTTTTACTGCTATGTTCAACACATATTCATGGGTGGAAAATTATAAAGTTGTTTTGTCTGAAGTTTGCCAGCTCCACTTGGATGTTAGTACTTCCCCTCCTCTAAGATGCAGTAACTGCCTGCCTAGATGCTCCTAGTCTGTCTTCATGCTTTATTTTGCCTCTGTGAGTTGAAAGAAACACGTACATGCTCGGTTATCACGTCTCAGCTGAGGGGCAGTAATTCCTTAGAAGGCTCGGACTCCTCCAGCTCGTGTGCCCATGAGCATGTCCTTGGTGAAAGGAAGCAGTCAACAGGAAGATCTGGATTTAACAGCAAGCAAGGCCTTGTTCATGTAGTGTACAAGACTCGATGGAGTTCCATAAACACCTGCTCAACAGACATAGTCTTACGGTTCTGCTTCTCTACTTGTTTTGCGGATGGAAGGATTGTGTAGCTTAAATACAGGTCTGTCGGTGAAGTCACTGCTAAAAAAGATGAAAGCTACAGTTCTGGTTTCTCTGCTCTAAATTGAGAATAGTATCTTTAGCAGATGATGGGTTGTTAGTGGTCCTGTTCTGAAATGAGGTGTTGGGAAAGCTTACCAGTTTGCATGTGTAATTCTCGTCGTCCCTGGCTTACCTCTCCCACACAAGGATGAGCTTTTCTGCTTCAAACAGCTCCTGTTGGAAACACTGAAGATCAAGTGGATAGGGATTGTGTTCTGTGTGTCAGGCATTAATCCCACGTGGTTTGAACTGACCTGTACTTTCTCTCACTTTGAGTAACTCTTCCCGTGTGAGCCATGGCAGCCCCGTTGTGTCTGATTTCATAGAGCATGTCTCTAGAGCAACTTCCTAGGCCCCAGGCAGTACTTAATTAATGTTGTTTTTCATTTTATTTAAGTGCAATAAATGCAGCAACTTTAATAGCTTTTAGGGAAGGAAAAACAAATTCAAAGGTTCTCTGTGCCCCAACTGTAAAGCTCTATCCTTTATACAGCTCTCTGACTCAGAACTCTCAAGAGGGCAAGACTGTCTTTTTCTTTTCCTTTTCAGATGAAGACATGATTTTTGGTTGTTTTGAAAGATACTTCAGTAATGAAAGTTGGGGTGTTACTGTGGTTTTCCCCCACCTTTTACAAATCTAACAGTCTCAAAAGACAGGAAACCTGCAATTCCAGAATGGATTTCTCTGCATCTGTATGTCTGTTATAGGCAAATGCTTATTAACGAGTATTGCTAACTTCTTGCCAGGCATATGAGGTGTAATGCCAAGTTGTATCTTGTGTTGTAGAAGTAGAAGCATTTGGTCCATCCCAGATGTCAGAGAAGATCCTTCTCAGGCTGCTAAAACATCCCAACGTCATCCAGGAGCTGAAATACGACGAGAAGAACAAGAAAGCCCCAGAACACTACCTCTACCAGCGAAACAAGCCCGTCGACTACTTTGTTCTCATTTTACAGGTCAGACATGTGATTGTGCAGATATGTGCAAAACCCTTCATCTCCTGATATATCCCCCTCTCTATACCTGTTCCAGTTGTTGAAGTTTGTCTTCTTTCAAACATGGGAGGGGAACTATGGCTCCTGGGAACTGCTCCTGCCTCCTTTATGACCTTGCCAACCTTGAAGAGCTCACTCAGCTGCTTTCACCCTCAGTTAAACCAGTTGTGAAGGACAGAAAGCACTTCCCACTTTCAGGCATCTGCCAAAAGTTACTTATGCTTTTGCTATCCCAAGGATAGAAAGTGCAAAGGAATCCCCACTGGCATTGCCTGGAAAACAGGGGTGCAGATAATGCCACGTCTGAAGAATTTGGCCAGCATACCTTCTCTGCTGTGCCTTTTCCTTTTGCAAAAGGAGGCATGGGGAGTTTGATGGTTTAGAGGAGTGACATTTTTCTGTGCAGTTTTGAAGTCTGTACCTGAGTTATTGTGAGAAGCACAGGTTTAATCTGGGGCCTTGTGCCATTTACTGAAGTGGTGTCACCTCCTGCTACAGCCCTTGCAGAATGCAGATCCTGGGAACACTGCCATCCAAGGCTTTATCCTCTCTGAGATCCCAGCACTTGTGTGGCTTTTAGATTGGAGCTCTGGGTGGTGTGGGAGGGCTGTTTTCTGTGTGTTCTGTACGGGATTGCTTCCAGTGCTGGCATCTCCCAGGTTTTGTTATCAGTCAGGAAATGAATGGCTCAGGTAAAGCTTGACACAGAAATTTAGTTTCTGCCTAGCACCATTTAAACATAAATAGTCTTTCAGAGAGATTTTGCTGAAAGGTTCTTCTCTGTCCTGCACAATGAAAATCAGTTTTGGTTGTAAAAGCACAGGCATTGTAGCTGAAATTTTAACACAGGGCTTGAAATATTAACATGGCCTTTAAAATAGAAAAGGGGAGGGCATGAGTTTAAACACCCTGTGATAAACAGCTATGAGAGCACTGGGTTATTATATTGTGGATTCAACATAATTATGACACTAAAAAAGAATTTTTTTTTAAGAGTTTGAGGATCCACTGGTAGCTCTTTCTTACATGCTGAGTTGTTACAATCTGAAATATTCCAGAGACAAGATAACCCTCCTGATGTAATGATGCAAAGATGAAAATGGAGGACATGGGGATACAAAAGAACAATCAGTTCTTTCTGAGCTATTTTGCAATCAATATTTAGCAAACACAGCATGCCAGGTCTATAATGCATTTGGAAAAGTGAGCGAATACATACTGTAAAATGCAGTGAATACATACTGTAAAAATGGTAACAAGGTTGGTTCTGCCAGGATCAAGAGGGAATACTCTGCTTTTGTTATTTAAATGGACTTGAACTTACTTACTCTCTCACACTGAGGGACCAAGAATGCCTTCACAGTAAATGCATGCCAATAAACAATTAAATAGTTATTCTTCTTGTGTATAACAAGTCTTTGCCTGGGTGACAAAATTGTAACTTTTGGAAGGCTTATAATGAAGAAATAAGCTACTTTTGTGTCGTAGAGTGAAATTGGTTTTAAAAGGGATTTATATGAAGCTGTTGCTTGTGATAGCAGGAAAGTGGATTTGTGAGCTGGGCACTTTCTTCCTGCTAGGCCGATTTTGTGGTTTTTCTCATCTGTGACAGTTAGATAAACTGACTTGGTATCAGGGCTCATGAAGGTTGAATTCATTGTCACTTTTTTCTGCAAAAAAAGTGTCCAGTACTTGTCCAGTACTGCAAATTTAAAGGCATGATTATTTATTTTAAATATGGCTCGATGAAATAAACCTTTAGAAATGAATTCTGTCTTTCGGCCTCATTTTCACCCAGTTGTGTTCAGATGGTGTCCAATCTTCTTAGTACACCTGGGATGGGCAGTCTGTCTCCCTTTCCAGAGGGAAAGCATTGCAGGTAATTGTTGCTTGCCTGAACTTCCAGATTTTGTGTAGCTCAGCCTGAAAGCTGGATGAGATCTCTTCTTTCTGCAGTGCTGTGCTATGAGTCTCAGTGCAGAAAGGATGGATGGACATGAAAACCAGGCCCCACTAAGAGGACCATTATTTTTGGCTCCTTGTATACCAGAGTGACTGGGGTGTTTTACAGCTATGTTTGATGTGGTGGGTTCTGTTCTGGAGTAGCATGAGGGTTTTTTTGTAGGTAAGGCTCTATGAAAGAGCAGGATCTTAAGGGTGCTGGAATCTGTAAAGCTGCTAGAAATCAAGACCAAAGAAGTTCCGAGGCTGCTTCTTCAGGAATGAGGGCTTTGTTTCTGTGGGAATCTTACTGGTGTAGGCAGCCAGCCTCCTCACACATTATCTCCATCCTCCCTTCCCTAGAGGGAATTCTGTGTCAATGTGAGCTGTGCCCCAAAATGTCTAGGAGCTTCAAGATCCCAGACGACTGTGCTACATTTTAGCTTGTTTTGCTACTGAGTATTTTTTCACTCTGCAGTAAAGGAAAACAGTCTGGCAACACTTGGATCAGTAGCAACCCAAAGCTGTGTGGTGATCCTGACCCTGCTCCTCTGCAGAGACTTGTGCTGGCCACAAGGTCTCAAAGACCAAGGTAGCTCAGGACACAAATGCCTATTGCCCTTCAGGGTCTGTCCCTGTTCAGGCACTGTTACAAACTGCAGCGACCACAACACTGCTTAGGGATGTCAGGCAAAACTGTCTTTCAGGGCTCAAGTCTGATCTTGTGCCTCGAGACCTACAGTCCCTTTTAATCGAAGTTTCCTCTCCTTTTCTTTAACAGGGGAAAGTGGAAGTGGAGGCTGGGAAAGAGGGGATGAAGTTTGAAGCTGGTGCTTTTTCCTACTATGGGGTGATGGCCCTCACAGCATCACCAGGTATGTCCTCTTATTTTCTACTTCTGGAACAGTCCGTGCTCCTGCCAGTCCTGCTGGCTGCGTCTGTGGGGCTGATTGGATTGGTACCTCGTTGCCAGCACGGCCACCTGCCTGTCACAGTGTCCCTGGGGGGACTGGCTGGTGGTGACACTGGCACTGACTTGGAACCCAGCAGTTGGCAGTGGTTTGCCAGCTCCCGGAGGATGTGAGTGTTGCCTTCAGCGAGGGATGTGGTTGGTAGTGCTGGAAAGCTTTGTAGTTGTGCTCGTGGCAGGGTAACAGCGAGTGAATTGACAGAAATAAATAATTAGTGGCAGAGGGACATCTAGTGGTGCGAGGAGCAACCTCCTGGTTAGGCTGGGAATGGTTCTCTTTAGCAGTCTTGTGCCTAAAGCTGTCTGGAGAGAAAGGAGGGCAGCAGTGCCAGAAAAGCGATTGCTCCTGTTCACTTGTGTGGAAATGAACCCAAGAAATCAGCGTGAGGGACGAGGGGGTGTCTGAGGGTGAGTGTGAGTTGCCAGCATGCAAGTGGCAGCCTCACGAGCCACCACTCACTGGCACAGGTTGGGGAGTTCTCACATAATCCACCAAGAGTTGGCTCCAATGCTGCATTTCAGCATTTGGTGATGTATTGTAGTGCCAGCAGTTCACCACTAAGAACTAGACCTCAGCTGGAAATGTACAGCCATGCTGGGTGAGCTGGGGCACTGGAGCTGGTGTTGGCCTTCTGCTGACACAAAGCAACTTGTTCAGCTCCAGGGAGAAAGGTTTCTCATGCTGAATCTGTGTGCTGTCTCATTAGGGTTTACATTACACTTGAGAGGCAGCTTGTTTTAATTCTGCACTCAGGAGTGCGCCCTTTACATGTGTATACCTTTGTGGATGGACACTATCCAATGGTGGGGGAATGGAAATGGTTTTGTGAGTTATGAGTGTAACCTTGTTAGACTCTACAATCAGCAGCAGTTCTCTGGACCTCTGTGAGCTCAGTTCTACAGACAAGACTGATTCCTTAATTATGTGCAGTTTAATTTGGTTGGTAGCTTATACTTTTTGAGATTTGAGAGATTTTAAAGCATGCAGGGCACAGGTTGGATTTTATCTCAGTAGTACCAGCCATGTTCTTGAGGAATTGTGACACCTGTCTGCAACTGCATCATACCCTCAGTATGGGCCAGGCACGGAGCCAGAGTGGTCAGGCATGGTCATTTCTACCAGACTTACACTTGGAAATTACCTGTGCCATCTCTGTTTTGCCAGCATTGTTCAGTTTGAATGTTTTCATGTGTTGTTGAGTTTTGGTTATTTTTTTTTGTGTTCTTAACCCTCCCCATGTCTATGCCAGTTGCCCCAAGTCCTATCAGGTCAAATATCCTCTTTGTGTGCCCTGAAATCCATCTCTAATTTCACCATGTTGCACTTAAGGATATGCACTACTGTAAAGTAATTTTGGCCAATCTTGAATTTACCTTTAACTGGCTGGCCTTGTTCTTTTTTCTTTTCTTTTTTTTTTTTTTACCTATAGCAAATCCCTCATTTTGTTGGCTTTTGCTCCAGGCTTAGAGAATTTGTTTTATGATGTCTTGGGCATCCTGAGATTTTTGTTGAGATGAGCTCATGAAATAAGTTCCTGTACTCTGTGTAGACAGGAAAGCTCAGGGAAGGTAAAAGTTACTGTGGAATGAAAGAAAACTCCTGCTCTTCTGTATGTCCCAAATAGATTGCAGATGCTTGCTCTTCCAACCTGAAAGATGAAGCTACTAACAGGAGAGTAAAACACTAAAACCAAACAACAAAAACCCAGAATAACCCCACAAACCACGCAAACAAACAAACAGAAACAAGAAAAGAGTGAAGCTTTTTTTCTTCAACTACAGCTGGGGAGGGATTTGCAGTAATGGTGAGCAGTACAATACCCATCCCAAAAGGGATGAGCTTGGAGAATCGCAGCCTGGCTTGATATTTTACTGGAAACTTGAAGAACTATGACATATCTTTAGTTTTATTTCTATTATTTGACTCCCATAAGGAAGAGCACCCCTGAATGTTTTCTGGCTTGTGTTAATTTTTGCCTTTTGGGCTGGAGCAGGCACCACTGCTCCTTTTGAGCTATTTAAAAACATGAGTGTACCTTGATGGACTGTTCGGTGCTGGATAATCATTTAAAATAGCAAGTGAAAATTGTTCACTTCACTCCAATTCCTTGGTCTTGGTTTTTGGTTTATTCCTAAAATTGATTGTGTTTTTTGGTTTTGCTTTTGTTTTAACCCTTTGCTTTTTCACAGTTGATTTGCACTTCTGGTTTTAGCTCATCAGTTTGTCAGCTGGCTCCTTCCCCTGTCGAGTGTGGATAGCTGCCGCCTTTCTGGTCGTGATCTCATCCTTTTTCTCTCCCTCTTCTAGTTCCCTTGTCCCTGTCTCGTACCTTTGTTGTCAGCAGAACAGAGTTGTTAGCAGCAGGTTCTCCAGGTAAATCTGCATGCTTCTATTTTCACCATTCTTGTGACTGCCCTGATGCCATAAAAGTCAGCTGCAGTCTGTATTTGTCTGACCCCTTTGCTCGTTAGGGAGAAGTCCAGCACAGAGTTGTGCCTCACAGGTAGGTATCCCCAACTTTTGTTTATGGTAACTAGTCAGAGTCATCAAAATGGGAAGAACTAAAAATACATTAAAGAAAATGTATTTGGTCATGTGTGCTTGTTCTTGTTTCTCATATGGACACTGGTGGAAAATTAGGAGGGGAGATTTTTTAGAAGAATGTATTCTCCCTCAAGCTGAAGCTTAAAAAATTCTGAAGAAAATGCATTTGGCAGAGGAGAATGTCTGCTGCTAAACTGCCATAAAAGGAAAACTTATTTAATGAAAGTATTTTATGAGAATTCATATGGGTAAATTCTATGGTTTGTATATGGTCTGGCCACTTCAGTTCCTGGAAATCTTTGAGCTTTCTCTCAGGGAGGTTGATGCCATGGACCAGCACAGTGATCTGCTGAGTGGATAGATTTGCAATGGGATGCACAAGAAGGTTGTGGCACCTTCTGTGGGATTTTCTGGTTCCTGTTGTGCTTAAGACCTTTCCTTGTTGTATCACCAAGTTGACTGACACAGAAATTCCTTTGGGGAGCAGAGACCAAGAGGGAAACAAACCTGGGCCAAAAAGAGCTCTGAGATGCGGTTGAGAGATTGTAAATTGGGAAGCATTCAAGAACTGAGCTTTTCAGACACTGCATGCATAGAGTGGCTGGGAAAAATGGAAGCCCATCAAGAAAGTCTGTAGGAAGAGCAGAATCCTAAAATAGTTTGGGCCACAGTGAGCATATGTCTTGGTTTTGAAGTTTTTTTTTCAGATAAAGTGTCTTTACCCAGAACTAAAAGCAAACAAGATAATGATATACATATTTAAGTGAAACATCTCTTAAACATCAATACATATCATGCATTTCATACACTTTCACCATCTGCTTCCTGTATTTCCCCCTCTTCCTTTAACTTTAGAAAATGAACTTCACTGTTGGTCCCTAAATTATCTCCATGCACATTCTGTACAAGCTACATGTTATTGCCTTGCAGGGGATTTTTTTCCTGCCTTGTTAAAGTTTCCTGCTGTTAAACACTAAAGAAGGGGGAGAAATTTAATCATTCTTTAATTAAATTACCTGATGGCTCTCCTTTAAGTTTGGCAACTTTGATTATCTTTCTTGGCTTGGTTCTTTTGTTTTGCCAGGTCTTCTTTTATTATTTTTATTTTTCCTTTACCATTCTGCAAATAAGTGTCCACTTTGCACAGGTTGTTTCCAGTATAAATGCCAAGCATTCTTTCATAGCTTCCCCCCAGTCAAATAAAAAAAACTTACAAAAAATAAGCAAGGGAAAATAATAGTGGGAAGATTCTCCTTCGTAAGGAACTGATAGTGTCATCCAGGTCACTGTGGCAGCATGATACCAGTTTTGATGAAATTCAGACCTTTTGTGGGGTGCTTATGAAAATAATCCTGTTGTTTAACCACAAATTCATAATACACTTGCATTGATGTCAATCGTGTGGCTTCTGCTCTTTATCCCCTGTATAGAAAGGTGAGGAGTGTGGGAAAACCAGGGTAGAAAAGCTGTAACACAGCCCTGCCTGGTGTTTGTTGTTTGCTCTTTCTGTACCCTTCCCTCTTCATTGTCTTCTCTTCCCCTTCCCTGAACTGAATCTTATCCAGAAATCATGTTGTTTCCCTCATATTTTTAGAAATCATACCTTTTTGTTCTGTCCTTTTCCTCACCCCTCCCTCTCCCTTTTTTTTTTATTACTTATAATGCTGTGCCATGTTACTCTCTATACTTTGTTTTTTATCAGTAATGTACTGTAAGATCTCGGGTGGAAAGAAAAGGCAGATTCAACTCACACTAAGTGTAAAGTTGTTCCAGATGGAAGCCTTTATCCCAAGCAGCAGTGATGCTATTCTTGTCACACACAGCCATATTTTGTGTGTACAGGTGGGAAAGAGGACAAATTAATCCAGCCTTCACAGTTCCTTGTTCTCCAGTGGGAATTTCAGAATCAAGCCCTGTGGGCAGGTAGAGCTGTGGCTCCTGGCAGCAGTTACTGCAGCCTGCTGTGGCTTTCAAGCTGGGATGGAGGAAAAGCTTGCAAGGCTCTGAGTGCTCCCCCCTAAGCCTGCACTTGGTGTTGCCATAGGGACCTGCACTAATTCCATAGTGCAGAAATGGTGGGAAAATTGTCAAGTTGTCAGAACCTGTATGTTTTTGTTCCCCTTTTTAAAGTTGCAGGAAAGACATCATCAGAAGGATTTTAAGTGGGGGATAAGAATCAAGGCAATTCTGCATTCTAAAGTGTTAGGTTTAGGACAGGCTGGATTCAGAGATGTGAAATAGGCTGTACCTTTTGGACAAGGAGATACTATATTTCTAGTGATTTCATGGCAGGATTAAATTTAAGACAGGTTTTTGTTTTTTTAAGGAAAAAAACTATATGTAGAGAAGTCTTCAAAAAGAGAATTTGGGAAGCTTGTAAGGATGTTGTTGTTGATTTGCTCAGAGACTTTGTATCTTAAGATTGTATGAAAATGGTCTCTTAGCTTGAGAATGGGGATCATATGGTGAGTAGCATAGTTTACATCAAGTTTGAGTTTGGGCTGGCTGAATGAATTTTATGCATCAAGATCCAAAATTCTCTTGTCCCAGAGATAGTTCTTTGATTAGTATGTACGGTGTGTGTGCCCAGGGAAGAGCCCGTCAGCAGGAGGGCTTGGAATCTCTCTTAGGATGTATTTCTGCCCTCCCCTCTTGTGGGCCACTGTGTGGGTGGAAGCCACAGATGCAGAATGTCTGTGGTGTCCTGAAAGCACGTTTGCTTTGGATAGAGTGTGTCCAGTCACACTCACAGGGGACAGCTGCAAGGTCTTCAAGTGAAGCCCTGTGGGACTTAAAGGCCAGTGGTGGAAAATGATGTCTGCAGTGTTGTCCTTTCTTGGACACAGATTTTTCTCTGTAGCATGGACTGTTTTGCCTGTGTCCCTGCTGGCATGTACGACATGGAATTTGCTTTTCCTTCATTGAGGTTTTGCCACTTCAAGCACTGAGAGGAAATGTTGAAATAGTTGTCATGTGGACTGCACTCTGGTCCACTGAGGACTCTGTTACTTCTACTGAAAATGTCTGGTCTAGCTCAGGGAACAAGGCATATGTAGGTACCAGTTAAAATAAAAAGGGTAAGGCTCAGCTGGTACTGACTGTGGATGAAAGTAGCAATGATTATGAAAAGAAACAAATTAAGCATGGTCTGACTATCAAGAGCTCCTGTAAGGCAGCCTTGCGAAGTTACTTTTCTTGGGTAATTTCTGCTCATCATTTGAAGCACTGTGTTCTCAGGGCGTGTCTGTTGCAACATAAACAAGTACAGGTTTGTTGAGGGCATCCTCAGAGATGCTGGCTATCCGCTCTGGACTGAAAATGTACCAGAATTTGGTTGTTTAGCCACATGTCTACTTACAAACGGACTAAGCATTTGCAGTTTATTTGTGCTACATCACAATTTATTACATCCCTTTGAAATGGTGACTTTAAAAGTTTTCTGCTTGATTTAAGAAATCTCTTGCTCTTGCCTGTTTCTTAGCTGAAAACAAGTCTCCTCCTCGGCCCTGTGGCTTGAATCACTCAGACTCTTTGAACCGGAGCGATCGCATCGACGCGGTGACCCCGACGTTGGGGAGCAGCAACAACCAGCTGAACGCGTCCTTCCTCCAAGTGTATGTTCCAGACTACTCAGTGAAAGCCCTCACAGACATTCAGTTTGTCAAGGTAGGAAACAAGCCAGAAAGACCCCGCTGGAAAGTCGGGCTTGGCTGGTAGGATGGAGAGCCTGGGGAAGGGAATTCCCTCTAAATTCCTCTGTGAGTAAATAACGTTATGAAAGCAGCTGTTAAAAATTACCTTAAACTACTTTTTTCCAATACCTCACGTCGACCGATTTGTCTTCACTGTTCTACTCATTTGGACTTGTAAGTAACTTGGTCACATAATTTTCTGGATTTCAGGTCCTTTGAGGAAATATTATAGAAAATAACCTCTCTGCTTTTAGACAGACCTATCTTCATGAAGCTTTTGGAGCCATCTGAGATGGAGACCCTTCATTATCAGATACAGTCCTTTTCTAAAGGATTTACTGTTGATTGCAGTTTTTATTCACTTCTGATTTTGGTTTCAGTTTGAGGTTCTTGATCTTACTTTCTGACTTGCCATCCTTCTTCTGCTTGGAGAAGTCTTGGATATTTCTCTTTATCTTAACTTCACATGTATTAGGCTCATGTCTCATACTACCAGTGAGTTGCTGCATGAAATACAGCTCTGTCCCCCAGCATGGTGCATCCCACGCTGAAATGTGTGCGAGTCCTGTGGGAGAGGAAATCCAGCTGAGCTGAGGAACAGCTCATGCTGGCAGCAATTCCAGCCTGGCTGGGAGTCCAAGGAAGCTGACGTCCCATGGCTAGAAGTTGACATTGATGCTTTTCTTAAATTAAGTGCATTTTCACAGTTTGTTTGTATGCAACTCAAGTGATTTTTGAACTTAACTTCTGTCAGTTAATTCGATGTTAAGAATGTGGAATAGGGTAAACATACTAGAGTGCTAAACTGAATATTCTGTAGCCAAATTTTAAAAGGAGAGTAAAGCCTTGCTGTGAAAGCCTTGAGATGCAAGCGTAGTGGTCAATGGTTCAATCCTTCAAGGGTTACATCAGTAGATGTTTATCACTGGGCAAGTGATTCTCACTGCAGATCTCAATGGCTGATCTGCTGTACTGAGCAGCTGCTTGCTCTGTGCTGGTTTATGTGAACTCTTTCCAAATCTCACTGTGTTCATACTGAGGCTAATGAATGCTAAACTGTCCTGGTATCTCTACAGTCAGACTTGCACACCTCTTCTTGCATCACTCTGCTTAGGTCAGAGAACTCAACATTAGTGATTTCACTGTGCCATGTGGTCATTCATTCAATTAATACCTTGTAAAACCAGGGTTGTGATCTGCTCGTGCATGTTTGGATTTCGTTTTTGGAGTTGTGACCTGACTCTCTTCATTCCAGTCTCTCTCTTGTGTTGCTACTGAAATTTATGGTTTTCTAAAAGTCATTTCATCTCTTCCACATTCCTGCCTGCCAAGATGACCCACTGCTGTGGGCTCATGGGGTGCACATGTATCCTGCTGCCTGTCCTGGCTGAGAGGGTTGGCCTGGAGGAATTCACAGGGCTCGTTGCTTGTGGCTCCAGGAAGAATTCTGCCCTCCACCACCACGTGCAGATATATGGGGGCTATGGGCTTCCCTGTCCCTGGGCCATCATGGGCAGTGACACTCTGTGCTCTAGGCCAGCTCCTGTCATCACTGTTCTGCTGAGTGCAAACAGCTCTTGCAGAGACCAGTGGACAACTTCATAGGTTGCTAATTTGGATTCATCCCTGTGGGCATCTCAGTGTTTTCCAGAATGGAATGCCCTTATGTGTAAGGCTGCAGCTCCTGCTGTGTTTGCTGGCCTAGACAAGAGCAGGAATGCTTGTACTCTACTAAACTTGTACTATAGAGCTGGCTTGGCTCTATAGGGACACTTAGAGCCTCGCCAGGAGCTCACTGAAGTTGAGAGAAAGACTTCACTGATCTCTTGTTCTGGCCCTAAAGGTGTGCATGGTTAGAGGGAAATGGAGGTCTGATTTAAAAATGTCTGCATAGCAATAAATCCCTGCCTTTGAACAGCATGGTGACTGCACATCGCTGTTCTTCCACCCTGCCTGGAAATGTCACCATGCTGTGGGTGTTGAGCTGGGATGCTCTGGCAAAGCTTGCAAAGTGCAGGGATGTTTTATTGGAAACAGGTAAAGAGGGGTTGAAGTGTGGTCATCCGGAAAGGGGGGGAACTTTATTCTCTCAGTGTGTCCCACAGGAGACACAGAAGTGTGACTGACTTGTTTTGTTTCTTCCCTGTTCTTGGAGCAGATCTCAAGACAGCAGTACCAAAATGCCCTGATGGCATCCCGGATGGACAAAACACCTCAGTCCTCGGACAGTGAAAACACTAAAATCGAACTGACTCTTACGGAGCTGCACGATGGTTTGCCAGACGAGACAGCAAACCTGCTGAATGAACAGAACTGTGTGACTCACAACAAGCCCAACCACAGTATGCACAGTGAAGGAGCCATCTAGGAGCTGACTCCCCACAACCCACCCATCCCATCTCCTCAGCAGGACCAGCCCTCGCTCCTTCCTGCCTCCTCCCCGAGTGTGAACACCGTTAGTGCGTGCTTGCAACACTGCTGCATCCAGTGTTCTGAGACCAAAGACTTTTGCGTCCGTTCTGGGAGCAGAAGAGGAAGAAACAGGAAGAAAGGAGCAAAGAGCAAGAGAGACTAAAGACCCAAACGTAATTTGGGAATGGTGAGCCACCCTTGAGAACGATGAAAATTCTTCTTGCAAAGTAGAATTATGTTTATTTTTTATCTGTACTTTTGATCCTTGTTGGGTTTTTCCTCCTCAAACGCATATGGAGAAGTCTAAAAGCTCCTCCATTATTTTTTCAAGAGAGATCATGTTTTTAAAAAGTATTTTGCAGAGTTTTAAATTGTTTCTGTCCCTCATGAACCTCAAGTGGGCTCTGTCATGGTTTCGTGAATTGGCTCCAATGTCCTTAGGCCTCTTCTCACACCTCTGTGGTCCTTTTTGTTGCCCTGTTGAAAAAGTTAGTAACTGGTATTTGTATGTTATTTGTGTCCTAAGAATGAGCAAGCTTCAAGGAACCTCTGGTTTCAGCCACCTGGAGGACCAAGAGATGAGAATTATTACATTCTTGCAGTTAATTTTCAGGGAAGGAGTGGTTACTTTGGTATTTAATAATGTTTCAAAATTCAGGAGGTTTCTTTGTAAAACAGGCAAAAGCGTTGTTACACTTACAGTTTTGTAACCTCTAAAACCTTTGTGTATGTTGAAGATGATACTGGGGGGAAGGAATTAATTAGCAAAACTGCAGTCTCATGAAAGGAAAGCCGGGTGTGATATTCCATAGTGAAGTAACTGGGTGATTTTTCATTGATGTTCCTGACAACTGCATGGTAAAGTAATGTGTGCACCCTGAGAGCCAAGTCTTTAAACACTCCTGTGCTGCAGTGGTCTGTGCACAGTCACCTTGGCCAGAGCAGACGTGCAGCCTTTGCTGAGTATCAGAACATCAGTCCCTGTCCCCCTTGTAATCTCTAATATTAACACAGAAGATGCTGCTACAATTACATCCAAAGTACATGCTCCAGGTGACAGTAAAACTCTGCCAGTGCAAGGATGGGCACTGCTGAGGAGCCAGAACCATCCTCTCTTCTCCAAGAGCTGACAAAACTTTCCAGACGCGAGTGTATTGCACTTCAGGGATTCAGAGAGGTTCATTTCCAGGCTGTTTGCAGCCACATTCATTCCTTTGAGTGGATTTAGTGCATTTCCTTCTCTCTTGCCCCTTTTAACAGCCATTGTAGGGATTACCAAGGTAGCAGAGCAGAGAGCCTCCCACCCAGCTGCCACCAGTGCAGGGCAGCACCTGCCTTGGGCAGCAGAAACCAATTCCGCCACCCCAAAAACCTGGATGCAGACTGGGTGCCAGCAAGAGGCACTCTGTGGCAGTTGTGCATCACCCATTCCCACAGATGGAGTCTAAGTCCTCAAATTAATAAAAAAAGACAGCTTTCCCCCAATCCTCTCCCCTTCCAGTGCTGTCTCAAACAAAATGTGAACATTGCCCTCAGTATCTGGATTGCTAAATCAGGCTTTGTGGTTTCTCTGTTCCAAGACCCTGCCATGGCCCCTGTCTATGTAGCATTTCCCTTTCTTTACACATGGATGATCTCTTTGGGGACACCCAAAGAAGCCCCCAGCCCCAAATGCAACTGCCAGAGCTCTCTGTGCCCCCAGGCCTGCCCTGTCTCTCCTGCTCATGAGCTGGGGAAGGCATTCGCTGCAAGTTCCCATGGTCCTTGTGTGACTGGTGGCTGGAAAGGTGCAATATTCCATTGCAGGATCTCCCCATGGGAATTGGAGCATGTGGTGTCAGAGCCAATTGGGTTTGCCTGTCTCCCTCCTCCTCCTCCTCTCTCTTCCAGTTTCAGAAAGCAGCCCTAATTTTTGCTGTCCACCCTGGTGGGAGCCACCCATGAGGATGAAGTCCTTGTGAGTGGCATAGAAATTGCACAGTATCCAACCTGTGCACCCAGTGAGGAGGAAACAGGCCCTCCAAAGCCTTGCTCTCACATGTAGCTTTTTGACTTTTTCCCACCTAAAAGTGTTTCCTTAGCCTCCATCCCACCCTGGCTCTGGTGTGCACCAGCCCAGCACCGCTGAGAGCACACGGCTCAGTGGCAGCCTAAGCCCTGCGCCTTCCCAGGGAGCTGCCAATATTGCACCTTTCTCACAGAGCAAAATGTCCAGATGTTACAGCGTTTGTCCTCAGCGAGGGACTCATCTCGCCAGTTTTTATCTGGTGTTGCTGAATGTAAAAGTTTGTTGAAAGTGTTTGATACGGTGGTGAACTTGAGATGCAGTATCCGTTTTGTCAAACCTGCCAAAGGAGGGAAGGCTCAAGTCAAGGCAGCTCTCTCCAGGATGAGGTTGCTCGCTGGATCTGACTTCTGCTTCTTATGACAGGTTATGGATTTGTTTCAATGTCTGTTTCCCTTTTTAAAAAAAAAAAGAAAGAAAAACACAAAAAAAACCCCGCCAATTTTTCCAACCAAAGCCATGTGATCCCAAAGCAAATACCTCCTGCTTCTGCCCATGCTGCACTGTTCCAAAATTTGCAGGCAATTTTTTGCATGACTGTTTTTCATCATTTGTACAGAACAAATAATGGAAAGTGAAGTAATTTCACTTAATTTCCATAAAAATAGTTGATTATAGATGTGTTTCATATGGAAAATATGTACCTGACCCAGAGGGGTTAGGAGCTGCTACTATTAATTAGCTTGAAGAACAAAGCATGGTCCTCTCCCTGGAGGGGAACAAATCCAGTCTCCCTGTTCTCAGGGTATTTACAGTTTTACTGTTTAAAAAACGCGAGGGGTTCCCGACCTTTATGGTGAGAACCATCACAGCAGAGGAGCCCCACGCCCAGCTCAGGATCCCCTCTGAGCCTCGGGGTGGCTCTCCTGACTGCAGTGGAGATGCCACAGCATCCAATCCGTGCCCTGGCAGGGGTGTCCTGCCCGAGCAGATCTGCTCCCTGTGCCTCACAGGGCGCTTGGATGCTGAGCTGCAGTGCCACCAGGACACACAGCCGGTCACTGAGCTGCAGTGCCACCAGGACACACAGCTGGTCACCGAGCTGCAGTGCCACCAGGACACACAGC
>JAHLSL010000018.1:11993013-12059836 GCA_025920805.1 Petroica traversi | reverse complement strand
GGACACACAGCTGGTCACTGAGCTGCAGTGCCACCAGGACACACAGCCGGTCACCGAGCTGCAGTGCCACCAGGACACACGGTCACCACGGCACAGGGCACCAGCTGGTGGCTTTGGGAATCGTTGGACTTGACCTCAGCCCTTGGCCAGGCTTTGACTTGTAGAAAGGATACTGCATCTTCCTGTGTAAACTCCTGCTGCCACTGTTGTTCCCCTCACCCGTCTGCCTCGGGGTGCAGGCAGCAGGGTGGATGATGGCCTGTTGGCCAGGGGAGGCTGGGAGGGCATCTAGCCATGGTTTCTACTGTCAATACAATTTTGCACAAGAGTTCTTTGAAGTGAGGTTTTCAACACTAATATCTTAAATGCACAACTGTGAATTATATCTTTTACACTCCTGTTGGTTGAATTTCCTTTAAACGAAATGAACCTGAATCTGTTGTAACTATGATTTATTTTTTTTTAATTCTGTGTATTGCCAAATCTTTGTAAAGAGTGAAGGAATGTTCTTGCTTTCCAGTGAGAATCTTTCTCCAAATGAGACTGACTCTGGTGATGTGGAGATCATATGAAGCACGTTAGTTCTGAGAGGAGAGGGGCTCAGTGTGGGCTTAGCAAACCAGCCTCAGCCGCTCTGTGCCGCAAGCTCAGACCCTCCGGAGTTTACAAATTGCTTGTTGTTTCATTCCCAGCTTGTCCAATCCCTGAAATCCTGGTGCAGCTGAAGACTGCTGCCCTGGAGGAGCTCTGGATGGGTTATCCCACAGTGGGATGAGGAATGCTGGCAGGGTGTCTGGGCTGGCTGGTGGGCAGGGGCCCCGAGGCTGGCATGGCAGGGAAAGGTGCTTCCCCCATCCAGATGCACCAGGAGAGGAAGCTCCACAGGGCAGATCCTTCTGCTCACCACTTCTGCTCCAAACCTATGTCGTGTATAATTCCCTCTCACACTCTTTTTGCCCCTGTAAGCTCCTGCTCCAGACTGAGCAGGAATGGGATGATGCTGAGACCTGTGCGGGGGCTGCTGGAGGTGTGCAGTTCTTGGGCCTGTTGGAAGAGGGCTCAGCTACTCATTCACATTGGGCTTGCTTTTCTGTTTCTCCTCTCTTCTCCTGGACTTACTCCCGTTTTCCTCAGGCTTTTTTGTTTGTTTTTCTTCTTTTCTTTAAGTGCCTTTTTGTGTGGGTGGAGCTGGCAAGAGTAGGAGTCTCAGGATATGGCCCTTTGCACTCAGACCTGGAGAAAGCTCAGGGGCAGCAGGGCCAGTTGCCCCAATGGCCCACACACATCACCCTTTGCTGCTTCTCAGCCTTCAGGGCCCAGCTCAGATGAGGATGAGATTTGGCACTGGTGATGTCAGGCTCTGGTTCAAATGAGCTCAAAGAAAACCAAAGAGGTTTGTGTGAGGGGCTGTTTGGGCAGCAGTGGTGCTTCCTGTGATCTCTGCAGAGCTCAGCCAAGGGATGTGGGGGTGCTGATGGCAAAGAGCAGCCCTTTCTCCTCACGAGCATCCTGCGTAAGTATCCTACATGATGGAGAACACAGCCACATTCTCCAGGACCCCTTGGAACATGCATCTTCCTTGTGCAGAATTACATTCTCTATAGAAATCATTCCCACATGAAAGATGTACCATATTTTATACAATATCTAATACACACATCTGTGGTTCTAAATCTAGTACCTGTGTACCAATTGTCAATTACCCAGTGCCTGGATTACCAATAGAAAACTGTGGCTGGGGGTGGGGAAGGATGCTGCAGAATACCTCTTGTAATGCTGACTTGAGACTTCATCCCAAAGGTGTTCACCCAGCATTGAGGGGTCCCTGTGTCCACGCTGTGCCCTTCCCAAGGCAGGAGCCCTGGCTGTGGTGTAAAGCCCCAGATGTGCTGCCCACCTCACCACCTGGCTCTACACTGGGGCTCTACAAAGACCCAAAGAAGTACCTGTTCCCTGGATACTGAGGGTTGGTTTGGCCCAGCAGTGAAATGATGAGCTTAACCAACACAATGGGGCATCTTCCCGTGGCACAGATGGGAGAGCCTTTGTCTGACTCAGCCAGCACTGGGGACAGGCTCTGCACCACAGGCTGGGCTGGGCGGCCACCCCATCCCTGCATTGCTGTTACACTTGGTCTGCAGGTCTCTTTTTGTTGTTATGTCTCTGGTGATTCTGGCCTCGCTGCCGTGTGTGAGCTGCACAGGAGACCTGGACGTCTATGGCTTTCTGCAGAGCCCCCTCAGCAATCCTGCTTGGTATCTTGCTTTTGTCCTGGAGCCTGGCTTCATGCTGGGTTGTGTTGCTCTGGGGCCAGTCTCAGGGCTGCATCCAGATGAGGAGATGCTGTTGCTGTGAGTCCAAGGCGGTACAGTTGAGCTTTTCCATCTGATGTGTGTGTATTTTCCTGAGCTGCAGGGATGGGACAGGGTTGCTGAAAAGCTGCCTTCAGCCAGTAGCATGGTACAGGTGGCAGATGGAGTAGTTTCATAGGTTGGTAGCACTGAATTCAGTCAAAGTGATGTTTTCTTCTTGTTATCCTGAGGTGAGACCCTAGAGCGGTTCTTCACTTTGGAAATACGGTACTCAAATCTGCTGGTCTTCTGTCTCCAGCTGAAAACATCATTCTCCTCTCAGGTTTTGCCTTTGGGCTCTTCTTTCCCCTGAGCAGGGCTGATCACTAGGATCCTGCAGCGGATGGTGCCCTGGGTCTTGCTCCTCCAGTGCAGATTTCTGGCTAAGAAAGTGCTTGATGTTTGGTCTTCCCCCAGAAGCAGAGGTTTGTCTGGACTTGACAGAAGTGTCCTGCCATGGAACTGGGCTGGAGGTTTGTCAGCTCTTGAGAGCCTGAAACACGCAAAGGCTGCAGGTGGCTCCAGTGCTCCAAGGCTGGATTTGATTTCTTTGTGTGGCAGTTGGTTGGTAGCAGGATTTGTTGGGGAGGAAGGGCTTGTCCCAGCATTTGGTGCTTGGTGTAGCAGTCTTGCATCCCTTCTCAACTGTTTGCTGATCACAGAGCTTTATAATAGGAGGTGGTGTTTTATCCTCTGGGCATCACTGTTGAACCAAATCCTTCCAAATACAAGTGAGAAAGTAGTTGGTGTCAGCAGCTGGAAGTGCCAATATGGAATGCATGTCCCAAAGATCACTGTGGGAAGGTGAGGGGTTCCTGATGAGCTCCTCTTCTCAGAGGTGACAGACTGGCTGGGCCTAGATCAGCTCTGGTGTCTTTCCTGCTTTAAGATCTCAGGTCCAGCAGGCTGGGCTGGGCTGGGCTGGTGGGTTTTCACCCAGGGTACCTGCTCTGTCCTTCTGCATTCTGCTGGCTTGGATTCAGCAGCGTGGCTTCTGTGACAGCTGTGCTCACATCGGCCTCAGCTGCTCCTCTGCTGGGCTTTAGCTGAGTGTTCAGGGAAGGTGAGAAGGAGGGGCAGCAGTCAGGAATGGGTGCTGGGGCCATTCTGTCTTCATGTCTCACACTAAGGTAGGAGATGCTGCTCAAGGGACTGACTCTGCCTTCCTCGGAGACCACATGGAATTTGGAGAATGAAAAGCCACCAGGACCCCAGCAGCAGTGCTGCAGTCCCATTTGATCCATGTTCTCCTGAGCTCAAGGGTGGCTTATGAGCAGTTCAAGGTCAGGCCCTGCTGAGGGAGCTCGGAGCTCTTGGCTTATTTTTTCTCCAGCAGAGCCAGCTGTGACTCCTGAATCACCAGGCAAGTGCCTGGATGCCAAACAGAGTGAATCTGAAACCCCAAATACTTGAGATGTGTTCCTGGAAGCCATGAGCAGCTGGTGCTCAGCAGCCAGAGGTCTCACACCAAACCTCTCTCCTTCCTGGCTGCCCCGAGCCCTGTCCTGGTTGCTGATGGTCCGGCCATGGTCCCCCATTCTGGAGTGTGGTGGCTCTCCCTTCACAGTGCATTTTCCTGGCTGTCTGATCCCACTCCAGCCAGCTCTTCCCTGTGTCTTATTTGCCATCGTATGTGGTCTTTGCAAATTGTATCATATTGTACATGACTTCGGGTTTCCAGAGTTGTAGTATTCTGACTACAGTATTTCCGTGTGTGTACATAAACCTGAATAAGCACAACTGAAATCCTGAATGAAGTGTATACGTTTCATATACTGATTGTCATACGAATTAATTTTATAATTATTCCAATTTTGTTGTAGATTTCCAATCTTTCCTATTTATTTTGTACCAGATTTATTTGTATATTTTGTGATTTTGTTTTAAAGCATTTTGTTTATTTCTATTCTTTTTAGATAAATGATGATTTTTTTTTTCTGTTGAACATTCCAGTTTATGCATTTTTCCCTCCTCTATGCTCCCCCCTCATTTCCAAGGGACAGATTTCGGCATGTGGGTGGTGGGGCTGATGTCTGTGATCTCTTACCCAGATCTCTGCTTCTGGCACATTTAACAATCTTTAATCTCCACTTCAGCTGCCAAGAGCCACAGAGAAGCTGGATCTTGCTCCTTTAGAACCAGGTGTTGCTCTTCACTTTGGTGGGTCTGGGCCCGTAAGTCCTCAAGCTGGGGAGGGCTGTGCTGGTGGTTTTGCTGATCAGGGGCTGGCTGGGAAGCTGGTGGCAATGGCAAGCAGCTGACTTTTTGAAGTTCCCTCAAGGGCGAGGGTCTTTTTCTTTGAGTAATAAAAACCCCTTATTTACAACCTGCTCTCCACAGGCCCTGTTTGTCTCTAAGTGCAGATGCTGTCTGTCTGTAGCGCGTGTTCCTGCCAGGCGGGGCTGGGGGTCTCCAGTGAGGGATGAGCCTGGGGACAGCAGCTGCTCCGTGGGATGGGAGAAGTTGGTGCAGTGAGTTGTTCATCCCCCTGCACTTGGGTGCTGCTGCCTTTCCCCTCACGTTGGGACTTTGGCAGTGGAGCTGTGTGGAGCCTACAGAGACGTTTCTGAGCAGGAGAGCGAGCTTGTGCTTGGTTCCTTGCTCACCTTCACTTCCAGCTCACACTGGTGGAGGAGCTGCCCCTTTCCTGTGTGTCAGATCCAGCCCTGCCATGTGCCCATATTGTGCTTCTGCCATCCCTCAGCCCCTCTCCTCCTCGCAGCTGTTCCCCCCAGCTACTCTCCGTGCACCCACCTTTCCTCCATGCTCAGCTCTTGAGCTGCCAAACCCTGGGTTAGCAAGTTGGGCAGCAGCTGCCCAAACCTTGTGGGGATTTTTGCTGCCCCCAGTGCAGCCTCTGTGCTGCAGGATGGCCCCATTCCTCTGGACCTTGCTCCCCCATGTTGTATCAGCAGGACAGGGACAGTGGCAGGTCCTTGAGGGCTCCTGCACCCCTGTGTGTGCCTGTGCCTGGCAGCCTGTGGAGGATGGTGGGATGCTACAAGCATGACCTAAGTGGAATGGTTGTGGAGGCCAACTTCAGGGTTGGCTCTGGTGGTAATGAGCAGCAGAAAGGACAGGCAGGATAGAGAGAGCCCAGGACTTCTGGAAGGGAGGGTGTAAGAGGCCAGATCCCTTCAGGGGGGCGGGATGGGTTTTGGCTGCTCAGGTCCAAGGCCTCACTGCAGAAGAGAGTGGGAGCAGTGCCCAAAGCTGAACCAGGGCTCTGTGTCCTCAAGGCTCCAGCAGTACCTCCTGTCATGGCCAGGCTCTGCAGCCCAGTGGCCCCCAGGGCTGATCTCCTGGAGGGAAAGCACCCTTGTGCAGGGCCGGGGTGGATCGGTGGCTCTGCAGTTACAGAATTTCTTTTTCCATGTTTGCTGCACTGGGGCTCCATGCTGGGTTGGAATGGCTGCTGCTCAGGGACTGGCACAGAGCTTTGCACCCCCCATCATGGTCAGGCATGTCCTGATACCGAGCTGCAGCTGGGCCTTGCTCTGCTGAGTGAGGAGGTGGCGTAAAGGAGGAGGAGCTGGGAGCAGAGTCATCAGACTCTGACCTGGTCAGAAGTGGCAGTGCCCAACACGGGATGTCTGCAGGGCTGTGGTTAAGGGCAGTGAGCCTTGGGCTCCTGTCTCTCGTAGGGTTTGGTTTGTGCAGCCCCTGTGAGCCCCTTCTGGGGACAGATGTGTGGTGGTGGGGAAAGTGAGAGAAACCAGAAATCACGTCAGGGAGAGCTCGGGGCAGGGGGTGAGGGCTGTTCCCCCCACGCTCACCTTGCTTCCACCAGGCTTTTGCTGCAGGAGAGAATACTGTTGGTGGGCATAAGCAAAGCTGTCCCTGGGCTGGGGGTTGCAGGGAGAACAGCAGGAACTTTCCCTGAGGCTCTGCAGTGATTGGAGACACAGGTACTGCCAGGCTTCTGGAAGTGGCAGCTGCTGCAGATCAGCCATGGGCAGCTGCCTGAGGAAGGTGTGGGCTGGAAACTTGGGCTGTGACCATGGATCCCGTGCCAGCCAGGGCAAGAAGCTTCGCCCTGGCTCTTGGTTCATGGGTTACCACAACTTCATGGTGGAGCCAGCACAGGATGCACTGGATGGTACAAGGCTGGGCAGTGCCTGGGTCCCTGTCAGACTTTGCCCGACATTTTCCCACCATGAAGTGAGGGTCAAATACTTTCCATTGCTCCAGCCTTGAAGACTCTTCTCCCCATCTCAGTCAGAAATAGCCCTGGGCTGGGAGTGAGCTATTTGTGGTGACCGATTGGGAAGGAGGAATGCATGGAGCTCCCCAGACCTCCCTTTCTGCAGCCACATGCCTCCCCCAGCTGCTGAGCTAAAGCTTAAAAAATTCAAGTAGCTATACTTGGAGAAACAAAGTTTAAACATAGCAGACCCCAGCATGGCCTTTGGTGAAAGGGCTGGGGAACGGCTCCCTGGAACCCTTCCTGCAGCCAGCCACACTGTGGGTACATTTGCTCCTCCCCAGACCCCAAAACGGAGGTGTCAGGGACCCAGCTCTGGAGTTTTCAGCAATCCCAAAGTGGCAGGTGTTGAGTGTTGGCCACCAGCTGTTGCATTTAGTGTTGATTTCTGTCTGGGACTTTGGGCCCTGGTACTGAATACCCTTCTGTAGTGGTGCTGATGGGGGAACCTCCTCAGGTCTGGTTTGTTTGTAGGGGGGTTGAGCTCAGCAGTGCCTGGGGCTGCCTGTCTTAGCTGGGCACAGCCTTGGGTGGCTGTGTGGCAGCACTGGCCTTCCCTGGGTATTCTTGTTTATTTAAGCAGGTTTGCAGCTCCTGGTGAGCACAGGCTGTGCTGTGCCCTGGTGCCTCCCTGGGCATGTGTCTTGCAGGGGCAGAAGGGCGGGAAGTGGTCCTTGGTAACATCTGTGAGAAACAGCCCTGGCACAACAAAGTGTTGGAGGTAGTGGCAGTGCAGGGATGTTCCCCTTCCCACCATGGAAAAGCCCCTCCTTACTCTCTGTGTCCAAGACAAAATGTTTCTCTGCCCTCCCCATCCCTTCCTGGCTGATGCAGATGATGATGACAGAAGCCTCGTGCCCCACCATTGCTTCCTGGGGGAATGTGAGGACCAGGCGTGCATTTACTGCCACTGCTCCTCAGTGCTTCACATGACCAATTCCCAAAGATGCTCTCACTCTTCCCCAGTCACCCATCCTGCTGGGACCCCACAGACCAACCCCATCTCTTCCAGCCAACTCCAGCACAGCCCTCATCATCTCAGCAACACACCACAAAGCACCAGGCATTTCTTAGAAACATCATCATTTATTGACTTGAACAACTGCCACTAGAGCAGCATTTTCCTGCTCAGTTGTTGGTGGTATGGTTTTTCTTATTTTCTACTAAGGTACTTTAAAATGAAAAAAAAAATTAAATGAGTTTATGGTACTGAAACAACAGTCAAATTCATTACAAGAGGGCCCTCGTTGTAATCCCTTTGCAGCGAACGGCAGAGGCTGGAGTAAGGGAGGCTGCACCCACGACTCAGAGGAAAACCACAGGCACTGCTGCCCAGCTGTGCCAGCTCCGTGCCTTCCCTGGGCTGACTTTAGGCACAAGGACCACCTGCCCATCCCTGGGCCACCCCGGTCCCACACAGCAGCCGTCACCCTCCCTGGCCAGGGACGCAGCCTTGCCCATCACAGCCGGGATGAGGCTCCGCTTGCTCCGCACCAGACCAAAGACCAGGGCAGCTGCCGGAGCTTCCTGCTCCCTCCTGGGGCTGGCCCTGGGGCTTGTGCTGTTTCCTAGTTTAGGGCAGGCCCACGTGGTCCGCAGCATCCTGGCACAACAGGCCCTTTCACTCCAGATGGAGGCTGGGGTTGGTTTTGGGATGCTTCACTTAAAGTTGAGAGGACAGAAAGGTCAGGAGGAACACAGAGTAATTAATATAATGCTAAAGCAGCAGCTTCAAGCTCCTGGGTTAATATTTACTGCTGAAACTGGAGGAGTTGAGAACAGAGTGTGCAGCTCAGCTGTTTGAGAAATGCCCTGGAAATTATGCATAGCATGCCCATGGTGAGAGAGCTGGGAGACACTGGGAGAGGGTAACAAGCAGCTACAAGGTGAAACGTGTATGGCAGCAGATGTGCAAGAGCTGGAATCTCACTGCCATCCATGATGGCTGGAGGAGTCAAACCACTTACACAGAGAAACTCACACTAACAGAAGGTAAACTGGGTGCTGGAAGGCACAGCAACACCCTGGCTAACATGGGGAGGGTGGATTATGTAACCCAGGAGCAGAGGGTTAAGGGCAGCAACCTAATGGGCAGCAGGATTTGGATAATTTTGTCTCCTGCAGGGCCCAGCACATCCCTTCTGTCTCCACAGAGAATGTAACAAATGCCAGAAACCGTTCACAGGACACTGTTCAAATGAAAACCAAATGAAACACATCATGGGAAAGGGAGAAACATGCAGCATCCCAAAGTGTAGTGGGAATAGCATGACAGCACAGGCGGGCAGTCCAATCCGAATGCACCACCCAGTTAGAACCCATCAGCTTTTTGAACCGTCTGCAAAACTGAAAACAAGGGTCTCCTCCTAATTAGTGTTAATTTGTTAGAAGTTTCCAAATACTTTCAAAATGTGCCTTTGCAAGAATCACACCCCCCAACCCATCACCCCAAGGGCCCCAACAACAGAATCCATTCCTGATCACTGCTAGTCATGGTTTATCTTCAGAAAGACTTAGGTTTTTCCTTCTTATTCCTCTTCCTCCTCTTCTTCCTCCTCTTCTTCATCGTCATCTTCATCGTGGCAATGTGTGATTTCCTGAGGTGCCTGGGGGAAGAGGTTGGGCGGTTTGATCTCACTGATGGAACGGGTCAGCTGGTGCCGCTTGTAGTCGGAATCTTTGAAATCCACCGAGGTGCGGTTGCGCGTGGCCATCGGAGACTCCTTCTCATTGATGTCGACGTGCGTGTGCTCTACTGTGGACTCGTGTGGCATCTGCACATGGAACAGAGAGAGGAGGTGACAGGGGGTGTCCCAGTCCCAGGCTGCCTCCCTGAGACACAGGGAGAGCAAACCCCAGCACACGATCATTTGGTCTACAGCCTTTCAAATGCCACCAAACCCTCCAAGGTGCTGTTGTGTCTTGTGAAGTGATAACCAACACAAGCACGGGCACCTGTGGGAGCTCTGCCCACCTTGGATTGCAACTCACCAGGACGTGGGCGGCTCTGAAGAGGTAGCTGAAGGGGTAGTAGAGGAGGTTGATGAAGGAGGCTGCATAGAGGTCAGCGTAGCGCATCACCTGGCTGGCAAACAGCGTCTGCCGGGAGCCGCTGCGGAAGAGGCTCCCCATCATCCCGTAGCACATATCCATGTCGTGGGTCACTTTCTACGGGGAAAGGACGGGTTAGATCCTGGGCCAGGCAGGCAGCACCTCAGAGCCACAACACTGAGCGCCCTGAGGGCTGGGGGCTATGTGAGACCTGCAAGGACCTCCAACAAGGCTTTCTGTGATTGTATCCCGTGGCATCAGGGCACAGCTGAGCCCCAGGTAACAGAAGGAAAGGTGGCAGCAGGCTCAGGGCCAGCACTGCCCTAGGCTGGCACCCCAGGGCTGGCTGAACCAGAGGCCACAGCCCCTCTGAGCCTGTGTGCCAATGCCATGTGCTGCAGCAGTGGGCACCCTCAGCCAGTGCTGCTGCGGGCATGAGGAAAGGGACCCCATTCCAGACCAGGCTGCCTTTCAGGAGTGCCAGTGACACCAGTGAGCTGAGACAAAGTGTCTTTGCCAAGCCTGCTGTGCCCACCCAAAGGCAGAGCAAAGCATTTCAGGACTGAGCAGTAGGGTTGGGTTGTTAAGCCCTTTGGGATCCAGAAGGATGAAAAGGGATTTTGATGATTGGTACCTTAATGCGTCTCTGGATGGAGCTGATGTCGGGGCGTTCATTGCTGCTACTGTCCAGATGCCTAGTTACAGGCGAGAAGGTAAATACATGGTGTGAAAAGTCTTTCAGAACCAGATGCTGTGGGATGGGGCTGGGGGAGGGAGGCTGGTCTGGAGGGGAAGGTTGGTCCCGTGGGCAAAGCCACTAACCCAACCCCAAGGATTTGTCATTGCCACTCGTTAGCCGGGAGAGGCAGCAGGAAAGTTGTCACTGTTTGAACACTCACTTGTACAGCTCGGCCAAGAAAATGTCCAGACTCTGCAGCTCTTCAAAAAGGGCTGGAAAATTCCGGAAAAGAAAGGGGAAATGGGTAAGTTTAAAGTGTTGAAATGAAAAGTGCTGGAAGTGGACCCACTCCCCTGCCCACTCCCCAGCAAAGGGACACTGGAGCAGCGACACTGGAGGCATCTCCTGGCCTCCAGGCAGGGAGAGGAGTCAATCACACTCTGTGCCATTGGCCCTTTTGTTTTCGAGGCTGAACCTTTGCAGCTCTCACCAAAGCCTTCCAACCAGCCATGGGGCAACTTGCATAATCCCCAGCCCTATTTACACACCAAAGGGCAAACCTGGGAGAAAAGCAGGAGCGCTGGAGGATGGGAAACACACAGCACTTTGGCGGCAGAGCAGCAGAGGGAGTGGGAGGAACGAGGAGGAAGCAGCTGGTGAATAGGGACTCCCTGCAGATGGGAGAGCAGTCATGGCTCAGGCATTACAGGGAGAATAACCCAGGTCTTGTCAGATATTTTTAAACACAGAAGCCACGGCTCTGTATGTGCAGAAGGGGAGGATGTTCTGGGGTTATAGATGAAAAACAACTCAACCCCACCCAGCTGCAGCTTCTCCTGTGGCCAAGGCAGCCCTTGGCTGATTACACACAATAGCCTGGGAAAGAGCACAGGAAAAACCTGGGACCCCAAGGTCAGCCCATAGAGAGGCACCCCAGCTCCTGCCACCAGCATCCAGACCCAGGGAAAAGGGCCAAAAGGAAAAGTGGCAAGCCAGGGTGATCTCTCCCCTGCACCCCTAAGCCCTGGCGATGTCAGGGGTGCAGCATCAGACAAGCAAGAGCAAAGCCTGGCCAGGGGCTTGCCCGGCTCCTGACCGCTTTTGTCTGTCCAGACGTGCAGCTCCTGCGCCAGCTCGGGGATCACCAGGAAGGTCCGCCAGCCCTGGCGTTTCTTGGATTTGAGGATGTCTCCAAAGATATGGTCTCCGATGTACAAGATATCCTTCCCTTTGGCCCCCAGCAGGTCACACACTGTGTCCGAAGAGCCTGAGAGAAGAGTGGCGTGGCTCAGAACAGTGAGCCAACACAGGTGCATTTTCCTCCCAGAAACCTCCACTGCTTGACCAAGGCTGCCATGGACACTGCTCACCTCCCTGGGAGTTCACCCAGGGGCAGCTTTGCCCATGCACACCCTACATGAACAGAGGCTGTGCTGCCTCCCCCACCCATGTGAGAGTAATGGAGCCCTGGGAGTCACAGACAGCTCTGTATCCACCCTGGCTTGGTGGAACCTTCCAAGCATGGTCACGCTGGTGGCAGCACCTTTAAGTACAGCTGGGGACACTGCACTGGGCCAGCTGCAGCCACCCCTCCAACACAAGCCCTTCAGGTGTCTCCCAGCCCCTCTCTGGTGAGGAAGAAAAGGACATTTGAGGAGGAATCCATCTCTTCCTCACACTATGCAGCTCTGATCACGGAGAGCATCTGGTGCAGTGTGCAGAGGGCACAATACAATGTGCTTTGAGAAGCACAACCTTGCCTGGCACAAGTCCTCTCACAGCTGGAGTGGCTGAAGGCCATGTCAGAGCCACGCCACGGAACAAAAAGGATTCCTGCCTCACCTCCTGAGTACACAATGCCGTGCTGCAGTGGGCCTGTGTAGGTACCAATCTTCAGCTTCCCGGTCACCTGTGGAATGAGGTGTTGTGTTAGTGCTGTACAGCTGATGGTCTGGATCTTTCTTATATTGATACTTCACTCTTTGTCTCTCTCTGTCTGTCTCACTCCCAAGCAGCCCAGAGCTGGCTTTCCTATAGCTGCAAGATGTTAGAGAAGCCAGCAAAGCCTTGAGGTGATGGGGTTGCTCAGGAATCACTAAGAGGAAACTCCAGCCACAATCTCTAGGGTAGGTCCTGTCCAAACACTGCATTGCCCATTGTCAGTGAGAGATGCCATACAGGAGGTGCAGGAGCCCCTCCAGCCACGGAGGTACCCTCCCCTGAGCACTCACCGTGTCCACCTGCCGCAACACGGTGCCTTCCCCAAAGAAGAGGGGTTTTCGTGCATCCACCAGGATCAGGTCAAAGTAGGACTGCCATGGTCGATGGGCACTCCCAGGCTACAAAGGCAAAAACAAATCCCAGGATCAGGCATAACACAAAAAAAACCCACAGGGAGTTTAACTGGAGTGTCACTGTCCATAGCCATAACCCTGGGACATTGCTGGTCCCTCAAAATCCCTTAGCTCATGCCTCCCATGGGACAATGCTGGGTTGCCAGCACCATCTCCTAAAGCAATCCCCTTTTGCCATAAGCCCATCCCATCCCAGTCCTAGCAGTGGAGGCTGAGGATGTGGTGGGAGACAGGAGAACAGCACTGAACATCCCTGTCAGGGCACAGCTGCCGTGTAAAAAGATGCTGTAAATGACACCCTGCCACTGTTCCTGAAGGTGACATCCCATGCAGATCCAGACACATGCAACTCCACGGCTTCAGCTTGCAAGACCATGCTGGTACTTTTGCCAAGAGTGGGAAAATGCCTGGATTATATTCCACAGAGCATGGCTTTGAATCCCAGCTCTGCCCAAAGGATACCAAGCCCTTTCTGCTCCATGTTTCTGCACTTTGTGAGATCAAGACCACATCAAGGGGCTTCTTTAGCTAGCAGTTGTGGTGAGTTTCTATGCTCTCAAAATTTCCCCCTTGGCTGCCTTTTGCCTTTAAAGCACTGTGAGAACACATCTTTTGAGCAAGAGATAGCTTCTCACTGGGAGACTGAAAGAGCAATATAAATTCTTATCATAAGCCTTTCTCCAAAAGTTACAGGGCTGAGTTTTGACCTCAGAAAAACAGAAAAAAAACATGACTAAAACTTTTGGAGTTACAATAATCAAGGCACAATCAGCCATAAACTTTTCTGCTATTTTATAAAACTCTTTCCTTTCCATCATGTTTTTTTTTAACAACATCCAAACCATTGTGCATTATTTCTAAGAAACCTGGCTACAAAATGCCACAGTTGAAATGTTTTACACTGAAATAATGTTATCATTACCACAGATTATCATTTGAGACCAGATGATGCCCCTTTTCTCTCTGTTATATTGTATTTGCTTTGATCCCATTCAAACAGGACACAAAACAGCAAGTGTATTTTAACCAGATTAAAGCTACTAATCCCATGCAGCCAATGAAGAAGGATTAAAATGCTTTCCAGCTACACAGATAATTAGGCACATCAGTGTCTACTGCAACTGCAGTCCAGAATTCACATACCTTTGGACCATGTGGAAAGTCAAACAAGTAAGTCATAATTTTCTAAAAGAGAAAAAGATAGTATTCAAAATTGTGCTTTTAAATATGCATTTGTGTAGTTTATAAATGCATACTTTTCTGATTTTAACTTTTCAGATTACAGAATTTTATTTTCAGAATTTACATAGAAGTCAGCATGAGATTTGGGGACAAAATTAATGGAACAGGACAATGATAGGAATCAAACCAGTAGTTTTTATAATCAAGTAACACAGCTGCCTCAGGAAACTGCACACTGCTTCAGGTATATCTTGGAACGCTTTAAAATGGCATATAAATCTTTAGATTAGCAGTGTTGCAACATCCTGAAATTCACCTGGAGTTGGAAGTAACCATGTTTATTTCTCAGCTTAGCAGACAGCCCGTTCTGTGTCTCAGACCTCTGCAGGACCTTAGTTTGGTGACCTGTCCATACTCAGACTATCTACCTCACTTGAAAAGGAAAGTCTGCATTGTTAAGGATGTTAAAATCTAAAACTGAGTATCACTTTTCCATACAGCCTTTTAATTGCTGAGGAACTGAGTGAGGCACTGAGGGACTTAAAGCCAGGCCTTTACTAGCTCGGTGCCAGAACCAGGACTAAAAAAGGTGACTCAAGACTCAATCTGCGTCCACCACTAACCCATCCTACACACAGGCTGGAAAACACATGATTGTCCACCAGAAGATGTCCCACCAAAACCCATCCAAAGTGACTGGCTGGCTTATGCTCATTCCATGCTACACCAGCCCAGCAATTCAAGCAGCACTTACGTCTGTGTATTTGTAGTCGCTGTTTGTGACAAGAAACACCTTCCCCACTTCATTCATGCGGCTGAGCAGCAGTGGCAGCTTCCCCTGGAAGCCAAGGGGAACATCCAAGTCACACACAAAAGTTACAGACATTCATCATGGGAAAAACACTCAACTGTGATCCCACCAGACAAAAAAGAAGGCAAATCAAACCATCGAGCAAGCAAACTCACGTGTTGTGCACTGGCCAGAGCCAGGAAAGCTGCTGGTCCATCCAGGTAACCCCTCCAGAGCACAGCCCAGGGGAGGAAGGCGAGGGGGAAGGGCTCAGCAGGGCTGCAGTGCCTTTGCCAACCACAGTGCCAGGCACCCTGTGCTGCTCCCACCGATCTGCTCCAGCTCCAAGTCCATTCCCGAAATGGGCCCAGAGGCAGGTGAAATCTGAGCTCACGAGCCACACGTTGGAACGCATTATAATTCCAACCTCAAATCAGGGAGAATTTATTCCTGGGGCTATTTTTATTGAATCTGAAATCTCAGTCCATTGCCAAAATAGCTGATTACCTCACTGAACAGATACCTAAGAATTCTGTAGGCATGTAACTAGAAACAAGGTTAACTCCTTTAAAGTGATAATCTACCACAGAGCTCATCTATACTAAAAAATACCTATTCCATAAGTGGTCCTGAAAGGCCCTGCACACTGCAGAGGTGGCAGGAGTAAGGGAACCACTGGAGCTTGCTCAATTAGATGTGCTGAACACATATTTTGGGGTTATCAAGAGACTAGACACTGGTGAGTCTTTCAGGATCTTTCCCTCAGTCCCTCATGGCCAAATGTAACTTTTTCGTTATGTGGCAAAAGAATATGGGTGGTTAAAAAGATGCTTAACTGTTGATTTTTAAAGAGAGGTTTGCTTGGGCAGAAAAACATCGGCAAGGAACACAGTTGCCTTCACCACTGAAAGAAACAACATGAGCTTTGCCAGTGTGTTCACCTTGATAACATTTCCTCTGGCTTTTATATTTTTACGTAAAAACTGTGCACATCAATACAAATTTATGTGGATTACTGGCTCAGAATAAAGGCTGTGTCCAAACTTTCCACTCTGTCTTTGGTTATTACAATAGAAATCACAGCCTTATCTGGTTTGTGGTTTAGTAAAGCAAATCAGCATGTTTATTTCTTGCCTGCTTAGTCAGTACCAAATGTCATACAGAACAAGTAAAGTAACTTCACACTTACATCTTTCACCACGTACTTCTCCAAATTCTCAAGGGTCTTTTCCTTAAGCGATCCCTGAAATAGAAACAACAGAACCCAGTGAGGTCATGGAAACTTATGATGTAAGAGACAACAAAGTAATGCCAACTTTCACACTTTAAAATGCTGTGAAAGTACAAACCAGGGCGAATCTGAACCAGTGACTCTAGAGATGAGAGGCTTTGAGTAGCAGGGACCATCACAAACTCTGTGATCCATCGATTCCCTCACCATGGTAAATAATCCACTTCAACAGCATTTTAACCCTTTCAGAAGGGAATACAATAGAAACAAACAAAAAATAGATTTGCCATACCAAACAAGACAGTTAACGACCTGTCTCCACCACTGACCATAATGCTTTAGTCAAAGGCCAACTCCAACATGTATCACACAACATAAGGAAAGAAAATTAGATTCCTGAGTTCTGCATGGGTAAAAGGACCACCACAAGTATATCTGTGAGCAAAGTTCTCCTGTAATGGTTCTCCATCCCACCCAACAGACTGCTTGAATAAGGGAGAACAAGAAAATCAGGTCCTTAGCCATATGTTAATGCTCACAAAATAATACTCTAAATTTGTGCAAAACTGTGTGCAGAAGATTAAATGCTTCTCTCTGATTAGAGAACAGCTGATCTATTTCTCTCTTTAATGCAGGTACCTTTTAGACAGTGCTAATGTAAACAATTTGCTGTAGAATTCTGCTTTAATAATTAGGACAATGAACAAGTTGTGGACTTGAAGTGCAAACACCCTCATGGCATCACGCTCTAAAACCCATGACTTACAGTACAAAAATGGAATCAGGCACAATAACAAGGAATAGGAAGCCAAGCCAGACATGTTCCCATACTAGGAGGGCAGTTGAGATTGTCACTTTACTCCCATACAACTGCAATCTATTATTTGCTCACTAGGCGGCCAAGCAGGGCCCGGGCCCAGAGGAGGCTGAGAACATCTGAACTCAGGAGTTACAAACCAGCCCCTCCAACCCAGGTACAACCACACACATCCCACAGAGTCCTGGAGTCACCTTGTAATGAACCCAGTCAACAGCATCTCTGACATCCTGGAACATACTCCTGAAGGACATGAAGAGGTCTCCATCCTTAAACCCAGTTTCACAGCTGTGAGGAGACAGAAGAGAGATTTTAGCAGTCAATCACAGCAGGTAAGAAGCACACCATGGAGCAAGACAGCTAAAAATGCTGTTTGGAGCTTGTGTTTTCTTCTTACCATCATGGTTTCTGATCTGCTACTTTACTGCAGCTCAGACTTGAAAGAAGGCTACAACAGGAGTTTAACAGGACCCAGGAACATCTGTGGCTCCACAGCAGTACTACAGCTTTCTGAGACTGTAACTCTTACTTCTCACCCACAGAATTACAAGAAGGTAAAAAGACTGCAGAAAGCTGCAAAAATGCAGTTTGCATTGCAGCATTTTACAGAAGATGAATGGTACTGAGGGAATAAACAGAGTGGTGCTCTTTCTCCCTCTTTCCAGCACTAGAGAAGGGAGCATCATGGAAATCAACTAAATGTGATGCTGCTGAGAGAAGGAACTGCTTCTGTGCTGAACACTGAGAGTTAACATTAGAAATTACAAGATACTCTGGAGGTATCTTTGAGACAGCCATGACAGCTTGCATCAGAAGAAATCAAGAAGGATTACACAGATCTGTATTTATTATGACAGCAATCATCATGTCTCTCCTGAGAAAAAGTACTTCACCTGATGGATTGCCAGCATAAACATCCCCTGCTCCCAGCTGAAATCACATTAAACCTTTGCCTTTCACTCACACATATGCAAAGATGACCCATCACGAGGTGATGAGCAGCATAGCAGCATTCACATTTGCCAGTTCAAAACCACAGCTTGTTTTTATGCTTATATGTTTTTGACAGCAAGGTAAATCCTCGTGCTGCACAAACAGCCTTTTACACCACACTGAGCACTTCACCTCCAAGTGTGCAATATCCTTTATTACAACATGAAGCACTTGTGGTAACTGCCTGAGGAAATTCAGCGTTTCAGTTACCAGTTCAGACACGGCTCCAGTGGACACAGGTTCAAAATTACCTGAATGGTGCCTGTGATCACCCTGTAAGTCCTAGAAGCTGCCCCAAACACCAGTGTCAGTCAGTGTGTTGGTACTGATGTACCCTGTGAAGGAAACCTTCATAACCAGCCTCTGCTGTACACACAGATCAACTTAGCACCACTAAATTACAGGAGGCCTGAGCTTTTCCCCACCAAAACCACTTGAGGGGCCTCCACTGATATTAAGAGCAGCTCCATCTGTGCTGTATTGCTCTTGTATAATATAATAACAATCTTATTGTTCCATCGTCATCTCAAAGTGGAGGGAATACAAACCTCGTGTACCGGTCACAGTTGGTGAAGAAATCCACCAGGCAAGCCAATAGGTAGGTCTCTGCAAGGAAACAGTGAGATTGTAAGACAAGGGTAACACCATAAACAGCAAACTTTAAGCCTTGTGCCCAAAGGAAGAAAGTTCATGTAAAAAAACCTGAACAGAAAAGCAGAGTACAAAATCAGCAAAGCTTTACTGGCTTAAAAGGCACAGAAAGAGCCTGTGCTGGCTCACATTAGACTCACCTGGCAGATTGAATAACGTGTTCAAAATGTAAAACCTATCTGTGTCATCCCTCTGGATAAATTTATTTGGATATTGCTCCCGTGTTTCAGGCCTGAGAATAAATAAAGTGGAGAACAGTGAAACCACAGAACATAATGAGGATAAAATGTGCTGACCTGCAAAACAGAGTTGTAGGGGGTCCACTAAGCCAAGTCTGCTGTGCTTTAATCAACACCCAGCTTCCCCACAGGCACTGCTGGCTGGCACAAGAGCAAAAGTGCATCCAGGGGTGTTCCCTGGGCCATGCTGACTCTGGCAGAGCTGGGACAAAGCCCTCATTGCTGAGTCAGCAAACTGAGCACAGCCCACACAGGGACACAGAGTGGTCCAGAGTCCACAGCTCGACCTTAAGCCCCATGCTGCCAGCTAGGAGGATGCTTTAAATCATCTGCATTTTCTTTGTTTGCTTATCTCAAACTCTCCCCCACTTTCCTTGTGTTGCTCTCCACTCTCCCAGCAGCTCTCAGGCAGGGGTGTGCAGGGCTCTGCTGCAGGAGCCTCGCTAGGGGCCCTCTGCAATTCATCAGCAGGGTGGCAGTGACTGAACTCATATCATTATTCCGGTCTCCTTAATTTCTAGAGCTTCCAAAGATCACTTTAGACTCAAGGAAGAACTTGAGTGCACATATAGGGGCTTTTTTTCTAAATTTTGGAGTCCTGATGCAAGGACTTTGAGGCCTGCAAAAACAAGGTTTGTCACCCTGGGGGCCCTGAGCTTGCCTTGCTGGGACACACCAGGCACATGGCACTGCAGTCCTCTCTGCTTCCCAAAGCATCTTCTATGGGACAAGAAACACAAGCAGCCAGGGAAGCTCCAGGAAATGGCACACAATGCTCACTTCTGACACCCTCAAAGGTCAGAAACACAAAGGGGTAGAACGACCTTGTTCCTACCCCAAGCCAGCTCAGGCCATCAAACTTTCTTAGTAAAGGCAGTGGAGCTGACAGCCTCATGGGGCACAGGTCCTCATGCCATGGTTTTGACTTGACTGACAAGCTGCTGATGTTAAACTCTGCCAGGACAGGTGAACAGCCCCTGGATGATCCCATCAACTCCTCCCCACAGCACATGTTTTTTCATTCCCAGCACACTACGGATGTGCCTGTGGTGGCACAGCTCTTTCCCTTGTAAACATCTGGGCTATTCCTGTACCTGAGACCCTCAATTCATTCCCAGCTAATCCTGGAGCTTCAGGAGCACCAACACAGCATCTGCTGTTAGTGGAGTCCCTGTGACTCCATATACAATGTGTGCCCTGAGGATCATTCACACAATAGAGTGCATTAAGTCAAAAAGAACAGCCAAGAGTCTGCACTCACCCTCTGAGGAAATTAAAGCCATGTGCACATACTAGGAGGTTCCCATAGGCATCAACTTTCAGCAGGTTTCCATAGTGAGTGTCAAACACCAGGCCTCTGTTAAGAAAGCAATTCAGGATATGAAAAGGCAAGTGCATTGAGGTGTGACCATTTTAACAGCAGCCACAACAGGTCTAGAAGAGCTTTGCTCACTTGGCATGGGACATCAGAACAGAGCTGCTATTATGGTGTAGATGGGGTCCCTACTGTCCATTTTAGGTGGCAGCAGGTGAGCAACCAGAGCTGGGGAGAGACACCTGACCTGCTCCCCACTGCCCAAGAATGTTTAACCCGAGGGGCTCAGCTCTGCACCTCCCAGGGGAGCTGTGGGCCTCTTCCACAGGGGCACAAACCTGACACCCCTGAAGGGCTGCAGGGAACAGTGAGGTGTGATAAAGGGATTTCTCTCTGCTTTTTCATGGCTCTGTCACAGACAAAGCCAGATGGGGTGTGAAAAAGTGGCACAAAATGCTTTGGACATTCCCAGTTCTGACTCTGGCAAAACTCTCACTTATCTAGCAGCTTGCATCTGGAGAACTCAGCCTTCTCACAGAGATATCCCTTCTGTCCCCTCTCTGGGATGAAGGTAGTGGATTTAACAGAGCTCTCAGCACAGGTTTGTGAAGGGCTCGATACAGGCAAGGGCTCAGCCAGCAGCAACTCTCAGTGTAAACCACGCTGAGAGGAGGGAAGGAAGGAGGCTGCCAGACTGAAACTGGAACAAACCAATGGACCCTCTGGTCCAGTCTTTTGTAAAGAAACTTCAAAGAAGTCAAAGAAGCAAAATCCAGCAAAGGCACAAGTGGAAAGAATTTAAAGGTGCAGAGTTAGATCAAAAGCTTTGCTCAAAATAAACAATGCCTTTTTTACGTCTTCCACCTAAAGACAAAATGTAGGAATTTAGTAATTCTGCACCATTAACTTAGTGCAAAGTTATGAAATAAAAAAGTTACTGAATCAAATGCTTTGGACATTTGATTGATCTAGACAAGTGAACTGGATTGGTCCCACTTTTATTCTTGTTTACTGTCAGTTTAATTTTCAGGATGTCTTACACTCCAGGAAACCACTAATTAAAATCATTAAAGAAAAAAGTTCTGAGACATCCCAGCAGCCTCTTGGACAGTAAAGGCTCCTACTCCCCCTGATTCTGATTTCACTCCCAATCCAATTGTGTCTCTGCTGTCTTTGCTTTGAAAGGCTATTTTTGGACCATGTTTTCAGTAGGGTTCTTTTATTGCACACTCCCTCTGTGCTGGCAAGGATTCGTGTGTGCAAAGGCCCCCCCACATACTGGACTAGCCTTCTCCCTTCCCCATGATCTGTGGCCAGCCACAGGCTTCACCCACAACTGAAAACCTGGCTCACATGTCACCTGTGAACTTCACAGAACAAATATTCGAAGCCTCAGGCAGGCAGGGTCAGTATCTGTCAGTCATTTACCTGGTAGGGAATGCAGGATCATACACAAAATTGAGCAGCTCATGAGGGTATCCAATGGAAACTAATCTTTCTACGGTCAGGTCAAATCCAAGAGATTCGTATTCAGGGGATTTATACACTGTACCAAGATGAGATTTCAGTTAGAAAATTTGAAAACAGCTAGGGGGTTAAACAAGAAGGCAATTAAAAGTAATGTACCCATTCTCCCTCCTCCCTCCTCCACATACCATTCCCTCCTTCGCTGCCTCGGGTCCCCCAGCCCAGAGCATGGTGGAATTAGCTCCTGCCCCAGGGCTGCAGTAAAAGAGAGCTGCAGTTTGAATTTCAGCAGCAGACTGCACCAGATGAAATACTCATCAGTTATCATAGCTCTCTGCATCAGGAAAAATGTATTTCAAACAGCAGCTCCTCTCCCAGCAGTCCTGTTAGGCAGATGCATGAACACTCCCTGTTCCACCTGCTCCAACTGGGTTTTGGTTTGCTGTGCTTTTGCAAAGCCGATAAAGAAACCAATAAATTGTGGGAACACATGTACTGGAGATTAGAAAATCTGAAATTCATCACTTCTGTGCTACTGTTACTGCTCTGGATACAATCCCAAAGTTTAGTATTGCTCCAGATTTCATCTCAGGGGAATTAATGTTTGCTGCAGACCAAGTTAGCGTGAAGGTAGAGCTGTCAAGTTAACATATGATTTGTTTGTTAATAACACCGTATGGTACTGCAAAAAATCTGTTCGTTATTACCCTTGTGCATCAAAATGCTACTTTTTTAAGCAAGCTCACTGCTCTCACATGTCAGAGGAGCTGGCTCATCTGGGACACACACCTCCCCTTTGCTCCATGCAAAAGAAATGTACTTGTTCAAATAAGCCATTCCTACCATGCGGCCCCTCTTCTTCCTGCAAATGACCTTCCCATGTACTGAAAATGTTACTGTTTAATCAGATCATTAAATTACATCTAAAAGGCAATCAGGACAGATGGGAAATCACAGGGTTTCTCTGGCAGTGTGTTTACGCTCGCTGCATGTCTGCAGAAGCCCAGAAGATAAGGGGCTAATGTGCATGTTTCAAACACTGAGACAGCTGGATAGTCCTGAAGCTGACCAAGGATTGTTGGTAATAACAACCAGGGATTGCTGGTAATAACATGTTGTGAGAAAGAACAGGATGTGGCTGGAGAAGGGGCCTATGTGGAGGTAAGGGCAGCACTTTTCTGGGACAAACATCCTTGTTCTGGCTCCCAAAGATAAGCACAGCACAGCTCAAGTGCAGGAATGAGGTCAAGAACCTAATGGACTGCATGGGGGAGACCAAGACCATCGACCCACTTTCAGAAAGGTCTGGAAGAATGGGGTGCACATGGTAATTTCCATAGAAAGCAAGAGCCCTGTTTTCAAGGTGGGGAAAACTTATCTGTAAAAAGATACCCACACAAAGCACAGGCATGTGTGTTCCCCAGAACACCAGACATGCCATTAGCTGGATCAGTGCTGCTGACAGGACTGGTGATCTCCTTTTCTCACTTTCTTCCTTTCTCTCTCTCTCCCTCTTTTTAATTCATCTCTCTCTCTTCCCTTTTGCTCTAACCCTTTATCCAAACCCCACTGTTGTGTGCTTATACTAGAAGGTCAGGGATTAACATACCAATTTTTATGCCAAGTGTAATTTACTAATAAAACTTTGTAAGCTTTTGTGGATCCCCTGACTTTTGTCATTCCTTTCAACCAGGAGCACATACAATCTTGGATGCTCCCTTCCCCTTAGGAGTGGGATACCATAGTGTTGCTGTCTTAAACTGGTCCTAAGATAAATAAATACAACCTTTAACTGTAATGAGAGTTATCATGGGTTCAATGTGTCCAACTGCCTCAAACATTTGAGTATTTCAAATTGAGCTGAAAATGCACAAGTTACACAGTAAACTCATTAGAAGACAGACTGCTTTTCCTGAGAGAGATCTAACACGTCCAAGAGCCTCACAATATATATTGATACACATTATCTATACTGCCCAGGTAATCACCAGCATATATATGCACTGGGAATGCAGAAGTTCAATCTGAGAGGAGAAAGCAACTATATAAAATACTAATAAATAAATTAATAAAAAAATTAATAAAATTTAAAAGGCAAGGACTTCAGATGAAACAAGACTGTCAGAAGACTGAGATCTCAGTACCCATGACAGAAGGCTCCCGTATCTCTTAATAATCTCAAAAGCACCAGAATCCCAAGAGTTAATTTCTCCCACACAACTAACAGCATTAAAAATGTAATGGCAAACCTGTAATAGTCTTAAACAGATAACTAAAATCAATAAAGCAGTTACCAAAATCTTCAAGCAATATTATATCAATGCCAAACATCACCAACATGATACAACATTCAATGCACGTAGTCTTTTCTGCCCTTTAGGAAGGGAAGGATTGATTGAGCTGTAGAGAGGAATAAGCAATCAAAAAGTACAGCTAATGAAGAAAGCAGTGACTGACAAGGCAATTCTTGGGAGTGAGCTGGAGTTGAGGGAGCAATAGGCAGTTAGGTGATGAACAAAATTGTGAGTGACATCAGAGCATCATCTGGAACAAGGAATTCCTCTGATTCAGGACAGTAAAGGCACTTCCCAGGGAAAACTCTTATAAGTACAGCTACACATATTCTCAGAATGTGAAAGCTCAGCAAAGCTCGCCGTTATGTGAAGCTGACTTCAATCCCCTGCCCTGTCCATGAAGCTGCTGCACTCCTCCTTCTCAGCCTCCTGGGAAACTGATCATGCTACCAACTTAATCCATGAAACATCACTACCAGACAAACCATTTCTCTGAGGAAACCCTGGTCTTCCTGAACTCACCAACCATGGTGATGCTGCCCAGACAAGAACCTGGGCAGGACCACATTGGCATCTCCTCTGGACAAGCAGAAGTGGTTCATCAACAGCTCCAGCAGAGCCTTCCCAGGGAAAGGCTTTCAGAAGAGCAATCTGAGCATCTTTTTAACACTCCACCAGGGAACAGCTGTGTGGGACATGAGGTCAGCTGCTCACAAAATGCCCTCACTCCATTTATTTCTTTCTGTATTTGTCTCTCTGTTTTAGAAAAATCACCATAGACCTCCTTCCAACTTTCTAAGGAAACAAGCTGAAGCACCTTAAGGAAAAAGGCTGAAGAAGAGATATCAACCTCAGCCTTCATCCTCCCAAGTCTCTGCTGAGGCAGTACATTCAATTAATTAGGTTTAATCTAAATGTTTCTTTTGGGGGGACAGTTATTCCCCTTACCTCTCAAGCCCTAGATTTTACCTCCTTGGTGTCTCTTTGAATAAAACTAAACTATTATCTCATTCATGCCTCAGATCCCAACTCTATTTTCTACTACTCCACAATACCTGGAAAATGAGAGCCTTCTCCTTGACACATGAACTAAACAGAGACACAGGAAACAGGACTCGTGAAAGGGACAATAAATGTTCTCTAGTTACCAGCATAATTACTGTTCCAGATAAACTTTCCTTTAATTAGACACACAGCTGGGAAGAGACTGAGAGCTGCCTGAGCCTATCCTGACATCACCCTACACCACAGCACTGGCTGCACCAACTGGAACAAGGCACAACCCCCTGACATTTCTCGTCAGCCTGAGTAACAGGAGCTTCCTCAGGGCAAACAAACCATCCTCCTCCTCAGAGCAAGAATGGACAGGCTGACATTGCTGCAACTCTGGCAGCACATTTAACTGGGGAAGATGCCCCAGTTAAAGGTGTTGCTACATTATTTTAATATTATACTCTGGGCTGGTTGTTCTCCCTCATATCTTCAGGCAGCCGTGAGGAAGCAGACAGAGAGGACAGATCAATACTTTTTTCTGGAGCTGCATGAAGAAAACATGGTTTTAAACTTTGCTGGAATATCCCCTCCCTCAGACCTGGTTGCTGAATCCTGGTACCTCTGATGGAGATAGTTTATGTGTCATGGCAATGCCATGGATTCAGCTATTTGCCATGCAGTGTCTCCTGTGCCCAGGTCCTTCACCCAGGTGAGAAGGGCCCAGTCTTGGAGCACCCCCCAACTCTGTGACAGGGGAGGAGGCAGAGCCACAAACACATTTTCACACTGTCCTTGCCCAACACACAAGGGATGACAGTAAAAACAAAGCACATGCTACAACTTATTCTGATTTCTTTTTCTTACTGCTTGATGGCCATGTCTCTGCCACCAAGCCAAGTCCCCAGCTCCAGAGGAATTGTTATTTTAACAGTCCTGTTTCAACACACACAAATGTTCCAGCAGCACAGGGCAATCAGCACCCAGTGCTCATGGATTATACAACCAAGATGGAAAGAAAACAATTAAAGGTTTTAAAAAAACAGAAGCCATTTGACAGCATCCTAGCTTCCTCTTAATACCAACACTTGGGTTAACAATAGACCAATAAAAGATAAAAAGCAGTACCCTGGAGTGAACACTGCAAGCCTTCAGATCTGTGATGAGTGTGGGCATCCCTGACTGACACAGGACGTGCTAGGAGGGAAGCTGGTCTGGAATGAGCAGGGGTTGTGCAGTAAGGTATGCAATTCTCATGCATTTGTGTGGTTGTGTTTACCTTTGCTGCCAAGACACATACACTTACAACTTTATAGCCTTCCTGAAAAGAAAAAAAATTTTAAAAAAAGAAAAAGAAAAAAAAAATAAAGCTCTCTACAGAGGCTCCAGCTTATGCAAAATGCTGCTGCCAGGATTTTAACTCACATGAGGCAGATGCAGATTCAGAGTGTCACTCCAGGCTTGACGGAGTTACACTGGGCTCCCCTGTTAAAGAAAAAGATCAGACTGATTTTAAAACTGCAACAGCTCTGTGCCATGTGGGACTGTGTCTGCTGGAGCTCTGTCCTCTGGTACGCTCAGAAGCTGGCCTGGCAGTTATTCCAAATACACTTACAACTGATTTATAGAAGAGGCACAGTTGGTAATCGTGCATCCTGCAGGCAAAATTCTGTCCTCATATCCACAAAGCAGTCTTAAATCATCAGCTCAGGGATAATTAAGAGGAAGAGGCTACAAGCACATTCAGACACAGAACAACTGGTTCAAGGAAAGGTCTTGTGCTCTTTTTGGGGCTTTGCCATTATGGTCCATTCCTCAGTCAGTGACCAATTACTCCTTTCAGGACACTCTCACACCACACAATGCCTGCATGTGTCAATGCAGGAGACTTGGGAGACTGAGTCAGGAGCTACTCTGGGAACCTGAGAAGAGAATTTTGCCCTACTCCTTGAAGGTGCTCCCAGCAACAGCCTCACACACTGGGTCAGTCTTTGGTGCATGTTTGCATTTAAATGTACCCTTGGACACTTGGGCTTTCATGGGTAAAGCACCACAGGATAAACCAGCACCAAATCTGCACACAGAGCTGCACTGCAGTGCTCTCGCTGGCAAGCACACACGGAGAGAACACCAGAGCTATTTTGCAACTTACAGGTATGCACAGAATAATCAAGAATTATCTTTAAGATCCAATTTGCACTAAATGCAAAGCTGAAGTGTTTGGAATGATGTTGCAAAAACGACCCACAGAAGTACGCAGACCTCCTGGAAGGCTTCTCTGAAAATAAACATTTAAAGCCTGTTTTGTTTCAAAATGAATAGCTGAAGTGCATGTGATAGCTCTGCTTAAGCTGTGGGGAGGAGAAAGCCCTTTAAGGGCTGCCCATATCTTCCCTTGTTTCTCCTACACAAACCAATTCAGGCAGGGAAGCTTCTCATTGAAAATGTAACTTGGTTTGTTCCAACACTTCTTACAAGGTACTCATGGATCTCCAGAGAGAAGCAAGGGCCGAGGTTAAAATAATGACCTCTTTCTGCACTGCTTCAGTCATCTCCCTTTTGTGAGGTGTATTTGCTGTCTCAAACTGCACACCTGCAAGCAGTCCTGCCTGTCATTTTATTTCCAACCTCTATGGATTTGGTGCTGGTAAAAGCCCTCAGTTACGAACAATGACAGCACACTGATTTCCCATACTACCAAGGCAGCTGTGAGGAAGCAGTTCCCTCGCCAGAACCCTGGCTTTGGAAGGGAAAAATGAGCTCAGGAGTTTGCTGCAACAACAGAAACCTGCAGGGAGAGCAGCTCCTCTGGGCAGAGAGGCAGAGCCAGGACCACTAAATGGTGACCTGCAATATCACTTGTGCCTGACTCCATTTCTTCCCTCCTGTTGCTCTCTTATGACACCCCACCACCTCCTGAAGGAGTTTCTTCCCTTTCACCTGCCAATCCCTCACCTGCCTTTCCTCCCACCTGGAAGGCAAGAGCAGCCCATGGAAAGGTACTTGCGATGCCCCCCAAAACAAACCCACTGTGAGGGCAGGAGCAGCTGCATCCCTGCTCTGATCCCTTGGGCACACAGAGACTCCTTCCCCAGGCAGGTGCTGAGAGCACTGTCTGGGTTGTTGACTTTCAGGTGTCCAGATAAGATCAGTATTTCTTAAACTAGAGGTGATGACCTCCTCCAGAAGGGTTGCAAAAAGCTGCAACAAATAATCTTCAGAAATGTTACTCATTCTCTGGGTTCTCCAGAGGTAACACAAAGACAGATAATGCACAGGGTTTTGCCATTTCTCTGAAGCACAGGAAATCCAGCCCAACTACTTTGTGTTAAGTCTTGAAGAAATGAAAGTAAAATAACTAAAACCACTTTTTTTCAGTTGCTGCTTATTCTCCAGTGAGTAAGGCATGCAAATCAGGCAGTTAGGGACATACATGGGCAAGTGGAGAGCTGGTATTCAGATTTTTATGTCTCAGGCACAACATGCATAATGGAGCTTGTACAAATACATTTCTGAATGTATTAAACAAACCTGACTTAAAGAGCAGGATCAAAGTGCTGCTCTGAATTGCACCATGAACAAGTAATGCAAGTATGTATCAGGAATAGATTTATATCAGTGCTGTGCTCACAAGAACTGCTCAGTTAAAGCTTTGAGGACTGAGATCCCCTTTTACAAGCCCATCCCCTGTAACACTACAAATACCTATGTATCCTGCCTCAACAATGTCTCTCAAATGGGATCCTAGTGTCCCAAAACAGGACAGATCTATCCCCAGAGCTCTCCATTCTGTCAGTATCTCCTCTGCACATGGCCCCAAAGCCAGACATTTAGTGTCCACTACACTGTCTTTGACAGTCACCCCTCCACAACAATCACACCACTGGTTACTTCACATAAGCTTCAAATACTCATCCCCTGGCACTTCTGATCACCTGACCTGCAACTCCAGCTGATAATCCAGAGAGAAACAGCCAGTGACCAGTCCTGGAGGTGTTTGGGACATTGGACTTTATTAAAAACTAAACCCCACTGAAATAACAATACCAATTAAATGTACTAGTAAGTGTTGAGCAAGCATTTCACATACTGCCATAGTGTGGAGAACGTCCTCCAAACTTGTTACAGAGCAATGCCACTTTTCATATACAAGTGGAAAAGAGGAGGATTCCTACTCCAGCATTACAATGACTTCAGCTTCAGTGTTACAGGGCCTTTTCTAATCAGGCAGGTATTGTCAGGCACTGCGACTGAAATGTAACAAAAGGGAAATGCTAACATTTTTCAAGCTACGCTGCTCTCCATGTTAAAATAATTCATTACTTACACAGCAAAGAATCTGAAATGTCATGTTTAAGTTTCACACCTGGGTGTTAACTACCCTCAGTTTTGACAGTGGAATCAGACTGCTCAGCTCTGATGGGAGCCCAGACTCACGCTTGGCTGGCACAGCCTGGCAGGGTGCTGTTACTCTGCACCCGAAATAAAGCTGAAGATTTTCTTTCCCACGAGAATTAGAAACTCTGCAGAGGTACCTATACTGTGGGACCCTCTTTAAAAACACTCAGCTGGCTTGGCAATTCCAGGAATGGGGATAAGCACAGACCTCCAGATCCCCTTGCCTTCCATCTCCTTCCAGACACATCAAGTGTTACCTCTTGACTCCTGCCACAGCCTCTGCAGGCATTGCACTTCATGGTATCCTCACTGGATATGAAGGGAAAACCACTTCTATTTAAAGCTCTGGTGTGTCCAGCAGTGGTTTGGGTCATCCCTGCCCACGTCAACACGTGCCCTGAATGCAGGCAATGGAGCACCTTTGTGCTGTGCTGAACTGGGAGCTCAGTGCCTGTAAACAAACTGACAAAATGGTAAACGTGCCTGACTGCAACCACAAGAAACGCAAATGAAACTCATGGGACAACTCATATGTTTTCAATTAGGAACATGGTGAACTTCTGACTTGCCATTTGTTTACGAACTCAGCTGAACTGTGACCATAAAGGGTTTGTCTACAGTCAAAATGAGTTGAAAGCCAACTAAGAACAGACTCCAGTCCTCTTGACTCCTGGGGTTTGATTTTAAGCACTAAACCATAAATAAAAATGCATGGTATTATGGAAAACAGAATTGCAGCATTTCAGCCTAAATATAAATTGACTTTTTGTAATACCAAACAAAATGGGTAGCAACATTGGCTTGTTTCTTTGAATTTTTAATTTTTCAGTCTAAATGAGAAGAAACTGCTGCCATATTGAGTATAATTTTCAATTACCCATAGAAACCTTTTCAAACACAAAAGTGACCTGTGCAGTAACTTAAAGCTTAGCTTTAAAGCACACTTCAATATTTAATATGCCTTTTCTGTATCACTAAAAATTATGTATTTGTAGTGATCAGCAAATAATATCTTGACAAAACCTCCAGGTGCATCCCAGAACACTTCTGTGTTCTTAACACACAAGCTGCTTTGTCCTGCACCAGCAGGCAGACCTTGCTCAGTGCCTTTGTGCCCACAGGTGTTTTTGACAGTAAATCTGATAACAGGAACTAAGGCAAGGGTCACTAATCATCAGAGGGTTGAATCTTTTGAGTGTGAGCTTCAGTGGCTCCATGGCACCCTTTTCTGATGATGCCAAACACAGGCTCTGGGTGGAAACCAGAGCTCCCCTACAGAGCAGCACCAGGGCTCTGCAGCCCCAGCTGCAGCAGAGCCCACAAAGCAGCGACGCAGCCACTGCAGCCTAAGAGCAGTGGAAAATTCCTTACCTCTGATGCTCCTGTGAATATCCCCAAGTGCACAGCACAGCTTTCAGCTCCAAAACCTCTAACCTGGAACTGTATCAGCTCCCCTTCTCCCGTTCTGCATGCTAACAGGGTATGTAAAGACAGGATTTGTTGTTGCTTCAAGGGCTGACACAGCACTGTGTGTGCTGCGAATTGCTGGGTCTACACTTAAGGTCATTTTTAGTGCTGCATTTCTACTTGTATTAAAAACAAGTGTTGTCAAGTATCATCAGCTTTAACTCTGCCCAAAGCAGGCTTATTAGTGCTCTCACTGGTAAATTCCAGATATTTTTAGCTCTCTGCTGCTGCACTTTGTTTGCCTTCGATGTAACAAAGATTTGGGCTGTTTGAATGTGCCTCAGAGGCTGACAGTGCAGAGCTTAGTGCTGGAAGGATTTCTTCTGCTGAATAAAAATGAATGGCTTGAGGTAAGTACAGCAGCACTGAGGTCACATTGTGCATGCTGAAAGAAGAAACTCAGACTCTGCATTTCAAGGAAGCTTCAGTTTGTCTATTTTAATAGTTGGTATAACTTTTCTTTGCACTGGATTAGTATTTTAAAATGACTACAGAGCCACCTGTTCTTTTACAGGAAATTTTTACTGTTTCCCTCACACAAGAGAATGCTTTTTGTGCTTAACAAGTGGTCTTCACAATTTACCTCTCTCAGATACAGCCCACTGGGAGTTACAATGCCATATTGGAAATAACCTTGCATTTCCATGGAAACAAACTACTGTGCCAAAATATGGGCTTAGTTTTTCAATGAACAGGGAAGAAATAGTTGCTTGGGCTTCAGGTTCAAACATAATTTGTTAGCATTTAGAAATAAGAAGGAAATTACTTAAAGGCATAGCAGTTATTAATGCAATATATCTAAGGCATTTTTCAGGTTTATCAGCATCCAAACAGGTCCAGCTTTTTATTTTTCTCCAATTTCACTGAAGACAGTGAGCCTCCAAGGCTACACATTTGTTTAACAGAGTGCACCTGGGCTTAGATGCAGCACAAGTGCCCATGCTGGCAAGAAGCCACATACAGAAGTTTTTCTGTAGTGCTAAAATAAGGCATTCACAAAGCAATGGCACACATGTGATCTCAGAGTTAAAGCCTTCTGTACTCTCAGCTTTGGTTCCTCCTACAGAGTAAGCTGTTTGAGTCATCACAAGGGTATTTGCAACTTAATAGTACTTCTGTTGTGGCATTAAGATTACTAGATAAGGGGGTCGATTAGATTGAAAAATGCCTCCCTATTTTCATCATCTGGCAAGACAAGAGCTCGCCTTGGAACACTAACAGCCTGCTGACCCAGCTTGGTGTTATCATCATGTTTTTAAGAGCAAGAAAACAGAATATAGCAGCTTTTGAAACTTTCCCTACACTGTGAAGACTCGTTCTTTCAGCAGCTTCTGTTTATCACTCTGATTCCTCAAGAATCCACAGACAGCAGATTAGCAGTTTGTCAGTCAGTGATTTACTGGGACAGAGCAAGCAGCACATGCTTTCTCTACTCCTCACTCCCAATGCCAGCATGTGAGATCCCACAGCTCCAGACCTCATTTGCTCATTACACAGCTTTAAATGGTCAGGCTCTGAAGAGCAGCAACACAAAGACAGCAGGGACAATAACCACTGCACTGGTATTTGAAAAGACATCCAGCTCAAAGCATACTCAGAACAATTTGGCTTCTCCATCTGCCTTCAGCTTTAAAACACCAATGGCTAAACCAGCCTCTGAAATCTGCAAAATCTGCACCTGTCAAACTGGCAGTGGGTAAATATGAAAAGGCAGACAGCAGTTGTGCAGCAGTCAGGACATCTCCCAGTCCTGGCTAGGAGAGTTGGAAGGCTTCTCCCACACATCTACCGACTCCTTTCTCCAGCCACCACATTATTTCTGTATGACAAAGAACTGCATTATCCAGCAAACTGGGAAAGAAGCAAAACTGCTTAAAACTCCCCAAAAAAGCCTCAAAGTCTGTAGTCCTTACATCATGATGAAACGAAAGGCCAACCTTTAACCTAAGCAGGAGAACCTCATTGGAACATTTGCATTAGAGTTCTGCACTGATAAACAGACAATAACAGCACCTGAACTGACATTCAGGTACGTTGTAGTTGTTTACATAACAGCTCAAGTAGTTTAAGTATTCAGTTCAACCCTTCATGAATAAAACTCCCCCATTTATAGTTTGTTTTTCATTTGTGCAATCCAGAATTTTTTTCATACAGGGTACAAATTCATTAGTCCCATTTCTTAGTCATGCAAACTGAAACACAGGAACCTGATAGACTCAGCTACAGTAAAAATAGAAGATGGATTGAAGAACCAGTTCTCAGTTTTGCTGTCACCTTTTCTCCCAGATCACATGCAACAACAATTCAACTACACCTTCTGGTTGAGTGTATATTTTAATTCAGTCAACAATTAAAGAAAAGCATTTCAAAATAAGATGAGGGTGTGAAAAATTTTCCTCTTCCAAATTGCAAGGATGGCTTGACAAAAACACCTACCTGAGGAAGGGGCAAAACCTGTTTATGCATGTTGCACTTTGGACTGAGTTGGGAAAGACTAAATCTGTCTTTCCCATGTCTTTTCCCATGTGATGAGAAGGGAAATGCTACAAGCTGAAAGCATAAACAATTTTGCAATAAAATCTTTGTAGTGCACCAAACCTTGGCATTAAATTGGCAATGTTTCCAGGACACAAGCTATATTCCAATCAGATTATGTTGCAATAATCACATTTGCACACAATAAAACCAGTATTTTTCAAGCCTCATTTCCCCTCCTTTTTTTATTGAAACAGTTTTCAGCAACCAATGATAATTTCATTATCAATTTCTGGAGAACACAGAAGCAGCAATGAATTAAAGACAGGAAAAGCATTCCAAATGAAAGCACCCTGTCTACTGACATTACCTCTTATCTTCTTCAGAGAGAGAAGATAAAACTTTCAACAAGGCCGTAACTTTTGGAGAAGAAGAGTAGTCACAGAGGCATCTTTTCAAGCACAATTGAGTTTGTAATTCTTACTTTCCCTCTCCATCTGCCAACGGCCCAGTGTGAAATTACGGCCAGTTTGGGAACCCCACTGCTTTAGCTCTGCTCCTGTCAAGGGACATCTATCCATCACCTCATTGTGCAGCCTGTCCCATTTAAGAGCTGGTAATGCCAAGGCCTCCTGCATTATTTGGATGCAGCTCTAATAATTAACTCACACTGAGTGGGAAGCAGCCAAATAAAAAGCTGTGTGAAACCAATCTCTCTCTGCTGCATTTCCAATGGGTGTCACCAACTCCTCAGCCTCAGGTGAGTGTCACAGCGAGGACTCTCCACTGACATAACCTTTATTTTACTTCCTGCAGTTAGCAGTAAACACAAAACAGAGAAGGCTGTGAATCTTTTGGATTGCATGCAACATTTTCCTTTACCAAAGCACAGGCAGCTCTGACAGCACTGGTGAAAAAAGGCAGGCAGGCCAGAATTGTTAGTGACTGTTGATCTTCTGGCTGGATGAATAAGCAGAGATGAATCATTCAGATAATAAATGAAACTACTATTTAGCAGACAAAAAATAACTACAAAAGGACCTAAAATCTCTCTAATTTAAACAGGAATAGTTTAATAATTCTCAGCTCTGCCCTGGAACTGGAGGGCCTTGCTCCCAGGCTGGCAGGCAGCAAGGTCAGAGGCAGGGAATGAAGGGCTGCATAACATCACAGAAACTTGTCTTAACCTCCACTAACAGCAAGGGCTGAAATAGCTGATGACTCTTGCTTGTGTCAACTGCTGCAACACTTTAAACAGCAACTACTTAACTAAGCACACTAACCACAGTCAACCCCCGCTGCTCTTCCTGCTCCTTCCACTGGCCTCCCAGTAATACCTAGCTTAAAAAAGCATTCTTTTGTGTACTGAATGTGATACCCAAACAGACTGAATAGGAAGGGGACAGCCAGTTTCATACTGATATTCATATTCAGATTTCTGAGCCTCTAGTATTACTGAACATTAACCTGGGGAGATTTGGGAGTTTCCATACACGTAAGAGATCTTATTCACCCCATGAGAATACAACAACAATCCTTTATGGGAAAACAAGAAATCTAAAACCTGTGAGAGTTATTTCAACTTGCTTTCGTTTTATTTTCCCAGCAGTTAAAATTAATTCTAGCTGTAATCACAGTGATTACAAAGTCGGCTATTTAAGGTCCATCATTTCTCAGAAGAAAAAGCTAAATCCTTCAGGCTTTTCTACACGAAAAGACTTAGTTTGCCCAACCCAACCATTAACAGTATTTCTCAACCCTATGCAAGGAAAGAGACAAGCACAATCAGGGAAAACAGGAGTTATTTACAAAAATTCAATGTTTAACCCAATTTTGGCTTGAAAGTGAACAAAACCACTGTGGAAATGCTGCATCAGCCAGCCTTGAATTCTTTTAAATTCTGAGCGAAGTGGTTCTTTAATTTAATAACTCAAATAAATACTACTCTATAAAAGAACACATGAAACTGTACTTTGTGTGCAATGTAACATGATGATACTAAAACTGCTCTCAGCTGGCAAGCTGACATTCTCAGACATGCTGGTAGTAAAACATGATCACTGCAGCGTGTGCATGGGGGCTGTTACTACAGACTTCAAAATGGAAATGCCACGTCCCTACCAAAATTAGATTAATCTAGACAGAAAAGATGGTTATTGTAAGTAGCTCTGTGTCCTTAAATTCATAAGGTACTAGAGAAAAACTGTCTCAAGCTTCTGAAGTTCAAAATACATAAAATTATTCTGACTTCTCTGTAACTGAACCATCTCTGGAAGACTTTTGGTGCTACCAGTGGTCCTTGATTTGGAAAGAAGAAAGAGAAAAGACACAGGAGTACTTCTTTACAAGACAGGTAATTCAATGTGTATCAAAATAATAATTCTTCTGAGATGTCAAATGTATGGCTGTCATCAGTCTATTTCTGATGTCAAAGTTCACAACAGAAGGGGACTTCACATATAGATTCTGGCAGGGTCAATGACTCTGCTTGCCTTCAGTTGTTGAATAGGAAGAATGTGCTTGGAATATTTTAAAAAACTTTACAGAAAAGTGGCTTAGCAATGTTTGAAAGTACAAATGCAGAAAACTAGATGAGGAGCTAATGACACTGGAGATGCTTCTGTTCTTTCCCTTGGCCTATTTACGTGTTTTGAACAGTCTCCAAAAGGCTTCTGCTCAGCATGAGCCATCTGGTATGCAGATACCATTTCCAGATGTTAAATTACACATAAACTGGCTTTTTACATTGATTTTTTTTTTTTAATCAAGACAAGTAGCATGTCCATGTAAAAGGGTGAGTAAAGGATAACATGACCAATCAGAAAACACAACAGGGTCTCATGAATGCAACTGAAGCATATTACTGTAATACTTCACTTGTCCCACTTCTTCAATATCACTTCCAATTAATTTATTATAATTGTAATCATATTGTAACACTGCACTCTTTAAAGCCCCTGCAGTGGATAAGTATTTATTCTTGTATGCAAGCTACAAATAGCAAGTAATGGTCAGATAATAAAAGCCCACACAGAGAGGAAAGGATGACTCTGAGGCATTAGAAAATAAACTGGTAATTTCAAAGGTTAATTTCCAGTCTGAGTGGAAAAAAGGGAAATAGTACTTACCAATCATAATGGTTTTTGCCTGCAAAAGGCTTTACAACCTAATTACATTCTCACAGCTCCTAGTGAAATGATCTGCAACTATTATCTATGTTGTACCATGGAAGAAGTCACTGGACAGCAGCTTACCCCAGAGGGGCCCAGATTTCCAGTTTTCTGCTCAGACCACATCCCATTTCTTTTTTTGCCTCTCACCCTGCCACTCAGCTCCCCTGAATGCACTGCTTTGCCTGCTCAAATGGAGCACTGTGATCTTTCAGCCTTGGAAGCCCTAGGTTTTTATGTGCCTGGTACTGCTTTAGGATGCTTGAAACACTCACATTTTTTCCTTTCATCAAACCAAGCATCATTTTGTGAATAACAACACATTTGCTCTGTGTTTACAGGAACAAGGAACATTTGAGTAAAATGAACAGTCAGATAAGTAAGGACAGTGCTGAAGCTCTCCTTCTGTCAGGATGAAAATTAGCAACAAACTTCATGCTCCACACCAGCTCCACTGGAATCACCTGGGTCCCTGGGAAGTGCTGCCACTTCCTTTGCAAAAGGCACAGAAATTGTTTTTCTGTTACTGAAGTGAAACCCTTTTTTTTTTTTTTAAGCATTTATTTTTTAACAACTTTTCTCCATGCACTCCTTAAAAGCACTGCCACAAGACTGCCACAGCTGGGAAACACAAACAGAAAGCACGTGCCTGCAGTCATATCCAGCACAGATTAATAATTGTATACTTCATGACTTAAAAAGTGGCAAGAACTTTAAACAGATGTATAAATAAAGTATTGAACAACCAAGCCTTTTATATGTAACTACTTCCTCGTGGACAAAAGAACACAAGGAACTGACCTAAATATAAACTGCAATTACCTGCCACAGTCTCCAAAACTGCACCTTGAAGTTGAACCATGAGCCTATGGAAAACTTCCTGCCCTTCACTTTGCCTCTGACCCCAGCTCTGACCCTCACACTGCCCCAGCCACATTACTCATCTCTCATTCCTTCTCAGTACACAGTAACCAGATGATCATAGCTGACATACTGCATTAACCTATTATTAGGTGACCCTGACACTCTACCTCACATTTTCTCAGTTCATATACACAACAACTCTAAACTGAAATATTAAGGGTGATAGGAACTTTTTATCCATATCTTTGGAAGTCGTAGTGAGAAAGAAGACAGGATCGTACATGACATCCTCAGTTACAGCCTGTGTGATACTATAAACTAGGAAAGTGGAAGTGAGCTTTTAATCTTTTCCTTCCTTAAAATACATAACATGAAAGTCTGACTATGAAGGAAATGGTAGCTTTATTTCCTCTCATCAAAAGTCTCAGGGAACTTGCCTGTTGAGAATCTGAAAGACGGAGAAGTCATGCAAACAATTTTATGAAACTAAAAGATCTTATGCAACCTCCTAAAGCTTATCTGTCAAAAAGAATGGCCAAATCTTTCCAAATAAACTCATTCAGCTGACACAAGGGACTCCCCCTGCCATGCCTCTTCTCAAAATGAGTCACTGATGTGGCCAGGAAGGGGAAAGAGGAAAACTATTCAAAAATGGCCCTCTCAGGACACGGGAGAACCTGCTGGCCAAAGGTTTAGCCTTCTATATGCACCAAGGATGAAAGAAATCCCCTTCTTATTAAAGCCAAGCATGCACAAGGGGATTTGTCAAAATACAGTGGAATCTAAGGAAGCAATCAGATTTACTAAGCTTTGGTTTTCTTGACACCCACAATCATTTGAAACTGTACTACAGTAACATGGCTTGTGACCAAATACATCTTGCAGATAACAAATTTAAGCGAAACACCTAAATTGAAAGTGCAATGAATAGTGAAAGATAGATTTACTAACAGAAGAAGCATCTGTTAGCTGGAGTAGTCCAATCAGTTTTTTGCTGGTTTTTGCACAGCAAGAAGCAATATTCCAAACTAAGTCAGTGCTCAAAAAAACTTAAGAAGATACTCACCAGCAAGTGTATAATCCATATCAAAACCAAAGCACTTTATCTTTTCCATGGCTAAACTTCTGTTTACAAAGACCCTGAAAAGAGAGAAGAAATATCACCACAGGTACAAGCATTTTCAAAATACTCACGTTTTACAACAAACACATTCTGCCACTGTGAGGATGTCTGGCTTTCATAGGTCAGAATCAGCAAATATACCTGAAAACAGAGGCAAGTCTCATTTTTTGTGAGTGCTCCTGAAGCAAAGCCATGGTTTTGCAGTCATTCTAATTATTGGTATGCTGTCCAAAGACATACACGCATGCATGCACACACACACACGGCCCTGCATGTGACCTGCAAAAATTCCTAAGAATAGAAGTGCAAAATCTCCTAAAGCAGAATTCAGAACTCAAAGGATATGAAACTGGGAGGATTAGATGCAAAGCAATATAATTCTCTTGATGAAAACAAATTATTACTAAGAGGTAACAAGGAAAAGAAAATGCAGTAATATTTCAGTGAATAAATTCACAGTACTTGACTCCTCCTTGGAAGTATATCTAGAAATTCAAGGCAGACTCAAACTGATCCATTTTCACATTTTCACCAATACTGTTAGAAACATTTGATAAAACTCTGAAAAAGAGCAACTGAGAAAATTTTTCATACACAAGGCATGCCATTGCTATTGTGAAAATTTTTCTTTTAATTTGTAACTCCTTTGAAACTTTCCAACTGCTCTTTTGTAAATTCCACTTTTATTAAGCTTCATTAATGCTTATTACCAAGAGAATCTGGGCTGAATATTTCCAGGCCCTTTTGGATGACAACATTAATACACTATATCCAATTTAGTTCAAGTAAATAACGTGGTAAAGAAATAGGTCAGAGAATACAACAAAAGCTTTTCTTCCTTCCTGTTCCAACTACGACAGTAACTAAGCCGCTTATGTTTCCCCAGAACTTTAAAGCATAAAGCAGATCTGTAATTCAACAGGACTTCTTTCCACTGGCTTATCTGAACTTTAAAAATGAGAGTCAGAACTCTTATGTGGGAGGGAAGCAGAGCTTTTCAACACCCATCTCAAACCCAAATCCCTGCTCCAGCTGTGATGCCAAGACAAAATTCTCCCACACGAGAGAAGCCCCGGAGCCTTCACTTGAACTCTGATTTCAGCATGTGAAAATTCCCCAAATACTTAATAAGTGCACGGCCCTCAGCACAGAATCATCCCCTTAAGAGGTGGAATCTGCAGTGCTGCCGGGCCGGGGGCGCAGGGACAGCGAGACACAATGGGGACGGCAAGCGCAGAGCTGAGCGCCCGGACGCTGGGAAAAGCTGGAAGCAGCCCCTGGGATCCTGCTCTGCACGCACATTCCGGGCAGGTGGCCGGCACAACACACCCCCCTGGCCCTGTCAATCCACCACAGCCTGGATTTTAGCAGCAAACTGCTCACACCAGGCTGCTGTGCAGCCCTCTTACCTCATCTCTCCGACGCGCTCCTTGCTCAGCTCGCAGCAGTCTGATTCATCTACTTGTCTGAATCATATTACAGAATTCCTCTAAAGCTTCCTCGGTACCCATGCAATTTTGCTTGGATCTGATTTGACTTCAGAAGATCATTATGTCTGAACCAAGCCTTAAAGTACTGTATATCTTCTTGGACAGCATTCTAGAAAACACATCTGTGGCTAATTTAACCAGTCACTGGATATTGTTGTTGTTCCACACAAATCCACTTGGAATACAGTTTCTCTGGCAATAGTATACTTTCCCCCTAACCTTGCACAGTCTCTCTGGGAGTCACTGTTTCCTGGCAAAGTGCCTGCCTTTGACAATGGGGCTTGTCACTAATGGGCCTTGGAGCTTACAGATGATGCTTTTTTTCTGATAGACTGATGCATTACCTAAAGAAGACAAAGTGATAGGATGAACGCTGGAAACTGATAAAGAAATGAATTTTGGAAATATGAGATGGGCTTGTAACTCACTAAAATTCTCTCCTGAAATAGCTGGCTTTTGAGTAGGTGGAGCAAATTATATGAATCTGCAATTTGAATCCATGTTTGTCTTTTAACATCGAGACAGCTCTGATTTACAAGAGACCAATGAGAAGCACTATTTAGAACTAAATACAGTCTGATACTTTGTACAATGCGTATGATTACGTGCTGCTGCTGCTAGGAAACATTATTTATTAGCTAATTCAAGCACATAATTTCTGATCTCATGTTTGTGTAGCTTCTGAGAATGCAGAGCTTTAAGAAGGAATAGCAAACCTACGGGAGACACCAGCAACATTCTTTGTCTAATCTGCAGAGTCCAGTGCTGCTCTTGCCCTTAGGCTTAATCCCTGCAGCACAGTCTTCTGTCTTTACAGGACAGAAGGAGCAAGAAGGGAAATTTAAAGAAGATCACAAGATTATTTCAGAATTGCAACATTTGGTAAGTTTCCCAAATGAGGACAAAAACCCCAAGTACTGAGACACAGCTGAATGCACTTACAAAAAGGGCAGTATGACAGTGCCTGTGAAAGGCAGAAACAAGGGAGCTGGGACCCAAGGGATCTGTTCCAGTCCAGCCTGCCTGTGTTTAGACAATGACGACACCAAACTGACCAAAAACCATGGAAAGATCTCTAAACCTCTGACAGATTGCCATCCCTTGTTTTTGTAGTCTTTAGAAACTTAACCCAAAACTGGCATACCTTGATACTAAAGATCTGGAAAACTTTTCTGAACAACAAAACAAACAGCACCCATTAGTATATTTTTGTTCCAAAATAAGTCTTTTGACTGGAACATGAAAATTACCATAGCAGCACCCTTTGGTAACAGCTGGGGAAGATGCTTCTTTCTCATCCAATTTGCACTTACTGCCTATGACCTACAAACTTCACTGGCAGGGTCTAATCACACTCCAACCTGGCAGATTTCAAGGCATCCTACCAGCTGATCTGATGTGGTAATTACTTCTCCCACCAGTGCTGGAGTGAGACAGAGCAAATATTAAAACAAGCTAAAGAAGGCTATTACACAACATGTTCAGGACAGGAAATGAGAACATTTTAATCAATTTAAACTTGCATATGCCCTGGCAGATTAAATGCAGACTAAACAGTGGTTAAAAAAAAAAAAAGGAACGAATTTCACTTGTCTTGTGAAAGCCCAGCTAGATACTGGCTTATTTTGTAGGCACTCAAGACCTCAACTTTAAATCCTGATAAAGAAATATCCCATGAACAGTGCTCCCCTAGACACAAGGGACTAAGTAGTCTTACAAATATTTATGCCCAGAAACTGTCTGGCTTAATTCAGGGTTTTATTCCAAGTAATAAATATCTGCAGTGTCCTAGAAACTAAAATTAAAAGCTGAGATTAAATCTCTAGAACAGTTTCTGGGAAGAGCCAGGTGCTTCTCAGAAGCTGCAGACTTAGCCCATGTCAAAGCTGTTCTTAAATCCTAATTGAAAGTAAACTCAGTCTTACTACAAGAATACTGATCAAATCATAGAATCACAGAATGGTTTGGGTTGGAAGGGACCTTAAAGATCACATTCCAAGCCCCTGCCATAGGAAGGGACACCTCCCACCAGATCAGGCTGCTCCAAGCCCCATCCAATCTGACATTGAGTCTGTTGGCTAGAAAAAAGGAAACATCTCCTCAGAAGAAATACCACAAGAGGTGTTTTTAATGACTATAAATCAAGAGCAACCTGAGGGCCCTAAGAACATCAGCCACCTGAGGGAAAAGATCCTCTGGTCATGAAAGGAAAGGATGAAATAAGTTTTTTTACAGCTCATCCAGACAAACAGAAATCATAACTGGAAGCACTGGAGTTAAAATCTAAGCTGACCTAAAAATTTAACAGCACTGGGCAGTAAACAAAACAAACTGCAGGCACAGCATGAGAACACCCTCTGCATTCCTTGTGCTGAGAGGCAGAGGTGGGCATTGCCTAAACCCAGCTCACACCTGCCTGCACCCAGAGCATCTCCTTAAACAGGACACTGCCTTTCTCTTGCCTTCATCCTTTCCTCCTGATGAAAATCCACGCTTTACATTTCTGCTCTGAGGAATATCCCTGTGAGTCTCTTGCCTTTTGGGTTCTCTGTGCAGTGTGGCTGGAGTGACACAAAGTGTGGAGCACGTGGGGAAAGTGGTTGAGGGACCATATTCCAGCTCCATGGGCTCCCTGAGCAAAGCTGGGACTGGGGGAGCAGCACCTGGACTTGGGGTGCCTTAGACTGGCATAGATCCACACTTCTGGAAAAATGGACTTGAGGAGCTGTTTAAGGAAAACCTCGAAGCATGTTTCCTCTCTAATGAGCTCTTCCTCAAAGATTAAACCCTGCAGCTTGGCCACAGCAGAAGGCTTTCAATGATGACAGTATTTATTTTCTTTTTGAGCTCTACGGATTGTGCTGGCTAAGAGAAAAATGTGTAGTATTGCAAGGAAGAAGGAACTGCTGAGCGTGCATAAGGGGAGTCACAGAGCCCAAATAGCCTCAACTCTGCAATTCATGGTCCTTTGTATTTTTACAAGAGAACTGATCTTGGTTTTGTTACTGTTCTTGTCATTCAATTCTGAAGCAGGAACCTAAATCCCAACTCTTCTCAAGTAACATTGGAGAGGAGCAAACACAGAGAGGGAGAAATGCTTTTATTTTATTTGTTCAAAATCTCTAAAGAACTGTGTGCCCTGAATGAAATTTGTGTGTACAACAGTCTTGTAGTTTAACCAACAAAATAAACAAAATGCACAAAACTTTACATTAAGGAGGAACCTGGCACATGGCTCACAATTCCTCACAGTGAGGAAATGAAAATGATCAATGTGAGGCAAGGTTTCTGGAACAGAGCACTTTATAATAATATTCCAAGTGTGTCTAGAAATACCTTGCAGCAATTAGCATTTTTCTGGGCAGTATGTTTCACTGGAAATTAAATAAATAAAAAGAAAATTGCAGCAGTGTTGAGTGGAACAGCAAATACAGTGGATGCTGGCTAAGCATGACCTACATGTGTGTTTAAAAAAGCCTGTGGTGGACAGTTGGGCTTGAGCCAACCACAAAACAGGGACTAAGCAGCCAGAAGGCTCAGATTCCTGCTTACTCAGGGTTTAGGAACTTTGGTTAATCTTCGCTTTATGGACAACTTCCATTTTTTAATAAGCTAGAAGAGTTAAAAAGAAATAATGGGAACTAAATGGATTAGCTTTTAATAGTCTCCCACGCCCAAGTTCCCCGTGGCCTCTTTAGAAAGGCAAATAATGAAATAAACATCCCTCTACTGTTATGAAAACTTGATGTTCTCCATATGACCAGCTAGTCCCCAGATGTGGTGTGCTAGGGGACTTGTGTTACTGCGTGACATTACAGTTCTGGTCACAAGTGACTTCCACCAGCAGCACTGAACTCCCCCAGTGGCATTTGTCTGGCACAAAGCATGTGAGCAACCTAAAGAAGATATTGCCATATCACCAAAATGTCTCATCTTTAGGTGCTGGATGTTTTGGTTGCTGAATTAGAGAAGAAATAAACTGCTTTAAATTTTTAAAACCAATGAAACTGTTCTCTTGCTAAGTCCTGCTTCTTTAGGCAGGTATTGACCGTTCCATATATTATTTTTTATCATACCATTTTGCTCTTATTTTTTAATTCTAGATTTTCAGAGTTATATTTTATTCATTCTTCAACCAAAGATGAATATTCTGAACATGTGTAACCATATTTAGAGATAGTATTTGGACTTGAGATAACTTTAGGGGATGAAACAGTATCAGAGAGGGGAAGCAAAAGGAGGGCATAAAAAATTCCTGGCCACTTCTAGTAACATTTCCAACACCATGCCCCACAATTTTACAAGTCTAACTGTCCTTGTTCAATTACAGCGACGGAAAACTGGAAAATCCAGTAATGACTGGAACTTCAAAGCATGATGAGGCCATATCCAGAAACACAACTATGAGCACTTCCCTCTGAAATTCAGAGATAGCTTTGGCCATTTCTGTTTTCATTGTTTGGGTTTTCTTCCCAGGCAACAGCAAAGTGCCAAGAAGTTCACATATGGATTCCATCCCAAAATAACACTCGTCTGCTCCCTGAAACCATTAAAGCTAAGTATCATGGGACATTTACAATGTAATTTCTTTGTTATTTATTTGGCAAGCGTTGTGCTTTTATATAAGCTCACCCATTCTGCAGAGTTGACACTCCCTCTCCCTCCTCCAGTGTCTAAAGCAGCAAAACAAAACAGAGAGAGGCACACGTGCCCTCTGTCACACACATGTCACACACAGGTCCAAGGAGGCTGCTGGACACTCCAGGACAGACCATGGCCAGCAGAGCCTCCAGAGCTCCCCAACACATGGAAACACCACACATGGCCTGTCCAATCGTGTCTGATGAAAAGAGCACTTTCAGACAGGTAAAGATTTGTTCTAATTTTCCACCTCAATGAACTGATCATTTGGAAGCAACTTTAAATATAGCCACCTAAACAGATGAACAGTTTCAAGTCTCACAGCCTTGTTTATACAATATTTCCACCTGTTTGCAATCACTGATGATCCAGTAACAATAAAGTGAAGAAACAAGATTAGCAATGAATAGCCCAGAGTCTACAAATTTGAACAAGCTAAAGTACATCTTTAATCCATGAAATCAAAACAACCAATTGGCAATCCTTTTTCTTTGTCATTATTAAAGTCTATACCATTTTTTAATCCAGAATCTCAGTGTATAGTAACAGCTAAAATCACTTACACCACCACCATAAGGTGCTCTGAAAGCAAACTAAAGTACAAAACTATGAAGCAATTTATTCAGTACTCTATCAGCAGTCAGCAGGAGAATTCAGATCAGGAATCATGATGCCACATGCCCTGCACTAACCAGTAAACAAGAGAGCAAGAAAAAACCCCAACAAATAAAACAACAAGAGAAACCCCACATTCAGGATGAGAAGTCTTAAATTATTCTGATGCAAAATGGTAGAAGCATCCCAAAGCCAGTATGTTTAACAAAAAGGCCATTTCAGCCTTCGTGCTCTGTTAAAGGCAAAACCACAGATAAATAAATAGAAGTCCAAATACCTGTTTCCTGGATCTTGGTAACTGTCAGTAACAAGAGTGGATGGAACACCAACTTTTTCCATTATTTGCTTTAACTAGATGTGGTTGCTATTTAAACTCTAAAGAGCTATGTGAGATAATCCAGAGGGTGCCTAGAAGTGCTCACTCCAAGTTAAAAAATAGACACTAGGGCAATTTGGTGGCTCAGAGTCAACCTAGTTCTTGCCTAATTACAATCACATTAAATGACAGTACTCCTCCAGAACAAATGATCAAGTGATTATCCTCTACCCGGAAAAGTCAACACGCAGCACACGAGGGAGGTGGCCTCACAGCCACACACACCAAGGAAAAGCCTCCCAAGAACTACACATCCATTTTATTTCCGAATTAAAATGTGTGTTGCCAGCAGCACAGTAATGCAGTATCCTCTTACCAGTGACCTCTGCTAGAGAATGAGTAACATGTAACTTGTATACTAATTCATCTTCAGACCTCACCTCCAACAGGCGCCAGCAGTGTTGTGTAACGAGGTCTGACAGCAACACCAGCTCACCAAAAGCTTTCATCAAAATTTTCAGAAATACCCCGAAGATAAAACCCCACCACTTCTCCTCCCCAACGGATTTTCCTGATTCTATCGCTACAAAAATTTGATTCTGAACATTCTTGCTCATGGCATTCAGATATGATTGCAATATAATCATCATCCTCCGAGTCAGTATGCACTACACCAGTTAAACCAGTCTCAATGGGGACTTCTGCCAACAATTATTATACGTCGAACATCCATCCACCAATTATGATACAATTAGAAGTGCAGCACCTGAAAAAACACATTCCAAGTAAGAATGAGGACAGTAAATTATGACTTTTAGAGTGGCATCTTCAGAGGTGATTTTTTAAAAGTTTTTTGAAAGTTTTATGGCCAAAAGTACATTTATATATATATATTTTGAGGGTAAACTATTTTGCTTTTGGAAGCTCTTCCCCTTATTTCATCTGAATTCATTTACAATCCAAGCCTATCAAATCTGGTGGAGTTCATGAGAACAAGAATGCTAAATTGATTGGTCTAGGTATTTCTACTGGTAGCACGAAGCAAACAAACAGTAAAACAAGTTTTTTTTTAAATTTCAGACTTCAGAAAAATAAGCAGTACTAGCAGCAATTAGAAAATCTACTGAATAACTTTGAGCTCAACTAGGCATTCAACACAGGTAACAAAAGTTAGTCCCACTTATGCTCATCTGTAAATGTGGTGCAGCTGCCAAGCTCCTCCAACCTTTCAGATTGGGCCCACTAAGTAACTTTGATCAGCTTTAAGGTTACAAAATAGTAATAGGTTTAAATTTGATGTTCTTATTGGTTTTGTTTCTAAGCCATTTTAGATTCATGTCTTCAAGGATTTTTCCTTTAGCTGCTGGAGTAACAAAAAAATAGCCAAAAAAAAAAAGACTGAAAGAAAAACAAAGAGAAGAAAAAGAAAGAGAAAGAAAATAATCTTGACAATGACACCTTGTATTTTCTATTTCTCTTTTTTATAAAATTTGCAGTGCTTCAACATTGTCCAAGAGTCAGAGCTTACCTGGACCTTACTGAAACAAATTTATATCCTACAATCCATGGCTGTGACCAGCACACGTTTTATGCATCTGAAGCATTAATAAAACGCTAAAAAATATAATATCAAACACCAAGGGGAAATAACTTCAGTCTAAGTTAACTCTAAGTTAAGTTTGCACATTTAAAGTAACATCACATCTGTTAACACTATGACCATGAAAAGTACCAGAAATAGAAATCTGACAACACTGCCTCTGGAATGAGGTTGTTTCACATTCTCACAATACTGGATTATCAAAATAACTCCCATGAAACTGGTATACCAAAGCCATTAATAGCACAGATTTATACTACAGTCTTGGCATCAGGTTCTCTCATTCTCTCCCATTCCCTCCCTCTCTCTCTCCTTGAAAGAGGATAGCAATTCAAAAACAAAAATGTGCCTCCCCTTGATGTATTTCCAATGTTGTGCTTTCCATGAAAATCTGAGATGCTAGCAGCATTTCTGCTCAGTATGTTTTGCATAAGACATTTCTAGATTCTAAAAAAAGGTACTTAAACTTTACCTCAAACTAATTTTGGACTACCAGATCCCAGCTCCTAGTGGGAAACCCTCCTTTGTATGAGTGTCCTCTCATCTTCCACAGGGAAATTCTTTCTTAAAGTTAGGATTTCTTACATAAGTAAGGATAAACATGAGGACTTGAATGTATGAGCTTTTAAAGACAAGCACAGCTTCCTTTGGATCCTGTACAACATTTAGCAAACTGTCAGCACTTAACCATAACAAATGTTAAGGAAATACTTAGCAAAAAATATAGGCATTACTCTGACTTCATTTCCATCAGTCTGAATCAGGAGTAACACAGCTGAAGTTTAAAGTAAATTTATAACACAAAGGTAAACCTGAAAATGACTGCAACAAGGTGAAGATTTTTTTACAGGGAATGGTATAAAATCCCTCTCCTTTTACATGCTATATATAGTTACATTCATTAACGGCTTTCATATCTGACAAACCAGCTGACACAGAGATCCAAATAATGCCACCACTTAAGACATGTTGCTCAAACACATTCATTGGAAATTGGAAAGCTTCGGAAACACATCACAGGATCCATTACTTAGCCCTGGACACTGCAACTTGCACCACCTGGCCTATCACATGATACACTAAGGCATTTTTCTCAAATTAGATTCCATTTGGAGAATCAAAAGATTTCTAACACTTCCAAAACACTTCCCCAGAAATACCATCAATGTGAATCACAAATGCAACATGGCATTTAAGCAAGAGGTTGAGAAACTTGACTTCTTTTTCTGTTTCTACATCAGACATACATTTCCCCTTCTGCTGAATATCCTCTGATCATCACACTGTATGACTTCTCAAAATAACCACGCTAAACTTTGAAGATACACCTCCCACAAACAGAACACTGACAATTAGATGCTGTTGTTTTTAATTCTGTTAAAGTCCAGACATCTGATAAGGATACAGACTTCATCTGTCTTTTATGCTCTGTGCTTGGAACCTTGAGAGCTGTAGGCTAAATTCTTGGCTCAACCAAACGTCCAATCTGATCTTGTTAAAAAACCTAGTGCCTGCATTTTGATTCCCAAACTATAAAATATGAATGATAACATTCTTTTTATTTTGAACTCTATCTTCTTTACTTACTGTAATTGTTTTACAGCAAAGATGGTTTTAGGTACACCTGCCAGTGAAAAGGCTGGGCCCTTGCCTAGTGCCCCTGCATGCTCCTGTGGTCACAAACAACTTCAGATCCCATTTGATTTCTTCCTTGTTCATATTTGTACAGTCCAGTGTCTAAAGCTCTGTTCCCCCAGTGTGCATTGCAGCAATTATTATAAAACCTCTGCCACTGAGTATTTATTGACTTGAAAGCTTCTGCCAAAATCTGATTTTGATTAATCTCTTGCCTGCATTAAGAAGCATATCTTCTCCCACTCTAAGTACATGTACCTCAACTTGGCTCTTAGCAAACTCTTGCAGGCCAACACTTAGCTATCGCCTAAGCTCTCTCATACCAACATTTCTACGAGGAAGGTAAGAACAACCTTTCTGTTTTACCAACAAGCAAAAAAAAAAAAAAAACCAACAAAAACTAACCAAGAAATGTGGGGTTTGGGCTTAGTTTTGGAGCTACACAGACGACTTACCGGTGATAGGCTTCCCGGCGGTACTTTTTCAGAGCATGCCCATCCATGTTTGCAGGGAGATCTGCTGCATTCTGGAGTCGGTCACTCCATGAGGTTGTCATCTTCAAACGCTTTAGTATTTCTGAAAGAGACAGAAAATAAAAGCTTGCTTAAGTTCAAGGGTTGTTTCACCAGAAAGTTGTCTGTTTCCTGGTATAAAGGAACTCCTGTGCTACTCAGGAAGTCTTGCAGAGTACCCAGTGGAATAACCTGGGTTATGCAAGTCAAGTAAGATGCTGCTCTTTGAGATGTTAAAACAGAGCTGGGAAGGCTGTTCTACATGGCTGCAAAGATATTCCTATCCATTGTGGTGAAAATACATTTACAAATAGAAACCTTGTTTTTGTGGGTAAAAAGGGGTATTTTTTGACGATAAAGTTACCAATATGCATTAGCTGTAGATGACAGAAAACCTACCCTCAATACATGAGATAAATTCTGCAGTGTAAACCGTACAAGCCCCACTGGGACTGACCTTGCCACTTTTACCACAGAGTGAAAACAAAGAGTCTTGTCCCTGGCCATTTGATCTCTAAGCAAAGACAAAGCTTCAAACTGATGCTAAATTAGCAGAAACAATTGGAAGGAAAGTAGAAAGATGATCCTTTGTCCTCTGCAGGTCAGGCAGAGCAAGAACACACTGCAAACCTGTAACATGAGCGATGCAAATATTCACCAGCAGATCTTCACAAACATGAGCACCCCTTCTCAAGTTTTAGCTGTCACAACTAAACCACAGTGAGCCCTGCTCATCAGGAGGGCCCTGCAGTGAGGAAAAAGAGGCACCTTTCCCAATTTTGTTATTAGCACAAAGGGGCAATCCTGCTCACCTGGCTCCTCGAGCCAGACACATGTCCTGCTACATTCCCTGGCACCAGGTGGGGTGATGAAGCAGCCCCTTGGTGGGTCAGTTCAGCTCACCAGTCCAAGTCCTCAGCTATCAAAATCAACTGACCAAAGGTGAGGAAAGGCTGAGTAGTTCTACACTGGTCAGCTGAACCCAGCTCAACCTGCCACGACGCTGTCATTAGAGTGGAGAACAGGGTGGGAGACACAACCCACAGTGATACCAAGTTAGGTATTACATGAAACCACATTCTTGTGTAACCCACACAACTGCTGGACTGCAGGCCTTGGCTTGTTTGCTCTTCTCAAAAGAAACAAAACCACTCAAAACTACACAAGTAATGATACAGCAACTACACCTGGGCACCTCTAAAATATGGCCGCATTGGTTTTACAGAAGGGAATTTAATGATTCCAGCAAAGTAGAGAGCAGAGCAAGTGTTCAAACCAGCACTAGAAGTCACAGTGCTCTCAGTGCCACACGTGTGCTCCTCAAGGAAACCTCTGTAACTTTTTTCTTTTTAAGTTCTATTAAAGAGCAAAGTTCCAATTGTCACAGCTCTTCTTAGTAGATTTACCTACTAGCTGCTGGTCATAAACATCAAACAGAGAGCAAACAGCATTCCTCCTCCTCCAGCATTCTTTGCTTGTCTCCCAGTTACTATAACCAAGGTTTACAAATGCATCTTCTGCCACATCCTAAAGGTCACCAAATTCAGGCCCTGGCAGGCAGCCCCGAGAGACCGCATGCCACTGCTGAGAGCTCTCCCCCTGAATTCCCTGCAACACACCCAGGAGAGGAGGTCACCACAGCAAGAGGGTGATGGGCCATTCCAGCCAGCCACAACTTCCACAACAGGGCATGCAGGGAGAATCAGCTTCCAAAATAGCCCCAGCCCCAGTCACCAAGGGCTTTACAAGTAATTACCAGCTATCTATTTAAGCCGTGCCCAAAGGCAGACAGAAGGCAGCACAGGACACAGAACTCCACGCCCCTGGAGCACCGACCTGTTCCCATTTCGCTCGGAAGGCAGGGCACTGCCTGCAGCAAGGCTCTTCAGGGACAGCAAGGGCTGATCAGGAGAGGAGCAGTGTCCCTGCAGGGTCACAGACTCAGCCGAGACCTGCAGCAGAGGGAGTGATCTGGTAAGGCCCAAAGACTGCAAACTACAGAAAGGGCTTGTGATCTCCGAGGGTGGAAAAGCATCAACCCCATGCACATTTCAAGATGCTCCAGATCATCACCACCTTGGTCTATTTTAAAGCTGCTAGAGCTCCAGATTCGGATCTGAGAGACGCACTCACTGAAGGCCTCTCAAAGGCACATCAAACAGCTCTGGAAAAACCGTTGCCTGGCTGGGCTTAGGACTGTTAGAGAGCTCTGGGTCTAGGTCTTCCAAACAAGTCCAAATCCGAGCTTCCTGCTGTTTAGAAGGGAAACACCACTCTGCTCACCCAGCTAGACACAAAGCAAGATTCAAAGATTTACACCCACAGCCTACACCAGAGACATCCTGTTCTGCCAGCTTCTTCTTCCCATTTCTTTTGCTTCCCATCACCACCACACCACATCAGATACTGACACAGGTACTAAGAAATTACTGCTTCCAGAGGCCATCCATGCCAGACAGCTGATAGTATACACCAATAGTAACCTACAAAACACCCTAAAATCAAGATAGCAGAAGAATTTTAGCACGCTACCTTTAAAAAATCTATTCTAAAATAAGGAATCAGTGAAGCAGTTTGAGCTCTGATCTGATGAAACCTCCTCTACAGTAGGAGAAACCAGACAGCATCATATTGTGTGTGCTGGGATTTAAAAAGCTGACACTTGAGGAAACCACAAAAATCTGAGTTTCCATAATTAAGCAAAGAACGCCTAAATTATTTTAATAATCCAGCAATATTTTGCTCTAGATGCAATGAACAGAGTTTGCAGACAGGACAAGGTTTGTAGACAGAGACAGCATAATTTATTAGATCAACTGGTATGGCTGGAAAAAACAGACAGTCTCTTGGGTACACAAGCTTGCATGAGTTTTCAAATTCTAAAGGTTCCTCTAATGAAAAATATTACCTCTACCTTCAGGCTTTGCCCCGATTTATCAAAATATTTCTTTTAATGTTTACACAGCATTAAGTAACAAAAAATTATGCTGAAGGTTTCTATTACACGTACTCAAAGGCAGGCTTACAGCTTAGCTGGCTCCACTGACACTGTGACAACAGCTTGCTGCCCTGAAACAAAACAGTGACAACTGACAAAATATATTGCGAGGGATCTTCACCACCCAAAAGTCTTATTCATGCAAAAAGCCTCACAGACTTCACTGAAATTATTCTGTGCTTCAAAGGCATAAAGATCAGCCTGCTTGCGTGGGTAAGAAACCTGGGACCTGGCCCCTGAATACAAATTCCTTCTTCCAAACAGAGGGAGAAAAATAAGAAGGACAGAATCACTCCATACACTTGTAAGCCACTGGAATAAATATCTAAGAGAACAGGCAGACAGCCAGGCAAGATTCTCAACTCCAAGCAAGTGAAATATGATGCATCTTTCTTTAGTTACAAATCTATTTTTGAAATCAATAATCTGTAAATAGCTTCACATAAAAATAGAAATCTTTACATAGATAAAGCATGTCAGAACACATCCCCATAATTTATTGCAAGCATGCTCCTTGCTTGTGCTGTCTTAATTAAGCATCTGATAGCATACATGGTGTAAGGTTTCTTTTGCAAATGTATTTAAATCTCAGCTTCAAAGCTTTGATGCAGAGTTGTTGCCCAGCACATATGCTTTGTTCCGAAAGAACGTGAGATTTTTCACATATATTTTGAATTAAGCCATTTGTCAGATTTTAGATGATTTCAAGTATTATCCATAGTGTATTTTTTTAAAATACTCATATAAATTAAAGAAAATGTTCTGAAGCACTTTCCTTCAAGTTTTATTACTACTTTTTCAATCTTTTTTGGGCAGTGAATAGTTGGAAATTTCTGCACCTGATAATGCCTGACGTGTTCATGCTAAATGCACTGACTGCCTCTATTTTTTTCTAATTTCATCTTGATGATGCAATGCCAAACCAGAGGCAAACGCACTAAAATGCAGAGATGAACAAAACTCTGGTGACAATCCCACTATTTCCAGGATATTCTCCGAGAGCTCACACAGCTGAAAACAAAAGCATCCCTACCTAATGCCAAGGTTGTAGCGTACTCACACTGACTCACCGTGCACTACATCTGCCTCTTCTCACACGTTCTGCTTCAAAAATCATTAATACCTTGGCAGCACAGCCCACACACGTACGTGCACAGTGGAAAGCGAATGAAGAGAAAATCAACACACCAATGCTCTGCTTGGGAGCTTTGTGTCTCGTCAGGGCTGTGGGAGTTCAGACGTGCCTTGTGACGCCCCTGCCAAGCCTGGAGCAGCCCCTGGCTCCCTGCTGCCTCCATCTCAAAGAGCTCTGTGAGATGTCAGCAAGGGAGGAGCAAACCTCCCTAAAATCCTGAGGACTGGAAAAAGCAAAGGGAGCAGGAATAGGGTTGGCTTGTTCATGACTCATGTCAAATTCCTGGTCTGGGTCATGCATGGCCTCACCAATAGGCAGAGAAGTGATGTTTGCAGTGTAGAGGACTGTCCATGTAAGGGAGGTTAGGAAAAGCAAGTGACTCACTTTCTAGGAGCATTCCACTCCCTCCACTGAGGGCAGAAGTAGTTTGCACCTTGTTCAAGCTAGACACTTGGGACAGCTAGCACTGGGGGAGGTGAATCCACTCAGGTTAGCATCGTACCCCCTGATCCTCTGGGATGTACAGTGGAAAGTGGCCAGGACTGTGTGGCACCTCCCAGTGCCACTTTGGGCCCGCTGTGTGAGCAGGGACTAGGCAGGCTCCTGGCCTCACCACAAATGCCATCCTCACACCTGCAATCCCAAAGCATTTCACCAGCTCCCGATCACATAACACATTCACAGGCAGCAAAAGCGCTGTCTCCGTTTTGTCAGCTAAGGATAGCAAGGCACGGACAAGTCAATAACACAGAGCAAGTGAGAACCAAGTGCAGAAGCACTAATTCCTTAGTCCCTGTGCCTAAAAGTCAGTCTGAGGTCCTGGCGCTGTCAGGATGAATCACAGAAATGCACTGCATGTTCCTAGCACAGTATACTTTTACACAAATTCAAATTTCAGTACTTAGCATCAGCTGGCAGACACAGAGGTCAGCCTGTGCTCCTGCACGACAGAAGCCATGGGGCAGCAGGCTTCTGATGGGCTCCAAGACACAGGGACTGCATGGATGCCAAATGATTTTATTCTGAGTTGCAGCCCTACACACTAGCTCTGTTCATTCACACAGCTCCTTCCCTCTCCCCCACAGCCCTGGGATGACAATTCAAACCACTCTTGTCTTTTACTGCCAACACTTCTGCTTGATGGCCCAAAGGCAAACTGTTTCCAAAAGGTGTTTTTAATTAACAATGCTTTTGGAAAATTACTGTGTCCATGACTTGAAAGATAAGTAGTGATGCTTGTAAATAACCTAAACCAGAAAAGTGACTTTTTTTCTCTCCTCTCCTTGTGCATAAGTTCTTCACTTGAAGATCTTCCACTTCTTTGTGGCTGCCCCTCTGACAGCAAGGCTTCAAGTTCATGTCAGCAGGAATGGCAAAATACATTCTTCATATTAGAATATTAAATTACTTCCAAGAGACACTTCAAAGCGTACTCTCACCTCACGGTAATTGAGGTTGGCTTTAAGCAGGATAATTCTGCATACTGATTACAGGATATTAAAGAGGTAGAGAGCTGCTGTTAAGAACCTGTTAAGGTTAACCACAGACAAGTGTAGTGAGCTTACAGGTGCCACTTGTGGTGTCCAAAGATCCACTGGATTACATTAGATTGATAACACTCTCCTTGCTCCGTGGATCACACTAACCCTCCTAGCTCCAAGCCTGCAATCTCTCACACTGGCTCTGACTCTTCCTACAGGAAGGGGGTAGCAGTGACTCTTGGACACCACCACAGTGCTTACATCATGAAGCTGCTTTTTCAAGAGCATGCTTTCAGTGAAATTGGTAATGCATTCCCAGTTATACATTCATTTGACTATGGACTGACTGACAGACAGTGGTAACTCATGGACTATTTCTGAATGGGTAAGATATAAGAAAGGAGAATTCTACTCATGCCATTTATTATGGGATTTGATCTAATTTCAGGCTGAGTTTTATCTCTGTCTTAAAGCCAGATGCTAAAGTAATATCTGTGTATCAAATACATTTAACAAATATATTTAACAAAACCTTCTTTCACATGGATTTTTAAATCAGAATATTTCTATTGACAACCATACTCACAGAGGGAATGTGTAGTCCATAGTGCTCCAGCAATAATCCAGGACCCAAATGTATTAGACACACTAAAACCTAGAAAAACATTAATTCGGAGTTTCTTCTCATCTCCATCCATTTCTATCCAAGGAGTTCTATTCTTTCAGGAATTCCAAGCAGCATTAGTTCATTAAAATATTTTAAGTATTATTTAATTATCATCAATGTTATGGATGGTTAGAATAGAATTTGGAAAATTATGAAATCTGCAGTGTAACTCTGAGGAGCAAACCTCAAATCTGGCCCTTTCTGAGTACCATGAGACCATCCATTCTCCTTATCTATCTGCAAATGAGTTCAATGCCTTGAAACAGGAACTCCATTCTCCAGTGAGCTAATCAGTATATTTTCTACATTCCATATAGCTCGTGCTTCTCATTATCTCTTCCAGAACTACCATTATAGTTATTTCCAATTTACTGCTTCTTACATGAAGAGTTTGTTAGGGGTAATGCTATTTCTCTGTTTCTCTAACTCTAGAGTGCCCCATTCTCCCAGCACTAGAAAAAAAAGGAGAAGGATCATACTTAAGGAATGTGAGACTTGATCCAGAAGCACAAGAGCTATGCCACAGAGAAGAATTAGCAAACATGAGCTCTCAAAGAAATGCTGCAACTGCAGGTCAAATATGATCCTTGGATCCACAGACTACCAAGCAGGACTCCATGTCTCTTCTCTGCCACTGATATAAACTCTGCTGGAAAACTGTCTTCAGCTGGCTGTCCCCATTCAGAACGACACGGATTATACTGAGAAAGAATAAAGCTGTGAGAGAGAGTAAGGCTGGAGTGGAAGGCTGCCAGTGTACAGAGAGTAGCTCTGCAGGAGATTTGAAAATGGTCTAGAAGCATCTGCACACAGGCAAGCAGCCTGACTCTGGAAGACTCTCAGTCTAGCAATGACAAAACAAGACCCCGTGACTGGAAGTTAAATAAATCAACCAACACAAAAATATTAACAGAGAGGAGTGCTAGCCATGAAACAACAAATTTCTGAAATACTTTTTCCATCATCAGAGGGCTCTAAATGAAGTGTGGGGGTGTTTCAATCAGCCTTCTTTTTTCACAGAGTCAAGAATTAATGCAGAGAAGTCAAAGGGTCTGAGCTATACAGCAGGTCAGTCAAACTGAGTATCATGCCTCAGGCAACTCCTCACCTATACCCCAATGTCTCAGTGGATATGAGGCTGAAGCACAACCAGTACCCAAAAGAAACCTCCAGAGAGTGGTTTCACATGGACAGAAGGTGAATGGATAAACAAAGGCTCTCCTGAGCCAACACCAATATAAACCCTGATGGCCCTGGGAAACTCTCTTCCCTGGGAAAAGGCCTTCAGCAGCCTGCAGCAGCCTCTGCCACAGAGGTTCCCAAACTGCTGAACAACTCAGCACCTGCCAAAGGCAAGCATGGACCTGGCTGTGAAGATGTTCTCACTGCCTTTTGTTTCCAGCTGTTAAATTCCAGTAAGAAAAATGTATCATAATTCAAATACTTTACTCACATTGTTTTTCCCATAAGCAATTGCTCTAGCTACCCAAAGTCCTGGAAGATTAAAAACTAGAGATGAATTTGATCCCTTTGCTGCAATGCAGTTCACCCTACAGAAATTATTTATAGTATATTTATATTAAAATATTTATCAGAGTTACCATATATTTGCTTTAGCTGAAAATTGGGCAGTAGACTTTGATGCCAGTGCCCACCACGGGAGGAACTCAATGTTTGAATGATACCTGCAAATATTATCTTTGCTACACAGATGAAGCCTGACAGCATGCCAGCCAAGCTGCTGGGTAACATAAAGATCATGAAAGGCAGAAATGTCAGCATGGAAGTGAACACACTGACTTCTGCAAATCAGAAAGGAAAGTCAAGATAATTTTTTTTATTCCAACTCCTTTTTTTTTTACATCAGATCAATGTGCTGGCAAGAGAGACAAACGTAATCCCTGGTAGTCAGCAGACAGAGCATTGCTCCCCATTGCCAAAGGAAACTGCCAGTTTCTCTTGCTTCCTTTGTCACCCCGAAGTAGCACACTGATGTTCAAGCCTGTTCAAGGGTCTATTCCCAACTCAGGACAGCTGAACACCGTGTGAGTCACAGTTCCCAAAGGGAACAACAAGATGAGACGTGCTATCCCCAGAGAGAGAGCTGGGAAGCCATCCTGCCACATACCAATTTCAAACCGAGGAGCAACTGCCACTCCAACCTGCTATTAAGGATTATACAACAGTAGCTCTTTTGGCAGCAGATCAGGGTGTTTCAAAACAATGATGCTTTTCATTAGATTCCAATGTGTTTCGGGAAGCAAACCAGACGTGTAACAGGCCTTTCCAGAAGCATGGTAACAACTGACAAAGTATTTAAGATGCACAACTGTGGCACAGTCATTCTGAGAGCATGCAACCAGGACAGCTTGGATAATGCAAACAGCCAAAAGTTCACCTTATTTTCTGAACATGGAAGCTGAGGGAGGACATTTTTATTGTCTTTCCTTACTGACTGATCTTACTGGTAAAAAAACCCTCTTGTCTCTGAAGATCACATCCCTGCTTCATTAATATTTTAAAGGAAAAGCAAAGATACTGAAACTTCATTCTAGCTTTTTCCTAGTCATTAAAAAGAAGGATGATTTTTATAGAGACACTTGAACCCTCTTCCATGCAGGATGGGCCCTCTCTACACATTTATGGGCTACACAAACAGATGCGACAGCAGAATCAGCATTTGAACCATCTCTGCAGGCTGGAAATATGAACTCACATCTCACTCCAGCCTCGGCAGAAAGCCTTCCCTGCTCAGCTTAAGTGAGGAGAGCCAACTGGCTGGCCAGCCTGAGTCCCAAGGCTCCAGACACAGCACTTGCCAAGGGACACGCTGCTGAGTAAAGAACTGGGGAACACTGACTCCTCCTTCATTAAAAAAACGGATTGAAAATAAACATTGAGATCAACAGCTGAAAACAATCCAATAATTCTGAGAACTGCTCTGTCAAAACCAGTGAGAACTTTCTTTCCCTGCTAAGAGTTTTCTTTTCCAGAGCCTTTCCCTTCTCCTCCCAGCTTCTTCAAGGAAAAAGCTTATCAAGTGCTCATATCCTAACCTGGTCTCTCTCCTTTTTGAGAACTTACCCAACAATATGAGACAGATCTTTGACAAATAACCCCATCTTTCAAAAAAACAGATGACTATGGAACTATGCCGGACATAGAATAATACCCACCAAAGCCAGGAACTTCATACACAAAACTCAGCCAATTTCAACTTGTTATTTGTTCACAAAACCCAAACCAAAATAATGAAACTCAGCTGTAAACGGCACTGTGAAAATAAATACAGAGATCATTTAGTAAGGAGGATCCTGATTCTCTGCTATCCTAACATACAGGGCTCCAGACAAATACCAGCTTAATGAAAACTTCCTGCTTTCGTCCATAATAATGGTTGTTACCCATCTCCCTTCCATAAAGCCTTCCCTGAGGCTAATCCAGCCTTTCAGGTGAGAACAGCCTGTGTGCAGGCTCAGCTCATCAAAATTGACCCTGGGCTGGATCTCTCCTGAAGTTCTCATAAAGTTCTCACAAAGGCCAGAAGTACAACTCCCTCCTAGCTCAGGACCCACAGGTAACCCTCCCCTGTGCCACACAAAGTCCTCTTTCTCCCCAAATCAGAGGCTGGCTGGTACCTAGCACTCACCATGGAGATCACAAAGGCAAGTACCCAAAACCTTTCCTGCACTCTGTTCTCAGCAGGCAGCAGCTCCCTGCTGACATGGAACAAGCCACATGGAGCTACCAACCGAGCAAGCACAAAGATGGAAAACCAGGGAACGTGAAGACTGTACGTGTTTTGAAGTGCTCTTACCCTGTGAAGTTCCCCCCCTCCCTCCCTGCCCTTAAGGAGCACAATTCATTACTTTTCTGACCTGTTTTTTTAATCAGTGGCAAATATAGTAATTATAGTCTGCCTGATTACGAATGAAATTACAAATCTGTCCTAAGGGCACAATAGTGTCCCCACCTAGATGTTATCGTCCCCCAAGTCTCATTTAATCTTGACAAATGTGTAGTACCAAGGCACCACTACAGGAAACTCTACAAGTAAATTAATTTTACGAACACCTTATTTGCAGTATACCCAAGCTCCTCCAAAAGACTGCTAATTTGTACAACTTTTGTTAGGCATCTTATGTGAGTAAATTCATCAGTAAAATAACAGAACATCTACAATGAGTTTGAGCTCTTGCTAGGTTTCTGGTTTCTCTTTGATAACCTAACTGACTCAGCTTTATCAAGTGAATCCAAAGACCTACATAAAACCGTTTTCCAACTGCATCAACCTCTTTTCTTTGGAAACTTTTCACTATCTTGCCCAAGCAAAACACAAACCACTAAGTTAATTTGAGGAAGCAGTCACCTAGTCACCTTTCCATGGGCCATTCAGTTCCCTAGGTTTTAATGTTAAATCAATCCTGCTGACACAGGAGACTGTTCCCTGGCAGGAGCAGAGAAGGACACAGAGTGTTGTCTTTGCATTCTATCTCAGCATAAGCAGCTCTCAAAAGGAACACGATGAAGTGACAGGTCTACTTTATCAGCTGCAAACTGGGAGAAACCTGCCAGCCTGAAGGGTGAGAGAACATTAACAAACAGCTAAGAAAGCATCATCAGCACAACCCTGTTATACCAAAACCTGAGCTGAGAGCTACCGACACTGAACCCCTCTGGCCAGGACTTTTTTCTTCAGGGAACCTCAAGTACCTTGTCAACGTAGACTTGAAGATGCATTCAACAGCACAGTCTTGTCCTGCTGCAGATGAGCAAACAGCTTGGATCTCCTGGGTTCTGAGATACCTTAAAAAACACCTGTCCCTAGCAGAGCAATATGAAAGCCCTGATTCACCCAGGACTTCTTTTTCAGCGTGTTACCTGACCTACTGTAGCCACTAAAACAAAGAGCTTACCACACGCCCAGCCAGCAGAAAGTGTCCTGGGCAGCCACAGAAATGCCTCCTAATTGCTTTCAAATCAGCAAATGAAAAATTCCTAGCCTTGCTTTGAGCGTCACAACTTGGGAACACAGTTCTCTACATGTTCTAACCTTTCCAATATTTGTTCCTGACCCCACCAGCACACATCGATTTATGAGGCCTCACAGTGTGTTTTATTACTGTCTTTGTTAACATCTACTCTCTACACGTCTGTGAAGAAAAATGAGTGGTAGATGAGTAAAACACTGTTAGTTTTTCATCATCTGTTCCCTCCTGATTGCTCAAGTTTAGCAAGCAGAGTATTTTGGCCTTGGCTCATAAAACTGCCAGTGCAATATTGAAAGAGAAGTTAAAACACATGTAAAACAAGAGGTTAAGACCCTATCTAATCTCTTATCTCATGAAGAAAAAAAAAAAAAAAGAAAGGTTAGGTTGCAAATGTGTTTTTAACCAACTCTTAGAAAGGCTACAGCATTATTTTGATCAGAAGTTTAAAAGTCCCCAAATGATTGAAGGCTATAGATGGACACTAGATCTTAGATCATAGCAAATAAAACTCTTTCCAATTTGTATAAATTTGCTCATAAAATATCACACACATCTGCTGATGATTCCATGAATGACATTTTTAATATACTTACTCTCTATAAAATCATCCTATTTCAACACCACTATAAGGAAGAGTCTAATAAACAACAGAAAATGTGCAAGACACATTCTGCTCAGATGTCTGCAGTCACCAAGTGGTTAAGGGTACAGGCAAGCTAATGCCTTCTAGAGGCTAAATTCACATAATTAACTTAAAAGGACTTAGCAGGAGATCATCTGGTATCCCAGCCACTGCTTAGAAGACACACTTTTGGGAAGAGCAAGCATTTTCAGATACAGAAGATGAGGTTGGTTTCTACTTACTTCAACCACTTACATCGCTAGGCAAAACCACTAATTTTTATCCTTTTTCCCTAGCAGACCTCTACCCAGCCCTGTCTGCTGAAATATTGCTTTTAATTACAGGTGGAATACAGTGGTCTGCTGAACACTTCTTCCTTCAGAAAGACTTGGTTCATGTGCTTGTATTTTCCTTTAGGCTATGCTTTATTCCTTTTTTTTTATTATTTTTTTTTTAATAAAGGTAAGCAATGGAGAAATGTAGTATTCCCAAACACTGAAAGACTCAAAACAGGGTGTCTTGCTGACCTGCCCTTAAACACCACTGATGCATTGACCAATACTTGCAGCATGAAGCGGAAAATGAAATTTGACTCCTGCCTCAGTTTCCAGACAGCAGAACTAACAGATGATTTACCAGTCTGGCTTGCTTCTATGCTAAATTCCTCTTTCCAGCTTCACTCAGCCATTGGTATTCAACGATGAGAAAGCCACAGGAACTGAACTGGAAGAGCAGTTTCCAGGGTCAGTCTCAAGTTAACTGATGCTCAGAACACCTGCAATTTATGGTCAACTGATCAGTTTTTTTCTTTAGAGAATTAACTCATCCTGACCTAAAAGAACACTGAGAGTAACACTATAAAAGTGGAACTGAACAAGCAATGAAAAAGACACAATTATGCAGCTATTATGGGCATTTGTACTTAAAAGCTCTCAGGGAATACTGCATAGGATGTCAGGACATGATTTAAGCAGGACACTTGGGACCAAATTTTACAGCCCTTTCCTGAGACTTCAAAGGCCACATACATCTTTGCATAGTCTTTAAATGAAATTGCTTTGTAACATCCAAAAAGATCACAGAGAAACACTTGAAATACCTTTGCCAACATGTTTAGTTATTCCTTTGGGGGAAAAAAAAAGATATCTTGGAGACAGAGAAAGCAAACAAAATCAATATTAAAAGATTATTTATTTTTGATTGCAACTGTTCTATTTACTGACTTCCAAAATTACCTATGCTGCCTCCCCTTTACTAGCACTTATTCTTAGATATTATTATTGGTAATTGCTGTGCTATGATTACAAAGCTCTGGAATAAACCTCGGGGCTTCTTTTGGGTTTCTGAGAGCAGAATATTCACATGCTCTTCCCTGACCTCATGTTCCTAATTATTCCCTGTGCATGCTTATATGTAACTAACCACCAACTGAATCAACCCAAACATGAGCTGATTTCAGCTACTCTAGAGAACTCTGGGTGCTTTATACTAAACTATCTTTGGTCTTTTGAATTTACCTCCCTTTCCAGGTTACTTTACAAAGTGATGACAAAGTTTGTCTGGTTATACACCATGGCCAGACACATTGCATTTGATGGAAATACCAAGAGGAGCATGGTCCAAGCAGTAAAGTATGAGCTGATTCCCATCCACAGCTAACATTCTCCAAAGGAGATAAGGAATACTGATTTCAGCAGCAAACACTGCCTGAACAGCTAAATGCTTCCTCCTGAACCCGGTGGACACAGCTGGGATGCAGCTGTTCCTACAACAGCAGTGCAGGCAGCAGCTGCTGCCAGGGAAAAGGCAGCAGCTCACACAAGAGAGGGATAACCAACCCAGAAGGACTCACAATCCAGACCTGGCCACCTCAGCTGCCAAAAGTGGACCACCCTGGCTGGAAAATATTTTGGGGAAGTGTACCTTCCAGGAAGGTTCAGTGAGAAATTGCTTCCTGAAAATCTAGCAAGATTGTATCTTCAGTGTTTTATCTATTATGCCAATGTTAACAGGGAGAACTACAAGGCCTGGGCCAAAGCCAGGTAATCCAAAGGCCTGCTTTTAAATAAACAGTAGAAAGACACTATATTTCAGAGCCTCCTGCAAAAATATGTACAGGAAATCTGTTTTACTCCTTCCTCTGAACCAGCTGTGCCAAGCAAGGCTCAATAGTAATCTTGTAGTAAGCACATAAGCAAAATACCAAGTATTCGAAAATATCAGAAATGCAGCTGGGAGCTGTGAATAGTCTATAACTAAATTAAGCTAAGTTTGGACCACATAATGACTTCAAGGAGCTTTTGTTTTTAAATAAATCTCTTGTGGTGAAAAGAGCCGGAATGGTAGTTATAGCGACCACAACCGCCTTCTTATTTACACGAGCTGCACTGGAGTACATTGTTCCTGCACATCTGTTTCTACTAACCTCACTTTGGAGCCACCTTCCAATCTCAGAAGAATCACATCTTGGACCTCCATTTCTTCTTCCATCCACCTACAGAAGCTCTGCCCACACATCTTTCAGTTTCAAAAGAGAAACCAGCAGGTTTCAGTCCCAGCATCTTTTCTATAGGTGCCTCACTACTGTGGCTCCTGCTTCCACATCCAACGGGCTCACACCTTTGCAGAGTTTAAGTCAGCTGGAGCTGGTATGATGCACAGGGTAAGTACCCACTTGTTTTCTTCCTTAGGTGTTAAGAGAAGCATGCACATGATCACAGTGGGGTCTCCAACCTCCTCAGCTTAGTCAAAACGTTATCTCTAGTGAAACCACCAAAAAAGGGCTGGCAGCAGGTAAATCCCACAGCAGGTATTTATGCCCAGGGGATGATAAGTTAAGGTCACCAGCAAGCCACGAGTTTAACCTCTACCATGCTGTACCAGACTTGAAAGAGTGACAGGACTAAGAGTTCTGGCACACAGCCACTTACTGCTCCTTTGTCTGGGGACCCAACTGTCCTGGAAACAAGAGCAATTCTGCTTTTGACTTTATAGTACAGTGCACACACTGTTACATATTCAGGTAATAGTAGAGATTCAACACAGGCTGCCATGGATTTTTTAGGCTGAATGGATCAGGCTCCCTCCTTGATCTCATACTGCCATAAAAAAATATTTTTCTCCTAATATGGCTTCATACAGACAGGTCTCCCCAGCACCTTTTTAGACCTGCAAACACATGCATGAGACTTAGTAACTACACTTATGTAGGCAGGTTTAGATTATAAACTGCTTACAGTGGCTACCTTAAAGACCAACACAATTTTTCCCAGATGTTGCTTAAAGTCTGTCTACCATACATAAATTTCTTTATTGTATAATGCCAGATTCTCTCTGCAGTTTTGTTAAAGAAGCAGATTCCTGTTATACACATGATCTCTGTGTAGAGTGTACAGTCCCAGGTTTTAGGAACCATTCCAGTTAACAAGTCCTAATGATTAGAAAACAAAATACAGCTCATTGCTACAAGCATCATAATCACGACACATAGTTATTTCTTTAATAGCACAAACCAGACATTTTAAAATAGGAAATATTTATATCAATGTGCTGTTCGAATACACTCATAAAGATTCAGCACAGAATAGCCAAGTCTTGAAGACTCGGACTGTAGCCATTTCAAATAACATTTGTATTTGTGCTGCTGACACTAAATAAATAAAATTTTAAAAGCAGATGCCATACAGACAAATGAGGAATTCCCATGCACTGACTTGGAAACATTTCCTCCCAAATACATCCCAAAGAGCCAGGCAAGGCTTCCACTCCCGGGCACATTCTGTTCAGTTTTCTCTCCTATTATCCTTACTGCTAAAGAAGCCACAGCTGTTTTATATCAGGACACCCAGTGTTTGTGGGCCACCCCCAGGCAGGGACCTGGCACAGAGCAGGCGCTGCGAGCTCATCCCAGGGCACATCACTCAGGCTGTGCCCTGCAGGGTACAGCCCTGTCCTCAGTTTCCCCTGGTAGAGCCAGAGTGCCCTGCTCTCTTCATGGTTTTCACTGAATGGCATGTGAGTATTCCTTATCCTGAGGTGATTAGTTACTGAGGTGTTCTTTCACAGGCCTGCAGAACAGCGAGCCAGTTCCTATGACAACTTTCCACTGCAGCCTGGCTGGAGACCATTAATCCACCTTCCCCAGGCCAAGCAGCTTCTCCGTGGTAACGCTGCTTTGTGTAGGATTGTCACCAGCGACCAAGCAATGGCAAATTCCATGGTACTGAACCACCCAGACTCCACTGCACTCCCTAATTTAAAATTCCTGCAAAATGATGGGCTCACTGAGTGGGACTGCATGACCCCACTTCTGTCTCTTGCTGAAGATTTTCAGGGAAGAGCTGTGGTCAGCCCTTCTTCCTGCACCTCCTTGCAAGTCAGTATCTACAATTCCTGCAGGATTCAAAGGTTGCAGACCCTCTCAGCTTGTCCTGGAGCACCAGACCTGCTCTGCAGCCAGCCTGCACCATCCCCAGATAACAGTTCATGCTGCAACAGCTCACCCACCCACCTATCACTTTTCAACAAGCATTATTTTATTAAGCTGAACTGCAAGTAAGAGTTATGATGTGATTAAATAAAGCTATCTGCTTTTCCAATAAGCATAATTTGAACACCATTTTCTACCAGTTTGCTTCTCTTCTACTTCCAATGCAAAAATAATACACCTGTGTATTTTTGAAGGAAATTAAAACACTCCTTTCAGTGTTCTCCAAAAAGCACAACACCACAATGTTTACCAGTAACCAGCACAGTAAGCTTTCTGTTTAAAAAAAAAATCCCCTGAAAGTTAAAAAAAGCCTAGGATAAATATTTCTAGTGATTTTAAGAAGGGTCTATTAGCTTTCTCTTCAAGTCATATTAGGAATCAAACATGACAAGGAATGACAGTTCTAGAGGGATATTATTATCATCATCATCATTATAATGATTAAAAATTGCCTAGAAACTGGAAATTTGCCTGGGAAAGTTTCAGCCTGCATCTGATTTTTGCTAGTGTATATCCCAGAGTTGTCGTATAACACTACTGCTACCAGTGCAAATATACTAACAGGCTGCTAATTTCAAACCTCAGCTGAAAACATCTCTCCCATTCTCACAGCTTTTCTCCCCATTTCTCTCTGCAATTGTACCTGATTCAATGGAGCATTCTAAACGCAGTTCGGTGGTGCATTTTGCCATACAATTTGTTTCAATGACGCTGTACAGAGTAAAGGTTGTATTGTGCTATATAATGAAACCACATCTATGCTTGAACAAACCCCAACTGCTGTTAATCAAACCAGCAGGTTCCTGAACGATCTTTTGGACTCCGGACTAATGGCAATAGATTATTTTAAATAGCAGTTCCACTCTAAAATATGTTTAGGTTGACACAGACTGACAGGGGCAGTGACAGACTTCCTGAGCTAAGCTGATTGGTTTGCATGTAAAACACTGGGGTTTTTGCCCAGTGCTGGAACTACAAATTCAGCACTTGAACCAAAGATCAAAATGCAGTTTTGAGTTTTGTTTCTGGTTTTCAGTCAAACCACACAACACCTGAAAGGATCTAAAAATCTTCATGTTTTCAGTTTAATCACAAGTGACAACTGAGAATTTGGATCAATACATTTCAGTTGGTGACAGTGCTACTCTAAACTGATAGGGAGGCGTTTCTAAGTGACTACTTAGAGAGTATTTTGCAATCTTTGATGTTCAAACAATTAATCTTACAGAGCTAAAAAAATTATTTCAGAACATGAGTGATTATGGCTTGGGAGGAATGTTCTCAAGACCACGTCAAAGTGGAGCCTTAGCATCCAGCTTGGCAGCCTTTAGAAACACTAGCAAGGGAATAAACTTGAGCGTTTCATAATCTCAGTGGTTCCAGGAATTTTCAAAACTGCCTGTGCTACGAGAAGCAGTACTGTCGTATTAAGTCATCTGGTCTATCAGAGAACCAGTGTAGGTTTGTTTCCATCATACATTTTGCAACATTATTTTTGGCACGCAAGGAGGGATTAAAAAAAAAAA
>JAHLSL010000018.1:11952113-11983013 GCA_025920805.1 Petroica traversi | reverse complement strand
GCAGCTGCAGGAGCTGGAGGAGCGGCACAACGCCGAGGCCGCCGGCCTGCAGGTGAGCCGGGCGGCGCCGGGAACCGTCACCGTCCCCTCCCCTGGCACCGGGCGGCACCGAGCATCCTCCTCCCGCGACATCCGCACCGGTCGGCACCTCCATCCCAGCAGCAGCCCCTGTAATGTGTAGCACGGGAATCTTCATCCCACGCCAGCACCCGGCTCGGTGCAGCGCCTGAGACCCCGCACCCTCCCTCCCCTGGTTCTGTGCAGCGCTGAGCATCTCCGTGGCCTGCGGAATGCTGCAGCGCAGCTCTGTCCCCTGCAGCAGCCCCTCCCGCAGTCCTGTGCAGCGCTGGGCACCCCGGCTCCATGCGCTGTCCGCCCCTCATCGCTCAGAACCATCGCCTGTGCTGCCCCGTCAGTGCCGCGCTACACAAAACACCCCCAGCACCGAAAGGCACCCACCCTTCCTGCCCTGCGCAGCACCCACCCATGCAGGCAGTGCACCCACCTATGCAGGCAGTGCCCCTGCAGCGCTGCGCAGCGCCAGGCATCCCTGCAGCCCTCCCACCACCCAGCACTGTGCCTCTCTGCCCTGCACACTGATCCTGCCCCACCACAGCATTGCCTGTTGCCTTCACCCTTTATTCAGAGGCAAAACCCCACAGGGCAGATTTCCAACCCCCACTTCCTGCCGGGGACATCCCTGTGCATGGCAATGCTCTTTGGGGTATCGATCCATCCTTTCCCTGTCCCTTAAGAATCAGGTCCAAAATTGCCTACACATCGTTGTGGGTAATTCCTCGAAGCTGTCTGCCCAGGCTTGGCCCCTTGCCTTGTGGTCTGGCTCCTGGCACCTGCACTGCAGAAATTGAAGCTCTGCAAAGGTTAAGTCTGGACTTGCAGACAGACCCCAGCATCTCTCATGTCTGTGGAAAGGCTCATGTAGGGCAGACAGTGAGTGTTCAGTGTTTCTTATTCCATTACTGCAGTATTGCCCCATTTTCTTGTTACAAGGAACTGTTAATGATTTATAATAAAATGAATCCTGAGATTGTTCTATTATATGGCTGTTAAAGGATCTGTGATTTCTAAATCATACAGTTTCCTTCTAAATACTGAAATAACTGCCTTCAATAATACCTGGAGGACCCAAGTAATACCTCGTCATTTCCAAGGCCAAATTTTGCTCTAGAATTCATTACTTAGCTCCAAGCTGCTTGCAAGCTTCCTGAATAGTTAAGGTAGTTGTCAACAATTTTTTGTGGAAATAGACAATATAGAATATTATCGATAGCAAAAATATTATATGCAGTAGTTTTCTTAAATAGACTTGATGCCATGTGAAAGACAGATTCTGGAAGCAATCTATCAATTGGGGGAAAAAATGAAACAACTGGATTAAACAGCATAATAATCGAAATTTATTTAGTGACAGCATGGCAGTGCTTTCCTATATGACCCTCAGAATCTGCTTTATGTGTAGCAATACTTGAAAGTCTTTTAAGCAATGTGCATTTGTAGCAGCTAAGTAATATCCCTGGCTGCAAACTGTGGAAAAGGTTGGAAGTATGATTAGAATATTCCTATTGTCTGAGCTTTTAAAATGATCCTGCCAAAGCAGGGGCATGTCTTTATATTTGTGGGCTCCCCAGTCAAATCTGAGCCATCATGCAAGAGCTTTCTGTTAGGGGACAGGTTTGCAGTGGTGTGAGGAGGGGGTTTTTATTCTACCAGCTGGTAGGGATGGGGTGTGGAAGAGAGATGCAGACCAGGAACAAGGACAACCAGTTTTGAAAGAGCTTTTTGTTTGTGTGGACTGCAGGCAGAGGGAAGAGGGCTAGAGGCACAAAGAGTCACAGCAGCAAGAGTGAAGCTGTCCCAAGGTGGGGATCACCTCAAGAGATTCCTTCCTGTCCTGGCTTGGTGCAGCAGCAATCTGTCTGCATCAGAGCAGAGGCTTTAATCTGCACAGCAGCAGCAGCCATGCATGTCCTGGGGCTTTTCAGCTGATGCCCCAATGATCTCCTCAGAGGCACAGCTTCCAGCAGATCTTTTGCTGTGGAAAATGGTCAGGGCAGCACAGGTCAAAGCTGAGACCACAAGGGTGGCTCCTAAATGTCCTGCAGGGCTGGTTGTGCCCAGCTAATCCGTGACATGCTTCCTGCTGCATTCAGGATGAGCTGCCACAGCTTCTCCGAGGGGCTCTGCTTGAGCTGGGCTCACTGCATCAGGGTCAGCTCAGCTCCCTGCTCCTTAGGCAGCTCCACATCCCGTGACTGTCTCTGCACTGTCCACAGGAAGGGTAGGCAGGAGAGGAAGCTGGGGACATGATAGGAATGGGAAGGGAACAAGATGAGGATAATGTGGCAGGACAATGTGGCAGGATCATTTGCTGGAACAGATGATCTAGAAGCAATTGCAAAGGCCTGTCTTTGGGAGGGGGTGCAGGAGAGTGGAGGTTGGCAGTGGCCATTGCAGGGATTTGTAGGCAGGGCTACATCGTGGCTCAAACACAAACTGCTGACTCATTTCTGTTCCAAATCATGCTCCTCTGGTGGCACAGTGGGGCAGCTGGCAGCAGGAAAACTTCTGATTGAGAAGAGCCCTATGGGAGCAGGTTTCACTGCTTTCAAGCTGCTGCTTAGAAACCTAGATGCATGTGGGAAAAAATACAGACTGCTTGTTTTCTGAGAAAAAAAAATAGTCTCCTCTGTTAGCAGGAAATCTGGCCTTGGTGTCCTCCACATCACAGGCAGAACTGGTTCCAAGGGACAAAAGGCAGGGCGAAGCTGACAGGAAGGATCCTAGAAGGATGCCGTTGTCCAGCTGGCTCTTGCAGGGCAGGCCCCTGTCTCTGTAACCTCCCCAATCCCTGCATTCAGAACCCCCCACTCTGGGGTCTGAAGCATTTTCCCAGGAAGGTGTCAGACTTCCCCTCCTGAAGGGGACTCCTGGCAGCAGCACCCCCTGGAAGTGTGTCCCAGCCCTTCTTAAGCCCTGCAGATGCAGACTGCAGCCTTTTCTCTCTGCTGCTGCAGTGCAGGCTGCCCTCACTTATTCTGTTGATCCACTGCCTCTAGTTTGATGATGTTTAAGCCCAAAACTTCCCTCTGTAGCAGCCTGCCTGGTCTCCTGCAGGACTGGGGGTCCCACCACCATGCAGTATTTGCCCATCTCACAGACCCTGCTGTGCAGATGGGAAACTACATAAATCCATCAATGGCTAAAGCCTCCCCCACTGCACGTGCTCACAAGCCATGACTGCTGTTCTACCTGCTCCTTCATCCCTGCTAGCCTGAGATTTCATGGTCCCAAACTCCTGGTGGGATGGGCCATCATGGATCAATTGCCCATTGCAATTTCCCTGTCTCTAGGATGGGCAAAGCAGAGCAGGGATGTGGGAGAAGTCCCTGCTCCAAAACACGGCCCTGAGTGCCATTGCCTTTGCAGGACACCATTGGACAGCTGGAGGATGACCTGCGAAACACCAAAAATGAGATGGCTCGGCACTTGAGGGAGTACCAAGACCTGCTCAATGTCAAGATGGCCCTTGATATTGAGATAGCTGCCTACAGGTAAGGCTGCTCTGTTCCTGCTCTGCCTGGACACTTCCCAAGCCCAATCCCCTGACCCCACTAGACTGGGGTATTTTCAAGGGCCCAGAAAACACCTGGGTGCACGCTCAAGGAGCACCACAAGTGTGTTTTTCATCTCCCCTGCCTGGCCGGGCCGTGCTCCTGCCTGGGGAGCAGCCATGTCCTGCTTTGATCTAGCAGCTGTGAACCACATCCCTCAGCCATCCCAGAGGCAGAATTTTTTATTTGGAACAGTTGGGGTTGGAAACTTGTCTTTCTTGCAAAGTTAAAAGTAGATGCAAAGGAGAGGAAAGAGGGGAGAAAGTTGCTCTCATGTACCCCATATTGCAAGTTCTTCAGAAATGGTTGACCGAAATATGATTTTGAATCAGTTTAATGGTGTAGTGTGACCTGGGCTGATGGCTCAGACTTGCCTGCAGGGCACCATTTGCTCTCAAGTTTTGCAGATGTTTCACATCCCCATACTAACTTCTTCCCTTGTGATGTGCTTGCAGGAAGCTGCTGGAGGGAGAGGAGAACCTCTTCAACACGGGAAGCAGTGGCCTTCCATCACTCAGTTCCCTCCCCAGCCCCACTTACTCCTTCCAGCCAAGGAGCTTTAGTTCCTCTACTCTGTCCTTCAAAGAGGAGGAGCAAGGAGAGGTTATTAAAGTGACCTCTAAAATATCATCCAGCAGGGCTGAGGTGATTGAGGGGACCATAACCTCCGTCAAGAAAAGAGGGAGGTTAAACCTGCATGGAGGAATCCTTGCAAATGCAAAGATGTAACCATCAGGACCCTGTTCACAAGCATTTGAGGGGGAACAGTCTCCACTCGGCCTTTAAATTGCTCCTCTGGGCATGAAGCCACACTGGGCTCGCAGGAAGCCTCCCTCAGAAACACATAACCCCCCCTGGGGACACCACCCAGGGATGGCTTCCTTGCGGGTCCTGCCAAGCAGAGGCCGAGTTTGGCACATTGCTCCCTTTTAAATGGGGTGGGGGCACACAGGACAGGTAGCTAGAGATGCATGTTGGTCGTTGTGGTGGTGGCACATGGACTCGCAGCACACTCCCTCCCTCCAGCCAGCCCAGAATGCTGCTGAGCCAGCTCTCTGGGAGGGGAGGGAAACATGTTTACTGTAACTAGTTTCAAGGCTACAAACCTTCATCAGCTATCCAAATCCATGTACAGCTAAACTCTTGCCCACTCCTCAAACTGTAGCCATCCACTTTTAACCCTAGAAGCACAGAAATAGCCATACTGGACTGTAACCACACCTGACATCTGATCTCAGCCACGTATGTTTTGAACTATAAGGAATGTTAATTTTTCTTTGTACTGACAAATCTTGTTTTCTGACAGCACTAGTCAAGCCAGGCACATGGGGTTCATAAGCAGCAGGAACAGGGCAGGGAACTGGTGCATTGAAAGTGAAGGCACCACCATGCTACGGGGTACAGCACCTCATGTGGTATCACTGTCTCCCAAATATGAGGGTCTGAGGGCCCCTTGTCTGGCTGCACAGTCTTCACATGAAAACTGTGCCCAGATTAGCATCGTGCCCCAGCCACCACTGGGAAGCTGCAGGACTCCTGAACACCAGCCCACAAAGAATCCTTGTCTCTGCTCTAACTGTTCCAACGTGTGCCAAATTTGATATAGGATTTAACAACCATAGGTTTCCTTCAATGCCTTAACTTGCCAGCGATCGCTTTTGCAAGAGCCGGAGACACCGCGTGCTGTGTGTCAGTGCCCTGGCAGGGTTATCATCACCAGACCTCGCTGCCCTTGCGGGGCTGCCAGAGCAGTTCCCAGAACCAGCAAATTGTTTGCTCGCACTCTTTCCTCTTCTATTGTAAGGCACAAGTTAATAATTAAAAAGTGAAATAGTTGTGTGGATCAAACCGAGCTGTTTTGTCGTCTTTGTTGCTGCGTCATCTTGGGAACACACCTCGGTGTCTGGCCCACAGCTGCTTCAGTGCCCAGCAGCCCCTCTGGGCCCCTGCCAATAACTTGGTGTTGGGGTTCAGCTGCCAACCCCTCCTGCAAGGTGAGGCTGGACCCACCGATGGCAGTGGGGCTTCAGACAGGCTCAGCCCAGGTGCCTGCCATGGTGGCCCTGCTGTGTAGAAGAGTCCACCTGGCTGAGGGATCAAGGTCTGCCACGGCCGAGTGCACCCTCCTTTGCTCAGAAAATGGACTCTGAGGCTGTGATTTGCATCACACCCCTGACAGTTCAGTCCCAAGGTACCTGTCATTTCCTCTCCACCCTGTGTGCTCAGGGGTTAGAAACAGCCTCGTGGTTTATTTCTGCACAACTGAAGATAAACTGATTTACACAAGAGGAGATGAAGAGCAGAGGGTGCACCCACGTCCCAAGTAAACTCAGCAGTCACAGGTGCTGTGACAAGCAGTGGCTTATATTTGGAAGATGCACATGTTCTGCTTGAGATGTGCTGTAGAGGGAAAGAGCACAGGCAGTTCCTGCTGGGTGGCCCTGCCAGAGCACAGTCCTGTTGCCTTCCCACTCCTGCTTTGTTGCACCACATCGTAGCAGTCTGCCCCAGGAACACAGTGTGACAATCACAGGCTTCTTCACCAGAGCTGCAGGCCAGGAGCAGCACGGCTTCACCTTGATCCTGTCACACTGGTAACCTTGGGGATCATGCCCTGGCCAGACTGCTCATTGTGGGGTGACAGCCCTGGGGAGGGCAGCCCTGCAAGTGGGTGAAGCAAGGGGCACTTTCCAGAGGCAGGGGAGGGGGCCCAGGGCATGGAGCAGCCCCCAGCAAAACAGCACAGAGCAGCTTGGGGTGCCCAGGCAGAGCTTGGGGGAGCCAGCACTTGCAGAGTTAAGCCCAAGGCACTGGCACACAAAACAAGGATCAAAAAATGTCCATGTATCTCCTGGCTCAGCTGTCAGTTAGAAAATGCAAACACACAGTATTTCTCTCAATCCATAGGGGGAATTAAAAGCAGATGTGACTGTGCAGCTAATGAAATATATTCTGAATCTCAAACACTCTGCAGCACTGCTGCTTTCCGTCCCTTGAGCATAAGCAGCCTGACCCATCCTTTGTTCCCTGCACAATCCTCAGTCAGAATTCCTGCTTGCTCAGCAAACTGGATGCTAGTAATGAAGCTGGGAAATTTACTTTGGTGATATGAGTGTGAAGGAGCTGCAGTGGTGGAGCAGGACAAAGGAGCTGTGGGAAGGGCAAGGAACTATTTTGGAACTATTTTGGAAAACGGCAGCAGTGTGAGGGCCAGCCCAGAGACTTCCTGCATTTCTGGAGCTCTGCAGCAGTTTGGTGCTGTTTCATGGTGTTAAACTCCAGAGGTGACAGAGGGATAACGGGCAGGGAGGCCCATGTCTACACTCTCATTTCTTTAAGAGAAGAAAAATGACAGCAGAGAGGCTGGATATGTTGCCAATGCTCACCTCTGAGTGTCCCCATCCAAGCCTCCTTTTCCCTTGCTATCTTCTTCAGAGTGGCTCCTTTCTGCTTATATGCACCAGAAGGTTTCTACACTGAAACCATAAGCTGGCACAGGGCAATAAATCCTCCTTTGTGGTCCCATCTTTCCTACTGGGTTAAACACCAGGCTGCCAGAGGAAAGGACTGAGTCACACTGCAGATGTTGAAAGATTTATACCTCTATAAAACCTCAGCCTCTCAGATAAAAGGCAGCTGTGGACACAGACTCCACCATCAGCTCAGGAAGCAGCAGAGTGCAGTTATTTCTCTATGATAATGCATTTCCTTCATTTTTATGCTGGGGACAACTTGAGCCTCCACACAGTGGGACAAAATCCCACCACTGGGGTAGCTGTTTGTTTTTTCCCTGGATGTAGATGCTGGCCCATGCAGCTGAGCTGTACAGCTCCTTGAAAACAGACAAAGTTGCTAAACACAGAGAAGTTTTGCTAATGACATTTATCCAGATGCTACAATTCATTAAAAAGTAAACCGAAGAAAAAGCAGCCAAAGAAAAAAAACCACAAACCCGAAACGTTTTCCTTTGGCAGGAATGCAAACTTCTCCTTTTCCAGACTGAGGAAGAACGCTGTCATTCAGGCAGAAGGAATCAATAAGCAATTCAGAGCAAAGTCTCTTCCGGCACCTTTGGCTGGATCCAGGCAACTCTCTCTTTGCCAGCTCTTGGCAAAGACACCTCCTTAAGGAAAAGAGCTCCTTCCTGCAGAGAGTGACCCACAGAGAGCCCTAACACCAGCAGCCAAACAGATGTGTCTGAATGAGCAAATGTCCACATTACTGGGGTTTGACACTTTGAAGCAGAGTTTATGTCAAAATAGCACAAGCAATGCCAGCTCATTCATCCAAGTCTTAGCAGGCCTATGGGAATAAGGATCATTTGGCAAATGCAGCACAACGTGCAAACAGGGAACAGCTTAGGGTGGAGTGGGAGAATTTTCACTGCCCCTGGTCTGTCCCTGTGCTTCCAGCTGAACCAGAAAGGCTGCAGAGCTGAGGGGGAAAGCACTCCTACAGACTGTGCAGGGGTCTTCATCCAAAACCCAGCTCAGCCAGAGGGTGAGTCTGCAACTCCGTGACAAGCAATTACATCCTTGTTACAGCAGACCTTGTGCTGACAAGAACTGACAGAAGAAGGAACAGCGTCCATGCTAAACATTTGCTTAGACAGAAGGGAAATACGCAGAAAATGTCAGAGTGCAGTTCCAGAACCCCAGGTATAGGTTCACTTGCTGATGACAAGCAGCAGCCCAAAGTCCATTCCTACCACAGCAGAGTCACTCTGCCCCTTTGCCTTTGAATCAAGAGGCAGCTGCTGCCTGCCTGCATCTCAGAGAGCATGAGGAGAAACAAGTTCTTGGCTCTCCAATGTCCAGAGCAGCCTGGTAAGTGCTCTGTCAGACACGTAGTCATTCCCTGAGGTGGTGCACATGCAGAGCCAAGTGCTGCCTGTAAGAACAAGCTGTTTGGAGATACCGGCTGGAAAAGCTGAGATCAAACTGAAAAACACAGTTTGCACTGAGGCTCAGAACATCATTAAGTTTCAGCAAATTTTCAATGGAAATGCAAAAAAAAAAAAAAAAAAAAGGAAAAAGCCCTAAGTCCCAGATATGACACCTCATCAGCAAATTCCTAGTCTAGCAATGAGACCTGAGAGATGTATGAGTAAGAATGCCTGAAGAAAGCCAAAATGATTCAGCAAGCCAAAACATTCAGGCTAGATTCCTAAGGAAGCAAGAATTATAGGATCATACTGTGACTCCATGTCCTCTTTACCCCCTACATCCTCCCCTGGTCGTTTTTTATGCTCATCAGTTTAACTTCAGCCACATTTGAGAGCACTCCAAGATACCAAAGCCCTCTCAGTTTCATGCTATCAGGTATGCAGGTGACACATCCTCATGGACTGAGAAGCTGAGCTTATGAGGTTATGGATGCCTCAACATCAAGGGCTCCAAAGTGGCTCTCACAGGAATATATAATTTTTATCAGTCTTTGCCAAGTCACTACCACCCACTTTTTCTACCATTAATGTTTCCTTTGGAAGAGAACAGATATTTTAAGCTTTCATTTCCAAATAGACTATTTTACCACACAACTAGAAAATGTAAATTCTTTTCCACTTTGGGAAACATTTCTTTTGCAGACCACTGCTGTATTTGCACTGTTTTACATGAAATCCAAACCCAGTAAAAATGGCAATAAAGCTCCAGCAAGAATTCTGCAGTTGCAGAGCAGCCAATCAATATTGCATTTCACCTCAGATGTGACTACCATTTCCCTCTCAAAATTAATAAAATTTGACCTGTCCAGTGATTAAGCCTGTATCTATGGCAACATTCTGAAACTTCAGTGAATGTAAATATCCTTTGGCTCATTCAACAAGGGTCTCTTAAAGACAACATGTTAAAATTCCATTTGTGGTCACTTCTCTTTCTGCTGAAATAATTAGTGTTACAGAAGAACCATGAGGTAGAAAAACCAAATAAAAAGCAGAAGTGAAGGCACCATTTGCAACACCTCTCCATCTCTCAGCAGGTAATTATGATAGCCTAAAAAGTGCACTTTAAAGAATCTAAACACTCAGGCTGATCCTTGGTGCATTCTATTGAGGATATGAAAAGATTCATGGGGACAATGTGACAATCTCTTTAAAAGAAAGGCATGCAATACGTAAAAATTCCTGTATCTGTTAATAATCTTTATCTCAACTGCTGGAGTGAATCCCTCCACTCATTTGTACTGACCACACATTTAATATTAATGATATGCCACTCTGATGAAAAGTAGAACCAAAAATTCCAGGGATGTTATTTTCCTACTGACTGTTACAAATGTATTAACATAAATCATTGCACATAAATTATTAATGATTCCCTGAAAATAAATTCAACGTGGACTAGTATTAGACAAGCTTGAATGGTTTTTCAATAAAACCCTTGGTTGCTTCACATCTACAGAAATAAGGTTTCAGAGCTCCCCTGGCTCACATGTGCCACGGTCTGGTGGCAGTGCAGAGCCAGGCTGGGTGCACTGTCATGCTCAGGACATAAATGACAGCTATCCCTGGCCATTGCAGGTCCCCTGTGCTTAGAGGGCTCAGCTGCACATTTCACCAGTCTCTTGAGCCTTAGCTTCCTATTACACTGGATCTGTACTGAACACAAAGAAAACAGGCAGAATGTAACCAATATGACTCAGTGCTCCCAACTTGATTGTAGCTTGAGTCTGCGTTTTTAAGATTCCCATCATCTCCTTTTGCTGGGAATTCAGAGATCTGTAAAGGAGCTCAGAATTATGCTGCATTTACAAGCAATATTTAATTAGGATTTGTGCTAGCCATGACACTGTTAAGATGATAACGAGAAAGGAAAACCAGCATTATTTAATCAAGTAAAGAAACAATAGTGTCTGTAAAATAATGAATGAGTGCAAGCACATCTTCCCTCACTTCCAGAGCACGAGGCTGGCTCATCTCCCATGAGGGCAGAGATGCCATCCCATAGACGGCCTGTTGTTACAGATGCTCTTCTATCATCAGGACCAGAAGTGGCTGGAGGGAAGCCAAGGTTAAAAGGAGACCAACAGAAATAAAACAGCAGCAGGAGAGCTGAAAGAAGATTGGCACATTTTAAAGCAAGCAGGCTGATTATGCAGGACAGCACAGAGCCCCAGCTCAGCCTTGGCAATAGCTAAAGGTCACCCTGCTGCACACGGATGTGCCCCAGGGGACCTGGAGAGAAGGAATACATCAGTGCCTTCAGGTGAAAGAAAGCAGGATGTTCAGCCAGGAAAAGGAGGCTAAAAATACACTTTCTGAAGGCAGGTGAGGAAGAAACAGAGAGAAATGGACAAAAGGGAAATAAAAAGTCACTAAGCATTCATGTCAAAATACCACAGGCTACAGACCTTCAATCCTCCTCATTAAGCCACTGAAAGGGTGAGGAAGGGAGTGTTGGTCTTCTGCATTTTAGCTCGCATGTGTTTTACCCGACAGGAAAATCCTTTGAAGATATCCAGGAGACTTTTTTTTTTTTGAAAAACAGAATTTGACACTGACATTAGTGCCAGGGGCAGCACAGCCCCCTTGGGGCCATGCAAGTCAAATGCATCCTAGAATGACATTAATTTGAATTAACTATCAGCTGTTAAACTCTGCACGTGAGCCCTTCTGTAGATGTGAAGTTCAAGCCAGGGTTAGGGGTGAATTTGCAATGTAAAATGTGACTATACTGATAATGACTTTTGAGCACAGAGGCTATAAATTGAAAACAAACCCCTGAGTGGTAATGGAACAGGAAGGGGCAATATCAAGTATTTGAACCAGATGCCTTGATTCCAGTGGCAGAGAAAGATTCAGTTCACAGGGACTCGAGAACAACAGCCATAAACAGGAAAGGCAATAATTGAGAGGTGGCTTTCACAAAAGGATGTTCTTGTTGATGAAAAAGGGGTCCTTTAACTACATAGGATTTTTTCTCATGTATTTCTGTGGAAAAATCATCTTGACTTCTTTACTGAGTTATTTCTCACCAAATTCCTCATTAAAAGGAGAGTCCCAGAGATTTCATGTTACCCCAGCTAACAATACCATACTTAGTTCCAGTGGAGACTCTGGTATTGAATCACCCTTCACCATTCAGCCTCTTAATTGAAACTGGTCATTCTAACAACCCCAGAGCACATTCAACAGTTTCACTATCATCTTCTATAATTCTGAGGCTGACATAGGAAACATGGCATGGAAACAAGAGGGCTCAATTTTAAATTGGCTAAAATAAAGTTTATTTTACTGTTACAATATATAATCTTTTATCAACACAACTCACGAAGTGTTTACAAAATAATCTCATTTTCTGTCGCATTTTAGACACTACTTTTATACAAACTTTAAAGGTAAAATAAGAGTTTGTAGCTAAAAAGGCTTTTTGTTACTTTTAGAAGCATCACGAGAATTACTTCAAACAAAACTTTTTTTTTCTTATGGTGCCACCTTCAAACAAAAGACAAAACAATGCTTATTGTAAAGACCTGAGGGAGGATTCATGAAAGCTTTCTTTAGACAAAGGATGCCAGTCCTCTTAGGCTGACAGTGAACAAATACATTTGAGCCCTTGAAGCCAGGAGGGCCAAAGGAATCTGGAGTGCACTGGGAAGAGCGTGGCCAGCAGGTCTAGGGAAGTGATCCTACCCCTCTACTCAGTCTGGTGAAGCCACATCTGGAGTGCTGTGTGCAGTTCTGGGATCCTCAGAACAAGAAAGACAAGGAGCTCCTGGAGAGGGTCCAGCAGAGGCACAAAGGGTTGCTCTGCTCCTTAGGGACACTTAAATGTCCTTCACTGCTCCTGGCAAAGTCCCCTCCATGCCTGACTGGCTGCCAAGGCCTTCCAGGTCTGGAAGCAACTTGGGGCTCCTGCTCAGGTGTCCCCAAGCTCCAGAACCCCTGCACAGCTCAGTCAAACCCTCACCCCTGGACTCAGCACAGTTGCTGCTGCTGCCTCACCAGTTGACTGAAAAGAAAGAAAGGAGGACTGAAAGAAGGAAGAACTTCTTCACACTGAGGGTGGCAGAACACTGGAACAGGATGCCCAGGGAAGGTGTGGAGTCTCCCTCTCTCAAAACCCACCTGGACACATTCCTGTCACCTGCTCTGGGTGACCCTGCCTTGGCAGGGGGATTGGACTGGATGATGCCTAGAGGTCTGATCAACCCTAACAATTCTGTGGTTTTGTAACTTAGGTGCTCTGAAATGATTTACAAAGGAATCTCTTCCTTTTCCCTGCTCTGACTGCAGGGAAGGGAAGGAGCCTGGTGCCTAATGGAAGCTTTCATGAATCCCCACACTGATGACCCAGGATGCAACAGGACCATAACATACAGAGCTCTCTGATCCTTAATGCTGCACAAGACAACATGGAAATCTTAAACAGAAGAAGATTTGAAGTGTTACAGTTGCCACAAAACCTAGTATTTTAACATGTTAAAATTAAAGTCACCTAACGTTGTCTGTGAATCTGGTAGTACAGGCAGGTATTACATTACTCAACCCTGGTCTCCACTACAATGCACTAAAACACATTAGAAAGAGTGGGAAAAGTGACCATTTTCACAGCTGCTGGACAGGTATGTGCTGAAGTGAATGGATTTATGCTCCTGACAGTCAAGTCAGTTAACAGATTTTACATGATAGCAGAATCAGGTTGACAGTGATTACTTTATATACAGCAAGCAGGTAGAAAGAGGTGCTACTTTTTGTTTTCATGCATAGTTTAACCAGCTTACAGCCAGCTCATCTCCTAGACTAGAGATGCATGATCCACCATTTGGTATAAGCCAAACTACCAGCAAATATACTTCCAGTGCAAACAAAATTGTCTTTCTTCAAGAAAAACAACAAATTTAATGCTACTTCTCAAAAAACAATGCTTATGCTGCATCATTTTCTACCTATTTTGGTCTGCATTTCTGAAGTTTCCTTCCTCTCCCCAAATCACACCCAAAGACAGATGATCACAGTATACTTTTTTTTAGGCAAATGACTGTCTCTTCCCCAAAACAAATTATACTGCTCATTGAAGATCATCCCTGAGAGCACTGTTCTAGCTAGACACTTAGACAGCAAGAGATATTTCAGAGCTTAGAGGAAAAAAAGGCTGTTCACCCTGTGAGATCTTGTGGTTTTAGAAAGTAAAAAAAAATTAGCTACTTTGAGCATTTAATTTCCCTGAGCTGAGTGAAACTTGAAGACAGTAATTTGTAATATGAAGTATAGCAACATCTACAGCTGTACTTACAGAAGCTGCAATTTTTTACAGTGCTAAAGTCAGACACTACATTAGAAGCACACAGAAGTTAGTGGTGATTCCTTTCACTTGCTTCCTGCTACAGGAAATGTGATGGCTTCTTTGGTGAGAATCAGCAGTGAAGAAGCTCCATGACTTCAGATTCTTTTGCCTTCTGATATTCCAGCCACCTTTAAGTCAGTGGAGATACCACCAGGCCATAGTGCAGTACAAGTAGACCATCCTAGAGAGAAGAGAAAGAAACTGTCTCACCATAGCACTTTCCCTTCTCCACAAGGCATCTCTGTCACCACCTGGTACAACAATTGCTGCATGGAAGGGCCCCAGGTACAATCTCACCATTTTATACCGTGTCCTTTCCATATGGAGAATGCAAGTTTTGAAGTATCAAGGCAAATAATTGTATTCCTCTCTCCTCTTTGAGATGGAAAAGGGTGTTCAAAAAAAAGAGGAAAACCTGGTACTGCTTGTATATTACAGTTATGGCATTATCTTCATACAATAGGCTCTTGTTTACAAGTCGTGCAGATTTCCATGTGATATTGTGGAGCAGAAAAAACTGCAATCCCTTAAGTAGTTGTAGAGGGTGCTGTCAAAAGTTGGAGCAGAAGAGTCCAGACTACTACTATATACATTTATTAATAAATGCATTGGAGTAAAAAACTTCCAAATAACTAATATTAGTTTATTAACTCATGGTTCTCCTCTTCAAAGACTGCTCGATATAACAAAAAAAACCCTTTCACCTGTGAAAAAGGACACTTCTGACCCATTGGTCTCACTTATGTCACTTAATTCACAGCTGCTGAAAGGCCTAGCACTCAGTCCAGCACAGATAAACTGGGAATCTGACATTGCATTACACCTGTTTATATGGACAGACTTTAAAAAAAGTTTTCTTTTGAAGAGAGAACTACATTAGTACCAACTGACTCGTCAGAACTTTTACTAGAGTTTGTTTCAGATGTTTTTATCTATTAACCCACAGGATGTAAGATAATGTATTTGTACCAAAGGATTCCACCAACTATAAACTTTAGAGTGGAACTGACAGGCCAAAACATCAAAGCACACACCTCTTTTGATGTTCTAAGAGCACCAGCAACAAAATGTGCCCCACTTTACAAATTCAATAATCCCACAGCAAAGAGCAAAACACTTCCATAGGAGATGTGTGCAGTAATTAAATTAGAGCACAGACCTTGCTGCCTAGTTCAGGAGACCAAAAAACCAGCACAATAGTATTGGGCTGCAAAAAGGTGAGAGCTACAAAGACACCATTATAAACTGCCAAACCTCTGTGCCAAGGGCCAAGGACATCAAGGAAGCTGCTCCTTTTAGCTTTTCCCATGTGTGAGCTCATTATACCCATCAGTGATGCAGAATTATGAGAAGGCACAGTTTTAGACAACTGAAAATAACCACCAGCTTGGATCAGGTTGCATTTGTGCAGCAGAGGGGAGGAAGGTAATACAGGGAAAAAGCTACATTCACATTTAGTTAACAACAGGCTTCCTTCCTCAGCTACTTGATCATATTCTTAATTACAGGCAGATCTCAATGTCTCAATGTAATAAAATTGAGCCATTAAAAGTTTCTATAAGTGTCTTTGATCACTCCTTGCAGTAAAATCCACAAGTTTTACACTGTTTAAAAAAAACAGAAAGCAAAGTTGTTTCTTATTATATAAATTCTGTCAGTGAGTCTTTTATGGTTTTGCCCTAAACAGAGCTAGAAATCCTACTTTCAACTAATTAAAAGATTTAACCAACCACTCAATTTCAGAAATGTCAGTATCTTGACATCTGCAAGATTAAACAAGATTTATTCCTGATTCTTTTTTAGCCTTCTATCAACTACTCAGAAATGAGCACATTAACTGCTTACATACAACCCCTAAAATCAGTTGCCTATTTACTCCAATTAAATAGGTTACTATAGGGCTATTGTCAGGAATATTTATTTTATCATCAGATCCCACTTGGTCTTTCTACACTTGATGGAAAGGCAGAAACATATCCCGAAGAGCTAAAATCCTGCTAGCTTGCACCTCCAGGAGACTTTCATTTACTCAGGCTCTAAGGCATCACTACATAGTCTTAGTCAGTAGGAAAAAAAATAAATACAACACCCAAAATCTTCACAAACAAATCTTAAGAACCATTCAGTGCAAGTAAAAGCCACTGAAAACCCCCTAGTGATTATGGTCCACAAAAATAAATCATACAAAACATGTGTGATGCTGCTCTGCAAATGCTACCAAAGAATTCATGTTAAAATTAATATTCTAAAGAGAAACTTATCTGCATTTTTATAATCACTTTCCCAGCAAAAAGAGTAACTGCTGACATGAATGAACTTGCAAGTGAAAAATGTGACTTGGAATAGCAGCTATTTTTCTCCTCTAACAGTGGTTATACTCATCCCAATAAAAGAGACCAATGTTTATTCCTTCAAAAGACTTTCTGTTGCAGAAGTAGTTACTGAAGCTGTTTTCTTTGCATGAAGCATCTACAATGAACCTCAGAAACCTGTGAATGACAACTGCAGTTTTGAACAGTGTCTCAGCATCCTGATGAGAGCTATTAGGGACATTCCAAGCTCCAACACTGATTTGGAAAAGCTGGAAAGTTACAGAGGCACAAGATGCCCTTGGAGTTTAATGTAAAATTCATCAACTGTTCCTCTGTACTTGTTTCACTGGCCAGGACAACTGTGCCCCTTATTGAATTTCAGATCCTGGTGAGAAACAAACAACCCTCACCATTTTAGACTTGACCTATCAGCTGAGAGTTTTTTTCATGGGTAATTATCTAAAAATATTTTCCAAGGTCTTTTTAATCCTAGAAACATATTCCTCTTTATTTCTAAAAAATGATACAATGTTAGACTAAAGAACATGAAAATATCACAAATACTTCAATATCAACAAAGAAGCAACATTCCTACTATAACTATTTGGCATCCTAAGAGGTTTTCTAACAAAATGAAGATAAATTAAGAAAGAACCTGGTTTTTCAGATTTCTTGTCAAAAGTGACTGTGAAAGAACAAGACTTCAGAAAAAAACAAGATTTTTTTTCTTTGTTTGTCCAATAAAGAAGCCTTGAGAGAATTAACTGCTAGTATACTGACTTGGTAATAAATGAGATTTGGAACAACACTGGACAATGCATCCCAAGACAGCTGCTCTCTTCATGGAGCTGCTGACTGGTACTTTATCACTAAACATCAATCAGACAGACCCAATTCTGACAAGAAATGAAACTGATGCAGTATCCCTAGAAGTGCTCTCCCAAGAGCATTTCTCATACATGAAAAGCTTTCATGCTCAGCTTAAGTCTAAAACCATACATGTGACTATACCCCTGGACTGAGAAATGTATCATCCTCTAGCCATTTTCTGAAGCTCTTAGTAGAGGGCACTTCCATCACTGTGTGCCGATTGCTGAATTTACTTAAAATAACTCATAACGTTGGAAACAAGTTTGTTACGAGTACCCACTTCCTCCCAGTTTCTATCCCCTGCTTCCCAAACTGGGTTAGGTTATGTCTTAACTTCTTCTTCATGCTGTTATAAAACAGCTAATACATCCCTTCAACTGCAGAAAGAGCTCAAGCCTCACAGATTTTAATGCCTGCCAACATTAACATGAGCCAAATACCCCTGCCCTGACTCTGGGACCCCTCCTAGTGATTCAAATCAGGTACAAGTGATGCAAAGTCCAAGAGACCTCAAAATCAGCTTTTCACTTCCTGCCCCCAACACAGAAACTTTCCTGTAGTATAAGAGAGCTCAGCAGGAATTTTAAATACAAAGGTTTGTGCATGTGTGTGCACAAACAAGTGAGAATTGATTTTGCTACTATTTTAGGCCTTCTGCTATCTGTTAAAATTGCTTTCCAAATAAAACACCAATCTAATCCTATTTCTCCCCACTGTACTAAAGATTAACTTTTCTGACTTCCAAGTTTAGATTAATATAGAATTTACCATGTATTACAATTTTACATCTTTATCTTACTATGCACTTGGCAGAGTACTTGATTGTTTTTGCATTACTTCTAAAATGGTGTTATCCTTTAAAGATGCTTTGAAAAGATACACAAAAAAATTTTAAAAACGCATTCTTATTTGCAAAGCCAGCAACACTAAAGACAGCAGGTTATCAAGAAGAAATAGCTGGCCACACACTCATGCTGTGACCAGGACCAATACAATATGCATCCAGCACATTTACTGCATTCATTACCCTCTATCTTTGGTTTGTGTTTTTATGAGTAAGTGTATTCTCCTGACCCAGTCACAAGGATAGCCTTATTTGGGATTTGTCCTCTGATTTCCTGCAGAGATGCGGTTGCCAGAGAGGAAAAATAAGGAATATTAATTGAAAGAATGGCTGGTACAATTTATCACTGATAAGAGAGCAACTCGTTTTGGGGGCAAAAAAAAACCCCAAAACAAAACCCAACCCAAACCCCTCATATCCAGAACATATGGGACCAGCAAGAACATGGTACACTTGTCAACACTACTTGCAAGATAAAAACGATTTTGCATAAACTAGAGATATTTTTCTAAGTGACTTCTTCAGACAAGCTTCTTAAGAGAGAAGTCTGTTTTAGAACAGAAAAGCTGGAACAAAGCCCCACGTGCCAGGTACCTGCACTGCACTCTCCCCTATGACTTGACGAATTTCCCTCAGGGTCTGGTAGTGCTCCAGCAGGTGATCACCACATATTATATCCACCTGTGAAAAAACACAAGCCTGGTTAAGTCCAACTTGCCTTTGGAGTAGCAAAACAGTATCCAGCCATTTCAATTTTATTAGCAGAGTTCAATGCTAACATGTTAGACAATAAAGCCATCTTTGGCTCTGTTCTCCAAATGTATTTAGCATTCACAGCATTACTGCACTGCCCTAATGCTTCTCATGACCCTCACCTGGGCTCCCTGCTGAACAGAGAGGACAGCTTATTGTCTCACTCAGCTTGGTGTGTCCACTGAAACAAGCTATTTAGTAATAGCTGTAATGAATTTAATGGGAATTTACATAATGTATTACAATGATCCCACAAACATCTGGAGTCATTCATCAGTTGCAGAAGAGGGAAACTTTGTGCCACAGACAATAAAAAGAAACACTACCACCCTCATTCTTATCTTGAGGGAGAAGGCACTTGACTAATTCTACTTAATACTGTGGAAGAAGTGGCTTATTAGAAAAGAGCATCTTGGTGCATGCCCCTGTTAGCAGTTACACCACACACCTCAGTCAGTGTTCCTGGGGTGCAGCTGCAGGGCATACTCAGCACTTCAGAATTGTCCCCTATTGCAGCTGACTCTGTCAGTGGTGCCTGCAATTCCACAGGAGGCACTTTTGTTTAGTAACTGTCCACAAAAACAATAATTATGTGGAAAATACAAACGATAATCAGGTATTTTGAATTCCTTGCCTTGATTATTATGAAAAACAGGCTTCTCTATAAAGTTACCATGGATTTACTGTGCATAATGTAAATCAAGTCTCTGATGTTCCAAATTAGAGCAGCTAACACAGCACTGTTTCTCTCTGAACTGCAGCTTGCTTACATTTTCCTTACGAGCAATTTCTAGATAAGGAAATGAGAGCACTCTCATTTGTGAATTGACAAGACCTCAAAATTGAAGTTAAGAACATTGAAAATGAGCACTCCCACAGCTTTCTGCAGGGGAACAGCCTAAGCTCTGCCCCTGCAGCAGTCGGGGAGCACACTGCAATACCATGACGTATTGTCTTATACAGCCACTTTCCCCCACAGGATGCACTCTGTGCTGCAGCTATTCCACTCCCCCAGATTTATCTTCTTCTGCAGCCTGACCCGCTACCTCTCTCTTGTTATTCATGGAAAGGTTTATGCTGGCAGATCACATTCTTCTGAGACTTGGGAACGTGGGAATTCTGCTGCTCAGAGGCTCAAAAAGGACTAATTTACTGCACCACCCATATTGTATGAGAATATGCAGAATACCCTCTTCATGTTTGATCCTTAAAGTGCAGAAGATGTAAACTGCTTAGTAAGACTTCTGCTATTAGCTTCTAGAGGAAGCCAGGAAGTAAAAATTTGTGTGGACATAACAGTAAATACTGATTAGATACAGATCCATATATACTCACATATTTAACATCAACATTGGGTGTATTTAACACAGTACTTGAAAAATGTATTTTTCTTTTGAAAAACTGGCTGCAGTTATTTCTGCTATATTTCATGCATTCTAACATCCACAGTTATTACTGCAGGAAGAAAAACATGACTGCTCTATTTTCCAGAGACACGACTTTAATTACTTTTGCTTTATAAATTTACTTCTACAATTTTTATAGCATAAGGCACTGAAAACTCAATCCTGGTCCCAGTGAAACCTAACACATAAATGTTTTATATATTCTACAGAAATAGAAGATCTAATCTGTTTGACCAATACAGGATGCAAACAGTTGCAGCTGCTGACAATCTCTCAAAATGGAATTAGAATGCTTGTTTGAAAGTATCCCACTGTGTACCTGCTGCTCCAGTTTCAAATGGCAATCATTAAAGAGCCAGTGTCTAATAATACATTGAGAAGAGTTTTTCACATTTACTGTATTAGAGTTCTCTGAACACCAAATGCTTATTAATCTCCTAATTCCAGCACCAAAGCCTGAAATTTTGCATGCTAATTGTTATGCTAGCATTCATTCTTATAAGGACAAGAGAATAAAACATACAATGAAAAACAAAAATACCAGGTCAGTGCAAAAATAAGTTGTGAAATGTGTCTCAGAAGAATCCTTGTGTCATACAGAAATGAATAAGTTCTATTACAAAAGAGGCACCAGAATGACAAGTGCTATGAATTTACTAAAATGTCAAATGACTGGTAAAATTGAAGCCAACTAGTACTGATTGCCTGAGACAGCAATAACGGTAGCCTGACATTTTGCTGAAAGGAAGCATGAAGGTGGATTTGCTGAATACTCAGTCATTTCTGTTACAATTGTTATTAAAATAAAGTAGGCTTTCCATAATGCCATTTCTTTTCTTTAGGTGGCATGTCTGCTATTAGAGGCATTTCTCTAAAAGCCACCATAACAGACAATTAAAAATTCATGCTCACCAAGTAAGACAGAAATAAAAATAGAAAAAGTTAATGTAAGGGACACCTCACATAAGACTCATCCCAAGGGAGAATTTGGCCCAGAAAGCAGTAGTCTTCAATCAATAGCTTCTATACCAACCCATACTACCCAGGCAAGAACAAGGAAAACACAAAATTTTAGAGACTGACATGAGTATTTGCGCTAGTTATTCAAAAAGCTGTTTCCCATTTCCTCCATCTGCTATTTCCTTTCCAAAGGCCTGGATGCTTTTATTCCAGAGTCTAAGACCAACATAAAGAAATGGCACAAAACTACACTGTATGAGCAGAGTCCTTTCTGTCAATCTCGCCCAAAGCTGCAGTTCACACACACTTTCAGGAATGCACATCTGGTTACAGAATATTTCTGTTCCATCAGCCACATTAATGAATTCTGAGCAGCTGAGCTGCAAGTCTTACAGCAGTTTCTCTCATCCTTACAGAAGAAATAGCAAGAAGGAATACTGCTGCTGCAGAAGGAGCTCAAAGGAAATCACGCTCAAAAGAAAACTTCTAATGGCAAAGACAAGAACCTACTGGGTTCCAAACACCTAACCTGTATTTAGCTCCTGTTAGATGTTGCCTACATAGCTATTACTAGCAATTCCAGTTTCTAAAAAATTATTTTCCCCTTCTCCCAACAAATTCCAGCAAGAATATTCAAGAGAGACGTTGTAATTAGAATATACATAAAGACATACAGAAAATTAATCATTGCCCAAAGCACAGAGTTCAAAACAAAACATCAGAAAGAGTAAACGACAGTCTGGCAGCAAAAGTGGTAGATAAAAATAAATGAAGCCTTAACCTTCAGATAAACTTTGGAATTTAAATATTAATCCATTTCCAAATGCAAATACAGAAATCTGAAAGTAATTTGAAGCCTCAGAGTAGAAAGGTAGAAGCTTTAAAACTGCTTTTTAGTCTTCTAGATATACTGTCACACCCGAGCCAGATGGCTTATTTTGTATTTGCATTAAGCTAAATCCACTGCACTTGTGCAGGTCAATGAAGAAGGGCAAACATCCATCCATAGTATAATTCTTTCCTAGCCCTTGTTTGCCTTCAATTTTAAATTTTACTATTATTAAGCTTGCACCTGTCTCTGCCTTTGCATGCTCCCACATTCCCACTTTCCTGTCCAGTTTTACCTTTGAAACAGCAGAATCTCTTGTCTTTGAATTTCATAGGCTGGAATTTTACATGGCACTTTGAAATCCTGTCCAATTAGTACAGCATTATAAAAATCTGAAAAGGTTGCAAATGATTTACAAGAGCTGTTCCTTGCAGATCACAACATTGCAAATAATTAATTTTTTAAATCTTATTGAATAAAAAAGATTTTTAGCATTGCTTCTGGAATTTAATGAACAATGGAAATGCCTGCCCAAAGCACAGACAACTTGTGACTGCCACAGCAAGTGATGTACCTGACAAGCAGGGTCTAGGTCCATTTTTCTTCTCAGGAATTTCTCCACATGTCCAATTGTTGCCTCCCCGGAAACACGTACAAACTTCTTTTCCAAAGGCTGTACAGAATAAATGAAGATTTTAAGTTAAAGTTAAGTTAAAGGTTTTGGCACTAATCCATCATAAACTCCAAACCCAGGCAACAGCCCAATAACAGGGAAGCACATTTTTGAACCCTCCTCTGATCTACCTGCAGATTACCTCATAGGGAAGAGACTAAATATGTATTAAGGCTCCAGATTCTGTTTAAACATTTAAACATTAATCAGCAACTGATTATTTTTAAAATGTTTTAAACAGTCCTATGTTTTGTATGGCCCAAAAATCCCAGGATAAACAAGGCAGAAAGAAGGGCAAATATGAGACAGAAAGGGTAGCAGGTGATACTGAAGATGAAATAAGATGATGAAAAACTACTGTGAAATATAAGGATAAAAATAAGGAAAAATGCTGGGAGGGTGTGATGTTATACAGCAATAGATTTGAAATACACTATAATACAAGATTGGTTATTATTATTCTGACGAAAGCTCCAGCTACACTCAGAATAAGAAAACCAAACTAAATTAAACATACTCAGGTTATAATTATTTCTGAAGTTAACTGTAAGGGAAAAATTTAATCACATTTGTACCTTAAAATTCCCCGTGCCTTCAGTAGCTCTGAAAAAACAAAAGAGTAAATAGTCAATATTGCTAAGATTATCAGTTACTAATATCCTCAAGCTCTTTATTATAACAGTGACTTATTGATTTATGAGTCTTGCATATCAAACCTATTTTCCCCAACTCAGGCCCTTACTCTCATTAAGTTGCTGTAAATGAAATAATAGACTGAATTTATGTATTTTTTTCTCCTGCTCTTCATTTTTCTGCTCAAGTTTTCCCGTGAATCCAGCTATTTTTGATGTTAAGGTTTGTCTACATAAAATGTGAATAAAAAACAACACAGCCTAAAGCCATTTTTAAACACAACATAACAATAATTTTCATAGGAGTAGGTTGCTATATTGATGCTGCCTAACATCTATAATTCATGATCCTTGATTTTGGAACCTCAGCAGACAGTACCTAAGAAGTTACTGACAGACACAACCAAACACCTAATGGAGCTCTCTGGGGAAGATGTTGGCCTTCCAGACTGTTCATAGGACACTACTAATGCTTTCTAGGAACCCAGGAAAGCAGCATGTGCTTCTCTGGAATGTGAAATACACGCAAAGATGGCAAATGACCAGATTTCCAGCTGGCTTCAGCCAAGGTTCACTGATTTGCACAGCCTGAGCATATGATCTACCACTGATATCCTATACTCCACACCTCATTCTTGTAGTGCAATGTGTAAATTTCTCAATTAATAAAGGCCAATACAACATCTCCTTATTCTTGCATAGCATTAGCAAGTATGTACATATGAGAGAGGAAACAATGCAGTATTTTCATTTCACTGGAGATGGCAAAAAAATCAAACATTGCAGACCACACATTAACATGGCACTTCAAGTTACTGTGATTATCTCCACCATTAAATATGTACCAGGTATCAGACAGAGCCAAGTAAATCTGTCATGAACCCCGAAGCAAACATAAAAAAGTTTCTCCACTACACCTGTCATTTTCTTTGATACAGTTCCACAGTCATGGGTGACATTATAAACTGTAGAGACATGATGTAGAAAGTCAGATTTTCAAAGTAACAATTTCTTGTGGCTGGTCCAATCTATTCCAAATTTTCTTTATCCAAAATGCTTTATTAACCTCTCATTGCCAAGATAAACTCTTTGATTTTCACCATAAAAATTATCAAAGGTTAAAAAAGTTACTAAAATAAAATAAAGTAGATGCTGTTAGGCCACCATCTTTTTTGTTAGAAACATTCTGTGCTTCCCTCCATATAAATAACAAAACCACAGGGGACAGTTCCACGTGGTATAGCACAGTATTACCTGCTTTGCTGCCCATGATGGAAGTTTAAATAAAACTACCAACAAGCCAAATAAAACAGACAGACTCAAAAGTCATCTTGCTTCTCAGGCAGATAAAAGTTTACTAGCTTTGTGGTCTAAACTGAATGCAAGTCAGGCATGAAGAAAATGAACACTGAAATTAAGGCAGGTTTGTGGATTCTCAATGTTAACAACTTTCTATTATTTGAAATTCACTGACTGCTTGCTCCCAGCACATCCAGCATTAATGGTGCTGCCACCTACAGGGATCAGAGACGGGAACAGACAGGGATTTCTCTGTTCAGTTTATTGGGAATGCACTAAAAATATAACAAATATACATTTTAAAACTATAATTCCTAGAAAGCTATTTTTATAGGAAGATACATATTAAACATTTAATTATCTGCATCATCTACTTGCGCATAGCTGGCTGTCACTACTGCACACTTAAGTTAAAACTGGCTCCTCACCTACTTGAGATGGAAGAGATGCATACTTAATGAAAACCAAGAGCCAACTAATGGTACAACATATGCTAGCAGCACCCTCATATCAGACATTGCCTTACAGACTCTTATATTTGCCCACAACTCACCCAATAAACTCCAGAAGTATGGAAATGTCAAGTTCTGGTGGGATCCGGAACACTGAGCCCAGAACTTTCCGAGGTCTTCCTCTGCTTGGTGGAACTGGCTGTGGGACAGCTAAAATATTCAAGTAGCCAAAATACAAAGATAACTTGAAGTAAAAGTAGCATAAAATGCCAATATGCACTGAGCAAAACAGAACAGATCACCAGGTAAAAAAGCCCATGCAATTCATCCTCTTTTTAAATTACTAAATCAGCTCTTCCTACATGCTATGCTGTGTATCGGAATCAGAATTTTTATAGCTTTCAGCACAGCACTCTCCAAAGAGCTGTTTGTTTGATAGGAAGACATAATAAAATAATTAGAATAACCACCCATTGTTGAGCAGACTTTGAAGCTCTCATTTTACTCCTTTCTAACATGCATTATTTATTAACAGCCAGAAAATAACATTAATGCACTTTTTATACATATTTCCCAGTTTTAAACAAAATATGTAGTTTAAAATAATTCAAACATGATTAGGGTTTAAGTGTTGCAAATTAATCTATTTTTGTAACCTGAGATCTGTGACAAGTTCTAATATCCAGATAATTAAGAATCCCACATTTCCAGTAGTACTTCCATCTTCAGTTGTGAACTAATATTTTAAAGAAAGCCCTTAAGAATAAATTATAAGGTAAGTATTTCCTTAACATTGTTCCTTAAAGTGATTACAGCTCACCTGGTTTGGGCACTTCTAATCCTCTTTCTTTATAGAAGTCATGCATTTGTTTTTTCTCTCCTGAAAACAACGCACAATACAGATGGAAATGTTTCAAATGCTGTGAATATCCATTCTTATTGACCAATTTTCAATTGTTAGAGCAGTAAAAACTTTCCAAGTTTCTACAGATCTTCACCATCACTATTATTTCATGAGGCTGAGACACTTAAGAAACCCAGATAAAATTTTGTTTGTAAAAACTAGGAGGAAATCAGAGAAACTGGTCATAAATAGTACTGAAATAGCTGCAAGAACGAGTATCCTTCTGGCTGCCATGCCTCATGACACGGGATTTTATAGCCTATTCCCATAGAGAACAGTACTTTTATGCTATATTTACATATACATAAAATATATTTTTATATAAACTTAACTTTTTTACATATATGTTCATAGTATAAAAAGCAATACTATCCATAGTCCATACATATCCACTAGGTTATGTATTTCACTCAGCCCACCCAGGGGAACTGTGCAGATTCACTGGCCTCCCAACGTTGAAGATAAATGAGATGAGATAGTGAACACATCAAAAATCAGATAAACAAATACAGCAATGAGGAAAAAATAAAAGCATTTGAGATAATCACTCTTAGTAATTTTTTTCAACTGAGCCAAGTGAACTTTTTACACAGAATTATATATTATAGCTCTACCAAAGTAAGAGAAGTGACTATGAAATACTATCTGCATGTTTATCTGGATACACGGACAGCTGTATTTTATGAGATAAGGCCCACACCACAACCCCCAGTAGTATTTACCAGTCTGAAAGACACCAGTTGTCACAGTTAATTCATTACAACTTATAACCAAACATCACAAAACTATTTTAAAGAGTCCAGAGTAGAAACAGGCATGAATTGCTCTGTTTTATGTTCTTTTCAATCTCTAGATAGTAATGTAACAAAGAAAGGGGCTTACTTTCCTCCAGATTGACAACTAATTTATAGACTATATCTTGCAGTTGTCGGTCCAATCTACAAAATAGAAAAAAAAAAAAGTCTTTAGTGCAAGACAAAATGGTTTCATTAAACTGTAACAAAGATGCCAAATACAACAGTGAAATGGGATGTACATTGAGTGACTGAGCAGCAACTCTACATCTCTCTAAATGCTCATCCTGACAGCAGAGCTCCAACAGAAGCCACGTACCACCCTTCAGGAACAGCTCAAGAAACTAAAACTCAATTTTCTGAGTTAATAAATATATTATGCCAAAAAGTCTTCAGCTTAAAAGGAAATCAAAGCAAATAGGTAAGTGCTTGTATCACCTGTAACACTGAGTAAATGCATAAAAATACACATGGTAGCGGTAACAAACACTCGAAATGGGCGCAAACTTGATACATCAATAAAGGTAGTCTTTTTATCTTAACTATTGTGGTGAAATTCATACTAATGAAGAACACAATGAATTTCTTGTAAACATTCCTTTGTTTCAAACAGGAAAGCACTAAAGTCTGTAAAACAAAACATTTAAAAGCAAGCAGCAAAACAGTGAAAATGGGACAACTTTATTACCTGATATTGTAGAGGGGCTGTGTCTGATGTACAACAATATTGCACTTTGGACATCTGTTGCTATAGTAGAAGTGTCTAACGATGCAGCTTTTACAAACTGTAAAGAAAAGAAACCCCATAGGAATCACATGGCAATTACACAATGCCATCTGTTTAAGCAAAAGGAGTAAACACACCCAGACTTCCCATGCAGATTTTGTCAGAGACAAAATGAAGTCACTGAACACTCCTAAGTCAATGGATGCACGGGATCCAATGTGTACATACAACGTGAGCAGAGCTAAGACAGAATATTGACTGCTGAAAAGCACCCTACAAACACTTTCAGTAGAAACAAGGTAAGAAATCATAACTCTGCCATTTTCATTGCATTTTACAAGTCCTTTAAAACATGAAAGAAAAGCACTGAGTGGAAATACCTAGAATAAATTACCTACTATCAAGTCAGCTCCCCATCAGCCTGAACAGAAGAAACTTCTCTAAAACATTTATCAAGAAAGTTCTAAGACACCACCACAGTTTCATTTGCAACATTATGCTATCCTTACTAACAGTTGTGCCTCTTTGTAAATTGCAAACTGTGCTGAATATTTCGTGCTATAGAAGAAACTAGTGAGTAGTGCTCCAAGAAAGGGGAAAAAAAAAAAGAGAGACAGAGAGAGAGAGAAAAAGTTTTCCCTCTCTGCATTGTGAATGTTTGGGAGATCTAGTAAATCAGGATTGTTGGATTCAGGTATGAACATGGGTGTGGCTGAAAGAGTCAGCTTCACAGAAAATGTTATATTAGTTTTGAGAGAAAACAGTTCTGTTAGCACTGAAAAAACTGTTAGTACTAGGATCGAGGGGGAAAATAACAAGAAAAGCACGTTGAGATCAGTTATTTATTACCCACCTATTTCCATTCACCAGATTATGGACAAACTGTCCCATGGGTGCAGTTTTCTGTATCTGAACCGGTACTTCCGCACAGGCGCTTATGGGGTTTTGTGAATTTACAAGCTCACAACAACAGCTTAGGGAACTTTCTAGTCCATTAAAAGCAGAGCCACTCAACTTTCTTTTCTCAGTTATACACTCAAATTCCCAGAGCCTACTTGAAAAAAAAATAATTAAGAAAATGTATGTAGTAGCTCTATTTTTGTCTTACTTGGGCTTTATCTTTCCTACATCTTCCTTCTTAATACAGAAAGCTGACTTCATGATTGATTGATTTAATAATTTTCTGATGCTTAAAATACCCACAAATGTATCTTGTTTAAGGTACAGAATAAATACAATACACATTTCGAAGAGAAAATTATTTTTCTGAACTCAGCACATTTCAACAGCTGCATTTGCAACCAAACCCTTAGACAGACAATACTGACAGATACTTACAGGTGTGCAGACATTCTGTAATAGTTGTAGCATCAATAAAGTAACCTTTGCAGATGGAACACAGGATGTAGGGGGTCAGCTCTGCAAGGTTGATCATACGCTGCAAACAAAGAAAACTGGTAAGAGTTTGAATATACAGGCTAAGCCACAACTGCAGCTTCCAAAATACCATAGCCTAAAAACCATGGGAAAAAATGGGATCAATGGCACAGAAATGGGTTTTCCTAACACTTCAGTCACTTCTCATATACAGCTTTCTTCTAAAGACTTTTACCTAGTCTTCTAAATTGACATTTTTAACAATAGTAATCCAACTTGTTTCATGAATCACACCTAAAAAGAAAGGTTTAAAAAATCATTTTGGGAAAAGTTCTTTAGGATAAACCCTTTTAACAAAAGATCACATAGTCAGCAAGCTTGAAGTGGATAAGGGTGGCAAAAACATCATTTGAACGTGCTCAGCAATGCTCAGTTGGGGTCCTAAATAAAGATACAGAGAGAGTTTGTATGATAAGAGACAGCGATCTCTTGTTTGTAAAGGCAGTTACGGATTATACAAATATACATAGAAGCAAAAGCTGAAATTCTACTGCTTTGAATTCTGGTCTTGAAGAACATTTATCAGGAAGGCACACAAGTAGTTCCACAACATCTTTCCTGGCTGAATAGTACTATTTCAAAAAAGAACAAATTTCTTCAATCGCGACGATCTGAGACGTGTCTGAAAGAGGTGACACATAAGATTCTTACGTTTCCTCTCGTCTCAAAGGCCGACCAAAGCGCTTTCTTTCCCTCAGTAACACCATTCATTTCGCCCACGTGCCACCGTCTACCCCCCCGCTCAGCCACGCCGAGAGTTTGTAAGGGCTTCACTTAAATGAGACAGATGAAGGGAACTCGACTAACAATAATAGAATAAATATTAAAATAAATAATAAAACTAATAAAACAGTAAGAATAACAAGAAGCCCATTACCACACGCGGGGCACGCCGGGAGCGGGGCCTGGCGTGCCCCGGGCACCCTCCCGCTCTCTTTACCTCCCGGTCGTCGTCCGAGTCGAGCTCCCCGTCATCCGTCCCGAACCGAGCCCTGGTGTCGCCCTCCATCTCCTCTTCCTCCCCCTCCTCTTCCTCGTCGTCTTCGTCGTCGTCGTCCTCGTCGCCGCTGGACTCCGAGCGACCCCGCTCGAACTCGAAGGGGAGGGAGCGCGACCCCGAACAGCTGGGGGCCCCCTCCATGTCCCGGTCCTCACCGGCCGGGCCCGGGCCCTGGCCCGCTCCATCCCCGCCGGTCAGAGCCGGGACCCCGGATCCGGTGTCTCCCTCCATGTCCACGGACCGGGGCTGGCACGGGTCGGTCCGCGGGCCGGGGCGCATGCGTGGGAGCGCTGCGAGGCACTCTGGGAAATGTAGTTCCAAAGAACGCACGGCTGCGATGTGGCGCATGCGCTGAGCCACAACCGGTTTATAGTTTATATCGCCCACGGGTTTTGTTTTCTTAATTTTTTTTTTTTCCGAAGCGACTCGCTCATGAACGCTTAATTTGTTCCCAAGGACTCTCAATCACACAATACCAGTTTCATTCAAAATAAGGTTTTAATTCTATAATATAATTGAATTGTTTGGGTTGGGGGGCCCATGGAGATCATCCAGTTCCAACCTTTCCCTAGAAGAGCTTGCTCCAAGCTTCATCCAACCTGTCCCGGAACACTTCCAGGGCTGGGGCACCCGCCGCTTCTCTGGGCAACCTGTGCCAGTGCCTCACCACTCTCACAGTAATGAATTTTTTCCTAATATCTAATCTAAGCCTGCTTTCTGTCAGTTTGATGCCATTTTCCCTTATCCTGTCACTACCTGCCCTTGTCCGAAGTCCCTCTCCAGCTCTCTTGTAGCCCCTTTGGCACTGGAAGATGCTCTAAGGTGTCCACGGAGCCTTTTTTCTTCGGGCTGAACACCCCCAGCTCTCTCAGCCTCTCGAGGATTCTTTGTTTAACGGACACGAATACAAGAAGCACTATGAGAAGTAACTAGGCACCTCAGCGGCCGAACGCAATTAAGTTAATTTGGCGCAGGGCCCCTAAGGGCACAGAGGGCACAAAGCCACCCTGGGTGCGCTGCAGGGAGCGCCGTGAGTCCCGCAGTGCCCGCACGGCCCTTCCCCTCACACGGGCCCAGCGCCGCCATCACC
>JAHLSL010000018.1:11939054-11951713 GCA_025920805.1 Petroica traversi | reverse complement strand
CCGGCGAGGCGCTGCTCGGCCGGGGCACCGGTGCTGCCGCTGTCGCTATAGGAGGCAGCGTCGCCACTGTCGCGACTTCCAGCCCCGGCGTGGCTGCAGTTGCTGCCGTGCCGCCGGGGAAAGGTGAGGCTCGCAAGGGCTGAGGGGTCGGTCTCTTCTCTCGGCGGGAGCCCCGGGAAGTGGGGAGCCCGTGTGCTGCTCGCAGCCTCGGAGCTCTCCGGGATGCTCGGACACAGGGTCGGTGTCAGGTCCTCGGTGCCGCCGAGAGTCTACCCTGGCCTTCCGGGAGGTCCCTGGATGTCTCATTGCCCCGTACAATCCATGGAGAAATCGGATCTCTTGGAGCAAGGGACCAAGGACAGGGTGTCTCTCGTATTTACGAGAAGCACTGTGAAGCGAGAAGTGCTTGTCTTTGTGTCCCATCACAACTAATAGAGTATCAGGAGCAGGTTTCCATTCTAGTTGGTGGGGATTGTGCCGGGTTTGGCCGCAGAGATGGGAACAGAGGTCTAATGTACAGGCTGCGTTTTGGTGAAGGAGCCAAGGGATATTTGTAGATGAGGCTTTCTGCATTTCTTTATTGAGTTTTCCTTTGGATAATTCAGTTCTAAGTGCTGTTAATCAAGGTGTTCTGTGAGGCAGCTTTAGTGAATAATGGAATTTCAGGAACTGCTAGTCTGAGTTCCAGTGAGTGTATGGCATAAAGTCAGGTTATTCCTGAAATCACTAGATATGATTGTTTTTATATAAAAGGCAATACAATGGAGGTGTCAGAGTCTTGTACACTGTCAGAGTGTTGTTCCCCTGCTCGGTGATGGTTATGTGGTGGTCTTGGTGAATTATTCACTTAGCCTACTTAACTTGCTTATTTACTGGAAGCAAAATTATTGTAGTGGGAATGTCTTACATTCTGGTCCTTGTTTAAGAGTTTCTAGCTCTAACAGTAAAATAGCTCATTCTGGTGATGGTAGTGGCTTCTTCCTTTGCCATTAAAATCCTGGCTGAATTAGGCACTGAGTGCCTACCTTACAGGCAGCTGTTGGCAGGGAAAGTCCAAAAAACTGCTGGAAGTGCTGGGAGAATTGCTGCTGGAGCAGTGTGCTCTCACCTGCATTGGTTAGACTTGGTGCTGAGCGCGCACAGGATGCGTTTTGCCCGCCTGACGGGGGGGTTGTGGCCGCTGTTTGTTTGCTGCCCTTGCAGACTGACTGAGCAGCTCTTGTTGTTGGCTGCTGCTTTTGCAGTGGGGGGCGCGGTGGTGGTGGAGGATCAGCCGGATGTGAGCGCCGTGCTGTCGGCCTACAACCAGCAAGGGGACCCGACGCTGTACGAGGAGTACTACAGCGGGCTGAAACACTTCATCGAGTGCTCCCTGGACTGTCATCGGGCAGAACTGTCTCAGCTCTTTTATCCTCTCTTTGTGCACATGTATTTGGAACTGGTCTACAATCAGCATGAGAGCGAGGCAAAGTCTTTTTTTGAAAGGTAATTAATTTTCATTTGTACATTTGTGTTGTTTTGTGTTTGCTACTTTGGCTAAATCTGTGAGCTATAGTAGCATAGCTTTATATACGTGTACATGGGTATGTGCTATTTTTCATCTCTAAAGTTGAAGATATTTGAAATCTGAAATAACAGTACCATGGGTTGTAGTAACTGTTCTTAAATTCTTTTCCAGTTTCCTGTTAGAAAGATGTACAAGTTACTGAACTATGTGTTGGCAGATTTGGAACCATATTAATGGTGTGCTGATGGGCTTCTTGCTGCAAAACTATCAGTTAAGAGATCCTGAATCTTTAGGGAAAGATTATGGGGTCATTTTTTAGCACTGGAAGCTTGCACTGAGATGCCAAAGTAATGAATGCTATAAGTAATTGCTGATATCATAGCGTATACATTGAAATTCTTCAAATAAGCTTAAAGAAATTAATTTCTGGCAAATCTATAATTTTCTGTACTCTTACTATGTTTCACTTGTTTATGACTTGAGAAGGAATTAGAATTTAATTTGTTTCATGGATTCAGACCAATTGTGAAATACTTCAAAAGGATAACTTTGTTTCCCTTCAAATGGTAGTATAAATAGTTAAAATGTCCTTTGCCACAACTATTTTATAAGAAGTTGAGTGACTAAACCTTTTATCATGTCTTAAATTGTTTCCATAGATTTCATGGGGATCAGGAGTGCTATTACCAGGATGACCTGCGTGTATTGTCAAGCTTAACCAAAAAAGAACACATGAAGGGTAATGAGACCATGCTGGATTTCCGAACAAGCAAGTTTGTACTGCGCATTTCCCGTGACTCTTACCAGCTCCTGAAGAGGCATCTTCAGGAAAAGCAGAACAATCAGATCTGGAACATTGTTCAGGAGCATCTTTACATTGATATCTTTGATGGAATGCCTCGCAGTAAACAACAGATAGATGCTATGGTTGGAAGCTTGGCTGGAGAGGCAAAACGAGAGGCTAATAAAGCAAAGGTAGGAGACAAAGACTGTTGCACTTTTTACAAACGTCTCTACTTTTTCAGGGAGATACTTTAGAATAGACTGACAATCATAACTTGAGATCTCAAAAGCCAGCATGAACAGAACAAAGGAAGAGAACTTTACAAGCAGTTGTTGACAGAAGTAGAGAGGTCAAGACGTATTGCTGTCAGGCGATGAAACTGCTGAACCTTTTTGAGAGATGACATTGTGTTCAGCCCACTGAATTAAACTTTAACTCATGCATTACTTAGGAGTTTTAAAATGGACACCTGATTATTTGGCATTTTCTTTTGTACAACAGTTGTAATTTTGACTTGCTGCCAGTTGTCAGTAGAAGAGCTGTGTGTGTACTACCACACTACTATACAAATAAATGATATAGGGTGGGGATTTTGCTTTAAGCAAGGGCTAAGATACGGTGGGAGAACTTAGAGTTGTCTGGATCAGTTGGCTGGATAAACGAGAAGAATGTGTACTACTTTCATTATGGGCTAAACAGTAATGTATGCTGTAACATTAAACAGAGCAGCTTTAAAAGGGCAGTTTTATTGCTTGGACTACTACATTGAAAAGTTACCATTTAAAAATTTACTTTTTAGTAAGAACAGCAATTACTGTTTTGTCTTGTGTGGTTTTTCTATTGGCTTGTAGGTTTTCTTCGGCTTATTGAAAGAACCAGAGTTTGATGTGCCTTTGGATGATGAAGATGAAGAAGGAGAAAATGAGGAAGGAAAGCCAAAGAAGAAAAAACCTAAAAAAGATAATGTAGGGTCAAAAAGTAAAAAACAGGACCCTAATGCTCCTCCCCAAAACAGGTACCAAGGAAATTATGTGTAGAAAAGTCTTTAAAACCCAGTCTTGTCAAGCCAAATCTGCATCTCTGTTCACATGGCATTTTTATAATTTTGGCTATACACAAATTTAGCCATAAAACTTCCAAGGGAGGTCATGAAACCCTTAGCATATAACCCTCTGTCATTGCCCTTCAAGCCAATCTAGATTTCCCTTAATGAAATTTTACTCGGTTACCCATTAATCTTTTAGGTCATACTCAATTGTTGTTCCAGTACCTGTCTGAAATTCTAAAGCTACTGGCTCTCTTTCTCAGCAGTTAGTCTTCTACATAGTCTTTCATTTTTCTAATTCTTGTTTCTTATCTGAAAGGTATGAGGTTGCTGCTGAGGTATGGGGTTGCATGCGAAGGTTTCACTTTCTTTGTTTGGATTAACAATAAAGAAGATGCTTTTACTTTTTAAAAATGTGCTCTTCTTGTGTAGAATTCCTCTGCCTGAACTGAAAGACTCTGACAAGCTGGATAAAGTAATGAATATGAAGGAAGCTGCAAGGCGAGTACGTCTTGGACCAGAGTGCCTGCCCTCCATCTGTTTCTACACGTTCCTTAATGCTTACCAGGTTGGCTAAAGAGCTTGGGTAATAGGGGAAAGGAAATCAAAATTTTGAGCATCACTCTTGCTAAAGAAAAAAAACATAACAGTGTTGACAAGGATAATTGGGAGTATTCAGATTAAGCACTGCCAAGTTTATGTTCCAAAATGTTCAAAATTTTCTTTAAAGACTCCTTAAACTATAACATTTCCCTGTTCCTTGGTTTTGCTTGGATTTTGGCACAATTCCTTCTTTTGCTTCTCCTGTCCTAAATGTTTCCTACAGAACACAGTAGATGTTTTGCACTGGAGTATTGGAAAGCAATACTCTTTGTGCTTCATAGATAAAGCTTTATTTTTAATAAGGCAAGGAATTGTGTCTGTTTATGTTTATCCTACAGTAATTCTCTCTATTTTTGTAAATGAGTCAAATGACCTTTTTAATAATTCTCAGAATTTTGTAATATTTGCAATGTATCATTAGAGATGCAAATGATGTAATTGGATATTTTGTGTGTAGGGTCTGACTGCAGTGGATATTACAGATGATTCGAGCATGATTGTAGGAGGCTTTGCTGACTCTACTGTCAGAGTGTGGTCTGTGACTCCGAAAAAGCTACGTAGTGTGAAAACAGCTGCAGGTAATAAAGACAAAAACACTTAGTAGAAGCACACATAACTATGACATTTGTGTTCCGCCTGAACAGGGAAAGATCTCTGTGGCAGGAGAGTTGGCTGCAGTGGTTAGATGCTTCACTTTGAGGAAACAATGTGTGCACAGATATATGATTACGTCTTGCATACTACCATTAGAAAGAGTTTTAAAGGAATGAGAAGTCTGGTCATGTACACCTGCTGTGAGGTGGTCAATGCACAGAGGTTGGAACTAGTCTTAACTAGTGTGGAACTAGCCATAACTAGTGGGGAACTGGCCATCTTGCATCTTAACTGGATGATTACTCCAGGATGTAATGGCCTGTTGGGGTTAGGTGATCCAGGGGAGAGACTAGATGTAGTTACCATGTGGGAAATGATAGGAGGGAACTCTGAGAAGGTTAGAAAGGGATGAATGTCCTTAGCTAAATACCTACACAAATTCATGGAAACCAGCCTGCTTTAATTCTGCCATTTGCGTAACAATGTCTTGTGGTTGAAGCTGGATACTGCCAGAGCTGCAAGCATTTTATAATCTTGATATTTAACAGAGATGATGTCATGATAACATTTATCTTTGAACTTCTGACAGTTATTCTGATCCATGAACTTTGAAATCTTGCAGACCTCAGTCTCATTGACAAAGAGTCAGATGATGTCTTGGAGAGGATCATGGATGAGAAAACAGCAAGTGAGTTGAAGATTTTATATGGTCACAGTGGACCTGTCTATGGCACCAGCTTCAGTCCTGATAGGTAAAAGTTTACAAGCTAACTAGTTTGCTTGTTTTCAGTTTTAATTGCATGCTACTGAATGAAAACATACTCCTAATGCAGCTTTTTCCAGGTTAAAGCAATTCCTGCTTGTGCAGCTTGTAAGAAGCTGTGTAAATGCTAAAAAAACTCAGGGTGTTGAACTCCATCAGCTGTTACTGAAATCAGCTATGGTGGAGAATACCAACACCGTTTTGGAGATTTAGGACTTAGATGGCAAAACTACAGTTTAGCAAACTGTAGTTTAAGATGGATTTTAACTAACTGAGATATAGAGAGGAAAAATACTGCAGCATTGATATAACCGAAAGTGTTATAAAACTTAAAAGACTCAGTAGCACATCATTGCAGTTCAAGTTTCTCATATTCTGTGGAGACTTTATTTTCAGAATATATGAAACTGTAACTGTAAAATAAGAGATTTAAAACCTTCACATAATGATGGGAGTCTGGACAGTCGAAAAGAGGTTTAAATGCCTCAGGTTTTGCTTTTGCTTGTGTCTAGTCAGGAAACAGCCACCACAGAAATGCAACTGAGAGGTAAACTTTATGTGGAACAAATATAGTCTATAATTATTAATTGAGAATGAGAGCATGATATGAATTCTCTTTCAGGGAATCATGAAATTTTGTTCAGAGTTGTATTAGAAAATCTTTTCTAAAAAATAACATAGCGTAGCAGTTTACTAGTAATTTTTTCATGTAACTGGAATTCCTGAGTAAAGACCTCCTCTGTGGTGTGTTTTTTGTTGTTGTTTTTTCTTTCCCCCCTCGTTCCCCTCAGTATTAAGTGCCATTAGAATTAATCATCAGTGTCAAATCATCTATTTTTTTTTGCATGAGGGCCTCAGACCTGGTTCTGATTGAATTGGTTATTGTTACTTAGCACTGAAATGCTGATTTAAGGGTGACGTGCCAAACTGGTCCTGCTGAGGGGACAGTTCTATCATGGACATCTCACAGTTTTTATGCATTATTTATACAGCCCCTGTGTGAGTTTGGTATGTTAAATGCTATACTTTCTCCTGTGACAGGAACTATCTGTTGTCCTGTTCTGAGGATGGCACTGTGAGATTGTGGAGTCTCCAAACATTCACGTGTTTGGTGGGATATAAAGGACACAATTATCCAGTTTGGGATACACAGTTCTCTCCTTATGGTTATTACTTTGTGTCAGGAGGACACGACAGAGTGGCTCGGTAAGAAACTGCATGTGTTTTCATTTGTCTGGGTCAGTTTGTGGTGGATCAATCAGTCCAACAACTCAACAATGAGCAGGGACATCTTCAACTAGATCAGGCTGCTCAGAGCCCCTTCCAGCCTGACCTTGAATGTATCCCGGGGTGGGGCATCTACCTCCTCTCTGGGCAGCCTGAGTGTTTCACTGCCCTCATTGTAAAAAAGGTCTTCCTTATATCCAGACTAAATCTACCTTCCTTTAGTTTAAAGTCATTCTGTCTTGTTCTGTCATGATAGGCTGTGATAAAAAGTCTGTCCCGATCTTTCTTCTAATCCCCCTTTAAGAACTGAAAGGCCACAAGATCTCCCTAGAGCCAACTCTTCTCCAGGCTCAACTGGTTTCCTTTCCTCATTGCAGAGGTGCTTTAGCCCTCTGAGCATTTTTGTGGCTTCCTCTAGGGCTGCTCCAACAGGTACAGAGACTGAATTTCTTTAGGGTTCTTTATTAATAAAGCTTTTCTTTTCAGTCTGTGGGCAACAGATCACTACCAGCCATTACGGATCTTTGCTGGCCATCTTGCAGATGTGACATGTACCCGATTTCATCCAAACTCCAACTATATTGCTACAGGCTCAGCAGACAGGACTATAAGGCTCTGGGATGTTTTGAATGGGAATTGTGTAAGAATATTCACTGGACACAAGGTAAAGGCAGATCACTCACAGTGTGATTTTATTTCTATGCTGAGATTCTAAACAGTTCTGTTCTAAACACAGCTTGACTGACTTAATGTGAGTAGATTTAATTTGTTTTGTCTGTTTTAGGGACCAATTCATTCATTGGCATTTTCTCCTAATGGACGATTCCTGGCTACTGGAGCAACAGATGGAAGAGTTCTGCTGTGGGATATTGGACATGGCTTGATGGTTGGCGAATTGAAAGGGCACACTGACACTATCTACGCACTCAGATTCAGTAGGGATGGGGAGATTTTAGCATCAGGTAAAATTCACCAGCAACACTGAAGTGTCCATTGCATTCCATAATTCTGAAGAGGAATGATATAATTAGCTCCTTAAATTGAGAAGGACAAAGTAGAATAATTTGCTTACAAAGCAGACTGGTAACTTTTATCTGTGCATTCAATATGCTATATGAGGCTTGCTATAGTCTTCTGCTTTCTGAGCTTTAATTTCTGTTAACTTGCTCCCCAGAAACATTTTTATACACCATTTTATTAATAGAATACTTTAAACTTTGGGGTTTTTTTTCTTTTTAGGTTCAATGGATAACACAGTTCGTCTGTGGGATGCTGTGAAGGCCTTTGAAGATTTAGAAACCGATGACTTTACTACAGCCACTGGACACATAAACTTGCCTGAAAACTCACAGGACTTGCTACTGGGCACATACATGACCAAATCAACCCCAGTTGTTCATCTCCATTTCACACGCAGGAACCTGCTGCTGGCTGCAGGAGCCTACAGCTCACAGTAGCTCAGGAAGCTGAGACTGACTGTGCCAAGTCACTGCAGTAGTGACCTCAGGATGTGAGACGAGAGGGAATGTCTTGAACAGAAGTACCCTATGAGTCCATTGCAGGGAGAATGAAACTGTGTAATGAATGCAAGCAGCATTTCTCAGTTCTGCTGTTTCATATTTACCTGCAGTTTGAAAATGCTGGAGACAAGACATTGTGGCTGTAAAAGAAGGAACTGTTTGTGGTGCTTTTGATAGCATGGATATGTACATATGAAATGAGCCATCTCTTCCCAGAGGTGGTACTGAGCTCTGCTGAAACTTGTGAAAAGTTAACAGCCTTTACATGTGTTCTCAGATTTTTTTAAAGCACTTAATTTATGGTTAGGAAATGTTTAATCAGTCTCAAACACAAGTAAAACTGTCCATTTTCAGAAAAGAAGAATGTAGTTTGATTCACTACAGCCTGGGCTGGGCAGCAGGCGTGGTGAGATCACAGCAACAACCAGGGCATTGACTGAGAGGGCCCAACAGCCCGATGCTTGTGGGGAACTGTGCAAAGCTCCGTGCACGGTTTTTATGCAGCCATGAACTAAGTCCTGAAAAGATTTCAAATTTCTGTGCTCTTTTGAGGTGTCAGAAACACACATCTTGTTACCGTTTTCAAAGGCAGCCAGTGCTGTCAGTGTAATAAGCAACCAGAAGCGCAATGTGAACTTTATTTACATTCATACTTTATTGTATGAGAAAATAGAGGAACTGAGGCACAACTGAAATAGTCACTATTAAAAAAGTGGACTTAAACCCTTTACTTTGTATTCGATGTAAAAGAACATTAATAACCTCTATCCTTTCTGCATAAGGTTTAACAAAACCTGTAAAACTAGCCAAGAAATTGAAACATTATAGTAGCACAAAAGGGTAAGTGCTGCTGTCAGTTTGCTTTTGAAAGGCTAGCTTGTCTGCAGAGTAACAATTCCTATCCACAAAAACTTGAACCCAGTGAGTCCTCTTGGACTACCAATAAAGCTGTGTTTTATTTCTAAAGAAGAGTAAAATATGCAGAACACTGGGAAGAATGTCAGTGTCTTTGAACCAAAAACACCACCACCAGAGGCCAGGTCCAGTGTGGTGTGGGTTTCGGTTGGGATTCGTTCTTAATCTCTTAAAAGATTTGTGCCAAGAAATCTGTTTTGTGTTCCTCATTACTTCACAGTAAGGACTTGGACACTTGAACAATCTACTGGCTCTCCAGTGAAAATAAAAACAAGACTTGTAATTTCTAACGTCAAGTAAATGGAGAACTACCTCCTCTTTCATCTCTTGTCTTGCTCTAACTCTTAGAGTAAACCTATCCTATAGGCATTATACATCAAAATAAAGTGTGGAAAATTCACTAGGAAGCTCACCTAGACATTTTCTTCAAAGAAAAAAAAGGGTAAAACTTAATTATTTTGATTTTTTTTATTTGTGTAATGATACCTCAACAAAAATTCCTAGCTCTCAATATGACCAGTTAGATTTAAGTACAATTTTTGACAGCTTAAAGAAAACACTGCCACATTCTGCCTTTGTATTTTGTACAGTTTTATACTTTTGATATTATAATAAATACTAAAACCACACAGTCTCTGTCTGTGTTACAAAAAGACATTTACTTCTCTTAATGGCTGCAATGGAAGCAAGAGCAGTTTGTAACTGTGACAACTCTGCTGAGAGAAACAAAGTAATCAGAAATGGTTGATAAGTAGCCATTCCATGTAAATCTTGTTCTAAAGGAAGTGATGGGTTCTAGCAGCTGACATCATTACACTCTTAAAAGCTACCATTCTTCAGTGGGGGAATTTAATACAGCTGAAGCCATCTATGCAAACACTCAGGAGAGAAAGATGACCAGATTTGTTCAGCAGGCCCAGTATGCAAAAAAATGGCTTTAAGAAAAAATGAAGTAGAGAGAACATTGAGACCCTGTAATTAATTTTTCCATTTTTTCCAGCAATCATTCCTACTTCCTGCTGCCCTCAGTTAGGGAAGGGTATTGGCAATCTTTAATATGGTTCAATCCCTGTTGCTGGCAGAAGTGGTATCACCACATTCCCCATCAGCACTACTGTGACATCTACGGAAAGTATCAAGTGTTAATTGAGCTACAGAAAGACACTGTGGGGAATGTGATAGATTTTATTGTTTGGCAGGGAGGAGGCTGCACACACCTAACTCTGGTAGAGCACCTCCTTTACCAGGAGACAGGAATAAACACTGGACTGCTCTGGCCACTGCTCATGAAGGTTCTGGGAGTTTAACATCAGCACACTAAGGACATCTTCTTTCTTCCCTCCACAAGAGAAGCCAGTAACAGAAAAAGCTCAAATACCATAACTGGGTCTGTTAATTTTCAGAGGTTTTCCATCAAAACCAAGTTGTCTGTGCAAAATACAGACAACTGAAGCAGATGTCATGGTTTCCATGTAAGCTACTAGCTTGGAATGCAAAAAGTGGGAGCAACCAGGAGGCTACAAACCATGCAAGCTGTGGAGGTGCTTGGATCAGCTCCAGGCCCTGCGTAGTGTTAGGGCCGTGCAGCTGAGCTCCTTCCTAGGCTACTGCTGGGTGCTCAGAACACCTTAGGGTGTGTTACAACAGCAGCAGAGCTAAAACAGTAATGACACCATCAGATGCTCCATCTCTGCTACAAACAACTATTTTTGACAAGGGAGAAAAAAAGAAGTACCACACTTGAGCTTTTTTGGACCGTTCCGTATTTCCAATAAAACAAGTAATTACTTTTATTTTATTAATCACAATGGGTCATCAGCTTGCATTACAGTGACACAGATTGGAGGTTCAGATATGCCAGGAACCTGCCAAGAGAAGAAAAGTCAAACATAGCAATTCTTGCATGGTGTTAACTGAGCATCCCCCTGCCCCAAGCCCAAACTATTTTAGTTAGGAGCAGCCAGATTTCAGCACACCCAGGAAGAAGTGACTGATGTCCCCTTAACACAGCAACAATGCTAAAGCTTATTATTTTATGCCCCTTTCTTCAGGCTATGAGGACAGCCCATAAATTTTATCCAAATGCCATCCCAGTGAAAATTGTGTATTTGAAAGTGACTCCAAAATTTTATGACACTTGGCTATTGCTATGCAAGTTCAGTCACTTCTGCATGGACCTTGAATAATCAGGTATGGAACATACAGTTCCATCACATGGTGCTCCTTTACTCTGTTCAAGTGAAGGTTGTAACACACTGCATTAATCTCTACCTGGAATTCTAATACAGTCAAGAAATAAGTCGTTAAGCACTGCTTCATTATTTCAATAACCTACAAAGCAAGTTATCCCTATTTTACAGCAAAAGGGCAGACCAAAGGCACTTGATATTTGCAGGCAAAGCTCGATGTATCCTGCTGCAACATTCTTTTGCTCCTCCTTCCCCACATCCCATCCCTAGTCCCACTCACCAAGTCAGAAGAACAAGAATTCTGTATCCCATGATTTCTGCACTCCCTTTAATAACCCACTTCATTCAGAATGCCCGCAAATAAGTTGATGTTATAGTTTATTTGAGGTTTAAAATGGTAAATAGGAAGTCCATGCGCCTGTGATTCTGTCTCTCATTACACTGTATTACTGGCAATTAGTTCTTTGTCACTGCTTCCTGAGCTGGCACTGAAACATTTTGGTCCTGGAGGAACATCAGCCACTTACCTTTCACTTATCTGTCACAGCAGGAGTTTGCTTCTTAGGCCTAAACTTGAAATACAAGACAAGGAGTGCAACACCTGCGTAGGTTGCTATTACATACTGGAAAACAGAAAAGTTAAATTCACTTTCAGTCTAAGCCCCAGAAAATGCCATTTTACAAGACTACAAACCAATGTTCATAATACATACATTCCTCCTGCCTATGATGGTATAGGAATTGAAGTACTTCTGAAATCCAGTGAACTGGTGTTGAGATCCCGAGTCATGGCCAGCCATGGCTGCTTGTCCTAACAAACAGTACAGGACAGTTACTTAATTTAATTTAAAGTCACTTGGACAGGATCAATAGGAAAATCAAATTAATCTCTTCACTGAGCTTCAAAATTGTCTGCTTCTATATCTGTTTTCAGGACATTTGACAAGTAAAGGATATACACAAGGAGCAGGCACACCCAGAGCATTCTCTCTTGAGGTACAAAACAGTTGATGGGGGCAGATTAGCAAATAAAGTGTTCACTGCACAATAAAGGCAGAGTGGTTTTTTTTTCTTTTTTAATGTTTAGAGACACATTCCCCTGATGAGGATGTTACGTTTAGGACAAACATATGATGCTTATCTTCTGCCTCTCCCAAAGTCACCCCGCTCCCGACAGATTTGCTCAACCCGGCCGATGCTGCAGCCCCCGCTGCCCCTGCAGCAGACACACCAAACTGCATCAAAGGTGCTACGGTCACCAACACAGCTTCTATGGGTCATCTATCTCTAATCTAACCCAACCCTGCAGCGAATAACCAGGTAAGCGTTAGCTCGGCTGACTGTGCAATAGCTAAAAATCTTAATGAAACAGCCCCTAAACGCTCGCCGCACACGATTGGCAAAGACTTGGAGAGCCAAGGTCATATTTTCTCCTGCCTGACGACGCAAAAGCCTGGCAAGAGCCGAGGCGCCCGAGCACGGGAATGCACCCGCGACAATAAGCTCCTGTTT
>JAHLSL010000018.1:11876736-11938654 GCA_025920805.1 Petroica traversi | reverse complement strand
TCCCGGGAACCGGCCCCTGCTCATCCGGGAACCGGCCCAGCCCCATCCCAGGGACCGGCCCCATCCCGGGAACCGGCTCCATCCCCATCCCCGGTCCCGGCCGCATCCCCACCCCGCGTTCCCCCTGGCAGTCCCCCGGGCAGGTAAGGTGCCAGCCCTGCCCGCTCCAGCGGAGCCGGCTCGGTTGCCGGCTGTGGGAGCTGTGTTGCTTAGCGAGCCCTGAGGTGAAGCGTGTCTTGATGGGCGTTCGCTTTATCATGTGCTTTCATTTAAAGAAGTTTTATGTGTCTAACAGGTTGCCTTAAGTTTGACAGAATAGTGTTTCAGCGCTGTTTTACTGTGGAACTACTGTTGATTAATGGTATCAATAGTATATTAATAATAATATAATAATAGTAATAATAATATAAGTAATACATAATAGTAACTACTTTGACTTATTGTTATTTATTATTATTATCAGTAACATGACAATAAGTAATAAGGTATTTACTGATTGAAACAGTAAGGTTAAATGTCTATTATATATACATATACTTACAGCTTGCACAGAGAGGGAGCAAGTTAGATTAACCTTTTTGGGTAGCATCCAAAAAGTAAAAATGCAGGTCAAGCTTATGTAGTGTTTTGCTCACAGCACTTTCCTTGATGACTGAAGCTGGTAAATTCAGCCAGTCAATATAAAGAATGGTTTGGGAAATCTAGGGTTAAAGCAGTTTTATGAATGTATATGTGGTGCATCTAAGTGCTTTAAAAATTAATACTGTAATACTTCAGTGGAACTGTGCAGCAGTAAAAGGTGTTATGGATGTGCATATTTAGATGGATCATTGCAGCACTTCATTGTAGTCAAATGTTAAATTGATTTGGATGTGAGTTTCTGTTTTGTCACTGACTAACTAGAGCAGCCATCCAAAGTCTTTCTTGCATCACCTTGTATTTGTGAGGAGCAAGCACAGTAACTGCATGTTTCTTCTCTTGCATTTGTCCCAGAGCAGTGCAAGTATGGCATCCATGGAAGAAAACTTTCCTCGAGGGGGTATCCAGAAGAAACCTGCAGAGGGAAAAACACCCAAGCCGAAGTTCGAGCGGGACAATTTGTTTGATGTACGTTGTTTGTGTGCTCTTGGTTAACTTCTCAGAGCTTTTCCACTGTCAGAATTTGACTGCAACCCTTCCTACCTGTTACTTCTACAGTAAATCACAGAATGGACTCCCAGAAATTGATGACTGCTGACCTCCACCATTCTTCTGATCTCTGAAAGATACCTGATGTTTGTTACATCTTGAATATGATGACTGAGAAAGTTTGGTCAAAATTACTGATTAGGCTGTAACTTTTTAACTTTCCACAAGCGTCTTGTCCCAAGATGCTGCGTGGTGAGCCTGGTGTTACTGGATACTGGCTAAGTTTGGTCTTTTCTTTTAGTAGAGTGTAGTGCAGATCTCTTGCACCACTCTTCTCCATTCCCAAGATTCAGCTTTATAAATTATCAGCCTAAAGGACATATTTTGGAAGGCTTGCATGTAGATATACAGCAGTTAGCAAGATGGTTCTCTTTTTTCTCCAAATCAGTATTTTATTAATGGCAGCAGAGTTCTGCCATGGTTGAAAGTTTGTTTCTTTATCCACTTCTATTTTTTAACCTTCTGTGCTTGTGATCTGCTTTAGGTTCAACATGAAGAAAAATCCCAGAAAAGAAAAAAGAGCCAGAAGGATCAAGGAAAGCAGAAAAGGTTCAAGGCAGACAAAACAGCTGCTGCTAAAGACAATGTTATGAATATTGGACCACTCACAATTGAGGTTGGTGCAGAAATGTTTAATTTTGTGTGCCTCTCTTTTGCAGGCTACATAAACATGGCATGTTCTTCCTCCCTAAGTCTGTCAAATATATCTGTGATCCAGTACAAAACTTAATTGCTTATCCCCCTGTTATGACTTGTCTTGGCAAGATATCCATAGTATGGTATTTTTCCTGCTTTTTCAGGCACTCAGTGAGGGGATGCTGCTCCTTGGCTGTATAAAAGAGGTCAATGACTACGAGCTCGCCGTCAGTTTGCCCAATGGTCTCTCTGGTTTTGTGCCAGTCACACAGATCAGCGATGCCTACAGCAAACTGCTGACCAAGCAGGTGGCCCAAGGAGAACTCCCGGAGGTGAGACCTGGGACTGGGGTTGTGGTTTGTTCTTGGAGATAGAGAGTGTTGTTAGTACCTCAGAACCAACCCTGAGGTCTTGCTTAGGAGCCTGACATTGACTAACCTTGGAACTGGATTTTCCAAGTGAACTTTTCAATTTCCTGGTAATGGCTGACTGCTAGAAAAAAAATAAGATTAAATAATCAGTTACCCTGTCTCTCTGGTGTCAGTGGTTCCTAATTTTTCCCAAGGTCTTGTGGAATGTTGTATTAGCACTACCCCTTTGCTGGTGCTATTTTTCCCTTCCAAAGGGGGAGACTTGGTTAGGGTCACTATTGGCTCTGTAGATACTTCCTCAGCTGCAGTCTCCTGACTCCAGCCCACACAGTGTTTGTTTTTAAGCAAAGCCTCTCAGTGTCATCCCTGCCTCTCTATTGAAATCCCAGTGTTTGTGGCATTTTCTGCCTGTTACTGTAGCGTTGACAGAGAAACAGGACTTTCCTATAGGATTTTGTTTTCGGAAACTGCTTCAGTAACAAATTCTAGCCTTATGTAATTTAGTATTGTAAAAATTATGTTTCTCTGTTGATCATGTTGCTGGGCAGGAGCTGAGTTCGCTCCCAGACATGTATTCTCCAGGGACTCTGGTCAGGTGCATTGTGACCAGTGTTGAGAAAAGTGATGATGGACGTCGCAGTGTCAAGTTATCAATTGACCCCAAGAAGGTCAACGTGGGCCTGACCTCTACAGCACTGGCAGCAGGCATGGTACGTTTCCTGGGTTTGTCACAGCCTCTCTGGGCTTTTGCATGGTGCATGGAGAAACATTTCAGTTTGTCCTTTCAAGGGATCAGAGCAGAATGTGGTGCTGCTCCCACCAGGGAGCTCTGTGAGGAGAGGGCGGTTTAGTTCTTGTCTCAAGGTTGTCATTCATGACATTAATTCACCTTATTTTGTTTCAATATGGCCAAGTTATTTAATGTTTTCTTTCTGAGTAGGTTTCTTCGTTAATTTTTGCAGAGAGTAATATGTAACATGGCTTGCAGAGGTGCTTGATTGTTTATGTTTTGTGTTTTCAGCTGTATAATTATATGCACCTGGTATTTTTGAGCATCACAATTCTTTTCCTCCTGGTTTGTGAGCTCCTTATATGCATAGCTGGATAAAGGTAGAGTTAAGACCTCACTGCTTGTTGAGCTGTGTAATAAGAAAGAGTGTAGTGTTCTTGCTACTGCTCTGAAAAGCTCAGTTCTCTGTCCATACAAATTAGTGAGTGGGGAATCTCTTACCATATGTTCATTCTTTGAAGACCCAGCTGTTTCATTACATTACTGAGTTGCAATGCTTTCCTCCCAACAGTTGCTCTCTGGCTCTGTGTTGAGTGTGGAAGACCATGGCTACCTTATAGATATTGGTGTCACTGGAACTCATGCTTTCCTGCCTCATCAGAAAGCCAAAAATTATATCAAAGCAATCAAGAAAGGTAAGAAGTAGTGCAGGAGGATCTGCTGGGTTAAAATGGAGGTGGAGAATGACAGGGATTAAAATTTATTATATCTGTGGTGTTAGTGCACCTTGGTGGGATTGGGTCAAGGTGGAGTCTTTACAGGTTGTTGCAAACAGCATTTTGTGGCTGCTCTGCAACAATCCTGTGTGTTTCAGCCTGTGATCTGACAGACTGTGTTCCAAGCCCTGGTGGCAGTAAACTTCATTTAGATTGAGAGGGAACTCTCTAAAAGATTGGGAGGAAATCCTGAGTGTTCCTGGTAGAAGTTTTATGCTGTAACTTGTCTTTGTAGGGCCTGACTTGAAAATAGGCCAGAACCTGAACTGCCTCATTGTGGAAGTGAAGAACGAGGGCAGGGTGGTCTGTTTGTCCATTGATCGATCAGAGGTGGCCTCATCCATTGCCACAGAGCGACAGAATTGGGCACTCTCTAATTTATTGCCAGGGCTGGTGGTGAAAGCTCGAGTGCAGAAGGTAAGCTGTGCTTTGGGTTTCTTTTATTGGGTTGGTTTCTTTTGAGCACTTTTGAATGCAGGAGACAGGTGAAGCAGAGATGGAGTTTATGCCCTGGAAAACCTCTGGTTGGTCCCAATTACTTATCAGTAAAACATAATCTGCTAGACACTCCCTCCATGACATTCACCTGAGGTCTGATCTTAGTTCTGGTTGTGATGCCCTGAGTATAAAGGCTTTAGCCTGAAGCTGGAGCTATTGATGGAGTTCGAAGCAGAAGAGGATTAATTTATTGCTTTCTGGCCTTTACTGGTAAAGTATTCAGCAGGATAGCAGTAGTCTTCAGCATACACACAACTTTACCAAAAAACGAAAGGATATTTTTTCAACTGAGTGTGCAAAGCAGAATTGTTAGCAGTTTTTCTGTCTCTTGTGATGTGCTTGTTGATTAACACTGACAGTGCCATGTTTTGAAATGTGTGAATCGTTCTCTGTGCTGCATGAAAACTGAGTGCGTGCATTTTTTTTGCATGTTTTTGTTCCTCTTCCTAGGTGGCCCCACTTGGGATGAAACTGACATTTCTGTCTTACTTCACTGGCATTGTGGATTTCATGCACATGGACCCAGAGAAATCCAAGAGCTATTCTCCAGATCAAGTGGTAAGGCGGGTGGAGGATGCCTGGAGTTGTTATGTTGCTTACAATATCTCTTCTCCAACATTTCTGTGGAATTATCTCTGAAATCTTAAGGCTGATGGCTTTCTTTTATATCTTGAATTACTGTTGTGGCTGCTTCAAAGTTATAAAGAGCAAAGCCATTCCTGGAAGACTTTTTCAGGAAGCCTGGAGATTTGCAAGGGATAGAAACATGACTTGTGCGGTCGGGTTCCCCTCCCTGCATTGATACCAGCCTAGTCTGTAAACAACAGACAAAACCAAAAATCCCTTCTTGGTGAAGCTGTTAGAAAGGAGTGATGTCTTAGTAACATTACTAGGAAATGCTTGTACGTGGACACAGGGTTCAGGTACCAAGCAGAATGTCCACAAGCATGAGCGAGGTGCCTTTATCCTCCTTTGTTTATTGGCACCCTGTGTTCCCAGGTGAAGGCCTGTGTGCTGTCAGTGCACCCCACGTCACGGGCGGTGCGGCTCACGCTGCGCCCGCCCTTCCTGCACGCCGGGGGAGCCCCACGCCAGCTCCCTGCGCAGCGCATGGGGGCAGTGCTGGAGGAGGCCATGGTCAAAGCCTTCTACAAACAGTTTGGGGCTGTCTTTGAGCTTGATGATGGCACTCTGGCGTTTGCACGGGTAAGTACCAGCCTGGCGGGGCAAGTCCTCTGTGTCTGTCATAGCCTACTGGGAAAGGGGGCTAGAAGGGAGCTTTATTTTTTGCCTTTATTCTCTTTGTGAGACAGTACAATAAAACTAAGACAGCATGCGAGGTGTTTGTCAAATCATACATCCCCTTGTTTGAATTGAAATGTAAGAGGGTTGCTGTGGAAGAGGTGATGAAACCTGCACAAAAGAGAGTATTAGAGGAACAGATTTCTCATATGCTACCACTTCTACCTAAGGCTCATATCAGTGTTTCCACTTTACAAACACTCACTTGTAATTCCTTTTTTTCTAGTTAAAACATCTTTCAAAAACCAGAAAATCCTTTAAACCTGGGGCATTTAAGGAAGGTAGCAAACATAAATGTCGGATCATTGACTACAGCCTGATGGATGAGATGTGTGTTGTATCTCTGAAGAAGTGAGTATTACAGACTCTTCTGGAAAACTGGTTGAAGAATTAGAAAGGTGTTTGAGAGTGGAAAATATTGCACTGCTTTGCAGGACTGGAATTTGCCATTTGGCGTTTTTGACTTGTGTCCATGTTGTTGCCCATCAGATGTCTGGGCATCCTGCACGCATTCCCTGTACTCTATGGAATTGGGACATCATCAATATTGTTGGTGAGCTGAGGCACAAGGAAGCTAAATTGGTTCTGCCACGATTCTGTCAGAAGACCATGGCTCAGCAGGAAACTGAGCCTTGATCTCGCAGCTTATTTGTATTATACACTCCCTCTTAGTACTTCCAACCTTGTGGCTTTGAGCAAAGCAGATGATGGGTTCACCTTTCACTGGGCCCATAGCTGTGTGACTGTCACCTGGATTGGAGCCTGGTGAACCTCCCTGAACTTTGTCCCCAGAGCTTCTTTTGGGAGATAGGTCAGTTGGAGTAAAACACAGCTCTGGAGTTGCGGAACACTGGGGAGAGTGTGGAGTAATGGATGTTTGGGACAAGTCAGAGATGGAACTTTCTTGTCTTATCCTGGATTTCCTTCAAGATGACTGACTGGTCTTCTCTGTGTGTCTTCCCTAGTCAGGTTATTGAAGCACGGTTTCTGCAGTACCAGGATATCCACACGGGTGATGTGGTGCAGGTGAGCTCCTGAAGGACTCGGGCATGCTATATGTGAAACAGTGATCTAGCCAATGTGCACTCCTTCTGCCTAAGTTGTATGTCCAACTTCTGATCCAGACTAGTGACATGAAATGAGGAAAATCTTGTCTTGCAGGACTTGATTAATGGAATGCAGTATTCTTCCCATTTTGTTCATATATTTATTCATGATGTGGCAAAGGCAATCAAATTTTACCTATGGTCAATCATTTATTTGTGGCCATGAATACATTTTAAGAAAGACTTGAGTGAAAGGAACTAAAACTTGCCTTGCAGTGAAAGTAAAAGTTCATGTATGAACCATCACAATGAGCTGATGGGCAGAAAGTTACTCATTATGATTGTTATTATGTCTGAGTCATGGCTGCATTGGATATGTCTCAATTCTAGTTTGCTGGTGTCAGTTGGGATTTTGCAGAAGTGGTCGATGCTTAAAGAAAAGAGGCTGTACAATAACCTTATGAAGTATATTAAAGTTAATGGGGTTAGATTAGTTGCGTGGAGTGTAGCTTGGTCTAAGATTTTTCTTTTTGCCTGTGATTAGATTTGGTGATTCTAGGTGTTGTAGTGTTTTGGCTGATTCCTGCCTGAGCACAGTCTGTTTTTCATGCTGAATTTACCAATTCTTTCCCATATTTTGGGTTCTAGGGCAAAGTGCTCTCTTTAAAATCCATTGGGATGCAGGTGAAAGTGGCTGATGGGATTAGAGGACTTGTGCCATCCCTCCATCTCTCTGATGTGATCCTGAAGCAGCCTGAGAAGAAGTACAACATAGGAGATGAAGTCAAGTGTCGGGTGAGAACTGCCAGACAGGGTCTTCAGCTGCTTTGCACTGTTCTGAGCATTTAGCAGCTGGGTTGATCAGGCAAGGGCAGACATGCTTTTTGAACCTCTTTATTCTTGTAGGTGCTAGAGTGCAATCCTGGAGGAAAGAAGCTGATCCTTACTCTAAAGAAAAGTCTCATCCAATCAAAGCTTCCAGTCCTCTCACATTATGAAGATGCAAAGCCAGGCCTGATCACACATGGATTTGTAGTGTGTGCAAGGGAGTTTGGCTGCATTGTGAAGTTCTACAATGATGTCAAAGGCCTGGTACCCAAGAATGAGCTGGGCTCAGAACCCATATCTTGTCCAGATAAAGTCTTCTATGAAGGCCAGGTAACTAATGTACCTCTGCTGTGCTGTGTGTTTGAATGCAAAAGAGAAATCTGCAGTTGAGTTGGCTTCAATGTGGATTTTCCCCTGAGGAACCAGCTACATCAGGAGATGTTTATGTCCTTTCACTTTATTACTTAGTTTTGCTCCAGTTAAAGAGTAGGCTGTAAAAAGGGCAGTTCTTTGGGTATGTCAGACTTGCCTTTGTTTCTAGGCTCTCTCTGTTCTGCAGGAGAGCATGTTCACATGCTATGTGACTTAGATTTCAATAGAAGTCTGGAGTTCAAAGTTGCTCTTTCTCCTAGGGAAGTTAAAACTCTTACCTACAGAATCATAAGGATGATGGTTTCTGCCTCAGTGTTACTCTGGTTTTCCTGTTGGTTTCAAATTACAGGCACTTTAGGAACTGTGTTATTCACAGTTCTGTTTTTTGTTGTGGGCAAGCATACAGAGATCTCAGCCCTCTTCATTATTTTTTCTGGTGCTTTTCTTTGTCTTTAATCCTGTTATGTGTTGGCTGGCTAAGGAGAAAGGTAATCTTCTAGTCAAAATTTCTGACTGCAGATCTGGAGATATAGATTTTATTCTCAGCTCTGCATTTAATGATTATGTACTTCTATTTTCCATCTGTGTGATCAGAAGGACATTTGTCTGTGGTTGAACCTTTTAAGTTTTAGTCTCTGGCCTGCTATCTTCAAGTGTAAGAGAGAAGTTTGTATTTTCCTGTCTTACTTTGTAGGTGGTAGCACACGGAGGAGGAGGGTCAGCTGAATTTAACTTCTGCTTTATACTTTTTTTTCCAGGTTCTTAAAGTAATGGTCTTAAAATGTGAGCCTCAGCAGGAAAGACTCTTGTTGTCCTTCAGATTATCAAGCAAGCCTGACCCTGAGGACAAATGGAAATGTACTCCAAAGGAGAAACAGGAAGTGAAATACCAAATAGGAGAGGTATTGAATTCAATGGCTTTTCCTACTCATTTTCCATATGATTTGGTATCACTTGGAACAACTTTGCTTTGAGAAAGCTTTCAGTGATCAGGAGCTAGCATTAAATGAGCTTTTCTTACTGTGTGGGTGACCTCCTGGATCAAAAATATCTCTGTTTCAAGAGGTCAGGATAAAGGAGTCCCAGGAGAGTCCTTCTTGGAGGTACCAATTAGTGCTCCTACTCCTTGGTGAAATCCTCTTTTTTTTGTTTTCTGGATGCTGCTGATTTTCTTGCTCCAAAAGCAGCTGCTTTTGCTTCCTGGAAAAAGACAGTTTTGAATAATTGTTTTGATATATTTCCCTATCTTTGCAATAAATAGTTTCCAACTCCCTGCAGGTACCGCAATGCAGGAACAGGACAGTCCTAATCTTGATTAAATTATTCCCTTCGCCCCTCAAATGAAAAGTCACAACCAAGAGAATGTTTCCAGCTCTTTATTTCTCTGGGGGCTGAGAATTAGTTTTTATTTTACCCTCAATGTTGGCTTGCTTTTTAGGCTCAGCCCTATTGATGTGACAGTTTTTCATGTATAGCTGGGAGGCAACATCAGATCCCCTGCAGCACATGATTTGGTGCCCTGTTCATCAAAAGAGATGACTTCAAAAACACTTGGAATTTTATATCACTGTACTTGTTCTCTTTTCAGATAGTTGATGTGAAAATCTTGAAGAAGAAAGATAACGGGTTAGAAGTTTCCATCTTAGAAGATGAAGACAATGTGGTAGCCTGGATCCCCACACTGCACCTCTCTGACTTCGTTGCTGCCTCCAGGCTCCTGTGGCACTGTCTTCAAGAGGGAGATGTCCTATCCAGAGTTATGTATCTGAGTGACAAGGGAGAGCACATTGTATCCTTTGCCACCTCAACCAGGCAAACAAAGTGTGGGGAAGGAGGTACCTCTCAGGAGTTCAGAGTATCTGCAACAAACATAAGATTACAGTAGTTAGTGTGAAGTGGAAGTGTCTGTCATGCTAATGATACTTCAAAGAGTTATAATAACTTGTGCTAGAAGTGAGGCTCAGCTGGGACTAGAATCTCTTCAGAACCAAGTTGTGAGCTGACTTGTTTTCTTGATCAGCATCTGTTAATCATATCACAACCTTAGGAAAAATTTTATCTCAGAAATCTGAACTGAATTGTTAGAAAGTTGATATTTCTGCTACTGTGAAGCATGCATCTTTAGTTCTGAGCAGTTCAAGAGACATGAGTTACTAAATTTTTGTGTGGGAAGATCAAGGCAGAAATTGAAATTACAGCATTTAGAGCTCCTGTGCTCTCTAACTTGCAGCAAGTGTTTTAGCCCAATGGTTAGCAGCACTGAGAGATTTGCTTGGCATCGTGCTGCTTTCATTCATCTTTTCCCATTTTTCTTAACTGATTGTTCAGATCTTGAGTAGAAAGTCTGCAGTGATTTCTGCTGTACAGGAGGAGCAAGTTGTGCGGAGTTTCTCTGAAATACAGCCTGGCATGCTGTTGACTGGTTATGTGAGGAATGTGATGCCCTTTGGAGTGTTTGTGGAGTTCCCTTTTGGTGTGACAGGACTGGCACCTAAAGTGGTAAGCAATGCCCACACCTCAGTAAGCAGCATGTGTGTGATCAGGCTGCTTGAAACATGGTTTTAGCAAAGGTACAATAACAAGGAGGGAACAACTGGGCTGCAGGCCCTGCATTTGCACAGCTTCTTGCTGCAGGGTAAAAGGGTTTAGATTTACCTTTTAAATCACTTTCAAAATGAAACTAAGCACTTCATTCAAGTGAGCTTAAGCTTCAACAAGGGTTTCATGTGACCTCAGTAATTAATTTTAATTGATGTTTTTTTCTTAGTCTTTGTTAATTTCTCTTATGCATTTTCATGAAGCTGTAACTCCAACCCTTTTGAACAGCTCTGTGGGTGGTTGATCAGTACCAGCTGTGCTCAGTAACCTTGCCCTCTGTTTCCTTTGCACAGAGCATGAGTGACAAGTTTGTGACAGACACCAAGGACCACTTTGTGGTGGGACAGACTGTGATTGCAAAGGTGATGAGCACTGATGAGGAGAAGCAGCGTGTGCTCCTCAATTTGAAGGTGTCTGAGTGCAGCTCAGGAGATTCTGCTGCAGAGAGCTTTGCCCTCCTAAATCAATATTTCACGGAGCTGAAAGAAATCAGGGACTTGTTGAGAAGAGGTAAAAGATTATAAATGTTCTGCTAAAAAAAAATGGGGCTTCAGGGGAACAAGAAAAGAAAAACATCTAAGTGAAAGAAGTTCAGTTCAAGCAAAGGCTTTACTTCCCAAAGTAGTTTATTAGAAAAAGGATGTGGGTGCAGTGTCTGCCATTGACAAGAAGCTTTTTGTAAATACAGCTGGAACAAGCCAAAGCAACTGCTCTTTTCTTTAAGTCTGCTAAGCTTCTTGCATTGATTTTGGGTCAAGTGCTTGTGATAACCCAAATACAGTACTCAAATGAGGATGAGTTTTTTCAATTAGAATTACCTACAGGTAAATCATGGGTGCATTACAGGTCCTTAAGCAGGGATTTCTCACATGCTGTTTTTTAGAGTTTTTATCAAATTCTGACCTTTTTTAGATTCTTCCTATATCCGGTACTTTTTAATGTTTGTAATGGGAAGTGACAGGTCTGTTTTGTCCTTCTAGTGTTAATCTATTTTGCTTTCATTTTTTTCCTTATGCAATGCTGGGTGCCAGTGTTGCTATAAGATTGAAAATATTCTCTCCAAAATTATTAGGTCCTTCATGTCAAAAAAGGTTTCTGCTTTGATTAACTCTTAGAATATACTTTGTGTTTCTACAGATTCAAAAGCCTAGGCTTTGTTTTTTGTTATGGAGGCAGATGAAAACTTCATGTACCACAAATGCAAAGGCATTTTGTTATGCGAAGTAAAACTTATTTCCTGTTTTCTTTTTTTCCCCTTTATTTAGGAGAGCCCAGCATTTGTGAGTTTGTGCCTGGGAAGAGGGTGCATCTGGTCGTGCAGGATGTGAGGGGGGATGGCTCAGCACTGTTCAGTGACAGCTCTGTCACAGATGTGACTATAACTGCCACCCGCTACCATTTGGGAGGTAGGTGAGGGTCTTTCCTTTGCCTGTGTTGGTTTTCAGTCTTGTACTTTGAAACCTCTCCTAAACTGGATTCTGCTGATGAGGAAAGAATAGGGAGAAGCCTGATGACAGTAGGGATGGCCTCGAAGAGTAATTAAGTTTCCCAATGTCTTGCTGACCTATTTGTGTGATTCAGAAAATATTATATAAACCTCCCTGTGCCTCTATTATTCCTGTCTCATATTTTGGGCATCTACTTTGTGCTCAGAGATCCTTAGTTGAATCATGCTGTATATAGACAAGTGTTAATACAAGCTCCAGCTTTATTAGTTTTTTTCTTCTGCCTATGGAAAGATCATACTCCAAGGAATATCTATCTGAAATCGCTGACAATCTTTCTTGAAAAATCAATTACTTTAAAATAGGAATGTAATTCCAGTATTTTCCAGTTCAAAAATTAAAGAAAGGTGTCATATTGGGCAAAACCAAACACATACTTGCTGAAGTAATGAATAAACCAGTGAAAGCAAGACAAACCTGAAACTTCAGACAGAATAATAACCCCAGGACTTGGGTGTCAGAAGAGTTTCTGGTTTTTTCCTTAGCAACAGATAGACTGATGATAGTTTTGTGGAAATGTTAGGAAAACCTTTTTCAAAACCTATATTATTTTGGCTTTGCTTTTAGTCAGCTTTGTCTTCATTGTTTAAGAGTTATGTCTTCATAAAATCCACTTAGTTTCTCCAAGAAAGATCAGACTTTTTTTCCAAATACAAAGCTCTCTCTTATTTTCTCATTGCTAGTAATGCTGGAAGAATCTGTTATTAAATAGATGTATTGTATGTTTGGTACTAATCTGGTTCAGATAAAATAGTAATTAAGCAGTCTTTGGTCTTCAGGGATTAAACCTTTTGTGTTTGTCATGTACCAGTGTCACAGTTGCTCAGAATTCTTCACTGTCATCAGGACATAATCTCCTTATTCTCATTTGTAGACAAAAATATTGCTCCTGGTGAGAAAAGGAAGGCATTAGTTCTTCATGTGGATGCCCTCACATCTGAGGTGCATGTTTCTCTTCGGGAAGAACTGTTAAAGCAAAGACCCAAGCGAGTGAGTATGCATTCAGTTTTTGTGTGTTTCTGCTTGCCTGGCAAACTGTAGGTGATCCATAAATTTCAAGGGGCACTGCTTCCTCTTTTAGAACTGTGGGAGGTAGAGTGGAGGGAATCAAAATCTCAGCAGGAGAAGTCACTCTGTCCATTTCTGTCTAGCAGCTCCGAGAGAACTCGCAGCACTCTGGGGTGGTGCAGCACATCACAGAGCACTTTGCCATCGTGTCCCTGCTGGAGACAGCCCAGCTGGCAGCTGTCCCCATCGCCTGCCACTTCAACGACACATTCCGCTTCGACTCAGAAAAACTGAGGGTGGGACAAACCATCTCTGCCACCTTAAAAACAGTGAAGGAGAACGACCACGGAGTCTTGTTGGCAGTCCTAGGCCCAGCCAAGAAGAATGTTTTTGTTAGAGTGCGGAATGAATCAGAGACAGCATTAGAGGAGATGTTTCCTGCAGTGAAACACTCGCTCTCCCCGGGGGATGTTGTGACCGGGACCGTTAAATCCGTCAAACCGACCCACGTCACTGTCGCTCTTGATGACAAGCTGACAGGTTCAATCCATGCATCCCGCATTCTGGATGAAGTGCCCATAGGCTCCTTTCCAACTTCTACTCTGAAAGCCGGGCAGAAAGTGACTGCTCGAGTCATTGGAGGCAGAGATGTGAATACTCACAGGTGGGAAAACGGGAAAATAGTATTGGTTCTGGGGGAATGCAACGGGTGGAACAGTTTGTGTTCAATTCAGGTCATCTAGGCCCTCTGTCAACAGATGCTGTTACAGCTGCCTTTGGTGGAGTAGTTGAGGCCTGAGGAAATCTGCTATTACATTCTATCCCAGATCCAGCTTTTAGTAAAGTAGCTTTCTGCCTGTGTTGCTGTATTTATCTTGAGTATAAATTGCAAGGAAAAAAGATGTCTCAACTCTTAAGACCCAGTGAAAGAACTAAATACAGGCTCCAGAGACTAATTTGCTGGGATATTTTGATTACCTAAATTGCCACTGAAATAGTAATGGGAAGAACTGGAACTGGAAGGCTCTGGTAGTTTTAGAGGGCTTGCACCTGTGTTTTTTTGCCAGTGCAGAGGGATTAAATGTGGGTGACTGGGGCCTGGGGAAATCATGAGAAACTTCGATCCTTTTACTCTTCTTTAGGTGCCTGCCCATCACGCATCCACACTTCACACAATCCATTCCAGAGCTCAGCATTCGACCAAGGTATGTGTTGGCCTCTGCTGTCTGCACATGCTTTACAGACCCTGTATCCTTGGATGTCCCGTCCCTTGTACCTCCCATTCATGAAGGAGCTGGCCATGAGCAAGGACCTCCACATGTATGCAGTGAGGCAAGGCCTCTTACTTTCTCTTTTCACAGTAACTTGGGTTCTGTAGCTGTGTTAAACATCACAGTGCTCTCCTAGCACATGATTTCCTTTGAATGTCCTTTTGACTTCAGGTTCTGCCAGTCTGGACCCTGTCATGTCCATTCACATCAGAATGATTCCTACTTATGATCAGGGAAGAATTAAGTCCTTGCACAAAAATGCAGCTGGGGAGGGGTGAAAGACATGGCCATAGTAGTACTACCTCACCACATTCCCCTGGGTTTCTAACTTCTATCTTCATTATTAGGACCAAAGCTGTTTTACTGATGTCCTCTTTCTTCTTTTTCAAACAGTGAAAAAGAAGGGGAATTCACACCAATGCTGAACCTTAAAGAAAACAGCTCCCTCAAGAAACTTGGACTTTACAATGTTGGGCAGACAGTCACTTGTTTTGTAAAGAAGGTAAGGTCAGAGTCTTCTTAGGAAGTGTGCTGGGGGAGGCAGCAAGGGGGGCCTTAACTGAGACCTAAATGCTGAAGACTATGGTCTTCATTCACTGAGTGGCCATGGCAACTGCAGTGTCTTATGGGGAAAGCAGGGGAAGGAAACAAAACTTTTTGGTACTTTATGGAATCAAGCTGACTTGTCCTTTTTGACATGCCTGTTTGTTGCCAGCAGTAAAATGGCCTTTGAGTATGCCACCAGCACAAAGTACACTCACTGCTGATTCCCTGTGTGCACTTGCCTGTGAACCACAGCACTGTTATGCTTGTAAGAACAGAATCCAAGCCACCATTTTTGCTTGGTGCAAAAGCCAAGGCTGGACTAGTTCTTTTTAGCCTTAAAAATTAGTAAAAAATTTCTGCCAGGGAAGATTTTTTTTTTTGCCCCCAAAGTGTCATGCTGTTTTCTCTGGTTATTTGATGTCTTTTTAGTATAACATGCTCAAAAATTGGCTGGAGGTAGAAGTTGCCCCTGACATTCGAGGAAGAGTTCCTCACCTGCTGCTGTCTCTGAACACCAAGGTAAGAGGGTATTACTAGTGAGCTGCACGGAGTTTTTTTTTCTTTCCATGTACATGGCCATAGGTAATGATTGCAGACACTTGAGATATTTGTGTGAACTCATGATCCAGTGCTCTGCCCTTTAGGCATTGCTGCCCCTTGCTGACAAGCAAGTACTGTGCCTGTAGTTAGTTTGCTCAGGATAGCAGAGCCACTGAAGCAGTGCTGAGATATCAGTCAACTGCACATCAAAGGTGTTTATGGAAAGTGTAAAGTTCACAGGGGAAACACTAGTCAGAATTGTGCAAAACTCCTTTTCTGGAAATAAGTGGAAATGTGTCTTTTGTTTCAGGTCTTGAAACATCCAGAAAAGAGCTTTAAAATTGGCCAGGCAATATCAGCTACAGTGACTGGAACAGATGCTACTGAAACAAACCTCTGCTTGTCACTCACAGGTATTGTGGAGCCTTAAAAGCAGGACCCCACCTCAGCACCAGTGATGCTTTACTCATTGTTGGGCCTGCATTGGCCCCTCAAGTGAAGATGTTACACTCCAGAGCCAAGCTGTACTTCCCTGCAGAACAGAACTAACCCTGACCTAGATGTAGTGGCATCTAAGACAAGCGAGGGCAAACCTCTAGAATAAAGAATAACTTTCCAGTGTCTCAGACTGAAGCCTTTCTCTGAGCCCTTCTGAACACATTCCCTTCTAATCTCAGACTTGAGGTGGTACATTTATCAACATTTGCCAGTTATTCTGGATCTTAGAATTGTGAAACTAAGGGACCTTGTCTGAGCTACCAAGGCAAACATGGCTGTGAACAGAGATTGCATAGACTGCACCTTACAAAAGTTTGTGGGTTTGATATGTGTCTAGGCAACTCAAATCAGCTGCACTAACTTACTACCTTTGTTGCTTCATATGTTCAAGTTTCCTCCTTCACTTTTCCAGGAATTCAGTCACTGGAGCAGGATACCATCTGTGTAGGCATGGTAACAAAGGTGACTCCACACATTGGTTTGACCATTGCACTGCCAGGTGGGAAGACTGGCAAAGTCAGCATCTTTCACCTGAATGATACGTACACAGAGGATCCTCTGGAGAACTTTAAAGTTGGCAAGATTGTCAGGTCAGTAATTGTCTTCCTTGTTCCCTCAAGCTGCAAGGCTTAGAAATATCCTCCTTCAGTGACAGGCTTTTCACTGACCTGTAAGGTCAGTTTATGGCTAAGAAGTGATGCTGACTTTCCTTATATATGTTTGGGTGAAAGTCTTGTATTTTCCATTTATGAAGAATCCCCTTTTCAGCTGCCTTCATGAACTGTCTTTTTGAGAGTAGCTAATCTGTTAGCTAAGGTGCTGGTGGGGCTAAGGGTAGCCAGGTATCCCAGCTCAGCAGCAGTTCTGTGGGCTGTTTGGCAATTGAGTTGGTTCTACATTTGTAATGCACAAGTAATTGCATTTCCCTGCTTCACATACTTGTTGGGAATGTTGGAGAGTGCAACAGGCCAAGTGATTTCAGGTGTAACAATTTTTAACTCTTGTACTGGCAGTAGGGACTGGGTAAATCAAGTAGATATGTTTCAAAAGTCCTTTATCTAGTTTTATGAGCTATTGTGTCATGCTGGTTTGTATTAGACAGAGTGCTTTGTTTCTTTTTCTGCTAGTGCAAGTATTTCTTTTCTGGCTGTGGCTTTTTTTAATGTGTAAAAGAGCTTTCTGTTTTCTCCCCATCCTTTGCCATGCAGGTGTTACATCCTCTCCAATGAGAATGGTAAAATCCAGTTATCTCTCCGGCAGTCCCGGTACGTGTCATTCCTGTAGTCTGTTGATCTTCTACTAGTGAAAAAAATGACCATGAAATATAGTTGTTTGTTGGGGAAGAGAAGTGTTAAAAGAACAAGGAATGCATTTTTGTAAGGGGTAATACTTGTTCCTACTTCAGAAAGATTTCCTTTTTCCTGTGTTTCAGCAAAGTTTGAAGGGTCTGACACTTCACATAAAGCTGCTCAAGTGGGTTCAGATTATTTCCTGTTTGTCATTGTTTCTAGGCCTGCCTTATCTGTTTTGTATGCTTATTTGGGAAGAAACTTCTGCCATTGAATTTGCAGTACAAACATGTTGTGTTTCAATGTTTAGCTGCATTTTAACGGTTTTGATTGAATAATAGACTTAGCCCTAAATGTCTCTTAATGAGCCTCTTGCTTTGTCTTCCTTATGGAACAAATCTGTGGAATTAAGTATCTTAGAAATAAGCGGAGAAAACACCAAACAAATGCAGTGCAAAGTTTCAGATAGCATTTTACTCTCCTCATTTTCTTCGTGTCAGAGAAAGTCAGGCTGATGTGTTTGGCTTTGTTTGCAGCAGCTGGGCAGAGCTAGGCAGAGATGCAGGTAGTCCATTAGTACATTTGAATAAACTGAAGGGTGTCTCTGATCCAATGTGTTTTCCAGAGAGTACTAGCTGTTGTTAATACTTGTCTGCTTTCTGCTATCCAGAGCAGAATGTGGATTATTCAGGCAAGTGCTTTAACTTCTAACATCTCTTTTCTTTTAGGCTAAACCCAAAGATAAATAGCAAAGTGGAAGATATTGAAATAACAAGTATTAAGGATGTTAAAAAAGGCCAGCTAGTGAGAGGCTATGTCAAATCCATCACTCCATCAGGTGTATTCTTTGGGTGAGTAGCCTGAGAAAATTATTCTGGCAAGTGATGTGTCTTGGAGAACTTATTTTGAGTGCATGATTGTGGAATCTTGTTTGGTGAAGGTCTCTGGCATATGTGAGGTCGCAAAATTAATTTACTCGTGGGAATCAAGATGTCATGGATACTGTCTTGAGCCTATGAAATTAAAATAAAGAAAGCTAGCGAGACACTTTATAGAACTGGTGGTGCCACAAATTAGTCACTGCACTTTATTTTCCTTTTCCCTTGCTGTAGAATACTTATTTTTGGTTTTCTTCCACTTTTCAGCTTGTCCACTTCTCTCCTGGGCCGAATCCTGTTCCAGAATGTTTCCCCATACTATGTACAGAAACACTCCTTATATGAGAAGTACCTGCCTGAAGGAAAACTGCTCACTGCCAAAGTGCTTGGGTAGGTCCAATGTTTTTTAAAAAGGACTATGTATTAGTAGAATGGAGAGGATGGAAAGAGGGAGGATAAAATACAGGAAGATTTGAAAGAAGTTCATATCCTTGCAGTCATTGTAAATGCTCTGATTTTTTTTCTTATTCTCTGTCCTGCTACTCCTGGCAATGCACCACAGTGTAAATAAAAAAGAAAAACATATTGAACTCTCTCTCCTGCCTGAGGACACTGGGATGCCGAGTGTCTTGCCTGAATCCCTAGGCCTACCACAATATGGAGCAGAGGAAGAGAAAAGAGAGGCAGATGATGAGGAAAAAAGAGAAGAGCCTAAGCTGAAGACAAAGAGGAGAAGAGGACGCTCTGAAAGTGGTCAGGTATGGGTGTGATTGCACAGGACATGCTAAAGGATGTTAGTTCAACTACTGAAGATCCCAGTCTCAGGCCAGAATGACGAGGATGAGAAATTATATAGACTAGGAAAAACAGATTAAATTGCATTGGAGATTACAGAGTTCAGAAACTATTCCTTTTGGGTGGGAGCTAACTGAGATAATAGCCCAGTTTTGTTTCCTGGCAGCCTATGTAGGTGAGTGTGGGTTAATTCTCTGCTGTCTCTGTTAGCTAAGAGAGTAGTGAGGGATGCTGTGCCAGGGCATTGCCCTTCTCTCTGCTGCTAGGCTCTTTACTTTGGGATCAGAATTGCCTTTAAGATCCTCACAGTTGTTGCCCTTCACCATCCACTCATTTCCACTTGTTGCAGGAGGCAAAGCCAAAGAAGAGGAAGATCTGCCCAGCAGATGAAAATGACAGTGGAATTGAGGTGTATTACCGTGAGGAGGATGAGGATGACCAGGAGGAAGAGGCAGCTAAAATGAAATCTAAGGTGAGAAGTTCAGAAGAAAACCTGAGCCTGGAATGGCTTTCTAGCCCTAGTGATATGTGTCAGTTGGACTTGAAAGACAATAAGTATTACTGCTGCAGATAGGAGTGGCACAGGCTGGTGTTTGTGTCATTTGAAAATGGCATGAGGTGGATGGAATTTAAATTACAGCAAAGCTGGTCACAGAGTTAATGTTTTTGCTGATGGGCTGTTTGTATTTACAAGAAGTCAATAGTACTAAACAGAGAGATGCTACAAGCAAAGAGCAGTTGTCTGATCTCAGTTTAAAAACTTAAAACCCAGGGCATTTTCTGTCTTCCTCCAAACAGGTAAGGAAGCCTGGTGAAGCTCCCAGGCTGCAGATTTCCATGGGCTTCACCTGGGATGAAGACAATGCAATGGATATACCTGTGCTGGATCAGAAGGAAGAGAGCTCAGAGAGCGAGGAGGAGGAGGATATGCAGACCAAGGTACTGTGTAATTGTGTTGTCTGCACAGGAGACACCACACAGTGGCTGTAATGTGATGTTTTGGTATTTGCATATCTGTCTGCCCTGTAGCAAAGCCTTTAACTGAAGAGAGCATCTTTGTCAGCTGATACAGAGCTTGTTCAGCTATTCTGAACACTGACTTTAATGGCAGATACCTCTGAAGCAGAGGAGAAAAGGCTCAATTTTAGCATAGCTGCATGAAAAATATGGTTTCTCATGCTGGCATGTTAAAAAAATAAAGTATTTAGAGTCAAACAAATGTTTGCATGAATGTAAAACTTTTTTATTTAATGTCAGCTCTGATTTTTACTTTCCTGAGTGTCGTAAATTAACAGAAAAACCTGGATATGAAAAACTTTCGAGTTATAGTTGTTTTTTTAGAAAAACACCAAAAAACAAACTTCTTTTATGCTATAACCTTTAGAAGGGTTTTCCATGGAGAGCAGTTCAGCAATATCAGAAACAAGCTCATGAACTCCTTTCATGTTTGCTGTTCAGGATTTCCCCTGTCCCTCAAAACTTACCTCTGTTAAGGCTATGTATGGTTGATGCTTTATTGCCCAAGGTAAGAAGGCAGAGAACTATGGCACTATTAGTTCCAAATTTAGACCTGAGCCACCCTAGTGATCCCCAGCAATATGCCCCAGTTATACATGGGGAGAAATTGTGTTGGACTTTTACAGAGTGAAGGAGGGTGGTGATGAGTACTGGCCTAAAGGGAAGAATGAGAGGGAGGGCAAGGTATGGATCCTGCAACTGGGGTGCCAGACTAGCAAAGTATTTGGTCCCTCAATGTATTTAATTAAAAAAAAAAAGATTTCATGTACTGCTGCTCTTCTTTGATGTGTGAACTGTGTAAGAAGGGGTGGGGTGTGTATAATTTTTATCCTCTTTTAAACAGTTGGCCTCATCTCTTCCTGTGGAAACTGTTTTGCCTTGGACATACTGAGGCCTGACTGTGCTTGAGCTGGACCTGCCTATTCCCCCATGAAGTGCCTGCCCTTCCTGAGTCCTCCTATTTTGCTTTTTCAGCTAAAGAAACAAACAAAGAAGGAGAAGGAGCTAGAGAAGCAGAAGAAGGAGAAGGAGCTTTGCAAAGTAGAGGCAGCTCTAATGGACCCGAATCGGCAGCCCCAGTCTGCAGACGACTTTGACCGCCTGGTGCTGGGCAGTCCCAACAGCTCCATCCTCTGGCTGCAGTACATGGCTTTCCACCTCCAGGCTACAGAGATTGAGAAGGCCAGAGCTGTGGCAGAGAGAGCACTTAAAACAATCAGTTTCAGGTAATAATGGGGCTCTGCTTTTCTTTGCCCCAAAGAATAAAGCATGACAGGGTAGTTGTGGCGGAAGAACACTTATCACGTCAGTGTGTGTCTGTGTGTGTGGTGTGACAGAGTCTGTTTTACTGAGCTCAGAAGGATTAAATGGTAGCAACTGTCAGCTGGCCCTTTGAAGGTCTGACTGAGTCTCCACCACTGGACCACAGCTGACCTGCTGCAGGTCATGAGCTCAGGGACTCCTGAAGGTGTCACTGAGAGCACAGACATTGTTCTGGGCAGTCAGAAGCGTTTAGAAGAGCAAAATGCTGTCAGTGATGTTGTCCTTAAATCAAAACATGAAACAAACAGTGAAACTCCTGCTGTTTTTGCCATAGGGATATACCTTAAATCAACTGTACCGCATGGTTAAGTATATTATGCTTTCTTGACTCATCCTTCTGGTTTTTAATTAAAAACAACAATCATACAAAACTGTAGTGTGAATCAATTGCTGTGCTCTATTCCAAAAGTGGTATTTCAGGGAGCAGTATGTCTTTCTTCTTGTTCTGGAGTCCTGCTGTAAGTCAGTGAGTCTGTGTAGGGTAGTTTGCAAGAACCTGGCAGAAGGCTAAATATTCTTGTTCACATCTGCTTTAAGGGAAGAACAGGAGAAGCTGAATGTGTGGGTAGCTCTGCTGAACTTGGAGAACATGTATGGTACTGAGGAGACCCTGATGAAAGTCTTTGAGAGAGCAGTTCAGTACAATGAACCACTGAAAGTCTTCCAGCATCTATGTGACATCTATGCCAGTTCTGAGAAGTACAAGGTAAGACAGTGAAAGCAGGTCCCTGGCATGTACCCCATTCAGTCACACCCATAAAATGAAAATGCTGGCTGTCAGATGTCAGGCCTGTCCTGATCTTAACTGGAATTACTGTTATAACTGACAGTGGGCAAGGATGCATTGATGCTTGCTTTTATGTCATAAGTGTTCAGAGATACCCAGCCTAAGAGTCTTAAAGCTACAAGGCTTTGTTATGAATGTGTCATCTACACAACTCTGCTCTTCCAGCAAGCCGAAGAATTGTACCAGACAATGCTGAAGCGTTTCCGTCAGGAGAAATCCGTGTGGGTGAAATATGCCTCTTTCCTCCTCAAGCAAGGCCAGGCTGAGGCTACACACAGGCTTCTGGAGCGTGCTCTCAAGGCTCTGCCCACCAAAGAACGTAAGCTCTCTCTGCCCCAGCCTTAATGTGGACCTTTGTGTTGACAGGGGATGATTTGCTCTCTGATATCTCTGCCTGTGACAGCATTTGTGATAAGTAAAAAGTGCAGCCAGCTGACTCTTGGAGGAGGGCAACTTTCAAGCTGGGTGTCACTGCTAAATCCACCTCTAATAGAATTTGCTGTGATGCACAAAAGCAAAGCATCCAAAGCAAAGGCAGCTTTGAGTTTTACAGCCCTCTAGAAAAGTTTATTTGGTCTAAGCCCAGGTTTGTGGGGCTGCCCTTGGGTGCTGCATGATAAATTATGGATATAAAAATAAACTTCTCTGTCCTGCAGAGAGATGAAATTGGAAATGAACTGTGATCCTTCTCTTTCTCACTTTGATCCCACCTTGGTCCAGAACCTCTTTACTACAGAGCCTTTTGTCTCTGGGTGGTGATGGTGCTGTCTCTGTGCCTTCCTCTGTTCTGTGTAATTCTCACCCCTGTTCATTCACGTGGAAGAGAGTTGCTGTGATATCCTAACATGTAATTACTTTTTCCAGATGTGGATGTCATTTCACGGTTTGCACAGCTGGAGTTCCATTCTGGTGACACAGAACATGCCAAGGCCCTCTTTGAGAGCACCCTCAGCAGCTATCCCAAGCGCACAGACATTTGGTCCATCTACATGGACATCATGATCAAGCATGGCAGCCAGAAGGAAATACGGTGAGTTGTGGTGCAGCAGGCTGGAAAGGGGCAGAGCACGCCTGAAAAAAGCAGAGGTTCCCTGCAGTGTGAGGTTGTATAGGGCTTCCCACAGCAGAGCAAAAAGGATTTTTTTTGTATGTAGAAGTGCTTATCCTTGCTGGGACTGAGGAGACCCCAAAGAGTTGCATAGGGCAGAGGGGAACTGATTTGTAAGTTGTGGCCTGCATGACAGAAACTAGAGCATTTGCACTCAGGTTCATCTGTCCCTGTGCAGGGATTGCCTTGTATCTGAAGGGTGAGATCAATCTTTAATAATCAGTCTTTATATCTCATAAAGTAAAAATGGAAAAACATATTTTTCCCACTTCTTTTTCCAAGAGATAACAAAAGGAAGTAATTTTCCACATCTACTTAATGAAAACAGAGTCCAGTGGAGTGTCTGGATCTTTGAGTTTACCAGCAGCCTTAGAGTTCTGCATGCAACTAGAAGACCTTATTTTAAGGTTTTGACCAGTTGTTAGGCATCTCTTTCAAGCGCCACCACTTTGCAGCAGTTTCCCCTTTATGCTTCCCCTGACTTTCTGCTCTTTGTTACAAGATAGGGTACAGGGCTTGTATTGAGTGCTGTCTCAAACACAGTGATTTGAATCACTTTGGTTTCTTTCAGGGACATCTTTGAGAGGGTCATACACCTGAGCTTGGCACCAAAGAAGATGAAATTCTTCTTCAAACGCTACCTGGACTATGAGAAGAAATTTGGTACAGCAGAAAGTGTCCTGGCTGTTAAAAGAGCAGCACTTGAGTATGTGGAGACCAAGAGTTCCCTTGCTGACACCTAAACGTGGTGGAAGTAAAAGCAGAGAGACTTGGCTTTCCATGCAGTGTGAGAACTGAGAGGTGTGAAATTCTGCTGTGACTGTCCATGGACAGTGAGTTCCTGGAGAGCTGTGACCAAACCAGCTTGGAAAGAACCAACAATCAAATGAAAAGATTTGATAAATGTTCGCAGCATTGTTCAGATGTTACAAATAATCCTGGTCTGTTGATGACATGTTTTTAAATATAGACTGTTTTATAATCAAAAGAAACATCAGCCATACATGTTTTATTTTCCTGTGGAAATGGTGCAGTTAAGACACTGCTTTTAAGTACAGCAATTGTCTTATAAACTGATTTATATCAATGTTAAGATGACAGAGAAGATTCTTGTCTTTTGGGTGAATTAACACTTCAAAAGATATATCTCAGGTGCCTTTGTGCTCTAGAAATTGGCAGAGCAACACTGCATTGTGGCATAGTTGAAGCTTGAAGGAACCTCTTGATAATCTTCAAGCTCCTGCCCAAAGCAGGGGTCAGCAAGACTAGGTTGCTCAGGTGCACTCCCAGTTTGGTTTTGGTTTTCCCAAGAGTGAAGACTTCACAACCTCTCTGGACAACTATCTGTTTTAGCAAGTTGCTAGGGTTGATGACAGAAAAAAATAGTGATTTTCAGTTATTGTCTCTTAAGAGGAAATCACTGAAGTCAAAGAAAAGTGTTTTTTCTGTGCTGAAGAAAAGTCATCCCTATTGATGTAACCTTCTGCTTGGAAAAAGCTAGGTATTTTGGGTACTTAAAAAAGCTCTGTCACTGATTTCAGTGCCTTATGCTCCATATCCTTACAATTCTATATTCCTGAACTTTCCACTTAGATGTGGGTATGATCAGTCATGTGTTTACAGAGGAAGAACTTGAGGCAATGGGAAAACCAGGATATGCAAACATGTATATGTTTGTGTAGACACTAGCAAGTGGCTGCCCAGCTTTGAAATAGCAAACTTCAACTTACTCATTGTAGGTATTCTAAACTCAAAACCAGAGCTCTGCAGGACCCAGCTCCTCTGCCTCTGTGATGCACAGTGTTGGCAATGCTGAATGATTCAGCATTTATTTAATTCCCAAGTTGTTTGGGATCCAGAAACCAGTCATTTCAGTTATTGCCCCCAGGGAGAGCTGGGTGCTGTAGTCAGATTTTGCTTAATGGTCTTATAGTGGAGGAGGCTGATTGCAAAATCCAGTAGCAGCTGCTGCTTTTTTTAAAAGAACGCAGCTTCGATGATAGTGGCTCTTTCTTTTCGTTTAATTAGTTGCATAATAGAACATGTAAATAAGCGTTGCAATAGAAACCAAGATCCCTCAGAGGTATTGTTTCTCCTTCACTACTGGGGCTGTTACAGTCTCTGTAGTAGGCTGGAAAAGTGCAAGACCTGTGTGTAATTCTCTGTACTGAAGGAGCCTGGTCTGAACCCATCTTGCTGCTGGGAGCTGTGACCTATGGGTTGCTCTGTGATGGGATTGTTGTCAGTCTTTGGAGGAAAAGCAGGGAGTGTGAGCTCGCAGCTTGTGTGATCCAGCATGCCAGGAAGAGAGGAAGCTCAATTTCCCTCTTGGCATTTCACTGAGAAATCCAACCTGGTGCTTTGTGCCTGTGTGTAAAACCATGCGGGTTAATGTTCCTCACCTCAGCATTGTGATGGGGCACAGGAACATTCCCGAGGGTGCTGATGTGCCAGGAGAGGCAGAAGCCTAAGGCTGTCTCAGTAGGGACCATGCTCAAGGTGGCATAGGAGAGAGAAACCAAATCACTGCAATTGCAAACAAATTTCTGAGTGCTGTGACTTGCACCATTCCTCACTGACAGCTGTCCAGTCAAACATGCCTTTCCAACAAGAGGGAGGGAAAACAGAAGCTGGACAAGCCCCTAGCCCATCCCAACACACAGAAAGAGAGTGGATTTAATGCAGGAGAGAAAGGATGTAAAAAGAACAAAAGATGGGTTGTGTTCATGGTTTATTCTTAAGGATAAAAATCCCTTCTCAAGCATTACGTGTCTTGCCCCTTTCCTTCAAAGGAGGGAAGGGGAAGAGAAGGAACCAGAGTGGAGGTGGTTCAAAGGAATAACTAGGACTATCAAGGAGGAAGGCAAGGGAAAGAAAAGGAAGTGAGAGGGGCTCTGCTTTGTTTCAGCAAGTTACCTTGTGTCTGCTGGCTGTGTGGGGGTGGCGTGCGCGTCTGCATGTTCGCACTCGAGGGCCAGGGAGAAGAAATGCAAATGAACTCCCTTTCATCTCAAGTTAATGCAATTTCATTTAACTTCCATCTGATTATTTCTGTGGATTAGTTGATGGTGAGGCTGGGAGCCAAGTCTTCCCACAAATGCAAAGCAAATCTGTAGAGAGGCTGAACAGGGATCCTGGGATGCCTCGCCCATTCAGCGGTGTTCCAGCTCTTTATGTGAGGGAATACCCTGAAGCTCTTTCTTGCAAGACACCATACTTGTCAAAAGCTTTCTAAATAATTTTCTCTCCTTTGCTGTAATTGTGTATCCTGATATACAAGATTTGTGCTACTCACTGCAAGAATAACTAAAAAGCCATGTTACTAACTTGTAATATGTAGTAATGCTTTAAAACATTCTAGAATGATCTGGATAGGAGATGATCTGAACATTTAATAGAAAGAAAAAGATATGTTCCCATCCTTGAGTTCAAAGAGAATGTTAAATTATGTCTTTTATGCCCCCCTGAAAAAACTCAGAAGGCAATGAAAAATAACTCATTGAATAATTTATTTCAAATCTCTTTGTGTGTAAGCTGCTCTGAGTTCTGTGAGTTTGAGCTGATTTTTGAACAACTTAAAGGCTTTTTGGTAAATAGCACAGTATAAAAGGAGTTTGTAGCTGTAACACAACAGTTCAAATAGGAAAAACAAACTTCTCTGTTGTGCCAGCTCTTTAAACAGTGTTGGGTACACAGAGTTGATCCCTGGGAGAAAAGGGACTGTGCAATGCTAGAGGAGCAGCCTTGAAGCCATAGTCACACAGTATCATGGTGAGGGTAGTAATTTTACACCTTTCAGGTTTTGCTTTCTCAGAGTATGACCAAGTCCATAAAAGAGACCCGCTCCAGGGGCCAATTAAGGCAGTGGAAAGAGTTTTTAAAAATTCAGTGGTAGATGGGTAGGGAGAGGGCTGTTCCCCCATCCTGTCCTGCTGTCCCTTGTTGCTCCAGGGCTGCAGTCCCAGTGCAGTACATGGGTGAATGTAATGTGCTCTTTGGGCTGGCAGCTTTTTCATCCCCTTCCCCCCCTGAGAAAAATGCTCCATTACTACAACTGACTAACTACAGTTACATGGTATATACACTATATGTATGTTTATATATACACATATGTAAAGCTAATTCTGGTTGGGCCTTCCTGCAGCTTGTCACCCAAACAAAGGACTCTCATCTGATGGCTGGATGAAAAATGCAAAGAGCTGTAGACAGTGGTGTGGCTTCCTGTGGGTACTGATTGCTCAGTCTCCACCTCGCTTCCTTGCCCCAAAGCTCTTCTGCTGATGGTGCCTCCTCTGGCTTTATAAACTCATGGTGGTGACCATTTGGGCTCATTAGAGATTGCCAGGCACTTTAGGAAGAACAAAGGGAGTTTTGTATCCTACCCAAGTTTCAACTTGGTAATTACAGAGTGCATTTCTGAATACCAGGAATATTGGTGATTCCTCTTGCTTTAGTCTCTCAGTTATTTGGTGTGTGACTATGTTACTGACCCATTCCTTCCCGGATGCTATTGCATCCTTCTTGCCACAGGAATTTACCCACTGCTTCCATATTTCACCTGCACTGGAAAGTCTTTAAAGTGCTCTGGGACCTGCCTTGTGTGACAGGCATCGCACAAGTGCGTAAGAAGATATTAATGTCAATAAAACAAGTCAGTGTGGGATGGCTGTGGCGAAGGCAAGTCGGACTGCAGGAGCCACAGTGAGATGTTGTGCCCATCTCTTGCTCTCCAAGGCTTCTGCTGGTGCATCAGGCAGCAAGCTGCACTGGCAGCCTGGAGGTAAGGGCTGCATCTGCTCTTTGCTCCCCTGTGTCTCTGGGAACAGCAGTGAGACTGTTGTCTCCGAGGGAGGGGTTCCCCAGCTCGGGGTATTGCTTATCTGTCTCTGCCTTGAGGCTGTTGATTCCTGTTTACCTGCTGAGAGAAGTAATCCTGCTGGGAGGAATGTTCCCGGTGCATCCCTCAGCTGTGCACCGATACTGGAAGGCCTGCCGGGCAGTCAGGGGAAGTGCTGCTGGTGCACATCTGTCTCAGGAAGCTAAAAACAGCAGTTCATGGCCTTCTGGGGTTGGCCCGTTCCCTTCCACCCCTTTGGCCCATTTGTGGAGGCGGCTGTAGAGGGGGAAGCCCTTGTTCTCCCGGTAGATGTAGACGCCTGTGATGGCATTCCACTGGGGGCTCGGCTGGACACCCTCCACCGGGAACTCCTGCACCAGCTCCTTCTCCTCCTTGTCCAGTGCCACAAAGCCAAAGAACTGTTTCACATTCTTGGCTGCCAGGATCCTGGAGTGGACCTCTGCCGTGCGTCGGAAGAGCTTGTCCTCGTTGGAGCGGTACTGGGCCCAGTAGGACTCCTGCCGGTAGCTCAGCGGCGAGCAGCAGTGCTTCAGGCACTTGGTGAGGAAAATCAGGACTGCAACGATGCCGATGAGCAGCCAGCCGAAGAGCTGGGAGAGAAGAGAGAGGCTGCGTTAGGACACGGCAAGGTGGTCTTACCCACTCCCTGGGGCTTTCTCCGTGGCGCGCCTACCTGGGACTCGTATCTCAGCCTCCGTGTCACCTCGTCCCTGAACTTGGTGAGGTTTGCTGGGACATCTCTACAGGGGAACTTGGCCAGCACGTCGGCCCCATACTCAGCTGGAAACTTGTCCAGGGAGGATGGCTTGACAAACTCGCTGAGGGCACAGATGTAAGCTTCCCCACGCAGCAGCGAGATGACCGACCAAGTGATGGGTGCCACGGCTGCCCGGCCCATGATGGAGCCAAAGAGGAGGAAGGTGGCAGCAGCAGAGAAGTTCTTGGTACCACGCTTGTGGCACTCGGCCACCAGGTTCCAGGTGTGGTTGTTCCAGATGACACCAATGAGGAAGAGGGCCAGGGCTGGGACACCGATGGCAGCCAGCCCATAGATGTAATTGCGGGCAGGGGAGCAGGGGCAGTTGAAGGCAACAACTGAGAAGAGCTCCTCGCTCCCCACTGTGCCCAGGGCCACCAAACCATTGAAGATCATCACGTCTTTGCTCTTGAAGAACAAGGAGAGGAAGCGGAAGTTCTCAGCGATGAGGGCGGCCATCTCGTCCGGGGGATGAGGGGTGTGTGCTGCAGTGGGGGGCCGTGCTGGCTCAGCCCCCAGCACTGAGGAACACTCCAATGGGGGATGAAATGGCCTGGTGCTGGCTGATGTGCAAGGAGCTGTTCCAGGAGCAAGACACCTTTACTTCCTCCCACTTGGTGTCCCAGCCTCTGGAGCTGGTTGGTGATACCAGGGATACTTCAAAAGGGGCTTCGCCTAAGCAATATGTGAAACCTCAGCCATTTTAATTTCCCACTAAGCCCTCCAATATCTTCACTATAGCAAAGATGACAGGTGAGACATCTCTTTCTGTCCCTCTCAATTGCATGTTTGTCCTCTTTCCTTCTCTTTGGTTTTAGTCACCTCCTGCAGAGGCAATTGTTGTCAGCATCACTGGGAAACCTCCCAGTGAAACCTGCAATGAAGGAGGACACCATGTTACTGGGAAAACTGGACCAGAGTACTGGCATTAGGATGTGTCCCCAGCCCTGCCACTGACTCACTCTAGCCCAGCCACCTATGGCACGTGGCTGCTGGGGTTGTGCTGCTTTGAAGGTGCTCTGTGTGGCTTTTTCCTCCCTCTTTAGACCTGATGAGTTAATATTTATTAATACACACAGGTATTTGAGGAAGGCAGCAAGGGGTGCTGTGAGACACCCCAATATATTTGGGAGCACAGAAATGTGGCATGGGAGGCCCAGGCAGGAGCAGCCTTTGCTGAGAAGGGTGAAGGGATGCTTGGGGGCTGCTGGTACCAGCAAGAGAAGTTACTTTCTGGGAAAGCAGAACCTTATCCCGATGTCCCAGGATACAAACACCAACTGTTGATAGAGCTGGGACAGAAATTATGTGTGAGCTTTTGCTAGGATTAGGTGTGGCAGGATGATCTCCCATCCTGCAGCTGATTGACATAATTGTACTCCTGTCCTGACCTGCAGTCCCAGCTCAGCCTCTTAATTACTGCCCCTCAACCTGCAGCCTCAGTGCCAGAGATGCCCTTTGGTGCCCTTTGCCTGTGTTGTACCCCACCAACAGGGCAGTAGGGCAAAGCACGTGCCCTGATTTTTTTTTAAGGACAGGGAAATAACTGGGGAATGTATCCACAATCTCTGCAGTGATATCCATTCCCCAATCCCATCTGCTGCTAGCTGGATTCAATTAATTTCTTAGCTGACTTTCCATCAGTGCTGCATCCCCACAGGATTTCTTCTCAGGAAGCCTCAAGCACCTTGCTAGCTCTGGGAACCCTCACCCTGTGACGAAACCCGCTGGCCTCAAGGGAACTGCTGTCACCAGGGTTTGCTGGAGACAGGGAGGCCCTGGGTGCCCAGCTAAATGTTTCTGGCAGTTTGCACAGTGCTGGAAGTACCAGCACACATCTGGGGCTACCCTGGAGCCCTGGCCTACAGGGCTGCCCCAAAGTCCTCCCTGGGCCACCCCCACCTGCAGGGACAAGACTTCAGGGACATTCAGGCAGAAGAGACGATAATCCTTATGGTCTTTTGCACAGGGCCTGCTCATACACTGTGCTTTAAATCACTACTATGTCTCAGTTCATCTACTGCCTCAACAAATCATGGTTTACTCCCTTTCTCGATGGGGTAGGGGAATGGAGGCAGAAATTTGGCCTCTGTTCTTTGCTGTGACTAACCCATGGCAATCCCTATAAAATCACACTGTGAATTGTTGAGTTCAAACACAAAACAATCCTTAATGTCTTCCCACAGCTTCCCAGTTTTCCATATGCAAAACTCCCTCTGCAAAGGAGACAGACCAGCCGAAAACTGCCACCACGTGATGGGGAGCCAGGCCTTCATCTCCATGCTTGGTGGAACTCCACGTTTGCAGCCAGATGCTAAACCCACAAACTTGTTCTCATTCCAGCATCTGTTGTTAGTTACCCACAAACAGCCCTGATAAACACAGCCCCATGTGTTCCTGACAGCCTGGCAAATGAGAAAGCAAAGATCTGAGGAGCTGGCAAAGAGAAGTGTTGGCCATTTGGAAGAGTTTACCCTTCCTCTGCTTGGTAGTTATGGCCTGGGAGAGAGGGTTGGCTAGAAAGGGAGGAGAGAAGTTTTTTGCAGCAGGTAAGTTTTTAGGAGCCTCTGTTTCTTTCCCCAAAATATACATGAAAGCAAGAAAAAATTAAGTCACTTACTTGAAAAAAAGTTCTGGAGCCTTCTCAGCCCCTCCTGTGTTTTTCGCTCAGCCTCTGGTCCCAGGGGGGTTTCCAGCAGCACACAGGGCTGTGCAGGAGTCGGGATGCAGCCGAGGCTGCTCTGATGGGTGAAGTGGAAGCTTTTGAAAACAACCGTAAGGCGAAGGCTTCCTTATTCAGTTTGAAACATGCCCTCCGCTGTCGGCTTTAGGGAAGAGGGAGGAGGCTGTGCTCAGGCCCTGAGCTTGGGTGGGGCAAAGAGCGGGCGCTTGGCTGAGCGTGTGCGCGGCTGAGGTTGTGCCTTTAAAAAGAAAAAAAAATTTAAAAAGGAAATAAAAAGCTGAGAGAATGAGTCACTGGAAAAAGCACATCGTGCTTTCTCAGACTCACCATGCAGATGTGCAATGGCTGGCCGGGATGGCCGGGAATTTGCCTGGATAAGGGCAGCGATGCAGCGCCTTGCAGGGGTGCAGAGGGGAACTGGTGGACCCCCAGCCTGGGGCTTGGTGGAGCCCCCATGGCCCCAGGGGATGCAGTCATGCCGGCAGGAGCCGCCCTAAGCAGGCAAGGAGAGCACGGGAGGAGCCCGTGGTCCCATGAGAAGGGGCAGAAACTTCTGCTTTAGCCCAGGGGAGCCGGCTGAGCCAGCGGGAAGGCGGCGGCCTGGGTGGGTTTTCGGGGCATCAAAAGCTCTGTGAGGTGCCAGGTTCCGCATCCCCCCACCCAGGACTGGGCAGCGGGGCTGCTGCAGCAGGGTGGGGGTGAGTAGGGCTGTGGCCACATGTGCAGGGCTGGGCACAGCCTGATTTTTGGCGATTGCGGTGCATTCTTGCCTGGCTCAACTTTTCCGCTCGCTGCTTCCTCTGCTTGAGCGATGCCTGCGAGGCAGCCGAGAGTCCCTCACTTTCTCTTTTCTCCCTCCTCTCCGCCATCTATCCCTCAGCTCTGACTCCTGCCCAGCTCCTTCCCCACCCTCCCTGCCGTCTTGTCTCCGGCGTTAAACTCAGCCCTCCCCAGAGAATGTCTTCATCACAGGCAAATCTTCAGCAACACCCACGTTCCTCTCCGCCGCGAGCAAATCTAGGCTCAGCCCAGCGCCGGCAGTTCAGCCGATGGGATTTTTGGACAGTTTTCCTTCCTACCCCCAGCTCTGGGGTCCCCGGGCGGGTTTTTACAGCTCCCAGCTGTCTGGGAACGGTGCATCCCTCGGCACTCCCACACCCTCGGTGCTTGCCTGGGGCTGGCTCCCCTGCCAGCTTGGGGACCCTGGGGCTTGCTCCACGCTCAGGGCGCTGCTGCAAACCGGGATCAGCGCCGGGACCGCAGCCCGGCTGAAATCCCAGGGGCTGTGTCGGGGTCCCTCGGGAAGGCTCTCCTCCCAAAGACACTGAGCAATGTCCCCAAATTCCAGCATGGAGACGAGAAGTTGCTTGATCTATGAGGACTCTGCAACTGCTGAATTTCGTGCATGGGAGCAAAGCTCTAATCCTGAAAATCTTTATTAAAAGTCCAAAAACTTCTCCTTGCAAAAGCATCTAGTTATTTTGATACCTTAGTGGCTATGCCATGGAGCTTGCCATTCCTCCGTGCTGCTCGCCATCGGGAGGACTCTGAGCGCACCTTTCTCAGTGAGCACGAACTGCACATAATAGGAGTGGAAACCACCTTTATCTTTTAATCTCCTTTGCTTTGTAAATCAGGTTTTGTGTCTATTAATTTCTGGGCAGGTGTGTTAATTAAAGTTTGGGTGTGAAGATTAATGACAAAACCATGTCACGCTCCTTTCTCTTGGGAGTTGGCCAGATTGAACCTGCCCTTGACTATGGGTGTGCTAAAATGCTCTCACAGCAGCCAGGAGAATTTCCTCATAATTTTTGTCCTTTGTTCTCTTCCTTCCAAAGCCTCTGTGGAGTTACAAACTGATAATTAAGGTTTATGCAAATGACAGTCACCTCAGTTAGTGGCCAGCCATAATAAGTTGTTTGAACAAGAACACCGCAGCAGAAATTTCAAGGGGATGAACATCTCAGAAGGGACATGGCAGGGCTAAAACTCATCCCTCAAAAGGGGTTTGCCTTTTGCATATTTGTAATAAAATCAGGGCTGCGATTTCCATGGTCACCTTGAAGGCTTGCACCCTGTCATCCTCAATTTCTCTGGAAGTGGGCAGCCACCTTGTGTTGTGTAGTGCTGGCGGTGACTTCCCAACTTCTCCTCTGAGGGCCAGCAGCTTGCCACGCACTGGCAAAACACTTCAACTCACACAGCCTCAGCACCTCGGGCTTGGCCTGGGGGCTCTCCCAGTCCTTTTCATTGCATCCAAGTAAAGAAACACCCACAGCTTTTGTAAATAGCTTTTATAAATCCTGGTCTCTGAGCACAGAGCTAGAATGGTAAGCCTGAATTATTTATTTGGCTCCTTAAACAAACACCCAGGTGGGTTTTTAACAACGGTCTTTGTGTCAGGGAGAGATACAGGAAAAATTGTAAGAACAAATTGTCCTGAGGCAGATTTGTGGCAGGGTGTTGGCCTGGCCCTCTCTCCACTCTCTGCTGCTGAATGCTAGCTGCTGTCCTTGTCTGGACACTTCCCTCAAGGAGCATATATATGAATCCCCATTTAATAGTGCCTGTAACACCAACCACACTGTTTCTGTCACATGTAGTGCAATATGGAATGTCTTTCCACTAGCTCATTGCTTTGGTCGAATTTATTTTAAAGGTTTTCTTGGCTTGGGAGCTGTGAGGATGTAGTGTGTGGATGGGTAATGTGATCTTGTAGGGTTTTGCAACTTGGCAGGAGAAAGGGGCACCCCCAGCTTGTTTCCCCACTGGGGGATTTTTAATACTGCCTAAATCCACATGCACTGCTCAATGCTGTGCATGTCATGAAAGAGAGGAAATTTTGCACATCTGGAAATCTGGTAGTATCTGACTTAGCAACTGCCACAACACAAACCTGGTGCTCGGTGGTGTGGGACACATGGCACATTTGTCTGCCACGTTGCACCCTTCAGCATCCTTGTGGCTCATCCATCATGGCCTTGCATAATTGTCCCTCCTGGCACAAAACTCGTTACCTGAATTACTGTGCTGTAGGACTGGATGTGAGAGCAGATGGGATCACACCGGCACCACTGAGCCCATTCCCCTGCAGCCTCTGTGGCATTGGCCCTTGCCTGTGCCTGGCTTCTTCTGCCCTCTCTGCTGCCCATCTCACAAAAATGTGATTCTGCCTCTGTACAGCCCCACGGCTGCTCACACCCAGCTGTAGTAGGCAGCTGTCTCTCTTCGGGACACAGAGGGATGTGTGGGGGGCTGCCCTTCTCCTGCCCAGCCATTTCCAGTGGGGAGGGCAGGTGGGTGGAGGTGCAGTGGGGGCTTGCACCTGTGCCAGCTTTTCAGGGCCATGTTCATGGTGCCCCGGTCGGTGATGCCCAAGAGCTTCTCAGCAGCTTCCCCTGCATCCGCAGGGACTTTCCTGGGCAGGTGGCAGCGAGCAGCCAGCAGGTCTGTGCTCATGCCCTCAAAGAACTGCTGGATGCAGACCTTGGCAAAGCTCCTGGCGTGCTCCGCACACGTCTCATCAAACAGCTTGCGCTCGATGTCGATGTAGTGGGACCAGTACCTGCTCTTCAGGAAGGCAGCCTGGCTGAAACAAGGCCGAAGCGATCTGACCAAGAAAGCCAGAGTGGTCATCAGCAGCACAAAGCACCAGCCCAGAGCCTGCAGGGATGAAGGGAACCAGAGGTGTCACAGGCAGGCAGAGCACATGCCCAGCAGAACCAGGCAGCAGAAAACCCCCCTGGTTTGCAAGCGAGCCTGGGCTCCACTTTGTGCTGTTTGACATTTGTCTGTGTTTACACTACAAAACTGCACAAGGAGGCTCTACAAACCATGGTGGTGCATTTGCCCTGAAATTTTGTTCAGTGCATCCACATAGGCAGCACCTCTTTCTTCTTGCCTCGTAGAACATCAGCAGGCACTGACCATAAATAACACCAGAGCTGAATCCTGCACCCAGACCTTCGTCCTGCCTCTGATACAATGGTGCCTCACCTGGGTCTAGGATAGGCTGTGTCCTCTGACTTGCAGTATCATTCCAGATACTCCCTGGGTTTATGCAACTGACTAACTCTTTTTCTGAGCTGTTGAACTTAGTAACATCTACTGTGAGTCAGCAGCAGTGAAAGCACCCCTGTTAATGGGGTCTGACAGGAAGAGTGAGATGAGGGCAGAGCCAGGACCTGTCTATCTTGTTCACCATCAGTTTTAGCTCAGGCTGCCCCCAGGCTGTACTGGCGGAGCTTGTGATGTTCAACCCTCTTGGAAATGCAGCCCCCTAAAAGAGCACCTGTGGGGAGAGGTTCTATATGGGATCTCTTGTTTTTAAGCTCCCAATGCCTTCCAACTGGTGTTTACCCAGGCAAATCTGCTTTGTGTCTTTGGAGAAGTCCCTGTGGCTCCATTTCTCTTAAAGGGGATAATAATTCCTGTCTGCCCTAAGGAGGTCAGGCAGAAGAGCTGCTTATAAACAGAAGTACATGAGTGACATGTGTTTCAGACCATCCTGTCTCCAGCATGGCCAGGAGCAGAGGGCTTGAGAGGAATTAAGCACAGGACAAGTGGTTAGTGGCACATCTTCATTTGTGGTTCCCTGGGATGTTAATGAACACACACTGGCTGTTCCCATGCGGTGGCAGAGACAAGAAGCACTGATGGTTATTTGCCTGTTGCTTGCACATGTTATTATAAGAAGCAAGAGCATCTCATGGGTTATTGGGGAGCCTGGCAGCCCACCCACCACTGAATAAGATCCCTCTCAGCCCCTTCTGAACTTGTTCTGAATAAATCTATGCCTATGGTTTGGCTTCACTGCTCTGCAGCTCTGGGTTGCCCAGCCAGGAGAGGGGTCCAATTATCAGGGTGACCTACAGCTACAGCCTCTGCACCACACTGGAGGCATAACTCCACAGAGCTGAGTATGAACACCTTGTACCCCTGCAAATTCACCAGTCTCTCCTGCTGCAGCTGGATTTCTACAAGGAGATTTTGTTGAGGGAAGAGCTAAGGCTGGCAGTGCCTAACCCCATGCCACCAGTGAGAGCAGAGCCATGGTGCCCTTACCTGCGAGATGCAGCGCAGGTACCTGACGGCCACTTCGTTGGCAATGAGCTGCTGCCCATTGTAGATGTCCTTGCAGGGGATTCGGGCGAGGACACGCTGTATCTCCCCCTGGGAGAGGCGGGGGTGGCTGGCATTGCCCAGGGTGTCCACGGGCACCGAGGTGCAGAAGGCACAGGTGACACACTTGCCATCCAGCAGTGTCACCGACACCCAGACGGCGGGGGCGATCATGGCCCGCTGCGCCATGGAGCAGAACATGTAACGCAGGACAGCCGGGTCCTTCCCCCGCCGGCCCTGCGGCCGCCTCCACTCCTCTGCCAGCATGGAGATGTTGTTGTTCAGCACAAAACCCAGCAGGAACAAGATGAAGGGGGGCACCAGGAGGATGCCCAGCCCATAGGCCAGGTTGTAGTGCGGCAGGCAGGGGCAGTTGAAATCAAAGGCTGAGTACATCTGGGTGCTGGCAAGGGCCATGATCCCACAGATACCGTTCATGAAGGACTCCTGATTGGACTGGAAGAACTGGAAGATCATCCGAAACTTGTCCATCTTCACTTGATTCCTTCTCTCACCAGGGTCCAAGCTGTGGCCTCAGTTTATTTCATTCTTTCAAATTTCCTCTTCAAAGATGCATTACCAAGTTTCTGTGCAGTTCACTATTTCATTCATACATTCTTACAGCTCTACTCTTTAAAGCAGAAAATTAAAATATTTTTTCTGCTGATTTTACTGCCTACAAAAGTTTAGAGTTTGCTTCCTCCTGCTTTTCTTTGTATCTGCGACCTGGGTGTTTATGGTTGGCAAATCCTGATTTCATTCTTCTCCACATCCCCAGCCACCAGTCCCCTTTGCTGGAGGGTGCAGGTGTTATCGTGGTTGTATCCTCCCTCCCCAGAGCACTCTATGCCCTGGGCAGAGTTGGCTGATTGGCCCCTGTGAACCTGTTTGCAAATGCAGGGGATGGGTTCTCCTCCCAGGACTGAATGGCACACCCCACCTCTGCAGTGCTGTCACACATGGAAAAACTGGATTCCAGAGCTTCCCCCTTCCTGTGTCTGCCTTGCTTCAGTGGCATTTAAGGCAGGCACCTTGCAGGTCTGCCAGCCCCTACTTCTGTACCTGCTTCACTGGGAAACACCTTTTTATTCTGCAGAGGGGAGGGAAAAGAAAAGGAAAAGCAGAGGAAGGAGAGGTAACAGTTAGGCTGGGCTTGGCTTCTACAGTACAAATCTAAAATAAGTGCGTGGTGCTGTTGGTGTTCTCCAGCATCTCAATTCCCAGTTCACAAAGCTTTGTTGCACTCGATTGTTCCCTCAAGCTGACCAAAAGATGGGAGATTACTGGGGCTACAAGTGGCTGTAAAACAGATGGTGGCAAGTGCTTAGTCGCTCCTGTCCAGGCACTACCTGAGCTGTTGATGTGAGAGTCAAATACATCCGACTGGGCAGCACTGTGACTGCACTGGTGGCTGTAGGACATGTCACCAAGGGAAGCTGTGCATGGGAGGGTGGCATACAGGAGACACAGGAGAGGTGCTTCCCCCAAGGTTTTGCAGTGTGTCAGTACAGAGGTAGGGAGCCAGACCAGGTGTTTTGACCATTAGTCAGTGCTGCAGGTTCTGAGTCTGCCCTGCACCAGCCCTGGGGCTCTGTTGATAATGCTGAGATCACCCTGAGATGCCACCACAGAGGTGAGCACAGAGCGTGTGGGTAATACCTGAGCAGTCTTAGCTCTTCCTGCTGTGGAGAGGTTAATTGCATGATCTCATCAAATGGGAAGAGATTTTGCTGCATGAATATAGATGAGGCTTATTGTATTGTTAGCTAAAAGCTCAGACTGGCTTCTCTATTCACCTGGTGAGTGGCTTTTTGAAGGGCAGCTCCCATCAAATCCTGCGTGAATCAACCCTGTAAAAAGCAGAGAGCTTTTTGATCTCCAGGAAAACTCTGCCTTTTATTAAACATGAACGAAGGGCCTGAGCCTGCTTGGTGTACAGCACTGCAGCTCTCACTGAAGCCAACAATAGATCAGTGGGAATCAAAAAAGAGCCAATAGAAGACAAAGCCTGGGCCTTTCTTTCCATGTTGCCTTGTCAGGGAGGACTTTGTTTTTATGAGTTTCCCAGCAGAAAGTTCACTCTAAGTGACTTGCAAGGGAAAGCAGAGCTGATGATTCCTCCCACAATCCCAACTCTGGAAACCATGTCCTGGAAGAGATGGTACATGCCCAAGTCCCTCCCAGGACCTGGTCCTGCACCTGCACACCAAGACAGACTGCAAGCTAAGAAGTTGAGGAAGGCTTTGCATGTCCCCGTCAGTGTAGGATATAGAAAGAAGGGATGTGAAAGCAGTAAAAATACCTATCAGGAGATTTTGGGAAGTGGCTGGGGAGGTTGTGTTTGAGCTCAGCCCTGCTGTTTCACAGGCTCTTGGCAGGGGAGGATCCCTGAGGATGTTGGACATATCTGCAGGTCAGGCATCACAACAGCCCTGAGAGACAGAGAGCTGCTGAAGTTTGTGAAAGATCCTCTCTGCCCCAACTTCCACAGGAGGGTACACACTCTTAATAGAGCTGATGGGAAGAGAGCTCTGGAGATTTTTTGGTCCACCCACTACTCCCTGCACAAAGCATGTTCAGGGTCACATCTAATCAGGATGTGAATATTTCCATAGATGGAGGTGCCGTAGACTTTCTGGGCAAGCCTTTCCATCACCCTCAAAATCAATCTTTTCTTCTGTTTAAAAGTAATTTCTTGCATTTTGGGTTTATTGCCTCTTGTTCTGTCATGGAGTGCCAGATACCACTTTCCGCAACGGTGAAGAGTTCCTGGGCTTAGAAGGAAACACAGCAGGGGACTCAGGGAGGCTGGGAGGAATGAACACCCGTGGTCCCAGCCAACTGCGGCTACTCCATGACCAGACCTGACTCTCCCAGGCACGTGAATCTTTGTGAATCTTCAAAATCTATGGCAGCACTCTTAAACCCTCCTGTTTTCTCCCTCCTGGTACAGATAACAAATCTGTTCCTCTCCCCCTTTTTTGCATTTCATATTTTGTGGCCACACTGGAATGACTTAAAACCTGAGAACATGGAAAGCAGCATGCAAATGGAGCTGCAGACCTCTGCTCTGAGCGTGTTAGGAAAATATGCAATTTGACTAGTATGGAATGGTGAGTCCAAACTGAGCCACAGCCTCAGATTTGTGATGTCGTGTCTGATAAAAGTAAACCAGAGGCACAATTCAAAGCGCAATGCTGATTTCAATTAGGAGCTCAGAAGCTCCCTGGATCTAAAGAGCTCCTTGGGAGAAGACCACTGGGTTTTTCCCTACCAGCATGGGCCACAGCTGGCTCTGTGCATTCTCCTAGCACATCCAAGGGAGCTCAGGGATTCATCCAGATCTGATTTTGCTATGCAAATAAGAAAAGCTCTGCAGCCCATCCCTCTGGGCCCTGCAGCTCCTGACTGTGCCTCAGTGGCCAAAGGGGTGCAGTTGCCCATGGGTGGGCTATGGAATTATTTGGTCTCCCAATGTTTTGCCCAGTACCTCCTCATTCTCTGGCCTGTGCATACAAACACCTGGAGAGGAGATCACCCACCTGCCAGCAGCTTGACAAGTCAGTTTGGGGGATTAATATGCATTTTCATTTTGATCCCTCATTTGGGTTTGATCCCTCAATGTGGTGGCAGGTTTCTCTGCCCCTATGCCACCCTCTTCTTTCCTCCTAAAGCCTTGCTTGCCCCACCAACCCATGCATGCCCAGGGAGGCATTTCTTCTTCACCCTCACCTCCTCCCAGCCCCTCCACACTGCACCTTTCCCTCCAAGGAACAAAGTGGGCATCAGTGATTCAGCCTGGAGGAATAGATGTGTCTGTTCTGGGTTAGTTTGCAGTAAAGACTTTAATGCATCCAAGCAGCAATGCTGGACAGAAGTGCCTGTCAAAATGGCACCATGTACAATGGGGGCTGGAAAAGGCAGGTGAGAAAGCAATTATCATCAAAGGCTCAGAGATAAGGTTACGTTCAAACAGTTTAGAAACTATGGATGGAAATGCCCAAATGGGTGTTGCAAGGGTGATCCTCTGGATAGGTCCGTTTGTACTCAAATCAAAGAGGGAGTGTTTAAAATCTATGTTCAGACTTCTCAGGCAGTCAGTGTGTCCTTTCCATGGCTTAGCACCAGTGCTTACAGCAGCTACCTAGACCCCAGCACAGCCCCGTGGCTGTGTTAAACAAAGCCTCCATCAGGAGACGACTTTCCCTCTGCAAATCCAACCTGATCCATTCCTTATTCAGTGGTACCTTCAATTAAAATTATGCTGCCCCATGAATTTCAGTGTGTTGCCATATTTAATTTTTAAAATGCATGAAAGTATTGATGGGTAATTAGAGAGAGGCAGAACAGTTTGGCAGCTGGGCTGGGGCAGCCACAGCTCTCAGCAGATGGGAAGATGTAGGAGGTGGTTTTGCCTTTTTGAGTAAATATGTTGGTGTGCTACCAAGAGACTTGCCAATTAAATAATTTCTGTGTCAGCTCTGATAACCCTTTGAACGAGGTTTCACTGGAATGGACAGGAGCTCCTCACAGCTCTCTGTGTATGGTTTGTGTATGCAGCCAGATGTTGCTGCTTTGGTTAAATCCTTTCTCAAGCCAGAACATTTTTATTACAGCTGTAAGAATCTGCAGACTCTTTGATATGACAAAAGTATCCCACAGAGCCCTTGGCTGAGAAATGTCATTAACAGTGGCTGCATCTTTGGACCCTCAGAACTAGCTGACTTTGGAGGTTTTGCTAGGCATGCCCTGGAGCAGAGCCTTTAGGATTGGGGTTTTGGAGGAAGGTGTGAAAACCACTGTCATCTGCCCGCTGGTCCTTGCTTTGAGCAGAGGTTTGGCAATGCTCCTGCTGTGTCTGCAGGACAGAGCCTGCTTTACACATTGGTGTGCTGGGGGAATTTGGAGTGGGTGCTGGGGCTGTCTGCCCAGGGCAGGGGGGATCTCTCTTGCACCAGGGGATGTCTCTGGTGTGCCTGGCTGACATCCAGGGGAGGTTTCTCATAGTACCACGTTTTCAGAAGTTTGTTCACCTTGTCCTGATCTGTGATGCCCCAGAGAAGATCTTCCTCTCCTTCAGCCCCCTCTCCCTCCCTGGGCAAGCTGAAGCTGTGCAGTTTGATCTCTTGCCTCATGCTTTCAAAGAAGTGGAGGATGCATTTGTGGGCAAAGAGCCGGCTGTGCTCACAGCAGGTTTCCTCAAAAATCTTTTGCTCCATGTCAATGTAGTTGCTCCAGTGCCGTGCCTGCAGGAGGGCAGCCTGGTTGAAGCAAGGTCTGAGCCAGCGGGCAAGGAAAGCTGCTATGATAAGGATCAACAAAATGCTCCATCCAAGTGCCTGTGTGATAAGAAAGAAGCAGTGAAACAGGAGCAAGACAGACACAAGGACAGGCATGAGCTCTTTGCCTGTATCAGTGAGACAGGGAGTTGTGTGGCTGGAGGGGAAATGTGGCATATCTGGACTCCTGTCTTTGTTCTGTCCCTGTAGTCCAGCACCCCACACTGCACTCAGAGGGTTGGTGTAATCTCCTCCCAGAGAACACAGGATATTTATCTGTGCATGAATCATTCAGTAAGGATAACTGATTGCAAAGTTAGCCTGGAGCAGACAGACATTTGCTTTAAGCACAGGAGTGCCCCAGGGAAAGGGGACTTCAGTGCTGTCCTTTGGCATTTCCTTATCTCCAGTGATCTTCATCTGCCACCTACACTAACTCCAGGGCCCAGGAGTCCCCACAGCAGCATGAAGACAGCCCAGACTATGGGCAGTTCCCTTTGATAAGAAGGAATGGCTTGTTTTTGATGACCTTCCACCAGTCCCCATGCCTGATCTGGCACTCCTATACAAAGAGCAGAGGCCAGTCAGGGCTCCACTCCCCATTGTGCTCTGTCCTATTGTTCCTGAGCAAGCTGTTTTCATCTGTCTGAGCTTGCACTGTCCTTAAAACAGTGGGTCCTGTCTGCAGGCTTAGCAGTAAAATCTTTTGACAGAACTTTAGGAGACATCTGTATTCTACAAAATGTCTTTTATTATCTCGGTTTAGAAGCTGCTGGTTCTGTTATTAAACCATTCATTATTTCTTTCCTTTTCCCTACCTGTCTCACGGTTATCACTTAGGATAACAACATTTGGAGGCAAAAAGAAGCACAAAACAGCCTTGCTCCCAGCCTGACCCCAATGAAGTGATGGCAAACGAGGGAAGAGAAGGAGCAGATGCCACATGCCTGGTCACCTCCCTGCCATGGCAGGCTCTGCCAGCAGTGACCCACCTGTGACCAGCAGCGCAGGTACCTGGTCACTGCCTTGCGGGACGTGTTGTTCCTCATGAGCTCGTCGTCCTTGCAGGGCACCTTGGCCAGCAGCTGCTGCACCTGCCCTGTGCTCACATTGGCAATGCCCACAAACTTCTCGGGGTCCATGGAGCCACTGAAAGCACAGATCAGGCATTTGCCATCCAGGAGGGTGACCACGATCCAGATGACAGGGGCAACCAGGGCTCGCTGCATGATGGAGGAGCACATGTACCTGCAGCAGGAGAGAGAGAGGTGAGGGGGCAAATGCTGGGAGCTTTCTCCTCATCCAGAGCCCTGGGGGATGCAGCTGTCCTGTGCCAAGCAGTCTTTCCAGACCCAGGGAACACACTCCCAGGGCCGTCCTCAGCATTACTCCAGTTGATGCTTCTGCTCTGGGATGTCTTTGTTGGTTCTGCCTCTCAGTGAAACCTGCACCAGCACATGGCAGTGCTCTGTGTGCTGTGCACTCAGTCAGTGCACGGTCCCCTCATTATTTGTTTGCCTTTACTGTACCCTTATATCTCCAATGCACGGCCCTTTGTCAGCTCTCCCTTGTCTTCCACATTCACACTTCCTTTTCTCATCAGCTTCAATCTGGAAAATCCCCTTTTTTCTGCAGCCTTTCTTGCCCCTCTCTGAGCCAACCTGTGCACTGCATAAACTTTTGCATGTGACAGGTGGAATGTGATTCCCTTCCACCAGCACAAATTAGTAAAAACCCAAGTGAAGGGAGGGAGACCATGAGACTTTTGAAAAGATTGACCGTGACAAAAATGCCACACCTTCTGCAGATTTAAAAGGAAACGCCTCATCTTTTTGCCCATGGAAGCCCCAGGAGACACCCTGTGAGTGCATGACAGGGCAGCAGCAATGCAGTTTCCCAGGGTGGCAACATAAACCCAGGTGTTGAGGCACTCCTGCTCTCCTTTGCTGGGATGGAATGAGACTGCTTTCATTTCTGCTGGATGCAATTGCATTTCCCATGCCCCTACCCCTCCAGGGTCATGGGGAAAGGTCTCAGGAGATGAGCTTACAAGAAGATTAATCAAAGGTATGGAGAAAGACAGCTAAAGAGGAGGTGAGAACGATGCCATTGCCACTGCAAACCCCACCTGATGACATCCAGGTCCTTCTTCCTGCGCCCCTGTGGTCGCCTCCACTCCTCCAGCATCACCAGGGACTGTCTGTTGAGGATGAGGCCACACAGGAAGAGGATGACAGGGGGAACCAGCATGATCCCCAAGCCATAGGCCATGTTGTACTGGGGCAGGCAGGGGCAGCTGAAGTCAAAGCTGGAGTACATCTTTACACTTGCCAGGGCCAGCAGCCCACAGATCCCGTTCATTACAGACTCCGAGTTGGACTGGAAGTACTGGAAGATCATCCGGAAACGATCCATCGTGTCCTTCTGGCCAGGGCTGCTCCTCCTGGGAAATCCCTGGGCTGCTCAGAGTGATCTCTCTCCCTTTGTCCCTCCTTCTGCTGCCACAGGGAGGGGATGCAGCTCAGTCCCCAGTCAGCAGGAGTATGAGGATGGAAGAAAGCTGCTGTGGCAGGGGGAACACCCTGTGCTGGGGCCTCCCCACTGGCACACAGCCCTCACAGGTCTGGCTCTCACCCAGTGCTGGTCTTCCAAGGCAGCTGGTAGCTCTTCTAGGTGAGCTGATGGATGCAGCCTCCAGCAGCTTTTTTTCCACCTTGTTTTTCATTTTCAGGGCTGTCCCACATGCCAACCAGTGACAGCCTCCAGCAGTGCCTGGTCCCTCCCTCCAGGAGATGGTAACTCTCTGAGGAGAGCCATTGGTGGGTGTTGTGAGCTGCTCTCTCTGCTGATGAGTGATTCACTGCCCAGGAGAAACCAGGTAAGTCACATGAGCTCATCTGTGTTTCTGCTGCTGCCCCTCTTCTCTTTGCATGTCCTAAGCCCTGTGTGGAGCAGGGGGGAAGGCAGGGAGCACACACCTGGCTCTGAGTGCACTGCTTGGCTGCAAGCTCAGATTTCCCTATGAAAATGGGCTGAAAGGAGCAACTCTCTAGTCACGAGGATGTGAGAATCGATGGCACCTGGAGGCAAAGGCTGTGCATCCTGTATATACCGTGATATTTGTACCATTTATGCCAGAGGCTCTTGCACTGGGGCACTTCTTGCTCCCCATCAGGGCATGATGCAATCAGAGCAGTTGGTTCTTTTGTCCCATGGGACTGGGTTTTCATCTTCATCATCTTTTTGTCTCAGAAGTTCATTTTACAGATTAATACTATTCATTGCCACACAAGGAAATTCTGGATTTTTTTCCTGATCTATTCAACATAATTTTCCCCTCCCCAGATTTCCTCTGAAAACACTTTCAGATTTCTTCTCAGCTCAGGTTTCCAAATGAATTCAGGAAGGCGGAGGGGGAAAGGCTGTTACTTTTAACTATTTTGTTAAAAAAGAGAGGAATTATCTCCACTGAGGTACACTTGTTGCCAGCACTGGGGTTTCTGCCCATGCTGGCTCCCACTGCAGGACTGGTTGCCTTGTTGGGATCAGGTTGAAAGGGATCCACAGGGAGGAGGTACCTGAAGCTGTTCAAAGGCACACACAGATGCATCACAGATGAATGGCATCTCCTCCAATCTGAACAGCAACAGTTACTTTAATGAAATACATTTGCTCCAACCATAACATTTGTGTTCTCCTTTACCTGTGAGTGAATTGCCTGTTAATGTTCATCCATCAGCAATAAAACCCCGTGGCTAATCAGCTCATGTTTCCATTTTGCCATTATAGGACATCAGGACCCCTCCAGATTGCAGTTATAGGGCATCATGACCCCTGGCTGAACTCCATAGTTGATTTTTAGCCAGGGTGCAGCCGGTCCTGGTTCTCAACTGCTTCAATACTCAGTGGGTTTCTCATTTAATGGCTTACATTTATGTGCTGACTCGGCTTCAGAAAGTGTTGTGCACTCTCTGTAGAACAATTACTTTAGAAAAATCATTTTGCTTTTCCAGCTCTCCTGGGCAAAAACATAGTAAAGGCTAAACAGTTCCTAACAGCTCAGGAAAATAGACGTAAAAAGAGTAAGAAACATCCTCTGGACAGGACAATCTGCAAGGGAATTTTACTTCTCCCAAGTGCAATCTCCTGACCTGGATGTTAGAGGTCTGTAAGGGATGCATCAGGGTAATCACTGTGCTCTGTTGTGATTGGGATCTCAATTGTGATTCAGAGCTGACACATGGAGTTGTTGGAGCACTCCTTCACTTGCAGTGAAAGACATTCTGAGATTGCTGGAGAAAAAAAGAAAGGCCTGTTGGGGTAAGTAAATCACTAGACATGGACTAGGGTTCAAAGTGGCTCTCAAAACTTGCTCCATTTGATTACTCAGTTCTTAGGGCAAAATGGAGGGGAAAAAAGGATTAAAATAATCTATCTCCTCTCCTCCAGCAAGTGAGCCTGCTCCATGTCCCCAGCAGTGTAGTCACCCTGCTGTGAGGCTGCCTGCAGCTCTCTAGGGCACCATCCTCAGGGAAAGGCAGCTGCTCCTGGATAGCAAGTCTCCAAAACCATGCTGGAAGTTTTTGTTTCTCAGTGCATCTTTTGGAGGGCCATGTTAGAGAACCCTTTTCTTTTGCCTCAGCATTGTAGAACACAGTGCAAAGGAGGGGGCCTCCTATCCTAGCCCCTTTTTTGGGAGTAAAGTACCTGCTGTAGGCTTTTTGTCTCAGATGATGTAGAGGGTGGTGGGTGCAGGTGTGAAAAGTCCCTCTTTCTTTGAGGACAAGGATGATTTCATCACCCAAACTTGAATTAGTCATTTAAAACAGGATAAATTCAGCAGAAAAGTGTGGTTGGTTTTGAGCCTGTGATGCTGGAGCAGCACTGATGCTGTGTATGTATGGCTTCTGGGGGTGTGCATACCCAGAGCAAGCCCTTGTCCTTGGGTTTGGTGGGGAGCAGAGGCCAGCAGTGCAGGTCACACTCCAGTCTCCCTTTTCTCTGCTGGACCACCTTTCCCACAGGACAGCCAGTGTCCAGGAGCAGACACTTCACCTGTCCTGAAGCTTGCTCTGAAGGAAACTGGCCTTTGCCAACAACATTTTCCCAGCAGTAGGGAAGGACTCACAGGGCTCCTGCAGGAGCACTCCTGGCCTGTGGCATGGGAGATGATGGATTACATCATTGGGAGCCATTTGCAATTGTTTATAACGGACAAATTATTTAATTACCTGGAATTAATTTTTTTCTGTCCTGGATGTCTGCCTCAGGCAAAATATTTTTAGAAAACTGTTACATGGGTTGTTCAGCTGTTCCCTAGATGATATAAGGGCATTAAAAAAAAGAGCATGTGCACACACACACACACACACACACATACAAAAAAAGCACACACAAAAAGAAAAAGTACTTCTTTTCCTTTGCTAAAAACCTTTGGGTTGTACAGTTGATCTGAAAATGCACTGCAACTCTGACACCCTCCTGCTCTGAGTGGGTGCTGCAGTCAGGGTACCCCCCGAGCACCACAGGTCACTGAGTTATCACCCTGCTCATTTTTGGGCCTCTGCTGCTGGATGATAAATCAGGATGCAGAACTGGCCCAGCACATTCACAGACTGCAGTAGATGGCTATGAAAAGAGTTTAGTTCTGAATGTGTCTTTTCCCCCAATGTCTTGGCTCATTAACTGCCACATGGGGATGCCACCTCCACAGGGTGTTTGGTTAAAACAAGCATTGAATGGCCACAAGGAGCAGGTACCAAGCAGTGTTTTCCTTGCCTCAGTTTCCCTTTACAGAATTAAGAGTGGATCCACATGAACTCTGGCTTCTGGGAAAGTGAGAGAGTCACTGGTGAAATGTCACGTCCCTGAGATGTGGGAGCACCATGCTTTCCTAGGTCACCATGGGAACACTGTGGTCCAGTCTCTGTTTTGGGCACCTCTCAGCTGGTGAACTGGAAAACCCCTAACACCTGGCTGTGTTTATTCAGAGGACAAGGATTAGTGTTTTTTCAAGGCTTAGAGGCCATTTGTCATCTTGTGTTTGAGTGAAGGCCATTTACAGTGGCAATGGCCAGCAGCAGTGCCTGCAGACCAGTTTCTTGTTCCTCTGCAGCTCAGGTGAGCCTTGGGTACACAGGGAAACACCCTGAGAGCCTGGTATACTTGACCAGCACGTTCCAACTGAGCTTTGTCTTTTGTGGCCTTTTTCAAACAGTTTGGGGGCCCAGTCCCCCACCGGTATCTGAGGACAGCAGGGCAACATGATTGCCTTCTTTTTTCTCCAAATATGATGAAGCAATTTACTCCTCATGAAATCATTCAGCATCTTCAAATTTATCACAGCAGAAGTTACCTTCCATTTCAACTGCCCATGTATTTCCTCCTATGCAAACTTCTGATGGTCACTGGCAGCAGTGACAAATTACAGGTCTCTTGGATCCATAGGGCAGGGACCACCCGAATCTGTGATTCTGTGGGCATTTCTGCACAGCTGTGTACTCTGTCCAGGCTAAGCAAATAATGAGTGATGACCATTAAATGATTAATGAGATGCTAGGCAAAATAATGGCAGCATTGTAAAATGTAGTTTGTCTTCAGTAATGATGTTCTCTGGAGATTAGATACTCCTGTGTTCTGCCCTGTAACTTCATTAAAGCACCAATATTCAGCTGACTGCCAGTGAGGAAATATATGGCTTAGTTTTGTGTTGTTCTTCTTAAGAGCTCATTATATATTGCTGTCCTGGCTATTAGCACTTTGCTTTTTGGCCTACTTAGAAGCCTTATTTTCTGATCTCTGCATTATCCCAATCTTGACCTAATTCACACCATTTCTGACTGAGAGGGATTTTTGTAAGGCCATTTATCTGCTTGGCTTGGAGCTGATGCTGCAGTGACATCATTTGAGATAGAGTCTCTTCTCAGCTAAGAGGGAATTAGGGAATAAGGTGGAGAATTAAGAAACCAGACTGATCTCTAAACATTGCAGCTCAGTGATATTTCAGACCCTTTTTGATTTTTTAATGCTCATATATCTACTGATGTTTAGCTAGGGGTTTTTGGTGTGGTCTGGTCTGGTTTGGGGGAGAATTTCCTTTTCTTTTTTGGTTTTTTTTTTTTTTTGGTCTTTTTGACACTTAAAATTAAGCTCCATCTCTGGGGAGTCTGGGATGAAAGTTTACAGGATGAAAACCACGGATAACAAACTTTCTTGAGAGATGTTTGTCTTCAGTTTGAAGAGATATCATAGAGACTGTGGAGGTGTTTAAAAGGAAATGGAAGTTGAGTGACAAAACCCATCTCAGTGCTGTGACTTTGGGCCTCTACATTTGGATTTAAGGTTGACCCACTCTTTGTCCAGTGTGACTACTCCAAGAAGCAGACCACATCCTTCAGTAGCTGGACTAATGGCTTTTAAGTCAAAATTTCTCACTGCACTGTGTTATTAATTCACCAAAATTCACCCCTTAGATGAGTCACATCTAAAAACAGATGTCACAGATCTTTTGTAAAGAGTGATCCTATATTTCTCTAATTTGTGTGGCAGGAATGGAAAAACTAGTAAAAATAGAGAGATTTATTGGTAAATTTTGCTCTTTTTTTTTGTAGGTTTTTTTTTTTTTTGGTGAGTTTTTTTTTTACTCGAAGGATTAAGCACAGCTGACTATGTTTTCCAGTCAGGCACAGGGCTATGAAGCAGCATCCCAGTATAATTGCTGTATCCAGGGGTGCAGAGGCTCTAAACTGGGGAGTGAAGGGTGTCTGCACGCAGAGGGATTAGAGCTGAGGGGAAGGAAGGAGGGGAGCAAAGCAAAGCCTCAAAACGTTGAGGAAAGAGCTTTTCTTGGTGCCACAAAAAGCGATGCATCGGTCTTAGGCAGTGTGTTTGAGAAGAGCGAGTTGCTGTCCTTGTCCTCAACTTGCCACCACAGAGCGGTGCTGCGGCTCCTCCGGGCGCTGCCTTCCGTCCCTCCCTGTCCTTCCCATCGTACTCAGAGGCAGGAGGGAGATTTTTCAGGAGTGCCGAGCATCCTGGAAGTGGTGCCGGGCGGATCAGCGCCGCTGCGATGTGCTCAGGGATCGAGCGGTCAGAGCTCCCACAGCACCGGTGGGATGCCGGAGGCTGGAGCACAAGGGTCATTCAGGATGCTTGGGCTCATCTCGAGTATGTATCTCCACAAAATATGAGGTTTTAGCAGATATCAGTGTCCTGGTTTAGGGCAAATATTTAGGAGGAAACCTCTGGGGGGGTCTCCTCTAGGAAGAGCCGATTCCAATCACCCCTCCCCCTACAGGTCCGGGAAGAATTTCCTTAGAGAAAAGTGGAAAAAACTACTTATTTAACAAATAGAAAACAAGCATAGAAAACAAATTTGGATAATATGAAAACAATGAAACTTCTCCTTCCTCTGAAGGGATGATAGATTCAGAGTCCGTCTGAGTCCGGTTCAGTTCTCCAGTGGGGGGGCCGATTGCCGGGCCCGGCTGTAGAAGTCGGGGGGGGGCCCCCGGAGGTTCCCTGGTGTCCTGGGCACACGCGCAGCCAGCCAGTCCCAGGAGGAGGAAAAAGGAAAAAATACCCAGCAAAAGAAACAAAGTCTCTCCCTGCAAAAAGCCGGGAAAAATCCGAGGAAACCCTCCGCTGTGAGCTGTTCCAGCACCCACATACCAGAGAGAATAAAAAAAAAAAGAAAAGAGATAATGCTGTCTGCTGGAATGTAGCCTTGCTTCGTAGGAGTAAAGGTATCCTGCAGACAAACGGCGAGTGTTTTTTTTCCTCTGCCTTCACTCTCTCTGTCTTTCTGGGACCAACTTAGAGCTGTAGAACTTAATGTCCAGCATAAGCAAGAGGACGATTGGGGATACAAACAGGTCATATGGCCAACCCAGGACAATCAGGCATTTTCCTGGCTGAAAGTGTGCTAAAGCAATGTTGAGCCTTTCTTGTGTGTTGCAAATAAACCGCAGAAATAACAGAGAGAAGGTATCCCAATGTCAGGGCTGGGTGGTGGTCAGGATTCACTCCCCTCTGCTGAAAACCATAGAATCAGAGAATATTGCCCAGTTGGAGGGGATCCACAAGGGTTTTTGAGTCCATCTCCCTGCTTCTCACAGTATTACCTAAAACTAAATCAATTGTCTAAGAACATCATCCTGATGCTCCTTGAACTCTGTCAGGTTTGGTGCCATGGCCCCTTCTCTGAGGAGTATATTCTGACTGACAACTCTCTTAGTGAAGAACTTTTTCCTAATGTCCACTCTGAACCTCCCTGAGATCTGCCTCTTGGTATATCTGTGAATACAGAGATACCCATAAAATAGAACTAGTTACTATGGGGATTTTTTGAAAAAGATTTGCAAAGGGGAAAAAGAACCTCAGCATTCAGAATGGAGTCCGTGAAGCAGAGTTCCCCAGGAAAAGTGGGGTATGCAGAAAGACATAATAAACAAAACACAACAGGTATTTTCTTGTGGAAAGAAAATGCAGCCTCTCTCCACAGGTGTTAAAATTCATCTGTCTCAATGTTCCTTGGTGCTCTGAGGTGGGAGATTTATTCTTCCAGTGCCTTGTGTAGTCATTTACATCTCATTACAGTGATGGTTAAATGCCCCTGCCTCTGACAGAAGGATATACATCAGTATTTAAATTGGTCAGAGTTTGAATTTGGATTTGGGTTTCCTGCAGGCACCTGTGCTAATCTGAACTTGCCTCAGAGTGAGTCAAAGACAGAAAACTCTGCTCACTGTGGTGTTTCTCTGCAAAACTCCCAGAAAACCAGCCACTCTTCCTCATCAGAAGCTTGCAGTCGCATCCTCTGGCAGTCCCCTTTGCCAACCCTGAAAAGCATTTTCTTCTAGACAAAAATCTCTCGTTTTGTGGACTCCTATGGAGCTGGGGCTTCAGTTGGAGGGCAGCCATCCTTTTATTTGGTTCATTTGAGAGTAGCGATTACAGGACTTTTTAGAAAGAGAACATCTTAATAATCCAGGCAAATATCAGTATTTCCTCTCAGGCTCTGCCCTTATTTGGTACAAATGAGCTTTTTCAAGTGTCTGTGGTTCAGGTAAGAAATATTATGGAAGTTGTGAGGGTTCGTTACCCACTGAATGTGTACACACACATGCTGCTGTCCGGCCATTAGTTCCTCTTCAGAGTAACAGGTGACCTCCAATTCTAAAAATCTGTGTTCTGATATAAAAATATAATTTCATTTTCCTACTAATGCCAAGGCCACCTGACCTAAAACACACCCCTGAAGTATTTAAAAATTGGTGCTTCACAGTAGCTGCAATTCATCTTCCAGCAAAATTAGAGTTGTGTTTCACAAAATTGTCTTGTCATCTAGCTCATCTTTATCTGTGTTTATAACCCACCTGCACATCATTAATCTTCCTCTCTGTGTATATTTATAGTATTTGTATGGTGTTGGGTGTATCCAGAACGCTGTGAACACAAATGCAGTTATCACAGTAATTCTGACTTTCTCACAGGAAAATACTGTCCTGAATAAGCCTTCTCAGGGGGTCTCTCACGAGCAGCAGATATTCTCTGTGATGGCAAGAGACTTGTGGATGATCTCTGTGGCAATTTCATCTTTGCTTGACCATAATAAATGGGAAATTAACAAATCCTAGGAATCTCAAGATGTTTAGACTTGAAGATACAGTTTTCCTTTCTCTGCTCAACTCTCATTTCATCTCTCGCACGTTCTGACTTTGGAACTTGGAAAGAAGTTAGCTCAAGCTCTAATACCTTTTCAAAGGAAAGATCAGAGGAGGAGAAGGTGTCTGCAGGTGGATTTACTGCTGCATTGCTGCACTCTGGCAGGTTCCTGCTCACTGCCCCCCAGTATGTAATTGTGAGGAGTAATTAATGCATGGTCTTAGAAGAGGCAATTCCAAGAGTGAAAAAAAACTTCCTCCAAAACAGCAGGTAATCTTATAGAAACTGTAGGGTAAAACCCACCAACTATTCCAGCTGCACCATCATCACAACCATCCCAATCCACTCCCTGACAAGCTCTTGAAAAGAGCTAAGGAAAAACGTGCCATCATCAGAGACAGATGGTTCATCAAAAAGCAGACTCTGTCCTCTCTGTCCCAGTCCTCTGTGCAGAGCACAAAATACCTTTTAAAGACAAGGTTATGGACTGCAATTTATAACTTTACTTAATAGTAACAATCATGGAGTCAGCAGAAATGGTCTTTTAAGGCACACCACAATTTTCCATATCCTCTGTTCCCAGATAAATTCTTATGGTTGCACAGACAGTAATTACCTGCAGTGCCTTGTGTTCTGCAGAGGATAATCATCTTCTCATGCCTTTGGTAACATCCCTAACTGCTCCTACCTTGCAGCAAATAGATGGAATCAAACTGTGTGGAATGACAGGATCCTGTGGCGTTGTGACAGCCACCTCTCTGCTCTTTGAGGTTTATCTGTGGTAACAGGGCTTTGGGTGTGGGAGCTCTTTCCCAAGAGCTCTGAATATCCCTGAACTGTTCTGTGTTAAGGCCTCCTGGGGAACTCAGTGTCTTGGCTTTGGTATCACACACAGCTCAAATGTGCTGTTGTAAATCCCTGTCCCTTCATCAAGATTTCTCATGGCCAGAACCCCACGTCCCCCCTCATGCCTTCCCCTCCCTTCTCTGTAAGGGGAGCATGTCCCTTGGAGCTGCTTCGTGTCTTTAAACCTCGTTATTTTTTCACTTTTATTCAGCAGAGTCCACCTCTGCAGAGAAATGTGCTGTAGTCACTCCGAGGGGCACTACAGAAAATGTTTGGATCCATCAGAAACAAGGATGGAGTGACAGCATTGGTGAGTGGGGAGCTTCACGAGAGCACTGATCCCTCCCTGGCACGGTCTCAGCCACAGTCCTCAGCAGTGGAGAGCAGGAAAGCCTTTGCTTTCTTGCCACCATTTTCATAGCCGTGAAGCATCACCTTCAGCCCAGCTCTGTGTCTCTGACCTGTTTCTGGTATTTACCTGCACTTTCCCAGCCATCTGGCCTTCCCAGCCTCATTGTCAAGAACCACCCTTGCTCCTTAGAAGTAAATCATCTCTGTGTGATGGGAGATGAGTTTGGGGGGAACCAAGCCAGCACACAGTGGCTGCAAAGCAACCACAAACTGGCTTCTCTGGTCCTGGCTGCACTCAGCACCTGGATCTGACTTCACTTGGATGTTTGCTGGCTTGCAGCCACGGCTTTCCACCCTGGGCAGCAGAGCAGAATGGCCAAGCCACATAAGTGTAAGGCAGGGATTGCATTTTGGGTTATTTCACATTATCACAATCTCAGTCTCTGAATCTGGCATGATCATTGTTTTATTGCCCGTGTGCTCTCTTAGCTAGAAGTGCACTCTGGAAGTAGATAGAAGCATTGCAGATCCAGCTCTTGCTATCGAATTCCTTCCTAAAATGAGGATAGATTCCACCATAAAGGTTTTTGACTACTGCAAAGATAGAGACAGTGAAGAAAAGAACCGTAAGAATAAAAGCATAAAAGCAAAAGCTTTGGCAATTTGCCTTAACTGCTAGCAAGGCTGTAACTAGGCCTTGACCTGTACCATTTGTGCAGAAGAAGGATAAATGATGGAACTACAATTCAGGGCATCTACTTTGCCTTTTGGATCAAACAGAAAAACTTATAAGAAACTCTCTTGATGTGGAACTTGCAACTCAGCAAATTCAGACTGGGAGTTGTAGGATTTTAACTGACAGTCATTAAAGCATTGCAAAAATTAGCCTAATAGTGTAATAGCTTCTCCTTTGTTTGCAGTCTTAAAATTAAAGGGAAATTTTGTTCCCTAAATGTCTCAGAGACACTGTGAAAATATTGTCAGCAATTCAGAGGCGGAGATGCAAAATTTCCCTTTGAATCCAGTAGCTATAACTCATGCAGAAGCTTTTAGAAGAGATAATAATGTCAGGAACATGTTTGTCAGTAAATGAGAGCTGAAAATCTATATCTGCTCATGAAGTGAATAATGATGGGTGCTGCTCAGTTACTAGGCTGTGATGCTGCCTGCAGGATTTTGGTGACAGCACAAACAATGCAAGTGGTGCCATTTGAATTGGAGTATTTATTCATATGGAAAGGGAGTGTTTAGTCCCTACATCCCCATTTATCAGAGCCCAGTGACAGTATCTGATTTCATATTGTGATCTGTTATGCAGACTGGAAATTCTGAGAAAAGAACAGATCTGTCAGCAAGATTATTCAAATAAGCACTGTTGAGGATTTGTGCCCTTCCCTGTTCCTCCCTGGTTTAGTTGAGCATTGCAAGAGAACAGTTTTGAAACTCATTCTAGCTGATCCTGGCTGTTAAACCAAAATTAAGGCTAGTATTTGTCTGGGGGGTTAATCCTCACTGCTGGGACCAGATTGTATCCTTGGAAAAAGAAATAGTTGCATCTGATTTGCTGAATGCAGCAGTTCATGGCATTCTCCTGGTGGGAAGTGCTCCTCACCATGATGCTCTTACAAATTGAGAGTCAGTGGAGCTTTATGATACCAGACTTGACATTTCTGAGCTTGTGCTGGCTGGCTCCCACCCTTTGCATCAAGGAGCAAAGAGAAATGGTGACTTCAGATGGTACAGTAGGCTACACATCCAGTGCCCCCAGCAGGGCTCTGTAGAATAGAGAAAGCTACTGCTGCAGTTTCCAGGCCATCTCTTTGAGATTCAGCCAATTTCAGTGCAATCTGCCTGGAACTCCCTGCATGGACCAAGAGGGAATTAATGAGCAGTCTCAGCTTTTCTGGGGACCTCTGAAGGTGATGTTCAGCTCCAGGGACTACACAGGGCCTGACTGACTTGGATGAGAGCTTGTCAGGAGGACAAGTGGAACACGTCCTGTTTCTATGGCCAGTTTAAGGCTGAGTCAGATGTAGGAAGACCATCTTGGTTGGTTCTTGGATACTGCTTGTGTCATTCTGTGTGGTGGTGCTGGCTGTGTGCAGGCTCTGCACACTGTGGAACACTGGGAAATCAAAACCCAGACTTTTCTTATTAAGTTTATTTGGAGTTTGTAGTCTTTAGAACCTGTGAAGATACACTGCTATCCTGGAACCACACGGAGAAGGAAATATTGACCAGTATACCAAAGCTGTTGGATGCCTTTGGTAATCTAACCCACCATTTAAGGTACTGAGGGTGTCAAAAACATTTAGAAGTTCAGACTAACATCCTTAATACACTTCCCTTTTCTCTAAGTCATCATATTTAGTAAACATTTGCTTTTTTTTTCTCAATATTCCTCAAGCATGATGACTTCTCAGCATGTTATAAAGTTGGCTTGCAATGACCCAATTAGAAATCTGGGCACCTCCACTGTTAATTTGCACAGTAAATTTAATTAAGAGCAAATATTTTGATGCAGAAATAGGATATGAGGTTGGCACTGGCATCTGTCATCAAAGTCTTGATATATCCCTCCTTTAACTTACACCCATTTAGATCTGGAAAGAATGAAGGATCCTTTTTAGAAGGCAAATATCCTTCAGAGTCTGTGGGCTTGGTAGTGATATCCACCATCTTGACAGAGGTATGAAAGTGAGACTGAAAGGAAGGGCCATTGTCTAAGAAAAGGTTTCAAGGGAGAAACTCCCCAAAAGTTAAGTGAATAGGAACAAAAATCCCTGCAACACTGGTCAATCTATGAAGGTGGGAAATTCACTGTAAAGTGCTCTGATTCCTATTGCTGGAAGTGGGGGTTCAGCCTGTCTGACAGCCAGTGGAACTCCAGAGGGAAGATCAAAGGCTTGACTATTAGCTGTGCTAAATTCCTGTTAGATTTCTCATGTAGATCAAAGGACCCTTTAAATAGGGAGGAGCTGATTCCCCTGGAAATATCCTCTGCTCAGTACTGGCCTTTCATGTAAGCCCCAGTTTAGTGGTGAGATTTGGGCCACTGGGATATGGCACAAATGTGCCCCTTGAAGCTCTCTGCTATGGAAGGAAGCAGCCCTGGGGTTGCTCTGAAATACACTTGGGGCTCAACAGCCTCATTCAGTTTCCCACTATGAGGAACACAATAGACTTGAATTAAAAGGTACTTAAACCCTCCTCACCGAGGCATTGCAAGAGTATAATTCCACTTTCATGTCAGAGCTCAAAAAATGTCACCACTATAAGTGGAAGAAATTAATATTTTTTAACCAGCCTGTTGTCCTTTTTATTTTTAATCTTCAGATGATTGTCTTTGAGCATAGCTCATAACAAATACCTAAGTAGCACTTTGCAAACCGGCTGCTAAAATACATAAAAGCCTCCTCTCACGAAAATCCATTGCTGATGAATGGGAGAACTGCAAATATAAAGGTCAGAAAATAAACAGAATTAATCTGAAGCATCAAGATGGCTGCACAAAGCATTTTTCCCAGTCTGCACACTGTATAGCCAGTTTGTCACAAAAGATGGACAGTTCTTTCCTATCCCCACTCATATAAAACAAGTATCTACATTTCTTACAAAAGAGGTGACATGGAATTTAGTTTTCTCAGAGAAAAAACACAAAATTGGATGATCACTTGCCATCATGGCTTTTTTTGACTGCTGTCTGAGACTAAGCATTTTATGATGTTTTATATCTACAGATAATTTTCCCCTTCTTCACTTCAACCTATTGTCTCTAAGTATCTTTGCATTCTCTTCTGGTTGCTGCTGTGAAATCTGTTGTCCTGTTAGACACAGAACTGTGTCCTGTTAGACACACACAGTTGTTCACCTGTGACTGAGAGTGGTCTCTTGTCATCCTGTTCTATTTTAACTCCTAAGGCCAAATTTGCTTCTGTCCCACCTGAGTCTTACAGCCAGTTTTGCATAGGTTTCCAGCGTGACAGCAGTGGGGGTAAACCTTCCTGATGTAGTGGCTGCAGGGTATTTCATTTTGGGATGATGCCAGCCACATCAAGAATGCCTATTTCATTCAGGCTGTTTAAAATACACAAATTAGGGATTAGCCCAACAATTAGATGCAATGAGTATCTCCCAGATGATCTTTTCTCCCTGCAGCATGCAGATCTGTACATTAGGTGTGTCTTTTTCTTCCACATCTGTTGAAGTTATGATGCCAGGCATTTAATTAGAGCAATTCAAGCAACAGCTTTTGAGATCCTTCTTCAATATATAAGGGGAAGAATTAGATTGATGGGTATGTGAAGTCAGCAGGGCCCAGTGGATCAAACCTTGCTCTGGAAGGGATGTATGGCATATTTCCATTCTCAGACTTTGATGCTTTCAGCACTCTCACTTGCGTGTCAGTGAGTGGTCCAGGCTGCTGGACCCCATGAGTTTCAAATCCAAAAGGGCCTGGCTAGTGTCCACTCATTGCTTGGTGTTTTATCCTGTGACATTTATTCCCTGATCACACCTCCTACTCTGAGCATCCTCTCAAAATATGAATTCTGATGTGTTTGCCCACATTCAGTCAACAGTGGCACAGGCTTCATCTCTATTCCTGTTCTGATTCTTCATATTATTCCATGATTGTGATTACCTGGTTTCTTGTGTAACCCCTTGAAGGCTGATGTGCCTAGAAGGCACAAACACAGGCTTTACAAAGGGAATTTTTAACTACATTTGCTTCATTGCTGCACAGTGCTGTAGAGTTAGAGACCAGAGTCAAATGCAAATGCACTCATCTGACCTTTGCCCCTTTGCAGTGTGAGAGCACCCCTGAAGCAGCCTAGCAGTTTGCCTGCTTGTCATCCAGCACACAGACAGTACCCTCCAGCCTCTCACAAATCCTCCTCCACATCCTGTCTCCGTGGTCTTTCACATATGCCTGAGCTGAACAGCTGCAGCTCATCCTTGCACCCAGCTCTGGGGTGGAGAATTGATGGGTGGTTTCGTGACTTATGGCAGCAGACATTGTTCCATGAGCAGATGTGACTGTGCAGAGCCTTCCTCCTCGTGTTTGTCCATAATTATAATCACAATGTTGGTACTTTCCTGGAGCTGATACTAACTTCAGGTGAAATTCCTGGAGTGGCTGCATTGTCTCCATTGACTTCTAAGCACAAATTACAAATTGGAAGTCAGGTGCCCATGCACAAGTTCAGAAGGTGGAGAGGAGTTTTTAGTGAGTGTAAACTCATCCTTTGTCACACAGCATGCTCTGCACCAGGTGCCCACTACCTGGCAGGGCTGGTACGAGAAATTGCATGTCTCTAATTAGCCAATTCAATTGATATCACTAACACACAAGGAAACTCCTGACTTGCTGGTGTGAAAGCCCTGCAGTTTTGGCAAGCTGTTTCAATGCTCCCTGTTGCTAGAGTACATGAAAAAGGCAAAACCCCAGAATCAGTGTGATCCTGTTTTGTCTATCAAGGGCCCCTGTGATCACAGAGCATATTTCTCACCCTGCTCAACATTTTTTGCAGGAAAAGCTGACATAAGTTGGCAAGGACAGCAAGCAGCCCCTCCTTCTCACTCCTTCTCCAACCAATATAAGGAGCAAATTCAAAGACTCTTGGATAAAGTGAACCAAGGTACAATCACAGCAAACTCCTGGTGCTGTTTTGCATTATTCCCCATGGTGTCAACTGCAGGCTGCTGGGCCAGGCAAAGCAAAGCTCCATTCCTCATGGTAGCTGAACCTGTTGCTAAAGCAGATCTATAAGGCTTCTTTCTTTCACTGATGAAACTTTGCTTTACCTTGGTTCTCCAGGTTGAAAAGGGAGATGGTTGAGCATAAAACCCACCAGCCTTGTGGGGTATAGTTTAATATTCCCACTATGGCACCAAGGTTAAATTGCTGCCTGGTGTCTAAAACTCAGGGTGGATTTGGTAGCAGCAAAAAGCATGTGGTCCTTCTGGGAACAGGTTCACCACGTGGTGAGCTACCACACAAGGCACAGTTAGCAGCCTGTCATTTAATGGACGACTGCACAGAAATCTTTCCTGTGCTATTATACTGATGTTCCCTATGCCTCCAGTCCAAATCTGGTACCTTTCCTTTTTCAAGACCTCTTTTATACAATGGAAAAATGCCTCTTTCTGTTATAATTTGCCTTACATTGACACCTCTTTCTGCCACGTTAAAAATGAAACTTCCCAGAAAAGTGCTTGCTCAAATTCTTTTGCAATTCAAGGACAGGTAGAGAGAGAGATTAGAGAAAAGAAATGGAGAAAGAAGAGGATTTTTTTTTTGTTGGTTGGAAGCAATTAGGTTCATTAGGATGAAAGGTGTTGTATGATGAGGAGGTGGAGTTGCCCCTCTAAGGGCCATTCCAATCTTGTGTCAGAGCACAGAATATTCTGAGTTGAAAGGGACCCACAAAGATCATCAAGTCCAATTTTTAAGTGAATGGCCCATACAGGGATTGAACCATGGTGTTATTAGCACCATGCCCTAATCAACTGAGCTCCTATCAGGGTTGTGTTTCTTTTTGGGCTCACAGTAATGAGCTAGCTGGAAAGATAGTGTTCATGTTCACAATGGAGCTCAACAAAGATGTGACTCAGTCTCTGTCTCACCTCAGCTCTTGAGCTTTCTGTGTGTGGAGGCAGCTGGTGGACTTACCATGGGACCAGAGCAGGACCAGAGGAACTGAACAGAAGGCTCATGTTTGAGCCAGACTTCAACCCCACACTATCATGGCTTCACTCTGGCTGATGTGGTCATTCCTTTCTACTTCTGAGAGAACGAGAAAGGATGCAAAAATGGTGCACATCTCATCCATAGTGCAATCAGAGGCTTGGCAGGACAGTAATGATTCCTCAGCCTGGCTCTGTGCTTCACACATAACAATAGAAACCCTCATCTGGATTTAAGCATCACAATTTGGTTAAGATTCTCAATAGTTCTTATAAAATTTTGCTATTTAATCTCAGAAATAACCTTCCCTTCTCATCTGAAAGTTAGGTACTTGAGTGGTTTCAGAGAACAGGGGGTCCCTTGGCTCTCTGGTTGAGGAAATTGCAGCAGTAACTGTTTTCAGGGTGAAAATATTAATATTTGGTCCTTGACCGGGAACGGCTTTTCTTACATTTACCAAGAGGAGAGAAACTGGAGGATGGAGGCAGAAGGATAGATGAACAAAACCACCTTTTGAAGAAAGCTGAACACTAAATTTTTGTTCTACAGAAAGAAGGAAGCCACGACACAGCTGGATGGAAGATGCCCTCAGCCTACAGAATCTACTAAAACTCTAGATGAAGCTTGTAACCATGTCTTCAGAGCCTGCAGTCCTCTTTAAAGACAAAGGTAATGTAATTATGTAATAGACAACATCAACTGTGGATTGATTTTAGTGTGGTACCAACTGACCAACTCCAGGTCTTGGGTTGTGGCCATCACAGGAGAAATTCCCCTGTAGCCAAGGTGCTGCTGCAGTGAGGACAGGGGGAACCTTCCCATCCTGCACAGTCGTGGCTGCTTTTGTGGAGCAATCCACTGGCCTGGATGGCTCCAGAGTGGGCAGTGAGAAAAGGAATCACACATCTGGTAGTGGACGGGTATGGTATTAACACAGGACCTTCTCTCTAAGGGCAAGAAAACGAGCCATGAGGGCATGTCCTGGGCATGTGTGAGTAAAAATAAGTGTCTGTGGCACTGGTGCTCTTGAATATGGAGCAGTGCAGAGGCTCACCTGTGCTCAGAGGGCTGCAGCCATACGGGGCAGTGCCAGCTCGTGTGGGATGTGTTTGTATTGCAGCAGCTTTCAGAGGACACACTGTGTCCTCTACCTGTTCAGGTAAGTGCCGCATGCTGGTGCTTCACCAGTATGAGCTCCTGACAATTCACAGGAGATCTGCCAGTGAAGGGTTTCCCTTGACCCCATTTCTACCATACCCCACTTCCCTGAGTTCGACTGGAACTTTTCTCTGCTTTGAGCCACTGGGTTGAGTAAAGCGGTGGCTGCAGACACCCACACAACTTACTGGGTAGGTCAGGGACCAGAAAGAGACATACTCGCCCCTCTAACTGCTGCCTGCTTGTCCACTTGCCCTAGGACTGTGAAGGAGCTGCTTGCCCATTTTTGCCTTCCTGAGTGCGGCTCTGAACCTTTGCATCCGTGAGAATCCGAATTGCTTTAGGACAGTTGCATCCCACCACGGCAGGTCTGCCTGGATGAGAGTCTGTGCATGATGCAGCTTCTTTGAAGGGCCTGGATTCGGGGTTGGCCCAAATTTCCTCTCTGGAAGGAGGATGCTGGGGAAGCGGGCTTGGGGCCAGCAGGTGTGAGGGAGGTTCCGGGGTGGCAACAGAAGGGAATAATGTCCTTGACCCGGCGTCTGCCCGGGGGTTTGCGGTCCTGGGCTCCTTGTGCTGGGGCGGGTCGGGGGCGGCCCCGC
>JAHLSL010000018.1:11816486-11876336 GCA_025920805.1 Petroica traversi | reverse complement strand
AAAGGTACGGCACCGCCGGCACCCCGAGCGCCCCGGCACTGCCGGCACCCTGAGCATCCCTCTTTAGACTGAGCGGGATGGGTGCTCTGGACACCCCGGCGTGGGATGGGCACCAGGCAGGACACAGATCCTGGGTAGCGCAGGGACCCCAGTTTGCGATTAGATCGCTAGGTACACCCAGCAGAATGAGCACCCCACGCCGGGCGGGCATCCCGGACACCTTGGGACATCCCCGGGGTAGGATCGCCCTGTCCCCGTGTGAGCCCCTGCTCTGCTCGCAGCACTGTCGCTTCTTCCCCGGCAGTGCCCCGTGGGTGGCTGATGAGGGCACGGGTCTTTCCAGGCAGAGGTATCCTGGAGATAAGAATTGGGAGAATAAGACCACCAAGAGTCCCTGAGTGCTTATTGGCGAACGAAGGCTTTGCTTTTAGTGTCTCTTCTGAGTGTCCCATGAATGTGTGTGTGCACGGACTGTCAGTCCTGTTTGGAGGAGGGCAGGGAGTATTTGGGATTCCTTGTCTAGCTTATGTAGCTATTCTGTGCCTCAAAAGGATGCCATTCCTTTTCTGAACTCCTGGGGACCTGTTGGAACCAAATGGGATGGGGATGAATTCTGTAATGTGCACAGAATCTATCTCTGCTCTTTTTTAGCCCCTTTTGCTGTAAGTTGGGAAGGTGGTAGCAGAAATACTCCGTCGTTCATGAAAGCAATTTTCTTGGGCAGAAGTTCTCACACTCTGTGTGTGTTCAGCACTACCTCGGTGCCTCTTCTCTAAGGTCACTTTCACAGCCAAAGGCTCTGTCTGATGGGAGCAGAGGATGCCACACATCTCTCTGTAAGCAGGAAATGAGGGAAGGTGCTGCTCTAACAGCCATTTCAGATTATAACTTGTTGCAGCTTCCTCTATATGTTGCAGAATTTGCAGCCACCAGCGTAGAAAATAGGGATGCTGTTGTTCTCCCTCATTTTTGCTGGGCTTTTGGATACTGGTTGTTATATGGAAGGATTTTCTGATACTTGCAGTACTCTTCTGTTGAATCTCTCTGCCTCCTTTGTCTGTGCTTGGAACAGTTGTGGTTTTATCATGACTGTTTCAATGGCCATGCAAGGAGATGTTAGGAATGCTCATCTCTCTGTCAGGGACTAAGTCAGTGAGAAACTCAGCCCAAGCAATGGCTGTGCTTCAAATTACACTTGAAAGGAGGGGGATGCTGAATCCTAAACAGTGATTCTAAACCATCATCCTCTATCAGTGCAAACATGAAGGCACATGCAGTGCTGTGGTGGCTGGTATGCAATTGTGAAGTGCCAGGGAGAATTTGTCTCTTTAAGAATCATGCTGTCAGCTGGAAGTCTTTCTGGAGCAACCTTAAGCAGATAAGAATTTATAAACTGAAGCCAGAAGGGACACTGCCACTTAATTCATTAACACTGGCTTATGTGAGATTTGGAGGATTCTCTGTATAAACCACCTGATTTTGGGGGTTGGGGGAGTGGTGAGTTGTGTTAGTGGCACTTTGTTTCTATATTTCTTTCTTTAATTTCCATTTTAATTGAATTTCTACCTGGGCTGAGGCAGCAAGCAGAAATATTCTCAAGATTGTAATGCAACAGAGCATTGAAATAATTTTTATTTGGAATGAAGAGTGAACAAGGCATTGCCTTTGTTGTAAAAACTAAGCAACTGCCAGGGACAATATGTGCCTTTTTTGTCTTGTTTGAAACCAGACTGCCTCAGGTCCTACATTTAAATGCAGAATAAACAAGTCTGATTGCATTTGACAGCTTTCTGTAGAATGGACTCAAGGCATAGCAGTGAAAGTATGAATGTCACACAGTTTTGTTACATATCTGCCATTTAACATTTTGTAAAGTGTATTTTAGTTGAAGGTCCCCAGTTGTTCTTCCTTCAGTGTCTGGCTTAGTGTTAGGGATAATGAACTTTTATAAGTTGGCCACCATCTAATACTTCCTTACTCTATGACAACCTCTTCCTAACCTGGTACTGGGCGATTAGGGCTCATTCTTGCTTAAGAAGAAGTTATGATTGTATTGTTCCCCAAGGAGGTCTGTGGACTTTGAACTCAGTTCCTGTACCTTACAAGTTCATCTCTACCAAGTAAGATTTCTGCACGTGGTAGAGCTGTTGCTTGTGCTGAAAATTTTTACATCTTTCTGTTAATCCTGCTAAAAATGGTCATCTTTGGTTACATAAATCTTCTGAAGACCATGTGATACTTTTGGTGGTGTTGAAGGTATAACAGAAATCTCATGAAGACTGACACAGCTGGCAGAATATTTGCTTTGCTTTAGATGGTTGTGCAAAAGGAGAAAAGCACCCAACCTGATTCCCAGGCTTCAGCTGCTGTTTTAAAACCAGGTAACTGAAATAGCCAGGTCTATACAAAGGTACCTGCAAGACCAAAGCTGGAACCCCAAGCTGATGAATTTAGAGTAGCTTTTGAGTAAGGTAATACTTTAAAATCTGTTATGTCCGGTCCTTTATAAAAGCAATTCACATAACTGTTCACTAGGAACCGCTTGACTTGAGCACTTTGGAATTACCTACTCCAAAACAGTAAGTCATATCTGGATTATGAATCCAAATTTTGGTGCCGTAGTTGTGCCTACAGGCTTTGGCTATTTTGGAGACAGTGAAAACTGAACTCCTCCAGGACTGCAGGTGATCTGATGCCATGGCTCTGATATGGCTGTTAACCTGGTCAGTGATTGGAAGGAGGTTTTCACATGGTGATATGATGATGGGGAGGTTGAGGTGAGATTATTTTCAGAATTCCTGTGAGTATTTCCCTTCCCATAACCCAGATGTAGTTTGTCAGGGGTGACAGAAGGTGATCCTTTGTGTACTTTCCTAAAGCTGAGCATAAGATTATAATTATCTGGTAAAAATCTCCTTAAGGATACAGCCAGATAAACTCCAGGAAATTTTTGCTGTCCACCCTCTCTGAAATATGGTCTGTGATAACTATCAAACAAGGTGTGTATGGCTGTTTGGAGGGGAGCCAAGTGGGAAAACTCCAGCTGTATCTAATCTCCTGAATTCTGAGATGAAAAAGATCAACCTTCTCATCAGTGGCTCTGTGTACTCTTTATTTACTTGTGTCAGGGCAGTCAAGCTTGAATTGTTCCAGCCAAGGAGACTTCTGTTATTTCTCAAGAGATGCATCCTCAGTTCAACCCGTCCCCCTCCCACAAGGTTCTTCCGAGATAGTCTATTCAAGCTCCTCTATTAACTATTTTTTCTAATCCTGGTGGAGCTCAGTAAGTTCCCCTCCTTGCCTGGTGTTGCATCTTCCCAGTCTCTGGCTTTTGCATTCATTCCTTAGGTGCTGCTCAACCTTGCTGGAAGTGTTTAACTCTTGCTCCTGCGAGGTGTGTGCTGAGTGCCCAGGTTGGGCTGTGGTGTAGTTCCCAGGTGTGCTGGTCCAGGATGCTAGAAATGAAGTTTTTCTAGTCCTTGGGTCAGGACTTGTATGCCATCTCCTGTGCTCCATGGATATGCAGCTCTTTATTCTCACTTGTCTTGTGTCCTCAGCTTCAAGAAGGCTTAGCCATTGCTGTAGACAGCAGATCAATATTACATTGTAAAAGCTAAGAAGTATTACTGTCTTCTCTCTTAAATCCTCTCCTCCAGCCTCCTACTCAGCTTTGGTACTCTTTCCTGAGGCCCTCTTGCCTTGAAAGGTAGATTTCCATGGTCAGTGGCAGCAAGCAGGATTTCTTCCTGTTGATTTTCTCACAGGTCAATGCACCTATGATATTTATGGAAAAGAATGCATGTGCAGTATTACAGAAACAGCTCCAGCTGCCAGGGATCCTTCTTTCAGCAGTGCTGATTACTCATGTGTTCTTCTTTTTTATTTGTATTACAGTGGCATCCGGAGCCTCCCATCAAGATCTTGGTCATGTTGTGCTGGGTGCTCCTATGGTTGCCTGTACTTAATGCTTTTCATCCAGATAGATTTTACTCATGGGTCTGGGTGATGTCTGTGGGATGATTTGGGGTTTATACCCTCAGAGTATCTCATGAAGCAGTCTGGCACCTCAACAGAACAATTCTTAGTCTGTTCTTGTGCTGGGACACCTGCAGTCACAGTCAGCAGTGGTTTGCTGGGGGTGTTACCACCTCTCTGGCTGCAGCCCCAGCCTGGCATCACCTCACCCAGAGGGCAGATGTTCTCCTGCTTTCCCTCACCCACAGAGGGCACCAGTCAGGATTACACAGTCCTTGCCTGCATTTTTGCAGTGGCTGTTCCAAACATTATATCCCACTGGCACATAAACACATTAGACTTTTTCCCCATTTCCCTGGTGCTTTATGAGCTTCTGAAATACACGTAGAAGATAGTAATCTGGCTGGTGTAGGCATTTCAATAATTGTATATTGTTGAAAGACTGTCCTGCTGCTAGCTCCATTTTGTGCACTCACTAGATAAAAACTAAAGGGGGAGTAAAAGGTTATCAGCAGCTGATGGTCATAGGGCGTAGAGGTTGGGGTGCATCACCAGCATTTTTAGGCATCACAAGCAGTGCACTGGGGGGATACCAACAGTGCTACTGTGAGATAACCTCAGCTTCCATTGCTGTCATAATTGGTTCTTCTTTGAAGTATTATGTTATTTTCTTCCAGCCTTACAGGGTCAGAAGTTTCATCATTCAAGGCTTTGAAGGATGCCTCCTGCTTCCTGCCCTTCTGCTTTTACTCTGAACTGGGTATGCTTGTTTCCCTCTGACCTGTCAGAGTGTCTGAGTTGTGGGTATAAAGTTTTTCCTGCCTGAGGTTGTCAGGTTTGTATGACCTCCTCCCAGGCACTGGATTTTTTTTTTTCTCAAGCTACTGAACTTTGATTTATTGCATATAAACTGCCTAAAATTGCTCAGTGTTCCAAACACAGCAATTTATTGATCTTACTTCCTTTCCCGTTGCCCGTTTCATAAGGTGATGAAGCCTATTGTTGAAGCAGGTACTGCTGCAGCTTTTCACAAATTTCCCAGGAAATCATATGTTTTCTTGCTCATGGGTGATTGTCTATATTTCTCAAGTGCAAGAAAGTCTACTTTTGAAAACCAGTAGGAACCAAGACATCAGTTGGCTGACTGTGCTAAAAATAATAGTGCCAGGCTCAGTAATTAAGTAAAGCAAATTAAATATTAGAAATTACAAAGGAAGCCAAACAGAAGGGAAATAGAGGCTATTAATAGATTGTTGTGTAAATGTGTATATTATGTGTAGTTCTGGTTCTTCCCCTCTAAAATCTCAGGAAAGATACAGAAGAACTGGAAAAGATTCAGAGGTGGGCAATGAGGATGGTCATAAGTCTGGATTAATTTCATATAAGGAATGACTGAATAAACTAGGACTCTTGTCTCTGATAAAAGGGACAACTGGCATGGAAATGACTGACAAGTAAGGAAGGGGCACTCCACTCCTCACTGCCTCTTCCAGTAGAAGAATTAGGAGGACATTGAATGAACAAAAGGGGACAAAAGCCATCTGCAGTGGGCAGTTGCTCTGTAGAGCTCATTATTGGTGGATGCTATGGATGCTAAAATGGCTCCAATTTTAAGGGAGATGGGAGGAAGTAATGAAAGAGGAATCCTTTGAAGTTTGCCTCCGACAAAGACCACACATTTGCCCTTCTCATTTTGACTTCCCAAGGGTGTCTTCCTTAGGCTACCTGTGTTTAGCTGATAAGGATAGTGCTAAAATGAGAATTTAAAATATCAGTGAAAGGTGCAGCTAGGTTGTTGTGACATTGCAGTACTAGATGAAGGGATAGAACCTGCTCTGCTGTTGGCTGGTCTCTAGCTGGATCCATCCTGTTTATCCTAAGCATCCCTGCCTGGTTGTTTACAGAGTGGTTCATTGCTGTGTCAGTGTCAAAGCCACACACAGAACATGCAGGCTTTATTTGGGAGATAGAAGAGATTGTAACTGGATCCCTGTACAGGCTTTCTTGGATGTGAATGTGTCTCCTGCACGATGTGATTTTGACAAATGCATTTGTGGGCTCGTTTTGAGTAAGAGAAAGCAGGTTCTCTCTGCTTACAATGACCTCCTCATGACAGAAGCCTAAGTCGCCTCTGCTTCATTTGTTTCCTAGACTGTTGAAATAACAGGTTTTGAAGATATTCCTGTATCTGGGAAGATTTCTAATACAGAGGCTTGGAAGATTTCTGATTTGGCAGCTGTTCTTACCTACTGCTGCTAGGATAATTGCAGGAACCAGCTACTTCTGCATTGCTGAAATTGTTGCCCGTGGCAAGTGCATAAGTACATGTTGTTTTACTTACAGTGTGTACCTTCATGGTGGCTACTTATTTCTGGGGATCCACACGTGCTCTGACTTGGTCTGCCTTGAAGTTTTAGGACATCTGAGTAATCCAAGTCTGAGCTGTCTCAAGGAGAGGGATCCACAGTAGTCTTGCTCTTGTTTCAGGATTGTCTCCATCTAGAAAGTGTTGATCTGAGATTAACCTTAATCACAGCAATGTGCAGGTGCTCAGTGCTGTGCTGCAAACTGCCAAATCCCAAAGTAGTTCCTCACTTTAATCACAGCACCGTGCAGGGGCTCACTGTCTGCCACAAATACCAAAGTAGTTTTGGGGATGAGAGCTGAATTTGAACTGAAAGTTAGGGTCTAACAGTAGTGAAAACTTTTGTTGTGAGTTGACATATCCATGAGCTTGGGCTACCTTTTAGCCTGGCTAACCAGGGCATTGCTAAGCTGAGTAGCTGCAGAGGAGGGCAGACACTTGGACACTTACCCATACTAAGATCTGGGTTGCTGCACAACTGTGGTTTAAATTAAGGTGGGGATAGGTTTTCATCTCCATTCCTTCATGGGGAGCTCAAGATGGTAAAAGTGTGTTATAAGATGCTAGTTCACATTTACACTATTGCTTATTTGGCCTTTCAAGTAGAGGATTAAAACAGGATTTTGTTTTAAAATTATAGGGCAGAGGGTGCCATGGTGGTATTATGTTTATACAATCCTCCATTAGTCCACCTCAGTTCAACTTCTTGCTGAAGCATAGGGAAAGAATCTCAGCTCTCAGAAAACTGTCAGGTGAAACTGTAGGGCTATTTTATGCAAAATTTTGAAAAATAAGTATTAATAGTTCTTTGCCAGCCTCAGAGATAAAATACCATGGCAGGTTTTTTAGTTTGAAAAAACTCACTAAATGAAAGCTTTTTTTTTTTTTTAAACAGTAATAACATATTAAAAATTAATTTTAAGTATGGACATTGCTTGTGGAGTCTCTCTCCTCTATTGCTCCTTCTTTTTCAGTATTTGAGTTTCACACTGATAACACTGACACTTCCAGATGTTCCTGTGTGGGTGTAGGCAGGGATTCCCTATGGACTTAATCTCATAATTTTTATGATATGGCCACAACACATCCTATGTCTAGCACCAGGGTTTGGGAAGATGAATTCATCAAAGCAGTGACTGGGGTGCTGTGTGACTCACTTGGTGCCACTGCCAGTAACCAGCAGTGGGTTAGCAAAGAGGAAGCCTGGCATCTGAAGAGACAAAGGACAGATAAGGCAAGCAGATATAGTTACAGAGCTTATTTACATTCCAGGTTCCATATTTTCATCAGGAGATTGGTTCAAATCTCCTTCTTAAGTGGTATCTCTTTAATATAGCATTAATTGTATTGATATTACTCATGATTTCTTTGATTTGGGTAACTGGTGCTGTTGTGTTTCTAAATATCTATCTATCTTGCAAGATCAGTTTTGTCTGTGATGAATGCCTAGTTTTTATACTTAACAAGTATTTACTAGGCAGGAAGAGAAGAAATGGTTTCCCATAGAAATATTGAGTCACTGTAGAAGATGGGACACAAATAACTGTAAATGTTGCAAACAGAATCTGTGTCTTACGTGAGTGAATGAGTGAGTCACTTCAATAGATGTGACAGAAAATGGAAAAGACAAAATGTTCCTCGCTAATGGATTATGTTCATCAAATACAGAAAGAAGAGAGGTATTTGAAATTTACTTCCTTTATTAAAAAATGCAGTAAAAGCATAATGAAAGACCTGGTTACCTCTGATGTTAGTACTGGACTTCTACATTCCTACTTCTATTTCTGTATATCTTTTAGTGTTCCTGTTTTAATGGTATGACCCCTCAACAGTCACATCCTTAAAAAGCATGAGATAAAATAAAGGTGCAAAAGTTCTCCCTAATTAAAACCATGAGTACTTTTTTTTTTTAGAGTTGAGATGCTAAGAGATAAGTACTGACAGCTGAGAGCTTTGCTCCTCTGCTTGAAATCTGCCTTGCATTAGTTGAGGAAGAAAGTTCTTACCATCTGCTGGGTGGAGATCATCTGGTGCTCTGTTTCCTCTGGACAGTTGTTCTTAGGCCTTACAGGTTGTGTACTGGAGGGCTTAGCAGAGAGGTTAAACAGCAGCTTAAGGTTTCAAGCAGAGAAGTTGTGCAGGTGGGACCTGCAGCAGTGAATGCAGCGAGCTCTGGTTGCCCTTGCCCCTGCAGAATGTGTTTGGTGGCTGAGCAGACACTGTCAGCCTCCTGTTGTCAGTCCAACGTGAAGCCCAGGAGGAGAAATTACAGAGTGATGGGTGGGAGCAGTGACTGAAGGTGAACTCCCAACTTGGAAATGTTAATGCTACATCCATTATTAACAGCCCCACTGCAAAAGAAAAAATGCTTTGCTGCAAACGATGCTGTGACACAGGGAAGTAGCAGGCAAAATTAAAATTTTATACTTGCTGTGGTCTTACAATAAAGGTTTTGTGATACACATCCAGCAGTGCTGCTATAAATAGTCTCGTTATCTAATCTTCCAGCTCAGTGCATGACAGAATATTACAAGTAAGAAAACAGTTCAGTGTAGCTTTTAGCTGTTTTCCCACTGCTTCCCTTGCTCCTGCTGGAGCATTATTACTGTGTCCCTTGTAATTCATATGGAGACAACATTATTCAGAAGTACACAATGTCACTAGGAGGAGGAGAGTTCAGAGAAAACCCAGAAGATTTATGACATAGTTTAGATAAGGCCATGGAGGAACTGACAAGAGGGAAGTAATGACAATTTGCAGTCCAGCAGCATTTCTGAGGGGGTGCTGAGAACTTCTTCATGCCAACTCCATCGAGTCAGATACAGAGCAGAGCCTGCTTTAATAAGGTGATCTACACGCTTGATTGCAGAGGGAACCCTTTTGCTAATAAATAATCCAGACACACTGAGCTCTGTCCACATGGGTCTAGGACCTGATCCAAAACCAACAGAAAGTCCTTAGAAAATTTCACAGAGGCACAGCTAGCACAGAGAAAACCTCTTTTTCCTTTTGATCTTATTTCTCATGGGAGGAGGAGGAGCTGGTAGGTAGGCAGGGAGGTTCCTTTCCTCCCCTCTCTGTGCCTTGCTGGTAATGCAGATCCTCATTTCTGACCCTTCCTTGGAGATCCCCCTGGCCTGTTTCACATGGGACACCTGAAGCCAGCAAGGAGCACTGGGTCCTGGGAAAGCTCCCCTGGAGCAAAGGCTGCTAAAAAGGACCTTCTGCAGCCTGTGTGTGTGGACACAAATAACCCTCTCCCACAGAGGACTGAAGATCACTTTCTGAACTGTTATGGAGTTTTCTTGTGTGAGCATAGGGGAAGGAATGAGGGAGTATGGCTGTTGTAGACCTGGAGCCCCATGAGGCTTGAACCATCCTCTTTTTGCTGTATGAGAGGAGTTAGGAAGACTTTGAGTGTTTGTTCAAACCCCAGCACAGCTCACCTGCTGCAGCGTGTCTTCTCTACCATGTGGCTTGGAGAAAGCTCTCCCCCAGAGCCTTGTTGGCACATGTCCACCTCAGTGGAGCATGGTGGTGGGCACACATGGTGTGTTCTACAGCCATGGCCAACTGCAGAAATCTTCTGTGCCTTTATCACACCTTCCCGTGGAGGAGCTAAAGCAATGATAAAACCTGAGCACCTGAACTTCACCACAGCTGTTGCAGGGAGGGAAGAAAGAGCTTGTGTCATCCCCTCATCCTGAAACAGGCTGACCTGGAACCTAGGTCCAGGAAATTCTTTACCAGTCTGGTATTCCATCTTGAATTCCCAGGCATAAGCAATTCCAAGTGCTGGCCGGTGAAATGCTCTCTGGACATGAACTTTCTTGTGCTGTAGCCTGTTCAGCAGGAAGGAGTTACCTTCTCGTGATTAGATTCTGCTGGCAGATCAAATTTGCTGTTGGAACAGAGGTTTTATATATAGTAAAATGCTCCCAGGTGTGCTTTTTAGTAGTGCTTCTGGGCTAAAGCAAGGATTTATTAATAAGAGGCACTGAAACCATATCATGCACTGCAGCAGAGCTGGAACAGGGTGCTTTTGCTCTGATTCAGGGAGCTGATTGAGTTCAGTGACAGATGCCAAGTATTTATGTCCTTGCCTGAGTTTATCTTTTAAATTTGAAAGTGTTAAAAGCAAGAGTTATTTTTGGAATAAACATATTAAATAGTGATGGAGAGCTCCATCTGGATGTTGGTGGGATGGTATTTTATTGTTACATGTCTTTGACCAAAATGTACTGCTCAGACCATCAGAACAGACAACTGTGAGGGTAATACATTGCTCCAGATTTGCATCAGAATACTGGAGCTCAGAGGGCCCGGTGGCTTTGCTTTTGACATTGCTTGGTATCATGAAGAACACAGTAAATTTTTATTATTGTATATATACAATAAATATAATACATTGTCACACAATTGTAGTATTTCCTGTAAAGTTTCTGATAGCAGTCCATATTTCTACATTTATGTGTGTGTGTGCAAGGGGGCTATTTGAGTTTTATGTTTTTTGTTGTATTGACAGATGTCCAAACTCTAGAGAAGCTGTTAATTGCCTTAGAAACCACTGCCACCCCACCTCTTGGTTGCTCACTCTCCCTCCTACCAGCAGTCTTTTGAGCTTCTATATTTAATTTATTCTGTAACATCACCTAAAATACCCCTGGCTTTTATTCTTGATTATAGCTAGTAATTGATAGGTTTAAATTATTTCTATTTTATAATTATCTCCTTAATGAGTATTTTACCATTTTATTTAGGGTAAAACAAGTTATTATTATTTAGCTGTTTAATCTTTCCATGGGCCATCTTGAAGCCCTTGAATGGTGACTCTTTACAGCTGAACCAAGACTCAGGGTGAGGATGAACAGCTGACCCATAAACTCCAGGCAAGTTGTCACATTTCCACTGCCTCTGAGCCATCTTGTGCCTCAAAAATTAATGCTACTTACAAATTGCCTTCTGCTGTGCTCCATCGAATGCTAAGATGCTGTAATTATTTATGACAGTTAAAATCTCCTGATGCATTCAAATAAAAGTCAAACATATAGGGAAAACATGTCCTGTGGAGGAAGGTTGTAGCATGAAAGATGGCTTGTTCTGACTGCAGGTCACATTGAGGGGCAAGCTAGAAATACATGTTAGATATGGAGATGTAGATGGGCTAGATTTTTAGGGGAAACTCCATTGCTGCTGTCATTGGGCTATTTTCAGGTGTTTGGATGAGTGAATGACCCAAATATAGTTTAAGCCTGTGACTATTCCATTTTAACAGCAATGCAAATGCAGTAGGTGAAGGCTAAGAGCGCTGCATCTGATTTAGCAGTGTTGCTTTAGCAACATCGTGCGGGATGCAAATAGTCTCCTTGGAAACACTTCCTAAGTGGCATTAGATAAGCCATGGTTATAAACACGGAAGCAGATCAGAAGGAGAGACATGCTCTTGTGCTGTGCCTTTTTATAGCCCCAGACATCATGATTAGCAGGATGGCAAGAGCAGAGAGGGAAGCTGTCTTGGGCTCATAGCGCTTGTGAGCATTTGTATATTTTGCTCTGGAAAACCACACCAATGGTGATGGGGTTTTCTGATTTGGTTTAAATATAAACCTTTAAATAAAAGGAGGTGGTTGTTCCTGCCCTGCCTGTTTATCACAGACATGCATTAACTGTCCTCATGCAGATGTGAACACTTCTTCCCTATAATGCACATTTGTGTCTTGGTGAGTTTTGAATCTACAGGTTTGGAAGGGGAGAGGAAAAGACACCCCAGAGGTCAATGTGTGACTCTCCCACATTCACCCTGGAAGGAGTGTGGAGGTTGAGGTGGTGATGAAGGATCTGCCTCTGTGCTGGGATTAAGTACAGCATCTGCTCCCCTTCTGCTGGTCTTGCCCTGTTCCACTGTCATTGCCAGGGGATTACCTCTCCAGAACTAGATTTGGCTTTCTCTGTTGAATTCCCAAGACCCTTTCCTAGGGATCAGCAAAAGAGTAGAGATGAAAGTGAGAAATGGGGTTAATTAGCGCTCAAAACCAGGGCAGCTGTTTCTGCTCTTGGCATTGCCATATAGAAAAAAGTCAAGAATTGAGGCAGAATCCCACTGGTTGATGCCTGAGGAACTCATCCAAGGAATGTGAATGCCTGATGATGTCAGCTGGAGCACATGAAAAATAGTGGAAGGAGCCAAGTCCACAAAAGCATCAAAATAGGTTTATTCTTGTTTGGGATGAAAGTCTGAAAGAGCAGATGGTTTATTTTATCATGAGCTTGACCCTGTGTTGGTAGAGGCAAACAGCTGGTGGACTTCTGCATTTTTTGGTAAATTAATCTGAACCAAAGCTAAGCCAGATCCTTTCAGCAAAACCCCTCCTGATCTGTAACCTTCAGGCCCACACACAATTCCATTGACTGGAGACTGGCCTGTCCAAGCATCCTCTTCAGTGATGGTAGCACTTTGCAATTTAAATACATGGCAGAAGACCTACTGGAATTTCACCCATTCTAATATAAAAAGGAATTCAAATATCAGTAGTCTCTTTTTACAGGGGACACTCAGAATACGAAAAAACAAAACAACTGTTTTGCTTCCCTTCCCTCCCCCCCCCCTTTTTTTTGCTCCCTAATCCTCTTGGAATTTGTCCATCTTCATATCATACTTATCTTGTGGTCTCCGTTGTAAATGCCAATGCTAATTAATGAGACCTTGGCCCTCTGTGTAGCTGAGTAACAATCCCAGGTTTGTTTGTGAGATGGGTGCCCTTCCATCTCCCCAGGGAATGGCACTGGTGCTGTTAGCCTAATGTGTGACAAGCTGCAAGAGGCAAAATCTGAAACATCTTTCCACCTCTGTAGTGTTGAAAGATGCAGGTGAAGCTCTCCTAAGATGGGTGAGAGAAGTGTTTCCTAAACTTTTCAGAGATTAAAGTGAAATTTCTGGGGTCCCTTACTGAACTTCCCTCATCCCATGGATGTAGGCATCCCATCCAATCTCATCCCATCCAATCTCATCCCATCCAATCTCATCCCATCCCATCCCATCTCATCCCATCCCATCCCTTTGCTGGGCTCCTGAGACCCCAGAGAAAGGCACTTGTGAGTTTACTGCTTTGAGAAGGAGACATTGGAGTCACTGGACCACAGGACGCCATTCCAGTCCTAAGGAAAAATATTGCTGCTTTCCCTGTGCAGCATAACAGCTTCATGAACTGGATCCTGGGACTGATGTGAAGTTTGGCTCTGCATCCAAATTGTTCTGCAACAGAGGATCTGAGTAGCTGTTCCTCACCACCATGGACTGTGACTGAGTAGGACATGAGAATTTGGACAAATGACTCTGCTCAATGGTAGCTCAGCCCTCAACCAGCCCTTCTCTCTGCTGTATGCAGAATGGAGCATTTCTCCCCAGGACAGCCAAGTTACTGTTTTCCTGCCACATGTCATTTGGAGTCCTTAACTATTTGTAAGGCATAGTGTTTTAAACAGTCTGAGATAGGAAAATTATTTCTATTGCAGAGAGAAGGGTTATAGCTTATGCTTCCTGGTGAGAATTAAAAGATAAAAAGGCTAAGTTTTTTTTGTGCATACTCTCTCAAGGCACTTCAGGGTCTCCAAGTAAAAATGTATGGGGGGCAAGGAGAGACCTAAAGCCTCTCCCTGTCATTGTATAACACACGTCTCTTCACTGAGCTCTTTTTTTTTGCAAAAGCAAACATTAAACTATCTGTGATGATTTAGACCTGATTCTAACTTGGTCTAGCTGGAGAGCTGGGTGGCATTTTGTACCTAAAACCACCAGAAAATGCAGGACACCATATGGGACATTGGCACTTTTTCGTTGGTCACAGCCCAGGGTGCAGTTCAGCTGAGACTCAGTTTCCATGGCAGGTAGGACCACGGCAGCTCATCCAAGTGTGTGCAGTCCTTTTTCACCTGTGGGGTTCTCAGCTGGGGACTCTGGTCCTGCCCATCCCCTGCATGGTTGCTGCAGCCACACTGCAGCCTTGCTGTGAGCAGCTCAGGCATTTCTGCACTTGCAGCACGGTCTCATCCTGAACAGCAGCTCTGCACCACGCCCGCTCCCTGCCCACTGGGCAGAAGGAGAGATGCTTTTGTATTCCCTGCCGTGCCCTTTTGTATTCCCTGCAGCACCTGGGTTTTCCTTGGAGATCTCCCGTTCACACATGGAGCCTGCTTCTCTTCCTGGGGCTGATGGGAGTGCAGAGCCCTACGGGGAGTCTGTGAGCCAGAAATCCCCCAGCCTCTCCTCACGCACCTGAGACCGGAGGGCTCGTGCTGTTGTACAATTCCAAACTCCCTCAAATCAGTGTTTCAATACAAGCAAGGCAGTTCTGGCTTTTCTGAGACTTATTTTTTCTTTTGCCTTGTATTTTTTTGTTAGTTTGTTTTGGTTTTTGTTTGTTTGTTTGTTTTTGCTCATAGTGGGAATCAGGAGTTTCACACCTAGTTGTGGCTTCCCAACCTGCAAGGAAATCCCTTCTTTTCTCTCTTGATGAGTTGATGCTGTGGTTTTGCCATGCAGCCTTGATTAGAGGGGGGAGCAGTGTGGGATCACCCCGTGTCTCTGCCGAGGGCTGCTCAGTCCCTGGGGGCAGTGACAAACATTGCTCCCCAGCTCCTCACCCCACTCTCCTGTCCCTGGGCACTGCCTGCCCTGTGCCTGCCAGCCAGGCTCCCCCAGGCAGCCACAAAGGGCCAGAGATGCTCCTCGCCCACCTCCTGGCATTTGGGCTGAGCTGTAGATGAGGACTGAAGTGTGTCCCCACAACGGGATGGCATCCCAGTGCCCAATCCAGCCAGAGACTCTTCTCTCTAACCTGCCTGTCCTGAGCTCTGGCTCTTGCTTTGCTGCCTGTTTCTGTGAAAATGCTCCTTTTTGATTTTGTTCACAAAAAATCAGAACAGACCACAGCCAAGAATCCTTCCCAAGTAGCTGATGCAGCCACAGGGCAGCTCCCCCTGAGACACAGAATTCCCTCATTCAGTATTTACCTCTGAGGACAGCTGACTTTTGGCCACTCTCTGCTTGCTCAGATAGAGGTGTTTCTGTTGCTTGCCAGGCGCTTCCTCTGCAGCTGGGAGCTGCTTTCCCAGCAAGCAGTGACCTGCCCTGTCTTGGACTGTCACCCTTCTCTGTTATTTTTATATTTTTAGTGGCCTTCCTTGTGCAATAACATGGATGATTTTTTTATTTGATAAGCATCTTCTTAGCAGAATATTAATGCATATAATTAAGATAGTATTTGGCTCTTGAATCAGACTGTTCATCCTGAAATTGTCTTAATTACGCAGCTGCTTCTCTAGAATGAAGCCCTCTTTGTTTAAAAGCTTAAATATGGAAAAAAGGACAAAATTTCTTCCTCCAAGGAGAAAACCTCCATTTCACATTTCTGGCTGTGTTGGAATCAGTGACTTCTCTATTTAAAGGAAGGGGAGAAATGAAGGGAATAATAATGCTGATTTTTATTTTAATCCTCTACTCGGGGTAAACCATAAACTCTCTTGATTTATTTTGTTGTTGTTTTTTTCTGCATTATTGAAGGTAAAAAGCTCGATGATCTTGCATTCTTTGAGTTGGTTCACATGCAATTCCTCTGCTTTTCCACTCTCTCTGACATCTTGAAACTCAGGCATCCCTAACAGCCAGATGAAATCTATCAGATAAGGCACCTGCTTTTCACCAGCTTCCAGTTTGTGAAGCATAAACCTAGCTTTGACATGAGTCTTAACCTCTTAGTGTTACAATAACATGTTGAAAAATGCCTCAGACAAGTCTGTGCAGTTACTTCAGCCTTCTGCAAGGCAGCTGAGACGTTATGTTAAATTTGCTGTCAATTCCTCTGCTTTAAACATTGCTGCTGTAAACTATCTGCCTCTCCTGTGAGTACATTCGTGTTTGGAATGATGCAGTAAATCAGATTATAGCTGTCTTTTATTAACTCTGATGCACAAGATTTTAGCAGTGGAGGTTTGATTTAGAGAAAATGAATGAGGATAGTTAAAGTCGAATATAAATACAGCTCATTAAAAACCAAACAAACCAGCCTCTGTTTCATTATGTGACTCTTAATTGTACCATGAGTGTAGAAGTAGCTCTCATTAAAGTCTCCTGGCAGCCACCTTCTTTTCATCCCCTTCTGCAAACTCGCTCACAAACTCTTAGGATTTCCTGGGGACATGAACTGAATTTGCACCTTGGAACAGGACACAAAGGGACAGAGCAAACAAAAGAAGGCTGTGTGCACGTGCCCACAATAAAATGGGCATATCCTTGCCAGCCCATCTGTATCTGTGCAGGCTACCACCACTCACCTGCACCTCTGACCCCTCTCCTACCCTCTCAGCAGCGCCCTGTCCTCACCTGGCTGGGCTAACCCAGAGGAGCCCTCTGATTTCTGCTCCTCTGCCCAGTGCCTCAGGCAGGGTTTGTGCTGTGGGTGCTGGTGCTGCTTGGAGCAGCTCCACGTTCCCTGGGCACACAGCTGCAGTGGGAACCCACAGCGTGGTGGGGCCAGCATCAACCCCCAGCTGCTGGGGGAAAGCAGCCCCTCTGTGCCCCTCAACCACCACTGCAAAGCCCAGCATTGCCTATAAAATGAGAATAAACTCCTTCTTGCCGAGTGCAGTCTGTGGGGAGCTGCTGCCATTCCCTCAGCACAGACACAAGGAGAGCTTAGAGTCTGCCTGACACACCCGCCATCCGTGTGTGGGTGGGTTTGTTCATTTCTGGTGGGTTTTTAAGTGCATATGTTTTGGGGGAAGAGAGAAAGTAAAAAAGTAGTGATGGAGTCAGAGCATGGAATAAATCCAGCTTTGGTAACAAAAAACAGTGTAAGGCAGTCTGTGCTGAAGAAGGAAAGGTTGCTGAATGGTACCCAGTGCTTCCAATTCAGTAATGTACCATCAACCTGTACCTTTAATGAAGCTTCAGCTATTGCCTTAATAAACAGGACGTGCTACCTTTCTGAGAGCCTGAGTGGGAAGGTACAGCAAATGGGAAAAGAGTCTTGGAAAGGCTACTGGACAGCATTTGAAAGAAAGATCTGTAGTTCTGGAAAAATAAACTACTTTTCAAGGAAAGTTAAAACGAGTTCTTCTTTTAAAAAGAGTCAGTTAAAGACACTGTGAATCTCATTACTGCTCATGCAATAGCACAAGTGGGAAATTATTATTTTTATTGAGGGAATAAAACTGCAATATCTCTTGAGCAAATCTATTCCCACATGGACAAGTGAGCTCAACAGCAAACAGCAGCTTTATGCTGTTTATGAATGTATTCCTGGATCACATGTGGAGCCTGCAAGGGCCCTGGCAGTATCAGCTGCACTTTTCTCATGGTTTCCCCCTGAAGTTCAATCCCACTGTTATCATAACTCAGTCCCAGCATTAGTAGCACTGGGGCCATGAGGTCATGAGGTCATGAGGTCCTTGGTATTTTAAAGCAATGCATCAGCTACTCCTGCTCCCTGCAAGCTTAACTGGCGGGATGCCTGAGTGCCCATCACAAGGGCTCCCACCGTTCCAACTTTATGTGGAAAACCATTCCAAAGTTTTAATTAATTTTAATTCATAATCACAGAGCAATTTGGTTTGTGCAGATGGAAATCAGTAGACAAGTGCTAGTATTTTTATATATACATATGTTTTACAAAAAGTGTTGCAGTTTGCTCAGAACCTGGGCTGGACTGTGACTGTTTAATTATTGTTCACACAGAAGTAATTTGCAAAGTGTTAATTTCTGAAATCAGTGCACTCCCGACCAATAAATATTTAATGCTTCCATCTGCCATTTTTAAGTTAGTTACCAACCCTGCTGAATGAAGTCTGTGAAACTGTTATCTGGTGTTGATATAAAGAAGGGTTTTGAGATCCATCTTGCATGGAAACCTAGAAGAAAGCAGGTTTCCTGAACCCAGTTTTATTACCTTTATTATCTTTATTAAGTTAAATATGGATATGGACAACATTGCATGTAGAGATATATTCATAGCAGGCAGACTAGTGTAGAATTATATCTTAATTTTATGAGAGAAAATACATTGAGTCTTCTTTAGTAAGACTATGACTGCAGGTTTGAATTTTAGGAGGAACCTGGTTGGACCATGCAGTATCTTTTCCACTGGGAATAGCCTAATAAAGCAGAGGGCATGGTGGCCATTCCAAGGAGCAAAGAGGAGGTGAAGCCCCTGTCCCTGCCCGGACAGGAGGGAGCACATGGGGCTGTGCAGGCAGCTGGGGGTCCCATGGGTTGTGGTGGGATCTCGACCTCACTCTCTGCAAAACTGGATGTGGCAAAACCTGTCCCTTTCTGCTGCGTGCCAGACTATTGAATTACTGATATTCATGGAGGATTTGGAGCTCTGTGGATGGGAATGCCCCGTGCCAATGCAAATGTCACTGCTCGTGGTACGACACAGGGGCCTCAATGATTAGTTCTGTTTTAATGTTTTTCTAGTACAATTATGTTTAATTCATGTGTTGTTTCATCAAAGTGTCCATCACTCAGGGCTTGGCCTCATCTTCTTAAATAGCTGGATAGAAAATTACATTGTGTTCCTCCAGTGAGACCATATTTCCAGAATATCATCACAGCTTTATGATGACACAGGGCTTTCAGTTTAGCTGAATGGATGCACTGAATCATCATTTTAAAAAATAAACGTCTCTTGAGCTTGGATAATTAGACTTGTGCCATATCCCATACCAGGTCACCCTGAATCAGCATAATAAAGAACCTGTGAATTAACATTTTTTGTTGGGTCAGGGTAGACCAGTAGTTGCATGGCAATTGCAAATTGTAAAGCACCAAGCAAAACAGGACTGATTTTTCAGGAGCTGTTCTTTCTTTGAGCCCTTCCCCAGCCTAGTGGCAGCTTCCAGGAGTTATTTGGAAAGTAGTGGACTTGTCTGAATGACCCTCGTGTCCCTGTGGTTCCTAAAGCTCCTGGAAGAGCCTGGAGGAGCATTGCTGCCAGCATCAAATGCTTTAAATATCAGACCCCAAAGTGCCTGTGTGGGCTGCTGTGAGATGGGTGGAAGCCTGTGCCTGTAAATATGAATCTGTAGTTTAGATAATGGTTTTAGCAATGCATTCAAATTATTGCCCAAAGCTATTCCCTGTTGTGCTCTTGCATGAGAAAAGACCAACCCAGTCTAAGCCTAATGGGAGCCTAATGAAATTGTTTCCTGTAGCTTCATGCTGTGCAGCTGGATGTAATAACTCCAGCTAATGCACCAGGGACATGCAGCAGCAAAGTTCTCATTGCACTTGATGAGGCTGCTGCAGGAGTGGATGGACAGCTGTGGGGATGGGTAGATGTGTCAATCAATCTATAATGAGACTTCTGGATTGAAAAATTTTGCTGGATTATGGAACAAGCTTTTGAATTGCTACTGTGATGGGCTCCCCTTGTGTAACCAGGTACTACAGTTTCTTTTTGGCTTTGATGTGGGTGGCGATGTGCCAGAAAGGAAGAAAAAAAGAGAAGCATGGGAAATAGTGTTGGAAGCATGATTTGCAGTATTGCTTTGGTACAAGTCCCTATATTTTATTTGAAGATGGTTTTTAAACTTTCTGGGGCAGGTGCTGAATGGTGCTCCATGGTTTGATTAGCCAGCATCTAACCTCAGGAAATCCCCAGCAGCTGTAAACAAATATTAAATTCAGTAATCTTTTGGCTGAAGGCTGTTCCCCTACTGCCAGTAAAGGTATCCTGCTCAGTTTTCTTGCTGCTGTTATCCAGTTTCCTGAGGGAGCCAGGACCACTGCAGTCAGGTGAAGTGCAGGGGGACAGGAACCATCTCTGTTGGTTACTCTAGATTTGGATATGTGCATGGTGGTGGGGCACTCTCAAAGAGCATGAGGCACTTGCTGTTCCCTTTATCTCCTTTGCAGCAATCTCTGCAGGAAAACAGAGTCTGAACACTGCAGAAATCTGTTTGGCAATGTTAGACAGCATGGTCTACTAGTCACAGCAGGGCTTAGTGGAGATAAATCCCTGTACTTGATGTTCCCAGTACTCCCATGCAGATACCAAGGCATTTCATCTCTCTGCACCTCAAAACACCTATATGTAGGGACAAAGGAAGGAGAGACTTAGAGGTGCATTGTTTTTGTTATGGTATAATACTAACTAGAAACAACCTGCAGGAAAGAGCCAGCAGTTCCCAGGTCCTGCTGCTGTCACTTAGACCCAAATTAGTGACTCAGCGTGAATTCAAAGGAGGTTGGAGGAGGTCAGTGTTGGGCCGTGTTTTACAACTGATGGCCACTCAAAAAAGTATTTTTCACTGAAAAAACAATTCTCCCCTCCCCCCACCTCCTCCTTATTTTGAAAAGTTAGTTTTCATTTGCATCCCTGAATGGACTTGCTGGGCCATGCAATTTATCCTGAGGCGAGGGATGGGGCAGGGGAGAAACCAAGCTGTCCGTGTGGACGGATGGCTTTGCTGAAAGTTAAACTTCTTTGCAGGGCTTGTACTGAAGGCTGAAGGCATGTCTGAACTCAGGGTGTGGGCTGTCATTTCACCAGCTTGTTGCCTTAATTTGATGAGGTTCTGGACAACTTAAGGAAGATTCTCTTCCTGCTGAGACCTCCTCTGCCCTCCGTGCAAGCAGGTTCTTCCTGGAGATGTGCACTGATTTGCAGGGCTGTGCCTTGCAGGCTCCTGAGGGCTGGTTTCCCAGGGTTGTCATCTTCACATTTTTGTGAATGAAGAATTTATCTGTGCATCAGGGATCCAGCAGGAGGAGCCAACAAGGCAGCCATGTTGTAGTGCTTCCATCCATGCTTTTTTTACCACTGAACCTCCCTCGTGTCGTGCACAGAGGCCAGGCAAGATGCTGGGTTTGTGGAACAGTGGGATACTTGTAAGACTGTATTTGCCTCTTCATCATCTCACAGCAGAGGCCTGTTTGTGCCACCTCTGTGAGCTTCAATCTAGGAACTTGCTTCCAAAGGCTATATTAGTATTCTGCAAAGAAAACAGGAGTGCTTTCTTCACTGAGTCAGCTCAAAGAGCTAGTGTGGGTTGGCTATTGTAGGAAATAAAATGGCTGCTGGAAAAAAAGAAGCATTTAAAAAATACTTATGTTCTGCTTTGAATTATTTAGGTTCAAAAAAGAAGTTGGTTTAAATGGGTGGGGGTGGCTCAGGAGAGCAGTTGTGAGAGCCAGCAGCACCCCAAGCCTCCAGGGTGAGATCCCTGCATAGAACTTGACTCCTGTCATTTCCTACAGGGCAGCCAGCACAGAAAGTATCTTGTAAAAGAGAGAAGGAAAGACAATCTGGGGAATAACTACACTTCCATAAATACTGCACTTTCTGAGTATCAGAGTAATTCAGCGATACAGAATTTAATAGTACAAATCTGACTGATAACCATTTTGGTAAATAACAATAAAAGACCTGTGACAGTTCAGCTGTAGCATGACTAATGTAGTGATTTTATCTATCTTGGAGAGAAAAATACAGCAGCACAGAAAGTTCCTTTCTGCCATTTGTCAGGTGTGCAGATGTCATTGGGTAACATTTGGGCCCATGCAAAGGGACCTGCAAACACACACTTTTGGGCCAGTTTTAAGCTTTGTTAAAATACCCTGTTTCTATGTCCTGAACATCTGTGCTTGATGCATTTCACCTCCTTCCCATCTTTAATGTGGGGATTGCCTCTCTAGCAGGCAGTGGATGGCAGCCCAGGCAATCTGCATTAATAGCATTTGCAAGTGTTAAGAGACCTCTGCAGCCCTGGACTGCAGTAATGGTTAGTGTGGTTTTTCATCTAATGGCTAAGAGAAGCCAGAGATAGGTGATAAACCTGGCTAAGCATCAAGTGCTGAATGACAGGGCTTGTCTCTGAGCAGGTGGGAAAGGGCAGGTTCATTGCTGTGCCTTCCTGCACCTCCCCAGGTATACCTTATGGCATTAAAAGCTTGGAATTGTTTTGTCTTGGGTGAGTTAATCTGAATGGGTTGCTGAGTTAATTGGAATCAATTAGAATGGGCGGGTGAGTTATCTCTTTCAATCTGCATATTAATGCCACCTCACAGTCTTCTTCCCTTTCTATCTGACTGAAGGAGGAAGAGGAGGCAGCCTGGTGGTGTCTCTGTAGCAGAGGTGGGTGTTGAAGCTCTGAGACCTGGCTCCTCTCCCCTCAGTGCACTAACTGCTGAGAAATGCTGCCTTCCACTAACACATTTGATTTGCATTTGCCTCCTCTGGTTGCAGCCAAGGTATCCCACCTCTTTTTTTCCTGGAGAGACATTGATGTTCTTCTATAACTAGCTCAGGAAAGGTCTGCCTTTAGCAAAAAGGAGATATGGGGAACTCTGCTTTTAACTGCAAGTATGCAGTTTCTCATCTGTAGCCCAAATGAATTGTCAGCTGTATTTTCATTTAAATTATGCTTCTTAGGACAAAGAATACAACATAAAAGCTAACTCAGCTCTCATTTACTTGGATGAGAATGGGCTCTGGCTTTCAAAGTGTTAATAATCAGTGTTGTTGGAGTTTATCTTACAGCAAGCCAGAAGCCCCCTCTAGGATTATGGCCCATGTGCTCTGGTGCAGTAAGAAATATACAGTCTCTGCCTTGGACAATGTGTACTCTTTTAAAAATGGTCTCCTATAGATCTTTATGATTTGCCTGTCAAGCCTTTAGTGAGCTCTATGTTTAAAGTCACAGCTTTAAATGCCCAAAAGTTCAGCTTCATTCTCCTTTCTTTTTGGTTGCTGTATTTAAAGCAAAACTAAATTAATTAAAATGGCCACTTAAGTAAGGTAATGTTATTTCCAGCTTTCTAAGAAAGTGTTGGAAAGGAAAAGTACAAACCTTTGCTAGATTTGGCAGCTTCCTTGGAAACTCTATCCCTGTGTGAGAGTGCATTAAAAATAATGCTCTCTGGCAGCTCTTTTGGAGCCTGGAAGATTAAAGGTAGTAACCAGCACTGTATCACGGATATCTTACATTAAATCAGAAATCACAAATATCTCAGACTTACTACTCAAACTCATTGGGAGGAAAGCTGCTGGTCACACTTAATTTTAATGATGTTTCAGTATTGCACATTCTTCCTTGCTCCCCAAGCCCCATGATAAGATTTTTGCTTTCAGACGATAGTGCAGGATGAGCCTCACTATGGCTCTCTAGTGGACAGTTCCTGTGTGTGAAGTTTGCTTGGAGCCTCTCTGCTGATGCCTGCTGCTAAATTGTCTCTTCAGCTGGGACTTCAGCCAAGTTTGTAAGCAGAGACAAGGCTCAGCCTCTGAGTTTGGACCTAGTTCTTGCATTTCTTCCTGGGGTGCCAACTGGCCAACTGTTGGATACCAACTGTACCATCTCTGCTAATAAATCACACTGTCTCAGGTGATAAAAATGGCTTCTTAAATCTAGGATACCAAAGAAAGTGGTAGCTGCTATCCAGTGGGAAAATAGATTTATCCTGCCCTCCCCAGCTGTCAGTAGTTAGAGATGTGTGCTGTTGGAAAACGTCATGGGGTTTGATGCCTCTTTCTCTTTTTGCATAAAGACTTATCCATTCAATGCTTATCAGAGTGCAAGAGTATAATAAACATAAGCTTGTTGATAGTTGGCATTCTGATGCTTGACTGGAGGGAAGATCTAGAACTTAAAAGGGGATTGGAATAATAAACCCCTAAGTGTAACCTATGTTTAGGAAATTGCAATGGTTGCTGTTAGCATGGAGGGTGTTGGGTTTTTTCCTTAGCAGTGAAATAAGATCTGTGAATGAGAACTATATAATTGTGCTGAAGCTTTGTGTCTGGGGTTGTGACTCCTTTTCCTTTTCAGTGTGATGTGTGACCTGAAGAGTTGCTTTGCTAAGGACACTGAGAGGTGGTGAATTTACAGGTATCTTTACCTACAAGTTATCTCTTTGATTCCTTTAAGCATAAGAATCAGTCACTTTACCTCTGCTGCAGACAGGGTAATTTCTCTATTTTTTAACTCTTTGTTATCCTAACTAGCAATGATAATTATTCAATAGTAGCATCCTCTCAAAATGCAAATAAATTTCTTTTCTCTCTTTGCACAAAGGTTATATGTTAAGGAGAACTGGATGTGTGACTCTGTAGAGGAGGATGAAGGCACAAATATTGGCTTGACAAGGCTGTGCATGCAATGATTCAGTGCAATGCACCAAGTCTTCAGATCTTGCTCCTCTTGGGATCTTCACAGGGGCTTAATGTTGCTCCCTTTTCTCTTGCCCAGACATCTTGCTTTGATTTCAATGCTTTCAGCTTGAACCCCTTTCTCTGCCCTTCATGTTGGTGGGGCAAAGTGTTTTGTGCAGCAGAAAACACTGTAACCTCCTGAAGAATGGCCCCATGGTCTTTTCTCCTTTTCTTCCCACACAGCTGTATGTGCATAGTGGTGTCAGAGCCCTCTCTGCCCACCCTCTGTCACCCCATGGGTTAAGTACAGTCCCTGTGGATTGGTGACTCACTGCAGAACCTCTCAGCATTATAAAAAACCCCACAAAACCCACCTGCAAAGTAATCTTTCTTTTCCACCAATTTCCTAACTTTTTTTTTCTAGAGCTCTGGCTTTGCTTGCAGGTGGGCTGGGAAGCCCGTGCTCACCTGCATGGGGCAGAATTGTCCCGTTGCTTTTGCTTCAGCAGCCTCTAGTGGAGAGAGTCAATGTGGTTACAGCTGGGGCAGGAATCCTATGCTATCACTTTGCTGGCTTTGTAGACCCCCCAGAGGAGCGATTTAGTGTCTGGAGTCTGAGATGAACTCTCCTTTAATCTGTGCTATAAGCAAAAGCTGACAAGTGGGAGAAAAAGGCTACTTTTTTTTTTTTCCCCAAGAGGCCAATATGTTTTTTTTCTTTGTATTTTAAATGTGCAGGAAATAAAACTATCTAGAGGTGAATGAGTCACTTTCATGAGTCACCAATAGTGGGAAGAGGGGATTTAATATTTGCGAATCAGAAGCAAAAAGTACAGTCTGTTCCCTGCTTGGTGTGAGAGAGAAAATAATGGACAATTTTAAAAAGCTGTTTTCTCCCCAAAAGAAGAATAAGAATCAGGTTTCAGACTCTTCAGCATCTGAGGGTGAATGGCTGCTGCTCCTCCTGGCACTGTGGTCCTGCTGGTCCCTTGACCGACTGCAGCCAGAGGTACTTCTTACCTTGTGGCTTTTCCAAATCTCAGGGCTTCTGTCCCACGCTGCCGGTGGCTTTCTTGGTGTGATCCTGGGCATCTCTCTCCATTGCTTGGCACAAATTTTCTCCTTTATAATATGAGACCTTTTCCAGTAACTTAAAATGTACACAGACCCAGACTTTGTGCCATCAGCAGCCCCTTTTCTCCTGCACAGAATAAAGACTGGGCAAATGCAGGCAAGTGCAGCAGCGGGGGTGGATGAGCAAAGGTGGGAAATCATGCCCGGACTATGCTGGTAACTCTCTCAAATGCCTGGTTGGTGGTGCCTAAGAGTGAAACCACATGACTCTGACTTTTCTCCAAGGCTCGTGGGTCGTGACTCAGCCTAAGAGGAGGAGGAGGATGTGCGGGGCCTTCCTCCTGTGTCCGCCAGCTGTCACTGTTGCTGCGCATACCCGGGTGGCCGGTGCCTTCTGTCCAGCTGGGATTTACAGCTGCCCCAAAACACTGAGCTTGTTTGGCTCATCCCTGGTGTGAGAGTGTTTATCTTCATCTTAACAACCTGTTCCTAGAGCCGCAACTTTATTGCCTACTAAAAGGCTCTTTGAGAGCTGCAGAGATAATTTTAGTCCATACACATCTTTTCTCCACCTTGGGTGTAACAGTTTTAGATTTTTTTTCTTTTGAGGCATTGTTGCAGAACTAAAACTCCCTCAAAGTGCTTGATTAAACAATAGTTTGTAAAACTGAGGGGGTTGGAAGTAATAGTAAATTAGGAGAAGCGGTCACAGCAGGATCTGTCAGGCTTTGGCAGCATCCACACACACAGATACCCACATATCTGTCTCTGTATGTGTAGGCACTCAACTTCTTCCGCCTTGTATTCCATATGAGTTTGCCTTGAATTAATGAGAACTGCTTGTGCTTGTAAAGTGAAGAAGATGGAGATTTGCCTCCCCGGTGTGAAATGGCTCACAGATGGAAGTATGGAGGTGTTTGCTGAGGGCTATTCTAAAATTACTCTTAGATGCAGTGAGCATCTCTTCAAGTATTGCACTTTTACCATCTGAGCTGAAAACCACTACATTTGATTGAGCAGGTGTAGACTGGACGCCAGAAAGAATTTCTTCTCTCAGAGGGTGGTCCAGCATTGGAACAGGCTGCCCAGGGAAGTGGTGGAATTGCCATCACTGGAAGTGTCAGATTAGATGACCATAGAGGTTTTTTCTAACCTTAATGATTCTATGAAATTAGCCTGACATTCACTCTGTGGTTTAAGAGACCTTATACCAATATTGTAATCAGGTTTTGCTTGAGTTCAGATATCCCAGAACTTTACTCTTGAAAGGATTGAGTCAGTATAGTGTTGCTTGAAGTCACTGTTGACTCACTTTGTGGAGATTATGCAGCAGCAAAAAGCCCCATCGTGCTGTTTTTTACCTGTAACCGTGTTTTGGATTTGAGGTCCCAATACTTATTGAACCAGATCCTGCGGTGAGAGACACAGATGTAAACTGGAAGTTGTGCCATCCCTCAGCAGTGCTGCTTTAGACTTGCAGCAAAGAGCAGCATCTGGCCTTTAAAATGTAATTCTGGTAAAAGCATGCACCAATCTACACAAATTTCTCCATTTAGATAGATCCTGCCTCATGCAAACATAATCCAGAGGAGAAAGTGAGTTCCTGGCAGAGACAGATGGAAAATCCCAGTCCCTGCATTGTGCTCACATATTTGCTGCTGTCTCCTTTCAAACCTGTGTTTTCTTGTTGGTTGTCTCTCTTGAAGCTAAGCATTAAGAACAGCAAATTGATGTTTTTTAATAGTTTTCTCGATTCCTGACAAGAAATAAAAAGAGGAGGAATTTGTGGGTACTTGTTTCTGTGCACAGCTGCGTGGGATGTCTCCAAGGAAGAGCTGGGTTGAGCTTTAAATGGGTTTCTTGCATTCACGTTACTGAATCAGTCTGACCCCTCCTGTGCCAGGTGGCTCTTTGGCCAGAGGGAGAAAAGGCACGTTTCCCATCTGCATTTCTGCTTTCAGTTTGGCAGTGCAGAGGCCTGGTTTGCTGCCAGTTGGGCGCTGTGCTCACAGCCGTGCCTGCGCCCTCTGCGCCGCTGTGTGTCTGTGCCACGGGCTTGGGGATAAAGAAGAGGCAATTTGTGATGAAAAAGGCCATTTCTGTCTCTAGTAAGGTATTTGTACATGCAGTTCAAATAAACACAACCAGAAATGGGGCGTCCTGATGTGTGCTTTGAAAACATGGCTGGACTTACGGATGTGGAAGGAGGCTGATAAGGAGTTTGGTCTTTTCCAAGCTCTCTTGCTGCCTCTCCTGCCTTCAGCTCGCTGCTGATACTCAGTGCTCCTGCAGACTATTTTTGTTTTCTACTGAAGTGATGACTTCTGTCTGGGTCTCCAGGGAGCCAGCAGTAACACAGGTCGTGCTCCCTGCATAGCAATAACAGTGGAATGGATCCTTATCTGGGATGCCTCCTTGCTTTTCTGCCTGCTGCAGCCCCAGTGTTTCCCAGACAGACCACTGCACTGGGTTTTAGGTAGAAAAGGCTTCTCAATAGCTTAATTATCTAATGTATTAATGGAGTTAATGGAACTTAGTCTTGATTTATGCAGGAGGAGCTGAGGATGGATTTCCTCTAAGGGTTGGTGAGTGATGGGGTTTCTGCGCTTGCTGATTTTGTAGGACCTTTCCTGTTTCTCTTCTGCCTCTCCCCCTCTTTGTTTAGCTGCAAGCACTCTATTGAAATTCTGTTGCTGAATAAATGTCACATCCCGGGCAGTATTTCCCTTTGTTTTCCATATTTCTTTGCCACGTTGAGGCTTATCTTGTTTACCAGGTTTGAATAAACAGCCTGTGGCTGTGCAGAGATGGGGAAAAGCAAAAGAAGGGTTAAGTAGGCGATACCCAGATCCTGCCAGCTGGGATGTGAGCATATGTCCATGTGGCAGGCAGAGGTGAATTCAGTTTGCCTAGGCTGAATCTGAGTAAATAAGCTCTGCTGAGACATGGTAATATTAGGTTGAGCTCAGTGTTGCACAAAAAGTTGTAATACAACTTCCATGTGGATTAATGGTCAGATAGAGTAAGAATGCATCTGTACAAGGGGTGCAGCCTAAAAATACTTAATTCAAGCCTTGCAGCATTAAATAGCAGTCCTCATAGTTAGAAAGACAATTGAAACCACTAAAATAACAAGAGGGAAATGAAATTACCAGGTCTGATTTACATTCCTGACAGCAGTTAAAAGAGTCGATGTGGTGCAAGTTTGCTGTAAAGCAGTGGAACTTCCCTTAATCTGACATTTAATAGATCAGCTTAAAAATAATAACAACCTGACTGTCACCCTGGCAAAAATAATGGGGGAATACAGCAGAAAAACTGCAGTGGGGCCACACACTAAGCCTGGTTCACATTGGGAGAAACTGGAGGGAGACGGTGTGGTTGCACCACAATGTGACTCGGGGCTCACACGTGTTTACTCCTCACTGAATCCATCCCAAAGACTCTTAAGAGAAAAGAGATAACCTCATGCTGCATTTGCTGTGGTGCGGTTTCCAAAAGAGGCCGCTGGCTGCAGGACTCCCCTTCATCTGCACTCTGGAAACAAACAATCAATTTTTCATTTTTAGTGGTTAATTCTGAAAATATGAAGGTCTGTTTAGTCTTGTCTCCCTAACATAAACCAGCCAGAACAAGGCAGCTTGAGGGGAGTTTGAAACAAGTTCCCTTATTTGGAATAACAGCCACTGGTGTAATGTGGCAGCTGTGGGACACCCCCACCCTGGTGGGGCTTGAGGGGTCAGGATATTCTTGTGATGGATCACAGGGCTGTCTTGGGGGAACTGTGGGGGCAATGGACACGTTTGAGGAAGCACAATGAGCCAGATTTGGTCCCAAGCTCTGCCTGTTACTTGTGCCCAGTTTGTAGGACCAGGTTGTGATGTGAATGGGCTCTGGAAAGGTGAAATGCAGAAGAAAATAAAATTTGTGTTGAGACAAACTTTTTCATAGAACTCCCATGGCTATGACTTTCTGTTTTTCTTCTGTAGGGCATGATACTATCCTACAAACTCTTCCAGGAAGAGCTGCTGCCCTTGCCAGTCAGGTGCTTGTGGGCAGGTGCCACCCTAACAGGATCATGGCTGTGAACAGGATGGAGGGGTGCTGGATGTGCTGCTCAGCACCTCCCTGTTGCTGCCCTCCTTCCTCTCCACAGCTGTTCTTACCCTGCTGTTCAGGAGGACTTTGATCCTGCAGGAAGGAGCCTGGAATGGCTCTTTTGCATAATGGATTGTCCTTAGTGAACTCTCTTTTTATGTAGGCTTCAGATTTTCAGTAACTTGCTAATTACATGAACTTGTAAGTCTTTCAAATGTACAGCTTTTTCTGGCCTGAAATGGCAAAAGGGGAAATGAGTTCTCTGAGCTCCTGCTGAAGGTGTGCTGGGAATTAGGGTTTGGTGACCTGGGCTCCACTCAAAATGTGATATGTTCTCCATGTTTGAGGTCTGGCTACTATTTACCTTTGACAATTGCAGAAAAAAAGTACATTGCATTTCATTTGCATATGACTTTTAAGTTAAACTATTGCCCCTTATGCTGAACTGTTAATTTACACCCCCCACTAATGCTGTCTTTCTCCATTCACTGGAGGTAGAAGAGCCTCCTTTTGCTCAGCTGTTGCTGGAGAGAGTTCCTCCCTCCCTCCCTCTGTTAAAATAACTTCATTTGTTGGAAATCCATTGCACATTTGTTCTATGACAGATACTAAGCACATTTAGAATATTATAGTACTTGGATGTGCATTCATAACTGAAAGAGCCTATTTTATTTTTATTTGTTCAGTAAAGCATGAATGACAAGTTCAGATACTGGACAAATTTGTTTCCTCCCAAGATTTGTTTCAGTATAAATAAGCTTCATTTTAATACAGCAGTCTAATAAATTTGCTCATGTATTTGGAACGTAAATTTGCTTCTACAGGTAGATATTTATAATTTCATAGTCTTCTAACTAAACTTCCATAAATGGTGTTTTAAGCACTCTGTAAATTATTTCCATGCCATCTCAAATGTTTCACAGGCTGTTTTGACATCCTAATGATGATTTTAAGACAATGGAAATCTGCATTGCCATGAAGAACTATTTCCTTTTCTCATAGCTTTTTAAAAAAGTCATTATAATAACTTGTACTCCTGGTACAAGTGCTCAAGGTGTTTTTAAAAATCTCCTTGTAGTTCAGCAATCCACCCCTACTTAACAAAACATTTAAGTGTTAATTTGAATTATACCTGCTACAAGAGAATGAATGCCAGTTCACATGTCAGGAACAGAAAAACATTCAGAAGGACCTACTCCCTGGCCCTTGAACTATACTAGAGGATCTCAAGACATTCCTGTGAGCGCTGCAGCTGCCTGTCCAGGGTTTTAGCCACACAGTCATTCCAAGATTTCTTCTAGGATGAATTAAGATGGAAGTGGAGGAGCCAGAGCACATCTGATACACTCAGCACTCTGTCTGTTCAGCATTTGTTAAATCAGTGACTTTTGGAGGAACTGCTGCAATTAGCTCATGTTCTGTGCTTGAAGGATGGAGCAACGTGGGAGTTGTCCTGGCTCCAGGGACAGAGGCAGCAGGGTGCTTCTAAGAGCTCCTCAGTCCTGTTCATACTGCATCATCCCACACCATTTTTGAGCAGCCAAGCCCTTACATTTGCCTGCTTACTCAGATGGGTGGGATGAGCTTTTGTACATTTGCTCTTTTTTCCTAAACTTTTCATTACTAGCACTTGGTCTTAACTGACAGGCAGAACCACAAGAGTTTATTCTCCCATTCCACCCACCTTTTCCTTTAAAATTCCCACTTTTAGAGCGAGCAGTAGTTACAGATGCCTTCAAATTGCATTGCTCTCTCTGTAAACAAAGAGCTGACATCTGGCATATTTTGGAGTTGCTTTATTGAATCTCGATTATTCCTGTAAATAGGCTCTGTGTCTGTCATACCTTGGCGGCAGGGAATAGATGGATTATTTCCTGCAGGGTCTGAGGTGAGAGGCCCTTCCCTGAGATGGCCACAGGCTGGAGGGAGATGTCCTCAGGGTGATCCTGTGAAACAGGGGCTGTTTCCACTAGAGTGAGAGAGGGCACACACACTCACGACTATGTTGGTGTTACAGTGCTGGTAGGAATCACAGAATCGCAATCGATCGTAAGATGGATAAACATAGATGGAACAGGCAAAGTGCTGGTAGAGTTTAGGAATGAGTCAGTTTTTGGGTGAAGCCTTGTTTTGGTTAGACTCAGATGTAGGTTGTTGTGATCCTCAAAGGTTCTTTTCCAGATTTAAATGTTTTACTTCCCCACCCCTTTTCTTTTCCCCTTCAATCCCTAGCTAGTGTAGTATGAAACTCTAGAGTTTTGAGTATGAGCCATGTGTTTAAGTAGGTTTTATTTTTTTTAAATTGGGAGATAATCTGCAGAATTTCCCCCTTTGCTCTTTAGTTGGAAAAGACCTCAAAAGCTTTGAGCATGATGGTGTGGAAATCTTCTATGTACAGCTTGAAATCCAAAGCCAATGGCAGAGAACCAGGAGAATGAACAATGGTTTCTAACACCAAGGTGATGTCAGCTCCTCACTCCATGTAGCAATCACCTAACTAATTGGTGCTGTTGTGTTTAAGATCACATTTCCTGCTTCCCTTATTGCTAAATGTGGCCTTAAAAATCATTAGCAGAGGCCATTTTCAAATCTTTCTGCTGAGGTGAAAAGTGTTGTTCCTAATTTACGGGCTGGAGGATAGGTAGTGGGAGGTGATTTGTCAGGGATCATAGAGGAGTTTAATAGGGCCAGAAATTAATCCCAGGTATCCTAAGATCTCACTTTTTGGCTGCGTTGGGGAAAGCAAATTTTCTGCACTTACTACAGGAACTGACAGAGGAAAAAATGTTTTTTTAAGCTACGTTTGTTATAAACACAATTCGTTTTCAATAATATGTGTTCGTGCATATCCTCTGACAAACTACGACTGAAATTTATTATGAAAGGCTGTAATTCTTGCACATCAGAGGGGGAGAAATGAAATATTTAACTTAATCTCTATAGCATATTCCATATTTTCCTTGCTTTTGGTTACATTTTTTGTGAGGCAGACTATGAATTCCCTCGCCTATTAATAATTTATTGTTACTGGAACATAATAGTGTAGAATGCAGTTCGTCCAGGAAAAAGCTTCAGCAGGGAGTGAGTCATGGATGGTAATAAACTTCCGTTCCTCTCAATAGACCATAGGACTGTTTAGAAGAAATGTTTTTGCCATGATTCCTGAATTGCTTGTGCTCTGTACAGCAGCTGGTAGAGATAAAACTGAACGGAGCTGGGCAGACTCCCTGTCTCCCCTCTATTACTATAGCATGTTTCTGAATCATACACAAAAAATGTTTTGGTATGTAAAAGTGACTTCAGAAAAGCAACTCTGACTAGAAATCAGCCAGCAGTGAGCAAGGATACATTCCCAGAGCGTGATCTCAAGTGTGATATCTACCATATCTATGATGCTCAGGGGGTTAGCAGTGCATGGCTGTGCAGTGCTGAGCTCTCCAGCATTACCCATCCGTGAGAAGTGTTATCTCCTAGGAGCTCTGGGGCCTTCAGGAGGCAAATCTGCACTGAATCTGATAGTGTTTCACAGCTGCTTGGATTGGGGTGCAGCTTTGCCTGTTACTGTCTGTAACCTCCATCTTGTCGGGTGTGCACGATCTCAGTTGCAAAAGACTGGTCTCATGTTTGATGGAGCACTTCAGGCATCTTCCCTGCTCTGCTGCATCCAGGTCCTCAGGAACAAGTCCCCATTTGGGTCCAGGACAGTAAAATGTATTTCTGGCCATGATCTTTTGTTCTTCCCATGAAGAGGCAGTATCATTAGTGACCAGATAGATAATATACAATTTTTGAGGATGTTGACTCTATTAAAAATGGTGTTGGTGGTGTCGTGAAGGGCATAAGCTTTCTCTAGTCAGAGAACAGTTTCTCTAGCAAGGATCTTCGATATGTGGTGTGAGGGGTTAAAAGCTTTTAACATAATTTCCAGTCTTCTTCCATCAGAGTCCTTTCAAGACTCTTGGTCTTCCAAAATGCTGCTGCATCCACAGGAGAGGGTTTATCGTGGTGTTGCTTTCTGGGAGCTGTGTTGTTATCTAGAACTGAGCACATAACCATGAGGGAGAGATTCTGTGCAGCTCATTAGATGGTGTATTTTGTCTCTGTGCACAAGCTGCCAGACACGTAAACATGATGGGCAAAGGTTTTGCAAACCAGGCCTGAGTGAAGGGAAGGAGTTATTGCATAGCTGCCGTGTGAACTGTAGGGCTGTGGCTGGACAGTCACTTTTGTAGCCCAGTGAAAATGGGACACTATATTGCATAAAAAGTAAATGAATTCATTTTCATCTGAATAATGCTTTTATTTCTAGTTTTTCATATTATGGTTTTAGTTGACAGATTTTATGATTCTAGCAAGCACAATTGCTGTTATCCTTCAGGACATGTTTTTGTTGTAAAGCCTGCAGTTGGGCAACTTTGGGTGCTATGGTGTTATCTGTAAGACTTTTGCAGTACTTATACAAGATTTCCCCCCCTTTTTTTCAGTGCAGCAATAAGCCTTTTTTTTTTTTCAGACGTTAATAAGGTATTATGAACTATTTCATCATTTTTATCAGTGTTTAACAGATTTCCAAATCTTCTTTCATTAGAAGCCTCAGCAGATTTCACGAATTTTCAGAATTGCTTCCCTTTGTGTCCCTCCCAAAGGCAGCACTACCTGTGCAGTGGGGCCCAGCAGCAGCACTGGATGCCTCACAAAAAGAACCACTTCCTTCCCACCTTCAACAACCAAAGAATTTCCAGTTTTACATAAAGCTCCTGCCTACTGTTAGGAATTTGAGCATCCCATGTACCTGCCTTCCTGCTCTTTACTAGAAGATACAGTCTGTACACCAGCATTCATTCAGGTCAAGGTCATAAGCAAACTTCTTGCCTGTTAGTCCAGAAGACACCCTGCTAAATATTTGGTGCTGCCCACTTCAGGCTCCATCATATCTCTTGTGCTCTGCATCTTTGTTCTCTCCATCAGAACGTGCAGGAAAGCAAAATGCACATACATAAAGAAAGAGGTATTTGCATTCACAAAATGGGTGTTTGTGTATTGCACTTCTTATCCTCTCAAGTGCTTCCTCAGTTGTAGAAACACTTGATAGATTTCCACAAAGTTCTGCTCTATCACTAACTATTGATGACATCCCCACAGACATGCAAATCCCACCTCCAGTGCAGAGCTGGGCATTCTGGCATTTTCTTTATTCAAACTCCAATTGCTAAAGACTTGGAGGTGTTGTGTTTAGTGCTGTGCTGCTGCAAGAAGTCTTGCTAACTCATTGGAGCAAATGGGGCTGATGGGGAGGTTGCAGAGGTCAGAGCAGAGCTGGAGCAGATTCTCCCTGAAGCTTCCAACATCAGCTCAGTGCAGTGCTGGGTGCTCACTGAAGTAGGCGTCACTTGGGACCTGCTCTGCACCTTTCACGTGGCCCACCAGACTGCCTGCTTTCCCTCTCTTGTTGTGACCTGGAGCAGAATGGATTGTGTGTGCTCTGTGGTGGTGCTGATAAACAGTTTCATGGCTGCTTAAATGTTCTTCAGTGCTCACGTTTATCCATGAAAAAGCCAGGAAGGAAAGGGCAGAAAGTAAAAGCACCTGGATAGCTGCTGGATTGGTGTGCAAAAAGCTTTGTGCTGTGGGTACACAGTCACAGACTCCTGACCAGCTATAGCAGCTTGCAAAAAACCCAGGAAATTTGGTGCCGCTTCTGGATAGTCTCATGAATCTTAAAAGCCTTGAAAGATGTGTGAATAATCTCTAAAGAAAATAAATGCAGAGTGCTGCAGGGAAGGATGGCTGGATGCTGGCTGTCTGCTGTCCCCTGGTCATTCAGCTGCCCTTGTAACCCAGCAATCATCCCTGTTCCTATGTGATACTCTCCTTCCCTGGTCCTTGCTGACCATACTCTACAATGACTCAGATTTTCATACTGACCTATTTCCACTTGTATCAAATTTATTTTTCATTTGTACTTGTTAATATTTCTCAAGTGGACAGGTTTCCTTTCCGCACGGAATTTATTTATTAGGGGTGTTTCCTTCAGAACGTACCAAGTTTGTATCCTCGAAGTCTGCTTGCCCTCTGTTGTCTTCTTCCAGCCTTCCCTTTGCCTCTTGTTTATTTATTAAGTCTTCCTAGTGATTGCATTTCCTAATTAGTGTGTTCTCTCATTTCATTCATTGTGCTGTGTCTCTCTTCAGGTGATGTGACTGGATGTGCATCTGTCCATCAAGTGATCCTATGGATACCTTGAGTGACTTTCTCCCAAACACAGAGTCCATAGAGTGTAATTACTGGAATTGGCCTGAATATCCTCATGGCTGCTGGTTTCTTCCTGTCAGCTCAGCTACTTATATCTATTAATGGACTTGACTGATGGAATGTGCACTGTTCTCAATCAGCTTTTAAAACAATTCCTGACTATGAAATTATTTAATGATACTATCAAATTCTTCTTACCCACTTTTCATATAATTTTGTATTTTAAAAGATTTCATTTATTTTATGAAACAAGTCTCTTTTTGAGAAATTTTTTTTCTGAAATTGTCACTTTTCTGACATCTGGTAAAATATATCCATCATCACTCATATTTTTCCATTAATTCTCTTACCCAGCTAATTTTGCTAGTAATTGCTTTCCTTTTTGTGAATTGGGTCTTTTTCTCATATGTATTATTCTGTAATTACTGTTTTGGAACTACTATATTTCACATGCCAAATTCAATCAAGTTGAGGAACTGGAGCACCTGGCTGCTACTATTTTTATTCTTTGACTCCTCTTTCTGTGTGGAGATGAGATCTGGTGTGGCATTTCTCCCCTTACTGGAGACCTCGGGTGAACGCTCAAATTACAGCTTAGCTTCAATTAAACACTTGGGTCTTAGGAGATGCAGACAGGAGCTCATCACTGCTGACATTGCTGGGTCAGGCACTCTCTACTATGGCTCTGTGTTCCCCAAGCAGCTGCCAGCCAGGCACCGAGCCCCAGTGGGACACTCCTTCTCCTTACTGGAATCTGCCCTGCAAAAGTATTTGCTGTCTTCTCCCCACATGGCTTCCCCAGCTGACAGCATCCTAGATCCTTGCTGTGGGTGTGAGGAGCCAAGCACTCAGCTGGTGTTTTCCTTGCTGCTGTATCAGGAGTGCAAAGAACACAGTGCTGATCTTACAGCATCAGGGTAGCTCAGAAACAGCCAGTGAGCTCGTTTATGTTCTACCTCTTCTCCTGGAGAGTCTTAAAATATTTGAGTTATTTTGTGAAGTAGCCTGCTTGTCACGATCTCTCTGTATTGATTATCCTTTGTGTGATAAATAAGATGCACTTAGGGCAGGCTCTTGGTGTGGTGTTGTTTCTGAAATGAGTATTGCTAACAAACCTTCCCTCAGGAGCAGATTCACCTCCATGAGGGAGAAGCTGTATTGGTTTACTGCATGTTTCAGCAGACTGAGAGCTTGGGCATCACCAATTATACTGGCTCACTAGCTGGGGGGTAATTAGTTAAGTAACTGGTTATGTGTCCATGTCTGTCTTCAATCCTTTAACTGGATCAATGACTTGACCTAGCAGAGCAATTCTTAATTCCTTTATGAAACTTTGCTGAGAGCCTGGACTCCCTTCAACCTAAGAGGCTGCTACTTTTCATTAGTGGCTCTCCAGGAAGGCAGCTAAGAGCAGCCTTTAGAATTGGTGTCAAGAGTGATTTTAAAGGAATATTTGTTCTTATTTGAGTGAAATAAATCCTTTTAAAAACAATGAGTTGACCAGAGCAAAAACTCTCAATCGATCAAGTGCCTGCAGGACCCCTCTGCTGTGGTATTGATCTTGCCCTGTGCAGCTGAGCTCTAAAACAAAGATATGAGGTATGACTGCTGGAGACTTCAATGAGGCAATTTTTTTGAAAGATATTTTAAAAAAATATAACTAAAAGCTGTATCAAATAAGATTATCTGAAAAATGCCTCTGAGTGTAGTTTTCCTAGTAGCTTCATATCTGAGGCAGGCTTAAATTCATAGGGTTGTTTGAAGGGAGCTGCTTCATTTGAGTGAAATCTGCAGAAAGGTAAGTGCCTTTTGTACTAGCAGGCCAGACTCAGAAGCACTTTACCTGCTGGAATCTCAAAACAATCCTAAAGTTTATGATGTCATTTGGAACTGTCAGGTGTGACTCAATGGAAACAACAGCACAATGCTGTTCTTGGACAGAAGAATTTGAGGATGCAGATAAACATTAGTGCAGTGGGGGCCTGGGAGGCAAACTGAGAAAGAATGTAATTCTGTTGTAGAAGAATGAAATTTTATGCTCGGGGGATCTGGCAGAAGCCCCACAACTGGACTGAGGGAGGCATTCCCCTCAGTGATGGGGACTGAGTTGGGATAACATGTCCATTTTTGGTCAGCAAATACCTGATAGAAGCCAAAGGAGATGAACAAGAGCCATGAGGTAGAGGGAGCTGTTTCTGTGTGAAAACTGTAGAAACAAGTGGAATAATTTCCTTTAGGGAGGTGAAAGGAGGTGAATTCTTTGTTGGAGAAGGCTGTGAGAAAGGCAGAAGCAACTCCCAATCCTTTAGCAGCAGGGAAAGGCCAACCAAGTTCAGTGGAATATTTTAGTAAAATATTTTGGAAAAAACTTCTGGAGGTGGAAGGGTAGGTAAGCACTAGGATTTGCTACTGCAAAAGAAACCAGTTTCACTGGAGATTTTGTTAACAAGTCAGGCCACACAGACCAGGTCCAGCTCCTCACTATAACTTGTGCCCTATTCATGCTGCAGCTCATTCAGTCCCTGCTTCCCCACATCCATCCCCGTGTGCCCTGTGCATCCAGGATGGGTGTACTGGTGATCCCAGGCTGAGTCCTGCCAGAGGAAGTCCATCACTAATCCATGCAACAGCAGTGGCACCAGTGGGACGAGCAAGAGTCCAGTAGTTAAACCCTGACCTGGTGGGACCACCTTGGGAGTGAAAGGGTGCTCAGTCCTGTGGAAGAGTGTTGTATTATAGGATTAGGGTTGATTTGCTTAGGGGTCAAATGGGCAATCCTGGATTTCTTTTAGGAAGCCATAGCTGAAAACTAAATTACAAGTCTAGCTATAAAATCTAAAAAGTGAAACAAACACCCCTATTTGTAAAATCAATAAAAGCAATTTATAGGTTCCTTGATAATCTTGTCTCTTGCCAATGGAAAGAAGGAAAAATCAAGGTGGCTGGTCTGCATGTATCCTAGAGTTCAAAAAACTAAGAAAGGTATACAGATTTTAGGTCTTGCCTCAGGGAATTTGCTTTCCTTTCCTTTTCCTTTTAGATGTACTAGTTTGGTACCATTTTATACATTTGGCACAAGAAAGATTTTTCTGTCTCTGATGTAGGAAGTATATTGGGAATATCACTGCAAGCTGAGCTTTGTTTGACTTATTTAAACTGCTAAATAATTGGTTAAATTTTCACAAATTTTGAACACACCACAGTCCTCCTAAACCCCCTCTGAGGCATCAAGAGTTTGACTGCTCAGTGACATCCAGCTTGCTGTGAACATTCAGCCTCTGAAAACCAGGTCTGCTTGTTTATTTGCTCTGTGTGATGCTGCTTGGTATTGTGGGATGGATGAGCCCTGAGTGCACCTGATCTGGTTCTTACCCTCCACCTGGATCCAACCCCCAGTTCTTCACAAGTGTCTGCATTACATGGCAGGATCCTGTAATAGGAGAAGTTGTCAGGACAGAGCAGAAACGAGCTTTGTGGAGCAGATAAGAACAACTTGCGCTGGAGCAGCAGATGTGACTGTTGTTTTGTGCAAGTAGATGATTCCCTAATCCTCTTAAGGACAGCCTGGGCAAAATCCCTTTTGTGACATTAGGCACAGCTCTTGGCCAGGTGGCCCCAGTTTCTGTCGCTGCTTTGCTCTGAGGAGTCTCTGTGCTGCTGCTGAAAAGCTGCTGCAGGAACAGCCTCGCTGCCAGGTGTGGGGCAGAGCCCTGGGGACAGCCAGCACCAGGGACTGTGACACCTTTGACAGCTCAGCACTCTGGGGGGCTTTAGGGAGGCTGTGGGCTAGAAATGCACTTTCTAGCAGCCACATGTGTAAGAGGGTGGTAAAACATTTGGCCAAAATAGAAAGGGTTGACTGAGAGGTGAGGGAGGAACGGGAGAGTATGGGAAAAGCTTAATGGTGTGAGGTGAGCTGGCACAAGGAATATCTTAGAGCTCCCTCTGCCTTTCTCCAGGGAAAGCCACTCCTTTCACTGATGTGCCTGGCCCGTGCAGTTGCAAGGAAAGCTTTCCCTCATGGTTGGATTGTGACTATGATGGTGAAGGAGAGTGACCAAGAGGTGGAATGGTGGTGTGACACCTGCTATAATTTCCCTGCTATGTCTTAGATTTTCTATGTGACCTTGGACAAAATATTTCATCCTGGAACGGGGAAGGGACTCCAACATTCTACACAGTCTGAAACAAGGACTTGGAAACCTTGACATTTCTCCCACTTGCCTTAGTTGGTATTGCCTGTGGAAGCCAGTGTTACTGGCTTCCACAGGCAATACCTAGTCCATTAATAAAGCATTTAATGATTTTGTGCATAACAAAACATAAGAAGTGAAAACCCAAGTCCCATCCTACTCTTTTCATTCTTGGTGCCCTTGCCTCCTACATCTCTTTGCACCACACTCTGCCCCCAAAATCTGCACTTTGCACTTGCCTCCCTCTTATTTGGTGCTACAGAGGTTGATAAGACCCACTATGAATGGCAAATGCCACCATTGTATTTTTAGCATAACTCTGAAATTACTATGAAGACAAATGGCTTTGAGATTGTTTTCCTTTCAGTTTGGTGGACACCACTATTTTTGTCCTTGCTTTAACTAGTGAAAGAATTTCGGTAAGCCAAAATTCATCTTTGGAATGACACAAAATGTATTGTGGGGACACATTAAGGCTGTTAAGTTCTCTGGATTTTGGTGAAGATAATTTTGAAGGGTGCAGTCCTGAGGTTTTTACTTGGGCAGATCTCCCGCTGACTCATCCAAGACTACCATGTTAAAGTCATCAAGAAAAGATTGTATCAAGAGGATACAAGGCTGAGTGTGGTATGTTTCTGTAATACATTTTTGTGTGTCCTAAGCAACCAGTATTAGCTTTTTTTCCATGTTTTCTGAATTAATTTTGATTTCTTAACCGTTCTTGCTCATCTGCTGCAAAGACACCTTTCCTGTCGTGAGAAAGGAGAAAAATTTCTGGCCTTGCTTCCTTTGTGGTGATGGCAGTGTCTCAAGTTGCTTGCTAGCACCAACTTCCTGTGGGGGAGACAATAACAATTTGTCCAATAAAACTCAGCATCCCTTCTGCGGTGACATGAAGCACCCTCACTTAGTCCTTGTAACGCAAAATTCAATTTATGTAGAGCTGGCACACTACAAGCATTCCTAGGTTGGAAGGTGTTCAAAATCTTAGTGTCAGTCACCTACTGACTCTTTTCTACAGATTATATGAATAATGTGTAAAATGTAAGATGTGTCGCTTCACAAAACAATTTTCAGATAGAGACTGTGATTTTCTTGCTCTTTTGTGAGTTTAAAGAAACTTAGACAATTCAAAAGAGCTTCTTACTTAAGTTTCCTAACAGTGTGCTGAAAGTCTGGTGTCAGCAATAGGATCCCAAGTCCATGGATCAGTCATGTAAGCAGGACCAAGCTGCCCAGGATTTTTCTCTCTTCATATATTTCCTCAATGAAACTTCTGTTTACAAAAAGAGTCTACAATAAGGAAAGGAGTTTGGGGCCTGAGCTTTCAGATTTTGAAACAAACATTTGGCCTGAAATTTGGCCACTCTTGGACCTGTTCCTGGCTCAACTCCTGCCGTTGAGGAGCTTCAGTCTTCCTAGGCATGGGTGCATTTAGTGAATAGATAAAAAATATTATTAAGGGAGAAAAGGAAAATGAAGTGTTTTCATTAAATTAGCTTTCTTGTGCTGTAAGGATGGAACTGTTGCAGCATTACATACTTTTTTAGGCTTCAGTGGAGCTATTCTGCATTTCCACTGATACAGAGGAGATCTGAATCTGTCCTCTTGGCTGCTCCAGTTCAGCAATTGATTCTAAATCAGCCTTGCTATCCAAACATGTAGAATTAAAGATTTGTTACTAATTATATCGCTGCAATTCCTGACTATTTTTCTTCCTAGTTTAGTCAAAATCCTTCTGACATTTAGCAGATTGACATTCTCTTAGCTTCTCCACAACAATCTGTCCAGTTTGTTTAAGAAGACAACATTTTTGGAAGAAACTGCAGCATCTCTGCTGGAAACTCAAGTACCTGGCAAGAAACGCTTGAGATACTTGTTGAGCAGGCCAAGTTCTGCTGTTATGCTTAGTAATGGGCAGTTGTGTGATCTCATGTGTCTTTAGCTGTCTAGGGTTCACCTTCTGCTTTCTGGAAGGCTCAGGAAAAAGCAGTGTGGAGTTACAGAGCCCTGCAAGAGCCCTGTGCCCTGGGTGGTTCATTCTCTGCAGTGCTGACTGCTCTCTGTGGTGAGAGGTGATTGATGCCAGCATGACAGACACATGGTCGTGTTTCCAGTGTGTTTGCACATTTCCTCCTTCCCATGGGATAATGACTGCCTGCCAGTCAGACGTTGTCATCAGCACTCAGTGGATATCTCACCCACCTCAGGGAAGATATAAAGTGCTGGATGATGGTCTGGGGACGGCTGGGGTGGGGGGAAATGTTTCCATATTAGAGTTGTCACTTTATATTTTAAGGATCTAGCTAGTTAAGAACTAAACCTGTCCTAGGCTAAGGACACAGGATCTGTGTCCTCTCAAGCCAAATAACTACTGAAAGGCAGTCACCACTCTGAAAGGCTTTCAGTCTTTTTCCACCTCTCTGGAGGCTTTCAGCTCCATCTGGGGAGCTGCTGGGGACTGCTTTTTTACAGCTACCTGGATTGCAATCTCTACTGCTGTCCAACAGTACTCCAAGAGCCCCCTAGCACTCTTCCTTCTAATACCTGAATACTTTTGCTCTGCACTTAATTTTTATTTCCACCAGTAAGTGGTGATGTGATCTGTCAAAGCACCTTAACAAATGTAAAAAAATCTTGATGTGTATAAAATTTTTTTACAGATAATTTTTCTTCTGTTTTCTTTTGTGGGCTGATTCTCTTCCAGGTGTTTAGACCCAATGCATTTCATATTTCAGTGTGATCCTGCTGACCCCCACTGGTGCCCTGCAGATCAAGATGGGAATGAGTACATGATGTGTGCTGTGAGTGAGGCTTAGCTTTTTCTGGTTGTTCATTCTTTATTGCTGTAGTTTGGGTGACTGCAGGCATTGTTCCATCTTACTGGGCAGATCAGTTATCTTGCAGGATCAGCTGTGCTCTTCGAAGGCACAAGTGGATTGCAAATCTATGTTTTTACATAATTAACTACTGAGCTACAGTCACACTGACAGGTACTGAATTCCAGGTTTGCCACATCGAATATGTAGTATTTTTGCTAAGGTCTTTTTTGGCCATTAGTGAAACATACTGAGGACTTGTTCAAGCAGTTGGTAACACCCAAGGGTTACTCAGAGTTCAGCCTTTTAGCAGATACTTACCTTATCTGTACTTGTCCCTATTGGAAGATCACTGTTTATTCTCATTTTGAGCTCCATGATTTGGATAGCTTTTTACACATTGCTCATTATAAATTATACTTAGTGTGTTTCCATTTGGCCTGGATTCTTCTCTCTTTAAAAGCTTATTCCAGGATTTGTTCGCTATCTCTGTTTCATATTCAAGTGTCCCTTTTATAACCTTGGTGAGAATTTACAAGTAATTTCAATCCCTGTGTCCAGTTTCAGTTTGTATACCCCTTTCATTTATGGCACAAGCACAGACTGCTGGAGAAACAGCAGTTAAATCAGTGATTTGAAAAGTGGTGGAAGAGTTGGTTGCAGAGACAACTTACTGACAAGCTGGCCACTGCCTAAATTTTAGAATGACAGTGGAGAAAATATGAAAGCTGTGCTGTTCCAGAACATCAGTGATATCGCAGTAGCAATTGATAGCTCTCAACAAAATATTTACTGATGAACCCACGCCTGTCAAAACCTTGGGGTAAAAAATGCTGAGATAGATAAAGAAGTCCTTTACCTCCTGCCTAGGGCTGTTTGACTTAATCTAAAAGATAAGTTCTAGTTTGATCTTGATGAAGAGTGCATGTGACTTGCTTAGGTGTTGCTCACTCTGCCTGTTGCTTTGCTCTCTAAGAGGCCATATATTCAGTAGTACTCTGGCAGAAACTTTCACTCTTTTATACAGTACTTGTCACTTGAAGATCTCCAAATCTGTCCAAAGTGGAGGAATTTTATAATCTTTATCTTGTAAATTTAGAAACTAGGCACTGACAGACAGGGTCAGAAAAGCATTGCCAGCACTGGAAATAGAGCCCAGCTCTTTGAGTTGTAGTTTCTCATCTTGCTAAAAGCTAGATAGCAAATGGGGAAAGGAAAATGATTCTTAATTTCCTTCTGAACCTATCTTCTGTTGCTGTTCAGTTGCTAGGCTGCCCTGGTCTCATATTTACCCATGCAAAATAACAATATGAAGCTGTTTGCAGAGCGTAACCCAAAACATTGCTTTGCATGCAGGGGCAGCAGAGCATTACACAGCTGAGGAGTGTCCGTGCATGCTCTGGGGAGGGCTGGGTCATGTGGGCCAGTGTGGTCCTGTAATGCAGCTCCAGCCATGGGGCTGGATCCAAAGGAATGGGGATTATTTACCCATAACTATGTACGGAGCCTGGCAAAATGATGCCTTCATCTTGCTTTGATCCAAGATGTTGTGAAATATAAATAGTATAATAGCATATTTTTAGATGCAAAGGCAGTGAACTTGTAAGAAGCAAATGGAAAATCCTCACGCACTGCAGCATCCAGTGAACCTGCTATGCTTTCTTGCTTTCACAAGTCATTCACACTTATTGTTTCACTCACTGTTAGGAAGTAGGGAAGCCCTTTCAAACCTATTTTGGAACCACGTACGAGAGAAAAATAGTTATTTGTGCAGAATAGCTTCAGAGACTGTATTCTGTGTGCATTTGACTTGGAGAACATTACTGCTGCTTTTAAAAACATCAGATACTGGCTTACTGCGTGAGGGAGATCTCACTGGGAAAGACACTCTCCTAAATTCCAGCAGTCCGCTGTCACAGAAAATGAAATTAATTTTTCATTCTTGTCTCTGGTGTAGTCATCTCCTTTCTGTGAACCACAATTCATCTCACTAGAGAAAGCTGGAACAGAATGAACATTTCATTTGTACCTATGTTCTTAAATTGGTCCCCATCACTGCATTCAAACATCTGCTCCCTGGGGAAGATCATTTGCTTCAGTATTTTGATTTGGAAATTGTACTGACATAAATAGACAGCAACATCAGATTCATCATCTTGAATGCACTTTCCAGTCTTTGCATATCTTCAGGCTATTTGCTAGGAGAAAATTTTGAAAGTATTTCCAGTGAATCCACTTAGATGCTAAGTCATTTAAATTCTCAGCCTTTTTAGCCATTGTTGTTACCAGGCATTTGAATAATGGCACAAAGTGTTCCTTGCCTCCCCCTCCACATTCACCCCAGCATGTGGTCTGGTGGGCTTGAGGACAGCAACTTAAAAGGATGCCTTTGTTAAAATGGGCAAGTCATGTCTGAAATGGAGGGTGCCTTAATCTGATTGGAGAAGGTGGGTTCTGTTTTTATGGAATAATACAGCAAAATGCTCTTATGTTGCACTGAAATAACAGGCAACTTTAAAAATCCTCAGGGAAACAATATGTCCAGCCACTCTAAGAGCACCCAGGAGTCTGAGAGAGCACACACCTCTTGCTTTTTCTCTGTGATAGCTCTGGGAATGTATTTTGCTAGTTCTGAAATGGGAACTAATTGAATCTGAAGACTATTTTTGCAAATTGCTACTGAGGTGAGGTGACAAAAATTCCCAGATTTCTTTTACTCTAAAACAAGTTGAAGATGTGCATTGTGCTTTTCCAAAAGATGTCCCAGCAGACTTGTGTTAAAGGCACCTTGTAGAAGGCTGGCTATGCTATTGTGTTGTCTTTTCTGTTTTATGGCATGTAACTTAAAAATCTTTCTCTCAAGTACTCTTGTTTTGGTTTGGTTTTTGAAAGTTTGGGGTAGTTTTTTTCCTGATGGATGTACAGGTTTCTTGAAAGCTTTGAAGGACTGGTATAATAGAAGAAAAGTTGCATTCTGCTTGACCAGTTATTCTCTTGTACATTTATATCTAGTTTTTCTACTGCTGCTCTGCTTGTGTCAAGGTAGTTGTATGAAGTAGTGAACAAATTTAGGATGATGCAAAACAGAAGTTGTACGTCTGCTGCTACAGCTACAGAATTTCCAATCATGGACGTATGTATATATTAGTAAGGTACTGAGTACCTTGGCCTCTTAAACTATAAAACACTTAGCATCTCTGGGATTTGACAGAACACATGGCTATTTTCCCTTCTCACACATGTTCTTCTCAGCTGTATGAAAGTGTGAGAAATGGTTTAGAGAAGGTGTGAGCTCAGAGGATGGCCTAGGTCTATTCTAGCTGTAGAAGGAGGGCAGGTGTTCTCCATTGTTGCTGTATCTGTGTTCTGTCCCTATAACTCCTCATGACTCATTTGCCACATAAAGCTCCTGGACTGAACAGAGGCTCTGGGGCTCCCTGTGATTATTTATTTATTGAGCCATGGCAGAACGAAGCCTACGACACAGAGCAGACTGGTGTTGAGCATGCAACTCATACACACCCTGCAGAATACAATAACTCAAGAGCTGCATTTAATTTCTTGTCTCATTTTTGTAGGACTTAACAAACAATACTCTGCTCTACACATGACAAAAGGGAGCTAACTCGGAGAGAAGAGTGGCTGTATAAGGAGCAGCAATGGCTGTGACAGCAGTTCTGCCCCATGTCACCCATTCTCATGTTTGGGGGAGAAAGCCCTTCTCTGCTTGTCTTTTCCTTGGCTCCCATTTGGATAGAGCAGTGGTAAGGATGACCTTGGGCATCCCAGTGTGGTTGCCTGTCCCGAACCACAGATGGATGAGAAAAGATCAGTTTGATGAGCAGGAGGAAAATGGGCGTGTGGAGAGACTGCTCCACATGGAAAGAGGAGTGAGGAATAACCAGTGAGATTCTGGTCTCCACTCTTGGTCTGACTCTGTCAGCAATCAGACCAGATTCTCTCCTGTATGAGACATTTTGTTAAGCCTCAAAGCAATAAAGTGCCTTAGTCATGTTTTGCCAACAGTTGGTGTAAACACAGTGAAATGAGTGAGCTGCAGTGTAAGAGGGTGTTGTGGACATATTGTCCTCTGGACTGGGCATGGAGCAAACCCTGTTACAGCCGTGGGTTTTTTCCAGATTTCATTGATGTTGGCAGTCAGTCATCCTCCAGAGTCCCTCTGGATGCTGAGGATAGCATGTGTCCACTGAAGTGGCTGAGTAGGTGACCTCTAGGAAAGGACATTTTGCTTTTTAATCATTTTTCACATCACAAGCATGAAAAATCACTCTTGAAATTGCCACTTTGCTGGGAACATGAGCAGAGGAGCCTAGGGTGGTGGTGGCTGCATAGAATGTTATCCTTTGAAGGTGGCCTGGAAACAGTGGGAAGGATCACTGTGGGCTGCAGTGGCAGCTTGGACTGGGTGCTCTGTGTGCATTGAACAGTTTGAGTGGTCCCATTTCCAGTTCCTTAACTGACTTTGGTAAATCCGTGGTGTTTATACATGTGTTACTTATCTAAAGTTTCTCTGCTCCTGGTTGAACAATTAATTGTTTCTGACCTGTTAATAATGAGTTTTCATTCACTGCTCATTTCCCTGGCATGTGACAGAGCCCTTCATGATAATGCCTCTTCTTATTGGTTGGGTGTCTGTAGCTGTTTGGTTTGGGAGGGGAAATATACTTTCTTCAAATATTCCTGTTAGCACAGTTTTGTGCATATCTGTGCATTAATCAGTGATGAATGCAACTTATTTCTATATATGGTGGGTTCGTATTTGCTCTAAGTGTTTTAGACCACTGTGAATGCCTACAGTCTGGCTGAGGGAGAATGTGATATTGTGGCTGTATTGTAAGGCTTGGGCAATGAGGAGAGGAATTCATGCTGTTTGATTTTTGCATCTTTTAACTTTAAAGTAGGTCTAAAACAGATTTTTTTTTAATTTAATGGCATAAATTCTATTTGAATATGAAGATATATTGAAAGAACTTGCTCCAGCAGGGAAGATTCCTGTACACAAACAGTAATCAGAAAAGATGCTGCACTTAAACCATGTGACATTTGCAATGATTGCCATTTCTCTGGGGCTCATAATGAGGAACTTGCCAAGTGTCACAGCTGGTCCATCACCATTGATGGTCCATTAAAAACTTCTTTGTTGCTTGGCTTTCATCCCTTGTGGGAAGAGGGTAGAGGAGAGCAATGTGTTCCAGTTCTGTGCATCTGATGCTGGTTGCCTCTCATCTGGGTCTGACCCTCAGCTGGTCAGGGATGGCAGTCTGAGGTCCTCAAAGGACTTGGGATCTGGCCCACCTGTGACACCCCTGGCCCTTGCTGGCATTTTAGATGTCAGCATTCAGCCAGCATTGCTCTTCCTCCTCTCCACACCTTGCCTGGTGTCAGTGCTCTCTGTTTCCATGGTGCCTTTTCATGTTACTCTTTGCTTATTTGAAAAGGGAGAAGGAAGCCAGGTGGTGTCGGGCTCCATTGTGTGTGTTGCTAATTCACCCTCCTATAGTCCTACTCTGTAATTTTCCCTGTGACTAAAGGGGAATCACTCCACCGAATGCTCCAATTTTTTTTTTTCATTTCTAACAAGGTTTTGCGAGAGTGCAAAGAATAAGTGGAGAAGCCCCATATTTTCTTCTTTAGAAGACAAAACTGCCTGTTTTATTATTTCGTTTAAAAAACAGGAACACCTGACTTGTTAGATAAAAAAACCAGATGGTAGAAGCTTGAGGGATAGTGTGCACACACAAGACATCTGCTGTGCAGATAGTATTTACAAAATGATGGTATCAGAGCCTATTGCATCCCACAGGCTGTAAATTGTGGAAATGTCCCTAAAAAATACAGCCCCAGAACAGGACCTAACCCCAGCTTTGACAGCCCTGAAATGCTAGACCTGGATCTAGTTGTGTTGGCTTGATAATGGTCTGCTACTTACGCAAAGGTTAATTCTTTAGGGTTAAGTTCCTTACTCCATTCTCCTGCTGTCCCCCAGTGCAGGTCTGCTGCGTGCACAACAAATCCACTGAGCATGCCTGATGTGATAGCCCACGTCCTGTTTCTCTATTCTGCCTTGTTATCTTCATTATATGTTCTGTGCTCAGAGAGATATTAATTTCTGAATATCATGCTTTCCATAGTGACTGCTCAGAGGCCATCTCATTATGGTCTTAAAGATACGAGGCCAGATATTTTCATTTATACTGGATAAGCCCCTAATGCTTACACCATCACTTCCCAAACAATAATTTGCAGAAATATTCTGCCTATTATATTCCAAGAACTTAAGTTTGAAGGGTACTTCAACAATAAATTACTGGCAACAAATTTTATCCAAATTATATTATATGTCTATGTTGTATTTTAATCTATTTTCTCTCACATGTTCTTTTGTTTAGTGTCTTTATATATTTAACTTGACTATCCAGGTGGAAACTCTCTTCCTAAATTTGAGTCAGCATGACCAGCTTCTACAAGCATCACAACTCTCCAGATAATGAGACCTTTGTACTGTGAAAATGAAAATTTAAAGTCATATGCTGCCTATGGTGTGTTATTTATCTCATAGGCTATTAACTACAGCAATTTGTATGAGTCTGACATAGCAAATGTCAGATGTTGTTTCCATTTCTGCTTTTGTTTTTCTTCGCTGGCAAAATTTGTACTGATTTCAGTAGTGGCAGATTAAGCCTTGCGTATGTTTAATTTTCACAAGCCAGCAAAAATGTCTTTCCTCTTCATTGTGCCCATTTCCTTTAAATATTTCTGTGTGTTTTTACACAGCTCTCCCACTCAAATGTCAACATCTTCCAAGTCTCCTTCCTTGGCTCAAGTTGTCTAAATCCCAGCAAGTATTGGCTCAGACTATGGTTTTACCCAGCTAAGGGTCCATCCCTGCTGCGTGAGACTGCTTCTATTCATTGGAAGGTGAAATAAGATATTGAATTAAGATGCTTTTCTGCATTGCCTGAGTTTTGAGCCTGTTGGGTGTTTCACAGACTTGCAAAGCAGCAGTTGGATAAATGGTGCCAGCAATATAGTGTAGGCTGTGAGGAAAAAAGTGGCTACTGAGCTTTAGGTTAGCATGAACAATATCCAGGAGTGACCATCAAGCAAACTCTGGTGTTTGAGCATCCAGGGACAGGTGGCTCCCTGCCCTCCCCAAGAGTAGCTGGTTCAAAGAAGAGTTTCTAAGGGCTACTGTGGTATGAATATTATACATATTCTCTTAAATAAACCTCTGCATTGACAGCTGGTACTGAGGTTTGTCTTGAAGCAAAAATAAATGTCTGGGAAGATCATGAACTCCTAAAACACGGATCTTCAATAGAGCTGAGCCTGTTAAAAGGACCATAATCTAAAATATCGTCATGTCCATGTAGTGTACAGACTTGTGCTGCTAACAAGGAACATGCAGAGATACTAATCTTGTCTTGCCCATGCCTAATGTTCCTATCTTAATCCAGATGGACAGAAAAATATTTGTACTTCTTAACTACTCTACATTAATGAAAAACATTTCTTCTTCCTCTCACTGAAGCTGAAGGGCAAATAGTCTCTGAAGTGGGGGTGAGACCACAGTCAGACCTTGGATGAGATCTTGGAAATGTCAGTGGATTGAGTTTATTGTGTGTGAGTTAGAAGCAGAGTGCAATTTGATGAAGATTTGGTTGAAGCTGGGGAGCACTGAGCATCAGTTGTCTGTGTTTTCTCTTTGGAGGTAAAAGCTGGGTAAGAGTCTAGTAGGGATTCCCCTGGGAAGTGCAGGTGTCTCCTGTGGACAAGGACAGGCTACTGCCACCAAAGTGGTGTTGGTATTGGCCCCTCAAGTTACACAACAAGAGGAGATGTCTGAAAATGTCCAGTTTAGAAAATGTGATGAAGAGTGTGGTGGCTGATCTACTTCTAAAGGCACAGGTGAGAGAGAATTTGCTTTCAATAGAGCAGTGTAGGTGGATACTTGGTAAAAGCCTGCTTAAAGACTCTCAGCATTATGATGAGTGTGCCTGCAAATGTGCTGATAAAGCCACTGGAGATGGACATTTTGGACATAAGGCTAAAGTGACAGGAGTCATCATAGTTGGCACAAAGCTGCAAAAGTGAAAATGCTTTTGTGCAACTAAAACGTCTCCAGGACATAAGAACAGCTGAGTTGAGATGAACTGATAGGGAGGGAGAGCCTCTCTGTTTGGATTGGTGTTGTAAATGATGTAACTGCTGATTTTTACTAGCCTGGGGTACAGCTCACAGGTCACCTTGAACAAGCTGCACAGAATAGCTTAGAGTTTTTGAGTCATCCTGTAGAACATACACTTTGATCCTAATAAGCAGTGTTTATTCCTCATTGAAACTCAATTTCTCTGATCCTAATCGCAGACATTATTTTTAGGCCCTCATGCTGAACAGAGTTCAGATGTATTTTATCTGCTCGAGTGACCAATTGTGCTGGGGTCAAATCCTACCTATTATTAGTAATGTGTGTATTTAATAAAAAAATGTCTAAGTTAAGGTTGTTTTTTTTTTTTTTTCCTTAGATAGGTGTGATTTAATGTTTCTGTTTTAAGGATGTTTTTCTCTCTTTCCCCAAAACCAAATAATAGTTTGGGAGACTGAGAGAAGGAAGGGTGGGAAGAAGCAGACATCTAAGTAAAACATATGTTGAATGGGAAAAAAATCAGTCATCCTGGGTTCTGGGCCTGTGATTATTTCCACATGCCTGGAATGTATCACTGTGCTGTGTGCCATTACTGTCATTAGATGCTTTATGCCAGAGTGGATTTTTTGTATGTGCTGGTGAGATTGCAGGATTGGGACCTTGATGGGTAAATGTTGCCAGTGCCATGTGGGCACTGAGGGGGTGCTGCACCCTTCCAAACCCCCTTCTTGTGCTCTGTGTGTGGGCATGTGCCCAGCCCAGCAGCCCCTCAAGTGCCAACAACTGCCTGGCTGGTTAAGCAGCCTCCAGGCAGCAAAGCTTGTCCTCAGCTCTTTTTAAGAAAAACAAACAAGAAAACTGGCTAATCCAACCCCACCTTGTAAAAATTGATATTTTTAACTGGTGCTCGGGGTTGGAAGAAGGTTGAAAAGAAGCTTGATGTTCCTATTCAAAGGTGCCTGTGCGTTCGGAAGAAATACCAGCCTTTCCCTGATATTTTTGCGAGGGCTGATTTGTGGGAATGTGAGGCCTTGGGAACCATCGCCATTCCCTTTGGTTCCTGGTGAAAGGAAAAGAGATTTGATTGCTCCCTCCAGATAAAAATACAGAGGAGTCTTCTAGGCCAGAAAACAACTTCTTTTTTCCTTTTCTTTCCTTTTTTTGTTGTTATTTGAGCTTGCCAGATTGGTCTGCTCTCCGCTCTCCAAGTGTGTGGGCGGCACAGAAGAGGATGCTGAGACAAAGAACTGGGGGAGGGAGGAAGGAGAAGTGAAAAAGACCTTTGGATTGGAGGCATGGTGCATGGGAGGAAGAGGCGCCATGGCAGCAGCAGTGTTGTTTTGGTTTGCAGAAGTTTGTGGCAGATCACACGAAGCTGTGGTAGGTCAGAGACGCTCAGTCTAGATGGTGCAGTGGTGAATGTATTAGCATGGTTTAGATCCTGGGGATATGGACATTTTTCTGCCTTTGGTAATATGAGTCTCCTCCTCTGATCCCTCCTCCTGGAAGTGGAGATGTGGAACGGAGAAGTGACTGGAGGGAAACATGACCATTGCTCTACTTAGTACAATAGCTGCACTTTATGTCCATCTGCTTTGGGCTTTGATAAAGTAGGTATAAAACAAGTAACATTTGGTAAAGGTAAAGCTCTGGGGTTTTTTTGGTACTGATTAAGTCCTGTTTTCCTGAGCTGAAGAACCAAAACTCTTTTCTCTTTCCAATAATACCTGCCCCCAGTCTACTGCATCTGGCTTGTGAATTTCATGATACTTCTGTGAGACTGAGTTAGATTCAAAATGTCTTTCCATTTTAATAATAGAATTAAGGAGTTAAAGGACATAATGAAGGAGGAAGGCTAAATTTTGGGTAAAATATGAAAGGCCACAAAGAGTCTAGGATGGGGAGGTACAAAACAACAACATCTGGTGAGGGAGAGCAGAAGACCAGAGAACAGTGAGTAAAAGATGAACAGAGGGAGTGGGCAACACCTGTAACAGGCATGACATGATTTGTTTGGTATTTACACCAACAAGATTCCTCTCACCAGGGCTGGAAAACTCACCCTTGTCATGCATTTTGCCCTTGAAGTATTTGACCTCTAACTCCTTTGGTTACCTGGAGACCAATGTAAAAGAGCTTGTGAAAGCAGCTCTGCATCGGGAAATTCTTCAAATAAGTCACTTTTCCTCTGAGATAGCCCTGTAGCAGGAGACAGGGAGGTTTTGGGGTGAAAAGGGGTGCATGAGGAGCCATTCCTGGACGAGGATCACCTCCTGGAGTCCTGTGACTCCAGGAGCCTTTCCTCATGGACATGTAATGTGAGCCTACCTGCTCAAAAGGTCTCTTTTGGATCCTGCTGCCCTTCACCGTCCTCTCTGGAGGACTTTCAGCAGGGTAATAAAAAGGTGTTTCTCTGCTGGGCTAATATTTACATCACAAACATACGGTGCCTTTGCTTGGTTGCAAACATCCCTGCATGTAAGTGAGAGGCTTTTCTCGGAAAGGGTGACACAGGAAACAGAGAGGTTATTCAGTCTTATCATTGTATCTACTGAGAAAATCTTTCAAAACGGCATTTCTGTGTCAAGGGAACGTTATTAAGATTACAGTCAGGCTCTCAAAAGCTGTCACGTGCTGGAGTGGAAGTTGTCTATCTGACCTTGGTGCCGGTGCTTTCTGATTACCTTATTTACCTCTGTGGTTTCACAGAGTCCTGCCTATGCCCTTTCCAGAGGGCACTGAATGAAGGTTGTTAGAACAAATTAACCTGTTGCTTGAAAAGGTCCTCATTTAAATTTTTGAAAAAACTCAAAATGTGCTTCACCTCTTTCTACAGCAATATTGTTCAAATGAATGTAGTGTTTTCCCTGCAGTCACATGTTAAAGCACAAATGCCATTAAAATGCTGTTGATTCCAGCTGGTAATTTAGTTTTTCAGTGCAGAATTTGATGTTGCCTGTGATAAACTCTGAACGACCTACGTATATAATATAAATACATATATATGTTATACCAATATTCTCTGTAACTTTGTGTGGAAAGACGTTATACTTGTGTTGCTAAAATCTGCCATAGTGCCTTGTCACGTGATACTGTTCAAAGTTTCCAAATATTTAATAACCACAGAACTGTGCTTGAAATAACACATTTCTTAGTCCTGCCATGTTGTGCTGTGCTTCCAGTTGAAGTAAAAATAAAGATTCTCATGAGATTAAAGAAAATATTTGCTTGAAGAAGGAAACTTTTATTTTCTCTCTAGTTCTGAAAACATGAATGAAGTTGACTTGTCTTTTCAGAAGTAGAGAGAAAACATAAGTCACTTCATTCAGGTGAGTGTTATAAACTAGCATTTCTTTGGTTTTTAAAATTACATCTCTTTGGTTTCTTCTGGTTACAGTTTTTATATTAATTTTCCATTATATTTGGATAAGCCTAAGATTTTTTTGAATCTTGTTGTGCTTGAAGAGGTAATATGAAATGGCAGTGAGAGGCAAAGCTATTAATTTAGTGTGGAAATGAAGGTCAGAGCTGGAGGCATTTGAAGGCCTAGTTGGTGTCATGCACAGCATGATGCTTGCCCTCAGGAATGGGCTTCTGGCAGATTCCAGGGGACCTTGCTCCAGACAGACACAGTTTTTCTGTATCACTTAAAAGCTCCTGGGTAGCTCAGTGCCATGTTTTATGGCCAGGCTCATCTTACATTGAATTCTCTGATTTTTAGTCCTTGCTTCCTCTTAGTTTCCCACAGGGTTTTCTCAATATATTATCCCAAAAATATTCAAGGAAGAGGGAGCACTCTTGGTGAATTAATTTCTTTCCTGACACCTTCATGCACTGAGTCACTCTCTGTAAGGATAAACCCCCCATCCAGTGGGAGCTTGTGAGCATGTACATGCTGATGGAAAAATGTTGTGCAATTTAGCCTGAGGTCAGTTCAGTTCCTTTCCTTAGAAATCCTTCTTCTTGCTCAGCTTTTTGTCCTTCTCCAGCACTGTTGTTTCTCTCTTCCACTCCTGCAGGCAGTCAAGCAGGGAGGTTATGATAGAACCCTGAGTGCTGGCAGCATCAGGGTTAAGACTTGGATGTCCTGTGGCAGCTTTGGCTTTAAACAGGGGTGACAGCCCTTGAGCAGTGGCATGAAGTCTCTGGCTCTCCTTCACTGAATCAGTCCACAACCTGGACATCCATTGCAACACCTCCCTGATGTCTTTATTCCCCTACCAGAGACAGCCTTTACCACTGTGCTGCTGCAGCTCCTGTCACCAAAGCAAACACAGCTGATGTCTCATTTAAGCTAAGTGCAAACGGGAGGTGGTTAGTCAGCCTAAAGATTTTTTTCCTGTCCTCAAATTCCCCTTCCTGCCATGCCTGCAGAGAATTGTATTGGGATAATTGAGCCACCTGGGTTAGCAGTTACAGTGCTGTAGTTTGTAGGTATGAGTCGTGATTTTGATTTTAAGAATTCGAGCCAGAATTTTGAATTTCCTTTGACTTACACTATGAGATTTGGCTTTCATCAGAGCTGCAGCTTTAGAACAATGCTTAATAATGACATAACTCATTCTATTCCCAAATGGCTGCATGAACGTCAGCTAATCAGCATATTGCTTGCTACAGCAGTATCTGTGTCTCTGCGTTTCAGATAAAGGATTGAAAGTGGAGGCACACCTTTCGTCTAAGTCACCTCCATTAATGGCAATAAATTAATTTTAAAAGAATGCATAGATGGCAAGGTTTCCTAGCTCTTCCTTGTGCATGCTGGTGAGACATTTTTTCTTGGATGCTTTCCTGCTGAGAACATAATTTTTCCTCTGGAGAAACAGTGGCAGAGGTTCCTGAAGAAAATCTGTTTTCTGTACATGTAAAGTTTCCCCCTAGTAGCAGTCAGAGACTCATGCTGAAAAAAGTCCTAAGAATGTGTTCCCTTAAATCATCCCATCTTCCTAGTGAACTCCAGTAGCTGAGAGGTACTATATTAAGTGAAAAAGGGCAGTTTCTAATCAATTTGTTTGTTACCATAGAGTCAGGTGTAAGTGGTAATAGAGAAACTGATTGCAGCTTTTAAACCTAAAAATCATTATAAGAAGATTCCATGTACCTGGCAAATATTAGAGTTCCCACCTTTTACCGTGGTGATATTCAAGGAAACTTTTTGGACTGTTTCTTGGCTGGATGTCTCTACCTACGGCACCATTAAAGGGGATGAAACCCCCATCAAGAGAGTTTTTATTTAATTATTTTCTTGCTAACAAAGAGTAAACTCCAGTTCTCCATAGAGCCAAATCCAGTTCCAAAGGACTTCTAGCTGTATGAGGCTTGCATGAGCTGGATTTTCATTTTCTTGGCCTGGCCTATGCGTAAGTATGATCTTATCTTTGATCTCCCAGAGTTGGGGTTTTTATCCTTTTCTTTTTCTGTATATATATCTTTTCCTGTGTCTCCTCCTGTGCAAGACGGGTCTCTGCAGAGCTGGTTCTCCCTGCTGTGGTTCCCTGTAGATATTTCTTTTGCTTTCCCTCAGTCAGGGTTGAATGGCCTTGTTGGGATGTCTTTTTCCAGACCATTAGGGTTCTTTGGCATCCTGCTTGCTGACCTGCCAGCCTTCTTACCAGGACTCCATGAAGCAATGCAGATAGTCATAATCCTCCCTGGCTACCCTGCCTGGCACTCAGGCCTGGGGTTTTATCCCAGGAGGACAGAGAGAGGTGCCCCACTGTCTGCTGAAGGCTGCTTGGAAAGATCCAAGGTTTCAGCTAATACACGGCCTGATGACCGTGAGTCTATTTTCAGAAGTGCTCTGCAGCCTCAGCATCCTACTCTTGTGGTTAATAAGTATATTTAGCAAGATCAGACACTGCCTCAAAGTACTCCTGCAGCAGATTCCTCCTGGCTTTGGACAGCAGCACTGCTGCTTGGCTGGAGTTTGCTGGATGCTGTTCATGAATGGAAGTGGATTTAGGGGCTCGGTTTTTGTTGGGTCCAACCTAATACCTTTGTCAGTGATTTAGAAGGGAATGCAAACAGTGATGTTATTGATTTTTATACTTCACGCCAAAATGGGAGGGCTTATCCTTATTGACAAGGGCAAAGAAACACCCCAAGGGGACCTAGAGTGTATTGACAGAGAGAACTGTAAAACAGGAACAGGGCAATAGGTAGGTTTTCCCTTTGTCTAGAGGAGAACTTGAAACATGAAAGACTGAGGAGTAATTTGGAATAGATAAAGGTCTGAAATGGGTTTGGAGGTGACCAGAACGAATCAGCAGTAAATTTCAGTGTGATGTGTCTGTGAAGGAAAGATTTGCCATATGGCAAATAATCCTCAAGGAATTATCACAAGTATTATCTACTGATGTGGATGGCTCTGACGGGCTGTGTCCCACAGGAGCTGCTCCACAGCACTGGGGGAAGCTCAGGGGTGGGAGGCAATGCTGGATTCTTTTGGAAAAAAACCCCAATTTTAAAATAAATTGAAATTGTTTATAATTTTCTGCCAAACAGGATGACTCATTCTGGCAGTCTGCCCTCTCCACCCTCCCCTTCAGACAAACAAACAAAGCCAATAAGTTGCAAAAAATAAAATAATCATACAAGATAGTAATTCACAGTTTTCCTTTTGTTGTATTCAAAACAAAGGGCCTAATTTGTAAAAAAAATTTTAAGGACATCATTTTAGAGCTGAATCAAATGACCATAACTTGAAAAAATGAGGTAAAAATAACTCTGAAAATAAAATGCTTCATTTTGAGTTAAAGAAACATTTTGTTCAGTGAGACGCACAAAGCATTCATTTTTGGGCCAACTTGAAATTATATTTTTTTTCTAGCAATCTCTTGGTTGAGGCAGTGAACCAAGAAGTCAATTATTCACAGAGCTGTAGCAAGATTAAGGTAAGGATAGAAAGCAGAGCTGAATTGAAAAACTGAGGGAGAAAATTTGGGATTGAATGTCCAAGTCAATCTTCATTCCTCCAAGTGAAACGTGGTATTTGATGCTGTAAATTCCTGGACCCTTTGCCATTAGCCTGAGAGGGTGAGGTGCCCCCCAGAAGGTGAAACCAGCAGTATCCTTGTGGGTTCTCAGCAGCCAGGGAGCAGAGCAGGGTGCTCTGGTGACTTGGTGTGACCTGAGAGATGTCCTGCATCATTGGGGTGTAGGGGCCACACCACGGTGCTCCTGGGGACGAATCCTCACCCCACCCGCTGCAGCTGCAAATGCAGCATCATCTGGGGAGGGGAAAAAAAAGTAAAAAAAAAAGTAAGACTCTTCTGCCAAGAAGCTGCCATGAGCTCTGCAGAGTGTGACTTTGGGCAGGGATGAGCAGAGCGCTGCTCAGCTGAGGAAGAGCTGCTGCTTGGCTCTGGGTCTGGGTGCGCGGCTCGGCTGGGCAGGTGGGAGCAGAGGGGGCGCCGGCAGCGGTGCCTGGCTGCTGCTGGAGGGCTCGGGAGAGGCTCCTATCGCAGGTTGAAAATGCTGGACACAGCTTTCCTCAAGCATGCGGCACTAGTGCAAACACCCTGACTATGCTTTTTGGCTTGGGCTTTTTTTGTACTGCCCTTCTTTTTTTTTTTTTTTTTTTCTTCTTTTCTTTTTCTTGGGTTTTTATTTTTTTTCCCCTCCAGAAGTGCTGAGACCTCAGCAGACAGAAATCCTAAGCAAATAATCCTTACAACACAGGCAAGAGAAAATCTTATTTCCCTTTTTTCCGGTGGCAGAACCGAGGCAGTGGGATGGCAGGATTTGCCCAGCACCATGGTAAGAGTTGGGAGGCAGGGCTGCACTCGCGGCTGCACAAGTTTGACTCCCGCTCCTTTGCAGAGACAAGAGCGACTGCGGCGCAGCATAAAGATGCATGAGCTAGTTTTAAACGAGCCAGCTGGGATCTGCCGGGGCTGGCTGTGGCAGCGCGGTGCCTGCTGTGTTAATTTACCACAGAGCAGTGGACAGGAGAGATGCAAGGAGAGGAGTGAGTGGGCAGGGGCGTGCGGTGCTGGAGATGGAGAGGAGGGAGCGAAAAAGCTCCTGCACGAACTGCGGGATGCAGAGGGCAACCGAGGGACCATCCCTGGCTGCGGGCCCCTGCGCACCTCCTTGCACCACTCTCGGCATCCCCCCGCTTTTTCTAACGCTGGCCATTATCCATCAGCAGAGGTAATGAGCTGGAGCGCAGGAAGCATTGTATCTGGGCTGAGCATGCGAGCCCCGCACAAAAGAGTTTACGGGGAGTAATGTTTAGTCTGTGGAGAACCATTCTGCGTTTCGAGCACTTCTTTGCTATTAAATAATTAATAATTAACTGCAAAGGCTGTTTGAAGACTGGTGTGGTGATGTCTGGTAATAAATTTTGTTTAACTTTTCTTTTTCCCCATTCTAATTTATTCCAGGGAGCGAAAGTTTCACATGGCCAGAGTAGTTTGGTTTTATAAGTGAGTTCTTAATTTTTATTTTAAAATTTTTAAATTATTTTTTTAAATTTATGTTTTTATCCCATGGAGTCAGCGGTGCCTGCCGCTTTGTTCTCAGCGTTGCCGGGGCTCCGGTAGCGCCGTGTTTCAGCATCGCCCGTGGATGCCTTCCCCCGCCGCGTTCCGCGCTGTGGGACCGCGCTGTGTGCGTGGGGAAGGGGGGACACGCTGCATCGGTGAAACGCCGGCAGCTATTTCAGGAAGCCGCTAAGTCTCCTCCTTCTTATGTAAATAAAGATGACAGCTCGGAGCGCCGGTGCAGCGGCGGGAGGCGCGGGGGTGGGCGGAGGCTG
>JAHLSL010000018.1:11634857-11816086 GCA_025920805.1 Petroica traversi | reverse complement strand
CCGCGGGAGGCGGCCGGGAAAGGTGCGGCGGGGGATGCCGGGGATGCAGGTTCTGCCCGACTCGTCCTCCCGGAGCATCTCGCTCCAGGAGCGGGGCTGGCCGGGGAGGAAGCCCGGGTTGGGATGGTGCTCGTCTGGCTGCACCACGGGAATAAGGATAGATACCTGCCCGGGCAGCGCTGACGGGCTTGCTGGGAGGCGTCAGGGTCGAAGGAAAAGTAACTGTGTCCGTGAGTATCCTGTGCGCTGACAGCGTCTGCCAGGAAACAGCAGCCCCGATGGACAAGGTTACTGCCAGGCAGCTGAGCGGGCTCTCAGAGCACTCACCTTATTTTTCCTTCCACCAGCAGTTCCTCCTTAGCTGAATTGATAAGGTTTGGAATGAATGTTGGTGCGAATTGACCGAGGCTGTTGAGTGAAGCCCACTCCCTGGGTTTGTTGGGTGATGTGCAGCGGGGCGAGGGAGGAGCTGGAGAGGGACTGGAATACCCTGCACAGACCAACGTTAAACCAGAATGTGAATCTATGGCCAACGTGCCATGTTTGCCGTGTCCCTGCCTGCACAAACCTCGTGCAATGAACACTTCTGTGAGAATATTGCACTCCTTAGTATGAAACTTGTGTTTTGCTCTGAAATGTTCTGTATGAGCTTGGGCGTTGTAAGTGTGCTGTGTGCTCAGTGAGGTGTGAATGGGGTTTTCAGGGACCCTTCCTTGTCACAATAGTAAACATGGATATGAAAGAGACAGGTAAAGCACCGCATGGCTTAGGAGTATCTCGTATCCTTTATTTGAACAGAGATACATGAGGTATATACATTTACATTGTGAATATTCATATTACAGCCCTGCTTCTTCTCATATTTTCTACCAAGTCCAAACCCTATGGTTAAAGGAACAAATGGACATAGTTAGGAAGTAGATGACTCTCCCTAAAGATATCTAGCAAGATGATAGAGATTTTTCATTTGTTCGTTGTTTGTGTTCTGAAGTTTCTGTGGCCCGACCTGATTTCTTATTTAACCTCATGATATGCATGCAGTATGCAGAATAATTGTACTGTTGGGTCGTCAAAAAAAAAAAAAAAGAAAAGGAAAAGCTCTGGCTGTAGTCTTGTGATTGTAAATGCCTTTTTCTTGTGTTTTTAAGTGCCTTTTGCCCTTTGAAGCATTATTTGAATGAATTTTAAAAAAATGTCAGTGAAAGAATAAAAGATATATATATTTCCTGTGTGTGCCAGGGGCTTGGCATTCCTGTTAGGGCCTTCTCCTGCCTGCAGCTGGCAGTGCACTGCACAGTAATCTTGCAACTTCTGCCTTTCAGCGATTCTACTCCAGCAAGCATGCTTCTCTTTAATTTTTATTTCTTGGGAGATGAAGACTAATGAGGTGATGTGGGTAATTAACTCAAATTTTCCTCTTCAAACTGGGGCTACAGGCTGCTTTATATACAGAGGTGATGCACTGCTCTGTTTAGCACAGTGATACTTGAAAAAAAAATAGGGATTATATTTAAAAAAATAATCATGCTACAAAGGCACATTTAACAAAAATAGACTACATCTGCACTTGTGGTTTGTCTGTGGCTACTGTTCTTTCTGTTCTTCCAATTCCATCTTTCTGTTGAATATTTGAGTTTCAGATGTGTCTCAAAATAGCTGAGGAAAGAGAACATAATCTTATCCGTTTCTCATAAAGCATAATTGAAAGTGAATGTAACGATATTGAAAGGAGTTGTGCTGATAACCTTAGGATTGGCAATCTTTGTTGTAGATAGCACAGGTCATTAAGCAATGTCCTCCAGACATTTCCGATGACCTCTCTGTTCAAGGATGAGCTGGGATTTTTACAAGCACTTAACTGTTCCCTGAAAATTAGCTCAGATAAGGAGATGCTGGACATGCTCTGCTGAGCTGGTCCTTGGGAGACAGCAGGTTTCCCTCTGATGTGTGCCCAGACTGGGTGCTGGGTCCCTGCCTCTGCCTGGACACACCCTGACCTTGGCAGGGTCATAAAAGTAAATTGAGATAAAACCTCCTGAAGTGGCTCTTGAGGGAAGCACGCTGTCAAAAACACCATAAAATCAGGTTGTTGATTTAAAAAACTGTGGGTGCCCTGATATAAGAACAGTGGTTGGGTGTTGGCTGGCAGCCAGCTGGACATGAGCCAGCAGCGTGCCCAGACTAACGTCATCCTGACCTTCATCTGCAGAAGTGTGGCCAGCTGGACCAGGGCAGGGATTGTCCCAGGATTGTGCTGGGCACTGGTGAGGCTGCTCCTCCAGTGCTGTATCCAGTTCTGGGCCCCTCAGTTCAGGAAGGACACTGAGGTAACTGAGTGAGTCCAGAGAAAGGCCACAGAGCTGCTGAAGGGTCTTGGAGAGTAAATCATTTGAGGAGCAACTGGAGAAGCTGGGGTTGTTTAGCCTGGAGAAAAGGAGGCTCAGGGGAGAACTCATCACTCTCTGCAACTTCCTGAAAGGAGGTTGTAGTGAGGTGGGGGTCAGCCTATGCTGAAGGACAAGAGGAAATGATCTCAAGTTGTGCTAGGAGAGGTTTTGATTGGATTATAGAAAAAAAATACGTCTTTGATAGGGCAGTCAGGCATTGGAACAGGCTGACCAGGTAAGTGGTGGAATCACTGTGCTTAGGGACATGGTTTAGTGGTGGACTTGGCAGGGCTGGTTAGGAGCTGGACTTGGTTATCTTAGAGGTCTTTTCCAGTCTTAATGATTCTGTGATTCTAGGTTTACAGTAGTCAAGTGCAACCACTAAGACTGCCATGAGGAACACCTGGCATCATTTTGCCCCCTTTTACGCAAATCTGCTTTCATACCCCGAGTTACTCAGCAATCCTGCTGGACAGAGGAGACTCAACATCCTTTAGCTCAAGAAAAGCCACAAGTGGGTGAGATGTCATGTGTGGGGTTGCATGACCATGGTGGTGACACTGGATGTCCCTGGACCTGCACTGATGCTTGGGTCTACTGAGTGAAGTCCTGCAAGCCAGTGCTGCTGATCCTATTTGAGCTGTACTGGGAGGTACACATGTGCTCTCATGCATGGGCATCTCCCTGGGTGAAGATGCTGCTTTCCTATTGCTACATGGTTTCAGAGCCATGCTCATCTGTCCTAATGGTGGAGTTGGTGGTGCTGAATGGGCCTTGAGTTGCCTGAAGGAAAGTTTGCCACCTGATGGGACTGGGAGGAAAAATAAGCTTTTAGGTGGTGTCACTAAAGAACCAACTACCTGAGCTTCCTAAGAGAGATCCGCTTCTGACTTCCTTCCTCAGTCTCAAATAAACCCCAATGGCCTGTACCACGAAAGGCAGTGCCTTTGTTTTTGAAAGGACTCATCTGATGGCTTGAGATGTTGGGTTGTGGGATATTCTCTGTGCAGGGCTGAAACCCACTCAGGCAGTCTCCATCTATGTCCCTCCTCCTGGCACTGCGACTGTCTCAGCTCCTCTTTCCCATTCCCTCTTGCTTTCCCACCACCCTCCGTAGAAGTCCTTGGGGTGTTTTCCAGAGCAGTCTATGCAGGGATAATAAAAGTTGAAATAGGAGGTTCAAAGGTAACACAGCCTTGATGGGCAGGATGTTTACTTGCTATTTAAAATGTTATATATATATATATGCAGTGCTTAACACTATCTTAAACAGGAAATGTTGATGTGGTTCCTTGTGATTCTACAAAGCTGGTTTCTACAAGAATGACTGTATGCTACAGTATTCCTATAACAGAGTCAGGGTTTACTAAATAATTATATTAAACTACTTGCTAGCTAATCATGCTTGAAAGAAATGTCTAATAGATGCATATGTCATAATAACTGTGTTCTTCTTATGTGTTTGATACAACTCTCATCTGCTGCAGTAGTTTTTAATTCCTTCTTATGGCCATGAGTGAGCAGCTATTTGTAGGAGATTCTATTCTTAGTTTTAGGGCCAAATCTAGGAGATTCAGTTTAAGGAAAAAAAATCCCCAAACACCTGGGTACTTTTTATGTCTCTTCCACCAAGCTAACACAAAGTGATGATTTAGCCAAGGAAGCTGCTGCACGGTGTGGGAGAGGGATTCAGTGTATGTAGATGTGCAGAGGTTAGTGATGACATGCCCAACATCTCTTCAGAGGCTTTTGACTAGCTGGAGTGTACACTGTGGGTTAGTTCACATGTAGGGGATGACTGAGTCTGCATATCTGCACGTTTGCTCAATAACTGAGCAAACCCTACTACCAGTATTTATTAATGAATCGTTAGCTGCAGGGCTTTGTTTCACTTTCGCTTTAATTAATCACGTCACCAGAGTTTGGCTGTGCAGTCATTTTTACAAGCAGCAGGGGAAAAGGTATCTTGTGCCACATTTTTCAAACTGTAATTGTATGGCATCAGTGTAATTGTAAAGAAGTCCCAAGTGAGAGTATGTTGGGTTTTTAGCCCGGGAGGTGGTGCTGATTGACAGGTGTGATTTTCAGTTGGAATGGCTGAGTTTTTAAAGCTGCTTGCACAAGATTCTCTGTAAGCCACAGCTGTGTGCTGCAAAATGGAAAGAGAAAGCAGGAATTAGGGTATAGCAGGAATTAGGGTATAGCAGGACTTCGTCCACACTGCATGACTATAAGCTTTTGGGTGGCTGTTTAGATTCATTTCCCATTTCATCAGCATCTCATTTTCCATGGACTTTCCTTTCCTTCCTGGCTGATCCTTTATTCCTGTACAAAAGAGTGTGAAGCCCTGACATGATCTTTCCTCCACACTTTGTTCTCCTGGAAAACAATTTCCAGGTCTTGTTCACACCTGTTGGGAGGAGATCCAGGACAGTTGGGTGCTGTGTGGAAGCCTCAGCCCCATGACAGCTGCTGAGCAGCGGCTGAAGGGCTTTGGGGATGAGCAGAGGGTGGAGGACATTTCCCTGGTGAAAAATGCAACTTTTTTCAGTCTTACTTTGCACTATAGAGCTCTATTTTTCTCATTCTCTGAACTCCTTGTAGAGTGGTAAATGGTGTACCTATATTTAAGTGCTGAAATCAGCCCCATGCTTCGTTTCTTGCTGTCCATTCATTGCCTATACTGCAATAACCATTCTAATTACCACAATTTACCCTTGCAGTTAATATCACTAAACAGCATTTTTCTCTTATACACACATATATTCTAACTCAATAATTTCCATCTTCTTACACCTGATTAAAACTACAAACATCCCAGAAGAGAGAAGAAACAGCAACACCAAAAAAAGAGAAAACCTACAACACCAACTGCTAGTGAGATTTCTGTGCAAATTAGTGTTGATTTATATTCTAATAACCTCTGAGTTATTGCCTAGATTTTGGGATAACTTGTCATTTGATGGAGTGACTGGTGATGGGATCAGACTCACTAAGGGATGAACATCTCCTGTATGCTTCATACAGGGGAGAGCTAATGCAGGGCTGCATAGGAAAGGTTGTTTCTAAACTCCCCCTGCTTTCAGCACAATTGCTATATAGCCCTGATAGCAAAAGAGTCAGTGTGTATGAGGAATTAATCCTGTTCAGGATTGGATTAACTGGTGCAGAAGACCTTGGGCAGGGTGCCAAAGCAGTGTTGGCCTTTGCTGAAAGTGGAACTTCCAGAGATTATTTTGGCGTGTGCCTTTGACCTGTGTGTCACCTACCAGTGTCCCAAGGTGACCCATAACAGGGCATTATCAGCTGCTGACAACACTTCTGACAGGAAGTGCAGGATCTCTATATGTAAAGATTTTATGGGTAACCACATTTATACTTGAAAATGGTTTTATTTTTTATGAAAGGCAAATGAGTTTTTCATTAGTTGTGGCAGTTTTTGAGTGTGGGGATCCGGCTACACTGGTGAAAGCAAAAACGATTCCTGTTCTCATTTTGTCCTTTGCTTTCATGGCATTTTCTCATTTTCTGTCAACTTGATGCTCTGTTCAGGTGGGACCTTGGGACTAAATGTTGTTTGTCAGATTTTGTTGTCTTATTTGTCTCCTCTTTCCCGCTCCTTTCCGTCCTCCATGTGAATGCATTCTTTGCACTGATCCTTCTTCACCTCTTCCTTACTTCTGTTTTTTTAAGAATTATGGGTGATATATTCATCTATCATTAAATTAGTTTAGAGGTAGCAGGTGTCTCTTCAGGAAGGTTTGTAGCATCCCCGACATGTTCTAGGGAATCGTTTGCATACTTAATTAAAGCAAGTACTCCCACAGCCTGACAATTCATAATGGTGTAAAATAAATGTACTAAAAAAATATGATTACCATTGCAGACATTAGCAGTAATTAAGAAGAGGTTATCTCTATACAGATAACCTCAAAACTGATATGGCTAGTTTCATTTCAATAAAGAATTTTACATTAATGATACCTATGTGTGCACAGGGTTGCATCAAGAACAGTCTTAAAAATTAACCCTAAAGGAAAGGGAGTTTCCTGTAAAGTGAAAGCAAACCAAAAGTTGGAATTAATGTTTGCTCTCAGGAGTTGTCAGGGATCAGTGATGACACAGCAGGGTGCTGAGCTATATGAATATGTCTGTGAGCCACAAGCCTTGCTGTGCACGTGCCCATGGTTGGTGCATGGGCTTCAGGCCTGTGGGTCCCTGGACTTTGCTCTGGGGTTGATCCCTATGATCATTGTTGTCCTTTCATTTTCCTTCTTGTCTATTCCCCTCTCAATGTTTAACTTCGAAATTGTATTTCTCTGTGTCCAAAATGACTCAGAGCCATCTTCTCTATAGCTCTTGTTGAGTTAGTCTAACCAATATTTCTATTCCTTTACTCTTGATTGTCTCTTGAAGGGACACTGTAATTTGTTGGCATTAAAAATATCATTCAAGATGGCTGCAGTTGATGGTGCAGGGGAGAGGAGGAGTTTGGTTTATCTGAGATTTACCATGGGCCTGAGAACTGAAAGGGGGTTGGCTCAGAGTGAGACATGATAATTGATCGGATGCACGAACACACTTTCCTCATTAGAAACATTAACAGCACTTTTGTTTTAAAAAAGAAGGGAAATAGTAAAAGCTGTACGTTCATGAACATGATACAGTGTGCTCCTGATTGCCTCCTCCCTAACAGCCAGCATCAGCAGAAATCTGAAGTCCTTGCCCTCTCCATCAAGTTAAAATAATTTTTTTCATGAGAAATCTTTGTGTTAAACCAAGGCACCTTGCTATGAAAGTCAGCTCCTTTTTGTGGCTCAGTTTACATCCTTTTCTGCCTATACCAGTAAACACATCTAATACAGTGAGGGAACATGGAGGGGTCAAGTAAGACTTGTACCCATGGTCTGCCTTTGCCTCATCACATTGTACCTCAGGGTGGTTCCCTACAGAGCTGTGTGACTCAGGTCCATGCCAGGTGACATTCCCAGACATGCTGGGTCAGCTCCCAGGGTTCAGCAACTTGCTCACAGCAGGTTTTGATGAAGTCTGGAAAACAGAAAAGGACCCAACACTTGTCCCAGGGAGGATGAATGTCACTCCTCTGTAAAGTTTGCCTGAATGGCAGAGTCTGGTCCCACTTTTGACTACCCTAACAAGAAAGTTCCCACAAGTGACTTGCAGATGGCTCAGTGTGACTCTGAAAATGCTGGTTTAGTCTCACTTCTGGTAAAGTCTTTGGGTTACTTGCTGCAATTTCATGAAACTTCTTCTGGCTGACACTGCCAGATTTTCTCTGTGATAGGCCCTGCTGTGCAGCCACGTGGCGCCGTGTGGATGCAGCACTGGAAGTTTTTGGCCAATAGACTTGTCAGTAAAAGCAGGACCTGCTGTGAGATACTGGGTGGGACTGAAATTGTGTTTTTCAAGAAACTCTGAGGCTTGTGGCCTGGCTTAAGCAGAGCCCAGGCAGTGCCTGTTGAACCAGGAGGAGTTTGAAGGAAACATGTGCTTGCGTTTGAATTGCGCCTTGGCAGCTCTGGGGATTGGTTGTGGGTTTTTTGACTCGGACTCCTGCAAGAGCCTGTTTGTCAGTTCCCTGCAGTGCTCCCTAGCAACTGAGCCCTTAGCTTGCTTTATGAAGTTCAAGTGATCCTCAGGCTACTGCAAGTCCCAGACCTGTGCTATCAGCCAGAGGGAAACTGCACAGCCTTGAGAAAAGTGAATGGGTTTGATCCTGGGAAAGCTCTCCACCTGTGGAGAGGATGTTTCTGCCTACAAAGCAGGGATGGGAAGGTGCTGTGCAGAGCCCCAGGGCAGTGCTATCCCCTGTTCGCAAAAGTAGAGGGGGATTTGAGCCATAAACCACACTGTGGCACACAAAGAAGCCATTTTAATTTCAGTCTCTGCTGGAAGCACCACATGGAAAAGAAAATGTGATTGGTATGAAAAGAAATGTTTACGTTTCTAGGAGCAGAGACCTCCCAAATAATTAGTATCACTTGACAAACTGCTGTTTAAAATGCAAGTGGTTTAAGTGCTGCAGCTCAACAGGCATTTGTCAGAGCTCTGGCGTAAATGTGATCTCTGCTCTGGGTTGGTTCCTGCTGTAAAGTAAAGAAGATTTCCGGTAAACACCTTTAGCTTAAGTAAAATTTCTCCGCTAAACACCTTTAGCTTAAGTAAAATTTCTCCATGGTTTTATCTTTTCCTTGGTGGGAAAACCTATATATTAGAAACTGGACAAGTGGCAGCTTGGTAGCAAGAATGTTTGGGAGACTGTTTTGGAGTGAAATAAATCCTGGATTTTATTTTCTGTTCATTAGACCAGGCGTTTGGTCAGAAGAAAGATAAAAATGTTTCATTTTCTTTAGCTAGGAGGCGGAGAGTAAAGGAAAAGCTTTTGGGTGAGGGTTCTCAAAGCCTCAGTTTCATCTCTGATCTGCCTATCTCTAATATTCACTGACTCAACTGAAAGTACTTTAAATAAAACCTTATTTTTCTCTAGGGCTGTTTGAAGACTGACTGAAGACATAAGGGTTGTTGAGAATTGGTATTTTTCAAAGGTTAAAAAAATGGCAGCTTACAAAGAGAGTGAAATAAAAAAGGAAAAGTTTAAAAAAAAGTCTCTCTGGAAGATGGAAATAGATGGGTGCCTATAATGTACTAAAGTATCCCAGATCAAAATGACTTCTGTCTATGCACACCAAATAGAATCAGATTATCAAATATAAAGTAGAGCTTTAAGAAACTAATTACTTTTACAAAGGAATCATTGATGGTATGAATTTCTTGCAACTTGCAAAAGGAGAATTGCTCAATTTATTTTCTCATTATCTTAAACTAGTTCAATGCCACCCTCTTTTTTTTTATATCTGAAGGGTAAGAGACTCTTAATTTGTGTTGCCTCCTTGCTTTATGATTCTGAGTGAAGCTATGTGCTTAGAAGGAGCACAAGACTGGGACTCCTGGTGGGTGCTGGTCCCACACAGGTCTCACACTGGAGCTACAGCATGGTAGGAGCTGCTGTTCTTCTCTTAATCTCTCTGCACATATCAGTGACTTTGCAAAACTGGCTAGAGAGACCTTTATCAAGCAGCATGGCTGTGACAAGGTTCCTGGGCAAACCTGTCTCCTTTCTGACCCACCCAAGACAATATCACTTGAGCAAGGGTGGGTGATTCATTTTCTTGATATTGTGTCTCTGTATCTCAACACTTGCTGACTGTTGGATAGTTGTTGACTGTAAAATGACTGTACTCTCTTTGGCCTGTGCTATTCTGTGCATGGCTTCTAGCAGTCAGGCTTAGGTAGGAAAGTGGGTAGTGCTGTCTTTGGCATGCTACGAAGGACATTGCATCATGTTAGAAATTAATTCCTGAAAATGGAGATGCAGTGATTGCAGCTCCCTGCATCCTCCCTACACAGGTATGCAGTGGCATTTATCAAACAAAGGATAAAACATCCAGGCTATCTTTACCAATGGTAGAAAGGGTAAAATTAAGAGAAATATCCTACAAATGTACTACAGACAGGTTTGAAAGAATGCTGAAGTCATTCACCATGTTTGCAGCTCTCACAGCGTTTGTCACGAGAGATCCTGTAACCTTAGCCATTTTGCTGGGAGAAGTTTCTATCCTGTTAGCTGTAAAGTGGCTACCTGACCTCTCTTTACCCACTCATGAGTTATCCCACAGAGACCTTTCTGCTCAGAACCCTCATAGAGCAAAGCTGTTCCCTGGGGACTCCAGGTCTTGCTTCATTCCAAGCTGATTGCAGCTTCAGACTGACCAGTGTACAAGCAGTTGCTTGGAGATTCAGAAGCTTTTCAGCATTTGATAACTGGAATATTTTGAGTTTTATTTGCTATATATATGCATGGCAATACACACTTTCCATCTTCTCTTAATACTGTGCTTTGGAGAATCAATATTTTAACCCTCATGGACTGACTATCAGTTTTGTCTTAGTGGTGTGTCAGAGGCAGTAATTTTGTGTTACACCCATGACTGATACTGCTGACTCAGTGCAGAGTGGGGTGTGTAGTACTGTGTGAGCAGCTGTAATAAAGTTTAAATACGGGAAAATGACCCTAAATAACTTCAGTATTACAGAGATTTTGAAGTATGCCTTCCAGGAAAAAAAATACAGATTGATAGTGGTTTGGGATTTGTGCAACTTCAGTTTGATAACAAATACTTTGTGTTTTTCCTCTGAGTGCTCTTTTTACAGCAGTAGGTTCAGATTCTGATTGAGATCTGCTTTTGGGTGCAGAAAACTGATCAGAGAAGTGCTTCATGGCCCAGAGGTCTGGATTTACAGACTCCAGTTCAACAGCTGCATCTCTCTGTGCTGTCAGGAAGGAGCATCTGTCAGGGATGCAGTGTGATCCTTATTACATTATAATTTGGTGCTGTGGCTTAGAAAAACAGGAGCATTTGTGTACTCAAAAAAACCCCCAACCCCAAACCCATAAAAAAATTTTAAAGCTCCACTGATCTTTCTTACCAGAAGAAATGCCCTTCTCTGAATATTGATTAAAGGATGTTGCACATTTTTTAAGCTAAAAAAGCAAGGAAAATGGATGGATGAGTTGATCTCCACACTTAATTGCTCCTTGCTTTTCTGAAATAGTGTATGTGTCTTTCTGCCAAGAGAATAAAGTCCCCTGAGCCCTTTAGGCTTGTTTCCAATCCACACGTGATCTTCAAGGCAGTCACACTATGATTGTGGCTTCATCAGGAACAATGCTCTGACTCGTGTGACTTCAAATTTCTTCCTCTCTTCACTCTTATCAATACATCAATATGAAAAAGTGCCTATCTGCATGAAATGTAAAACAGTCAGTGAGTTGTTCCCATTCCAAGCTGGTTTGCTTTTCTAGCCCATCTCTTCCTTCAGCTATTTAGAAAAGCAGTCAACTTTTCGTCTTCATGATGTTCCTCCCGTGTCAACTGCTGTGTATTACCCAGCTTCAGTAGATGGTAGCTGGTCTACTGTGTCAGGAAAGGTCATGCAAGTAAAGCTGCAGCAGTATAAAATTGATGGAAACAGAATCATTGGGAAGTTTTTTCCTGTGTGTACACATTGATGTTAAATACAATTTTTAAGCCAGGGGTGGCAGAGCTTTCTTGGTGTGTTCTCCCAGGAAACATTGGGGTACCTCCTCTGCAAAACAGGTTAAGGGGCTGACTCTGTTAACCAAGTCATTAGAAAATAATCATGAAGGTTTGAAGGGGTTTGGTGAAGGCTTATAATGAAAAGGTCTTGGATCTTCTAGTTTGACGTATATTTTTGCCTATGCAAATCAGAGAGGACTGGAACTCTTCCATGTGCTGTAGTGGTGGCAGAAAAGGTGTGGAGTCATCTCCTGCTGTCCTCTGGGGCAAGGAATAGCATTGGCCCTGGGTATGGAACAGCATGGGTCCTGACAGAATCATTAAAATAACAGAAAATCAAATAAAACATATGCTTGCTTACAAAGTTATGTTCCTCTTATTCCTATTTCTTTTCTTACATGCAGCCTGTAAACAGTTCTGAGCAGGACCCACCTCTTCTTTCTGTCTTTGTGAGATTCAGCATGAGGTGGTGGCTAGCAGGTAGGATGACTTTTAAAGAAATAAAACAGCTCTATGTGCTCTTGTCCTCGGGCAATAAGGATTCAACACCCTTGGTTTTCTACTGGCTGACCTATGGCAGCAAATGCTATGGAAAGCAAGTTCCTGTATGGGCTGCTCCAGCAGCTGTTTGTAGCAAAACGTGAAGTGATAACTTCATGGGTCTGGCGTGGGAATTGCTAGGAAGGATGGTGGAATAGTATTCACACCCGTTCTTTGAATAAGCACCAGTGATATTGTTTATTTTTGTTAAAATAAACTGTAACTTCATGGTCTGACTGGCCGGTGAAGTTTCATGTTTTAATTCAGTGGTCCAAGTTCAAGTTCTGGTCTGCTAAAGAAACAGAGTTATTTACTGGTAAAGGGTGTTGAAACTGGTGCAAGCGATGTGCTGCAGAGCCAGATGAGAGTGGGAAAGTCAGTAATTTGGATTCCGCTTGTGACTGTGGTACAGAAAGTGCAGATTAATGAAGGAATGTGTGCATAGAGGGCCAAATTCTTGCGTAAAGGGAGAAATGTTGCCCTTTCTCCAGGTTTTGCCTCAGCAGTACTTATATTATTTGCCTGGAAAAAAAGTAATATTTTAATGGTATAGTGGTTAACACTTCTAATGCTACTGGAGTCCTCCCTGGTCTGGGCAAAAGTTCTTGTTTATAATTTCTATTTGTGCATTGAAGTTGCTGGAGAGCAGGGCTGGGAGCTTTACATCTGGGCCCTTATGCTGGCTCTGCCAGGGGCACTGGGAGTTTAAGAGGCTGATGGTGGGAGTCAGGCATGGAGCTCTGTGCTTTCATCCCAGCAATGTACCTAAAAAAATGCCATTTTGATGGCAAACTTTCACCTTATTTAGTACCCAGTGCAAGTTACTTTGCAGGAATATGTTACAGATTAACTAGTGGTCTGCCAAAATAAATCCATAACTTTGTGAGACTGGAGAGCCTTGGTTAATCACAAGGGCCTGTTGTGCTTTAGGGGACAGGGAGTTGTTTGGGGTCTCTTTAAATGAGGAGAACAAACCAGGATAGTTCAAGAGATGGAAAAAAAAGGAGTAAACCTATTGAGAGAGAAGTGTGCTGGATAAAGTGAAGGCAGTGAAGGAAGGGGAAGACTTGAAAAAGTGGCTGAGAAACTTTAATACTTGTGGCAAGGGAGGAGAAAGAAGAAGGAGGAAGGGATGGCAAAGAAAGCAGAGAGGAAAGATGTATGTTCTGTGAGTTTTCGGCAAGGAGAAATGGACGGAGGAAGAGAGAGTGGAAAGATTAAAAAAAATGTGGCTCCCGTAATGCTGAAATATTTAAGAGGATGTTAAATGTGGCCAAATAGTAAAAGTAATAGTAAATTTTGACCTGCCTGATAAGTTGCTAGCTCAAATAACCCCTTACTTTAAGGATTTATTTGCTGCCAAACAGGAAATAAAGCCAGTGGAATCAATGTCTTTTGGGTCTAGTCAGTGTGGAGCAAGACTAGAGTTTCAGGTCGTTTTTCCTTTGTAAGCACTTTCATATTCCATTTCACAAGAACATAAACCCTACAAAACCCCCCGGCATAAACAGCAGCCAGGTGACCCTGAGTAGATATATATTTAAAGAACTTCCCTTTAGGAGTGCTTTTGGACTTTATATTGAATGGAAATCTTTGACATTTGGGTAACTGATGCAGACGGAAATAGTTTGGAGACTGTTCTGACTAACAGCAAAGAGAGCAGTGCAGTCTTCTGATGCTGAAAAAGGGAATTTTCAGTTGATCAGAAAGAAATTAAAATAGACAAAGAAAGACATAGAAAAGACATACTGAGTGACAGTATTTGCATGGCCGCGAGTCTACAGTAAGGAAAGAGCAGTGATCTGAGTTTGGGGACATTGGCACTTCAACACCAGATAATTTTGGCAAAAGATCACTGCACCTCACAACTTTAAATATGAATGGTGTAAGGAGCTGCTCCCTGGCAGTCATGCTCTCAAGAGACCCTGCAAGGACTTTCAGGAGGAAGGGTGTGAAACAAGAATGTCTTGAGCACTGTGTTTTTAAACAAGACTACACACAAAATGACCCAACTTTACTGTATCTTGAAGTGACTCTAGAGAAATGTTTTATATAAAAAAAGCACACTGCGAGTGTAGTTGTCATGTATGATAGAAGAAAAATTGCCTTCGGAGAGTCTTTAGGAATGGCATTTCAGCATAAAACTTCATGATATGTGGTACTGAACACAATCTAAAGTCTCCAGCTGGGCAAGAGGAGATGCTCTTCCACTGTTCTACCATTCATCCCAGTGCATGTCTGTCTTGATTAGAGGTAGGCTCTGATTAGGGAGCTGTGCTAAACAATACACTCAGGATACAGGGGCATCCTCCAGCTGATCATCCAGATTCAGATGTGCTCTACAAAATAGCCTGTCTCTTTCCACTGGTGATAGAGTGCAAACAAAAACGTCCTATTATATTGTAATAGGAGGGAGTAGCCTGATGTAGGCCTAAGTCAGCATCTTGAGTCTAGGGGCACATCTTTGATTTTACACAGATACTACTCAAAGCAAATTCAAGTGCTTGAGTTCAGAACCACAGTTTCTCTATTTGCATTTTCTTTGCATGGTTTTGTCAGTAGGCTGCACCATTTCTGCTATCTCTTGGATTTTGGTTCTACACTTCCATTTGCTTTTCTCTACTGCTCTTACGTTTTCTTTCTCCTACTCTCCCTTGCTCCCACATCCTTTCTAATCCTGACAAATAAATGAAGTTTAACCTTGATAGGTTACCTCTGATTCTGGTGAACTCTCAGTATTCAGACTTTCAAGCTATTACACTGTAGATGGAAAATGTGCCCAGGATAGACTTTCCATTAAACTGTATTTAAATTGGAAGAGAATGCTGGCACCTCAACAAGTATTCCAGAATTAGATCCCAAAATACTGAGGCTAGCTAATCTTTTGGAAGAACAAAAACTCTTACTGATTTATATTTAGCAGAGGGAATGCATTTTAAAAACACAGCCTATATGAGGCCCCTTGAAGAAAACATCTTTTACATTGATTTGTAGTGCATGGAAATACTATGCAGCCGTAAAATATTTGCAGTTGGGCTCTGCTTTTATGTTGCTACTTTTTTTTTTTTTTCAGTATGAACTGTCATGAACTCTCTGAGAGTGGCTGTTCTGCTGGCTGTGGCTGTGCAGTGAGACAGGGCTGCCTCTGAGGCAGCAGCTTTGCTGTTCATCACACTGGGCTGTGCCCATGCTGCAGGAGGGGAAGGGGAAAAGCAGCAGTGCAGGCAGCACCCAGCTTGTGACTGTGAGGCTTTGGTTCAAATCAGGTGCAAGGTTTGTATTTGTGCTGTACCCTGGGACCTGTGTAGAGAGGGATGAAGGGCTGCTAGCCCTGATCTCAGCAGCACAACTCTAAGTTGAATGTCTGCAATGACTGCTTGAGCTTGGTTTACATGATTATAAATTAGGAGGAATTCTGTAACATAAACAAAAGTGTAACCTATTCTGTGCATAGCTCTGATCTATACTGAGGAAATTAGTAACTGGAGTTACAGTAGGTGGGAGAGGTCAATGGCTTATCCCAGCTGGGCAGTTCCTGGAAAAGGCACTATGGCAAGAAGCAGGTTCATTAATGCAGTGAGTCAGAAAAGCAAACACAACTTATAAATTCTATGTGATCTTATGGCCAACAGTATATCAGCTTATCTTTGAGAAGATAAGGATTATCAACAGGACAGAGCATGGAAAGTTCTGGGGTTTTTTCTTCCTTATGTCCCACCATCTGCAGCACAGCCAGATCAGCCATCACCCTGGGCAAGCTGTTTCTCTTCCTCCTGAAGCATCAGATATTAGAAAAGGAGAAGATTACCAAGCTGCACATTTGCAAGAGAAGGATAAAAAGAATTTTTGAAACATCCCTAAACCATAAACCAAACTAGACTTAACTTGCTTTCTTTTGTTAGAAAACATAAATATATTATTACATTTCTCATTAGACTGCTGACAGAGCCTACCTGATTACAGCAGAGCAAAAATGTCCTAAATCAAGAAAGAAATCTTAGTTGCTTCAGAGCACAATTTTGTACTTTGATCTTCTCATGTCCTACTCAGAATATCAACATAAGTTAGCCTAAGTAAGCCATAGTAAGAATAATGAAGATGCAGTATCACCAACATACAAAGAGAATAAGGTCAGAAGTGCCTCCCTGCTGTCAAAAGTATAATTATATTTCACATGCAAGTTATTCCTGCCTGTGGATCAGAAGGGCTGTTGGAAGCTGCTGGAGTGGAGGAGTGGAGAGGAAGGAGAGGCTGCTGCTTATGCAGGGATGTCAGTCCCCTTTCCATGGATCTGCCTGGAGCTGGGGGGATGCAGCTCCCAAGGCAATTCCTCCTGCCCAGCATCTTCCAGGCGGGCTGCTCACCCCCTCTCTCCTTGCCCGGCCGGAGGGAGCATATGGCTGCTCACTTATGCTCTGCTGTTCTTATCTGCTTAGTGGGCTTATGGTCCGCAGAGGCTCGGGGGGATTTGCTTGGGGAGAGGGCAAGGAGGGGCCTGGAAAGGGTGGGCTGCATCCATGGGAAGTGGAGTGGTGCCAGAGGTGCCTGTGGTGTGTCTCAAAGTAACTGAATTTTTGGGAATGACTGACAGACATTGAGTTAGGGACCAGGAGATGGTTAATGATTACACAGCATTGTAACCAAAGATATGAAATTTAACAATTCATTTATAAGGGGAAGAGATTTCTTCTCAACAGCCTCATGTGCATATTCACACTTTTCTTCTTGGTCTCATCTATTCTTCAACAGAAAAAAGGGCCTGATCAGCCTTGGTATTTTTTTAATGGTTGCAGAGCCATCAGCTGGATTGCTGCTCCTGGATATGGTGTGTGTAAGAGTTTGCCTTCCCAGCTCAGTACTGCCCTGCTGTCCTCTCCTTCTGCCTCTACTGCCTTTTGAGGGTCTTCCTCACCTTTCTTCCCTCATCTGGCAGAGTCTTCTCATCTCTGTGCAATTTCAACAACAAGCATCAGTTCAGCCTTATCTTTCCTGTAGTCCATTAACAAATTCACTTCTCATCTGTAGTACTTAAATCTTTTTTGACCAGCCTAAACTTTTGCTGTATTTTGCCTTTTAAAAAAATACAATATTACAAACAACTCAAGCTTATTATAACTGAAGCAGAACTCTTATTCTCCTGTCACTCTTCAGCTCTTTTATCTACTTTTTTTCAAGCTTTACAAAAGTTGCCACACTCCTGACTCTTACTGATACTCAGAGTCTCAGCATTGTCTTCAAGCAAGCTCTTGTAAAGCCTCACATCCAGATTCTGACCAGGGACTCCTAAGTCAAGGTGTTCAGCTGTGTTGCTAAAAAAGCCCCAGTCCCAGGTCACTGCCTGGCACTCCTGCAGAGGTTGGACAGGACATGTCTGTGCTCCTCAGCTATTGCACTGCAGGTGGTAGAGAGCAAATGCACATCCCAGCTGAGTAGAGAGACAGAGGAAATGCCAGTGTCTCTCTCAGCCCATCCTCCTAAATACTCTCAAACAAACCAGTATCATCAGTCTTGCAGATCCCACTTGCATCTTTCCAATCTTCAGGACCCAGCCATTTCCCTTTCCGTTCTGCAAGACTTGAAGTAATCTCTTCTGCCATTGACAAAGTCTTGCTGTGCTTGTATTTATTACAAATTTCACCTGTTGCACTGGTTTTCCTACCATTTGTCCTTTCTGCCACCTCTTGCATCTCTTTCACTAATTTCATTTTTCTTTATGAAATGAAAAATCAGCTTCTTTACTTTGAGATCTCCACACAAATTAACCACTCCCTTCCCACCACTTCAGTCAGGTTTGAAAGATGGATCCATTGCAGATCATCCTGCAAACAACTCCAGCCTCTGTTGCCCAAGTTTTATACTGGATGAGGGGAGGTTTCTCACAGATGCTGTAAAACCACCCTTGTTGTCTTTCTTATCTCTTACTGTAAAGACAACTTAGATAACTTTGCATTTCAGGTTTAAAAGAAAAAAAGGACTGGTATTATCTCCTTCCATATGCATGTGATTTGTCTGCACCTGCCTCTTGTCTTGCAGTTTGTAGTTTAAATGGAAAATCTTACACTATGCACGAACCTACTCACTTGATACATCTTGTCACCACTAAAATAGCACAGATGAAAATAAGTTATGTTTTGGCTTTGATTTCTTTTGGAGTCTTGGATGTGAGTGCTAGATCTGACCAGCTGGCTGAGATCCACCCTGTAGATATTTCTCCAATTCACTGAAGTTTAACCCAAGATGCTCCCAAATTTGGATTTAACATGCTAGAATTAACCCTTTGCATTTCTCTCACTGAATACCCCGATTCTTGCAAAGCTGTAGTCTCTTCTTGTGGAGGAGCAAAGCTTTGCTTTGGCTTCTTGGCCATCTTGCCATGCAATGATGAGTACCTGACTGTGGTGACAGCATCCTGACAGGGTCATTGCCCTCCTTCAGGCCAAGGGAGAGTTGGATATAGACTGGAGATACATTTTTATTTACTCCATCAAGAACAGCAAGCATGTTTTTAAAGGCAGTGTGGATTTGCATTAATTTATGGTTCTCTTTCTTCTCTGCACATGCCCTGGGTCAGGCTGCATGTGAGAAAACGAGGTTTGCAATCCCTTTCGAGTTTCCACTGGTGTTAAGCTAATGTTTATTTTTAGTAAAGTATATCTCAAATTGTGCTTTTAAGAATCCTTTTGCAAAGCCTAGCACAAGAATTTCAACATGTTTTCTCCTTCTGAGCTTTTTATTAACAAATATGAAGGATCAGTGTAACTAGTTATGCTGTATTTCACTGATAATTTTCAAAAGTATGGGTCCAGCTCAAGAAATGGTACAAGCATTCATCTCAGTGGATTTTTTTTCTCCCTGTACTGCTGCTAACTACCCAGCTTTGGAAAGGCTGTGGATACTCTTTCAGAGGCAGGCCTTTTCTGCTGCACTGTGTGGGTGTCCCTTTCCCCACACTCACACATGGTTTCCTTTTCTTCCTTTCAAAATCCTTTCCTTTAAATGCTTATCTAGGAAGGCCACCTGCCAGATAAAGCACTGTCTGTCAGCTTCTTTTGATAAGGTAATAATTCTCCATTCATAGTGTGGCGTTTTCCCTGCAAGCTCATTTCACTTTCATTTACCTGCAGCACAGGTACCTCTGTCCCCACCCCAGGCCTCTCCTCCTCCCCAGGCAGACAAGGATGAGTCATTTCCATTTGCTACTGCATGACAGTCTTTGGGCTCTGTTTTAAAGCCTTGTTTTTTGTTTCTTTCAATTCTGAATGATACTTATTTCATGTGCTGTAAGAAGTTTATCTTAAATACCTTGCAGTCAGTTTTCAATCTGAAATGATTTTTTACAGTATTCTCATGAGTGCCTATCGAGATATTTTCAACTGGCAGAAATGTATTTTTTAAAAATAAATCCAGACATTTCTTGCAGCATTTAAGAAATCCCAAGCATTTAAGATTATGCCTAATGTTTGCAGAGCATGAACACTTCTGGTGAAAACCCCTAACAGGCTTTGAGCTGCATTTTTCTAAGCTGAGAAATCCCAATGTTGCCTTGTGTGTATTGGGTTGTGTACAGGATGTTGTTCAGGCCTTGAGATCCAGGAGAGCAGGGACATCTAATGGACAGGGAAGGAGGAGGTGCCACCTTTGGGGAAATACTCTGCTTTACCAAAGGGCTCCAAAAAGGATACACTTAGGAGTGGGACACTAAAAGTTGGTTCAGTTGTGTTCTGGTATTGTTCATGTTAGCATCTCCTTCACCTTGGCTCACTTCAAGGTTTCTGAAGATCCAGTCAATGGCTTTGTGGCTCAGGGGAACAAGTGGTACTTTATCACTTGCTATACTCTTGGCAGGGCTCATGGTATTATGGGGAGGTTGTGGTCAGGGTTCAAACAGTATCTATAACCAGGCATGAATGGAGAAATGAAGTCAAACCTAAGGAGTGAGCAGCTGCTGTTCTTTGTGACCCCCAACATGAAAGTTGGAAAGCTGTTCAGGGTTCCATGGTGCACCTCTGGGTTTGCAGCCCTCCCACACAGAGGCTGTTTTCAGACAGGCATGATCTTGCTCATGTGGCTTCTGTCACAAGATGACAGTTTCAAAGGGGTGATAGTAGAGAACACACCTATTGTGCAAACAACTAGTGATATCGGAAAGGATTCAACCTCCTGTTCTTTGGGGCGGGAGAAAGTCTTTAATTAAACAGGTTTTAGGCAGTATCCTGAGAAGATTCTGTCTGTGGGCCTGCTGCAGCTTGTATTGTCTCCTGACCACACAGTCTGGTCTGTGGGGAAAGCCAAAGTGCGCCACCCTAGTTCAGCAGTGACCTTTCCAAAGAGAAAAGGTCAGGCTCATGTGAGCTGCTGCATCCTGACCTTCCCCAGTCAAGCTCCCCTTTCGTGCAATCTGTTCCTCCCAAAGGTTTCCTTCCATGACCTGCCTGCTCAGGTTAACTCAACTTTTTCTCGGTACTCTACACCTTATTTCTCCCCCTCCATGTGTGAGGAGCAGTAGAAGGAAGTTGACATATTTCACATCACTTTTAGCATAAAAAAAATTCCCAGTAGGTTCATCTCTCTCAGAAAGCATTAATGAAAGTGTTTAAAGGTAACAGCCCTGCTGTATGACCTGCTTGCTCTGTTCTGAAGGAACAGCAGTGTTGCTGAAAATGGGAGGGAAAAAACCCAGCAAGGAGATGAGAAGGCCAGAGTGACAGATGCTGAAGTTGAATTATAATGTTCTTATCAGAAGCCAGTATTTTAAGTTCTGCTGATAGTTAATCACACTCAACCTGATGATGTGCTGTTTCAGCATTGTAACAGCAGCTACAGGCTAAGACTGTCTAAAATGCTGGAAGGAAGAGGGTCTGGACTTTTTATTGCAAAACCAGGAGTTATATTAAAGGTGTAAGCATTATTTTATAGTACCTATTGAAAGACATAGCAGTAAGCAATTAATTCGTGTGAAGAATATAGATAATTAGTTTCTATAGCTTGTGTATTTGAAGAGTACTGTTTAGTCATGCATTTCTACAGCACAAACTGGCACATTCTTAAGGTCATATTTGCTTTTGTAGCATCCTTGAGTCTGTTGCAGAATAGTCCTGTATTCTGTTGGTACTCTGTTTCCAAATTTAGGAGTATTTCCTCCCAAACATATGTGCCTGATGTAATGTGAATGTGCCCACAAGGAAAAGGAAACAGATGACTTGTGTTCAGTCGAAGGGCTGTTTGGAGCTGGAACTGCTGCAGGCTCCCCATTGAAAAGAAATGTGCCTGTCCATTAGTTCAGGAACAAAGCTGCTGTCGTGGTTGTGCTGCTCCTGTGTCAAGTCTTTCTGTAGTCTCAAGTGGAGAAAGACAATCTCCTCCCTCCTTCACAGCCTTTCTCCCTCTTACCTTCCTTCACTGTAACCACAGTGTGCTGATCAATGCCTTCATGACATGGGGGATCTCAGCTGAGGTTCTTATCAGTGGAGGAGGGAGGAAACTGGGAGTTGGTGGAAAGATCCATGTGGGTTTCTGCTGAGTGGTGCTTGAGCAGAAATTAGCAATGGGTGTGCCTGAGCTGGCACACGGCCTGGGTGGATAGGGCACCCAGAGTCACGTGGAGGCAAAGATCAATGGATTGCTGTTGCAAAGGATGAGTCAGAGAAATGGTCAAGTTGTGTAGGAGTCCAGGAAGTGGAGTATTGTTCCCTAGGTGTGATACAGCTTTGATACAGCAACTTCACAAGTGCTTTGCTCCAGTTTTAGAACCAGTTCATGTGTTTTCTCCTGGTCTGTGGCTTCAAGATGGCCTGTGATTTCAGTGCTGAGGTGCACTCTCAGTCATGCTCTGTACTGTCAGATTGTCTTCAGCATCCTTGCAGTCTTTTGTTGCTGAAGATGCTCTAAAATCTCTTAGTGGTTTAGAGTTTAAGGATTTTGCTAACTTTTTTTTGTTTTAGCTATATTTGCTATCTGAAGTACCTCTGTTTTTTGTTTTTTGGGTTTATTTTTTCACTGAAAATTTCCATATTACTCAGCAGATTTGAAACCCTTTTTTCCCCATTCTGCTTTCAGATTCCATTGGTGGATCGTTTTCAACTTCCTCTCACCGATGCCACCACAAGCAAAAGCACTGTCTCCCCATCCCACAATGTGGAACTCTGTCCATCAGCCCTCTGCTTTTCCATCCTCACACGAAGGGATCCCAGATCATCATGGACACAACACAGAAGGCAGTGAAGCGCCAGGCTAGCTTCTGCAATGCCATTACCTTCAGCAACAGGCCCATTGTTATTTATGAACAAGTCAGGCTTAAGGTGAGTAAATTATATCTTCCCTTTTTGCTGGGAATGAATGTTGGGGTATACTGAGCTTTGGTGCTTGCAGCAGATCTTTAGCCCTCCCTTGAAAAGCACAGTAGTCAGATCTTGGCCTTAAAGATCTGCAATCATCATTGGTACTTCTGCTTTTGTCACTGTAGCTCTTGGAGCCATAGGTACAGACTGCTGTAGAAACTGAGAATAAAAGGAAATCCACATTCCAAAAATACTTAGATTGATGTTAGACAAGTACAACTGATTAAATTGAGATCACTTGGCAAGCCAGGAGATAAGAGGTCAAAAAGGACCTAGAAGTGAAGGTTCCTTTTCATGTGCTTGGCAGGAACAACAAAAGAATTTGGAGGAAAGAATGAAAGGAACAGTTAGTGTGGTCATAGTTGCTATCTAAGAAAAGGACCTTTCTGGCAGTCTGCTGACTGCTTTGTTGAATCAGTCACCCGATAGCATTAAGACAGAGGAGAGACCATTGCAGGGATCACATTTTTCTCACTGGCACAGGCTGATTTCACTTCTTTTGTGTCTGTGGCAGCCTGGAGGATGGAGTCTGTACCCCTGGTGCTGTGGCTGGCATGGGAAATCCAGCTACTCTAGGATAACATGCCTCCATGTATGCCAGGGGCTGCTTTCTGATGAAGAGACTCCTTCATCTCCTTAGGAACTGAAGTATTTTCAGATTATCAGAACCTTTAGAAGCTTGGGACCCTTGAAATTTCATCCACAGTTACTTTCCAATCTTTATGCCCTCTAGTTTGTGGGACTTCTTTCTGTTCATAGCTGATTTTATGCCTTCCATTGGCACAAAATAGGTCATCCTCTTTGGCCAGTTTAATCCATGGCAAACATGAATGATCTGACTGCAAATCCTTCATTTGCACAGAGGGAATTTCCCAGAAGGTTTGTCAGCATGTAGAAACCCAGTTTGAATAATCTTGCTGTTGCTCATTGCTAGAGGTCCTGGAGTGCTGGGTCCTACAGCATCATATCAGCCTTCCCTGCCTCTTCCCTCACAGCCAGCAAAGGAGCAAGGAATGAGGAACATGCCTCTTTTTGAAAATACATGGAGATTTCTGTGATTTCAGGCTTAGGTCCAAATATAGAAAATCTCCACTACAGGTTTTTTATGCTTCCTATGGAGTTCTTACTGCTTCTATCCAGGCTGGAAGCCCAGCAGGAATCTCTCACATTGCCTAATGAGATTTCTCCCACGTTGACCAGCAGTTTGGACAAGCAACTGCGACAAATAATCTGGGAGGAGATGAAAGCAGCATTTCACTTTTGAAGGCACCATCAAAGATTTGAGAGGATTTAGTGGTTTAGGCAAAGATTCTGGGTTATTTCTTCCTCATTCTGAAACAAGGTAGCTATCTCTGGAAATTCACACTTGTTTATCTCTGTGTTTTTAGGGATTTTAGCTTGCATAATGTATGTGAAGGATATGCATGCATTTCTGCACAAGAGATTTATGAGCAGAGCTCCTGCTGACTCCAATGGGAAGGTCTCATGGGAGTAATCAACAGGATTTAGCAGAATTTGTGCTCTAGGGAGGGATGAAATGTGAAAACATCCTTGCTTTTGTATGATAAGTCCATCCTGTAACTGCCTTGCTATTGTTTGTGCCTGTGGAAAACAGCATCTTATACCTTCTCACCAGCCACAGACTAACCATGGACCCAGTCATTCAGGTCCTATAAAGTCTAAACTCCCTCTGGAAAATTGAGGAAAGAAGTAAGGAGATCCCCTTCTGTTTATTAGCTATTGTATCTCGGGTTTTATTCTGAGATTATTTTGCAGCTCTGGGAATATGGGAATATGGCTGTCAAGCAGAGACAAATGCTCCAATATGGTTTCTTCCATGGAATTTGGGGAATTCCTAAGAAGTAACGTTCTCAAAGATGGCATAAGGCAGTAAAGATCAGGAGCCTGAATCTGTGAAAGCAACAATGGTTTAGAAGTTTGGATGTTGATTCTGTCATTTCTTCCCCTTCTTGCACCCAGTGGACCTCCCAAGATTTTCTGCTAGCAGTGGCTGCTGAAAAGAGAATTTTGTCCATCATTAACCATTGCCTTTTTTAGCAAAACTGTGTACCCTTTGTCCAGCTGTGTCTAATTCTTGGCAGGCTTTATACTTGATTTTAATTTGGATATTAGTTTGCCTGTGGTCAGACTGTATTGAGAACTGTTTATAGGTGCTGATTAATACATGGAACATGTGCAGCCTCAATTACCATATGAATATTTACTTCACACTGCCTGTGATTGCTGTGAAGTATTGGCAAGAGACTGAATTGTACGAATGACAATGAGGCCATATTTATCTTAGACCCAAAAGCTTTTAGGGCTTGCAGTAAATTTGCTGCAAAAAATAACCCAGGCTTCTTGGAGTGTGTGTATTATGTTTCCCTGTTTTGTCATGTGCACACTCTGTTAACCCTACATCTACTGGGGGCATGCATGATGCTGTCCCAACCTGGTCAGGTATATAAAATAGCAAATCTGCTTCAGTCCTTTTTCGTGTCATCTCAGTGTCCCCCCTACAAGCAGGAGCTTCCCATGGTTCCTGGGACTGAGCTCAGGGCTCAAGTGTTTCATGTAAACAGTTTAGGTGCCTGGATGGACTGATAGGGATAAAGAACAGCACTCCCTTAACTGAAAAATTGTCCATTGATAACTTTTCTGAGCTCTGAGTTATTTTCTCTGATACTTTCATTATAAAACAGAAATCTCTAGGCTTTGAACAATGTCTTTGTTGTAAGATTATTGTGACCCCAAGGGCACATCTTCCAGATTTGCCTTGGAGAGGAATATGTAGAAGAAAAACACAGTATTTACAAATGTGATTAGCAGAGAACTCAGAAGTTCAAAGAAAATGTCTCGTAGAATTCCCTGGTGAAAATTCTGTGCTTCCAAGCTGGAACATGAGGGGCTGCTGCCAGGCTTTTGAGAACAAAGTCCTGCAGTCCTGGACAGTTCAGTCTCTGTCATTGCCATTCATCCAAGCCATTAGTGCTTTGGCAGAGCATGAAGTTACAGGAAGGCAACAAATTTTGTGTGACCATGTGGTAGGTGGTACCTGTCCATGTTTCTGCTCTTGTCCTGTGGCCAGCAATGGAATTGCTCGAGGCTTCCAAGGCATTGATGGAAGAGGACTATGTCAAATGCTCTTATGTTTGCTGCAGGTTCAATATGTGAACAGATACAGTGACTGTGTGTCACCTGGCATGCAGGAACTGTCTTGGCCCCACATCAAGGTTGGATCCAGCATCCTTAAGTCTTTCAGGTCATAGTCTGGATGCTGACAGGCTGAGTCCCTTTGAGAGGAACAGTTCCTAGCAGGCTTATACTCAAACAATAAAGTGAGGAAAAAATTCACCAAGGACATCATCTGAGGACCATACTAAATCTGGAAGACTCGTTGCTTCCATGGGGGAAAAAAAAGAGACTTTATAGCTGGGTAGTGTTTTCAATGTGCTGCCTGCTCCCCACAGATCCTCTACTGGCCAGGGCTCAGTTCTTATGAGTAGAAGCTGATGACTCTGGAGGTATCTGTGATCCTTAGTCTGTCAGGTGCAGAAGGCTGGGTATGACACATAAACCATTCCAAAAACCATAGCAGATGTTGCTGACCCCAGACACTCTGAGTATTTGCATACTGACAGGTTGGAGTGTAGTTATGCACAACGTATTTTGCAAAACACCGTTCATAGCTGAAATAAGTAGGTTTTCCCAATAATAAGAGAACATCTATTGTTGCTTCACAATTTTGTATTAACAAAGTCAAATGCTCCTTACTGTGCTTCCCCATACACAAGTTCTCTGCTGCAAGGCTGTAATTTCAGTATGTCATGCAATATGACGAATTAAACAAGGGAAATACTGTCTTTTCCTGGCCTGGTGGTGGTAACCCTGTGGTGGTTACTGTGATTCTGGAGCTTTTCTCTCAGGTCATGAGAGACCCCATCATCTGAGCACCATGTGGGAAGAGCTCTGCTGACATAAAAGGTCTTGTGGCCATTTTTGGCACATTTTGTGAGAGGGTTATTCTTAGGCCAAAATGAATTAACCCTAGAAATAGAAATGAATCATCGTGCAACTGTAATTACACTTCACCTATCCACATAGATTTAATTTGATTTATTTGGTTTTAAATATGGGCATTGTATCCTAAGTCTGCAGCAGCATTGCTCTGTGCAGCTGAAAAAGCTACAGCAGTGTTTGGTGGGTAAAATGTTTCCTAAATCTAGTGGGGCAGTCTGCATGCTGGCCCACCAGTGTTCAATGCATAAATCCTGTAGTGTGTAAGTTGATGATCAGGTGCCCAACACTGTCATTGCTGCTGTTGTCTTTGCAGATCACTAAAAAGCAGTGTTGCTGGAGTGGGGCTCTTCGACTCGGCTTTACCTCCAAGGATCCATCGAGGATTAACCCTGACACTTTGCCAAAGTATGCGTGCCCTGACTTGGTTTCCCAAAGCGGGTTTTGGGCCAAGGCTCTGCCAGAAGAGTTTGCAAACGAGGGAAACATCATAGCCTTCTGGGTGGACAAGAAGGGACGGGTGTTCTACAGGGTGAATGACTCGGCCGCGATGCTCTTCTTCAGCGGCGTGAGGACGGCAGAGCCCCTCTGGGCCTTGATTGATGTCTACGGGCTCACCCGAGGAGTGCAGCTCTTGGGTGAGTACCTGGCTCCAAACACAGAGGTGATGCTAAGTCATCATTGACAAAGGGCCAGCCTGACACTGCCTGTCCCCTTGCTGTGCTGGGACAAGTACAGGGGAACAGCTGTCATTCCCCCCCAGAGCATCTCAGGACCTTGGCCTGGGTCAGTGGGTGTTTGAAACTTAGCATATAAATATAACATCAGTGGGAGGTGGGAAACAGCTGCTACAATAAAGCACTAGAAGCCACCTCTAAGTAAGTGGATTCCTGCTCAGAAGTGTAGCACTATCACAGAACAGCCTGGAGGGTGTCATATACCTTGTAAGATTTTTTATCTCATCCTCTTGCTTTCCCTGTGCCAAAGCAGGGAAGTGCATTTTATGTGCAATGGTTAAATCCTTCCTGGATGCCACTGTTGTGATTTTTTGTCAGGTTTAATGGAGAGATTTGAAACATGGCTATCTTCCAAATTACCTGAGAGAATCTGTGGTGGATTTTTCCAGGATATTGCTTTCACAGAGGGGTTTGATTTGTCCTCTGGAGCCTGAAAGTTGGATATACGGTTCAGGTTGGAGGATGAGAAGTGCTGAGTGCCTGTGTCTTCTGCCATCCTCAGGTGAAATGAAGGTAGTTTGGTGTTCATGAGAGCTCAGTCATAGATGTGCAGGCTGTCAAGGTTTGGGCTATTTGAGTTTATACATCTTAGAAGAACTGAAAAGCATCTCTGAGGACTGAAGTACAGCAAAGTTGCTGGGGGACCAGGAGTGTCAGCACACAGCCTTAGATTTGGCTTTGTGTTATTACTGGGAGTCAGATTGCAGCACTTTTCCATGTAACAGTAGTTTCATGGGCCTTCTTTTCATCATGGAACAGGTTAGATGGTACCTTCAGAAGCTGAAGTTCCTTCTGAAGATGAGATGATCTGAGGCTGAGAGGTATCCTGGCTTTTTCCTTGACATGCAGCCTGTTAATCTCTGTTGAAGTGACAGTTTGTATATCTAAAACTTCAATGAAACTTCTTTCTGACAGCTCTGCCTCCTTTCTGCATTCTGTGCTGTGTTAAAAAATATGGTGGCAGGACTACCCATAGTAATCAACACAGCAAGGAAAAGTTATGTACACTCAGGAGATGAAGAAATGAGTCTGACCTAGTTGCAAAAACTCCTGGCCCAAGATTTCACAAGGCAGAGGAATTGAAGAATTTCTCAGCAGCTTTTTCTTTTTTTAGGTGCAGAGAGATTTATCGTTTGTTGTGAATCAGCTTGAATCAGAGCCACTAGGCAACTGTTCATAGGCCAAGGTGGTGATATTTGAATTGGGATGGAGAATTTGGGCAAATGTCATGCCAAAGGATAAGTTAGGAAGAGCTTAAAAATTACTCCAAGTCCTACAGCTGTTCTTGTGAGATTTGGCTCCTCAGGACTACTCTGTCTGATTAATGAGGGTCCATAACTCTGGATTATGTGTTTCCTTTCAAAACACCCGAGAAATCATTTCCTATCCGTCATCCGCTCCTGCACTGTCCTAGCATCTTCCACATCTTCTTTCACAAGGAAAATGTGACTTCTGCCAGCCACTGACTTACCTCTAGTCCAAGAGGCTCCTGAGTCTTTGGTGGGTATGAAGTCCCTGAATGAAGCAAGCAGCTTCTGAGTTTACACAGTTGGCGTGGAGCTGAGATACATATTTATAGCTTGTTCCAGCAGCCTTCAGCAGGCTTCAAGCCTGCCACTGTGCTGAAACAGCTTCCACCCGGGTCCTCTCCATCTCCATTCATTATTAAACAGCACTAAAGTCAGAGAAGGGCAATCATCAGCTGTGTTGCCCCTGGATCCTATAGACATACCCTTTACTGTGCTCTGCATGCTGGCTCTAGTGTAGCAGACCACACATACAGCACAGGACAGCTTGCCAAAAACTCCCGGGACTTGACAAATGAATTTCATAGCTTAGCTACAAACATATGGTCGAATTCAGCCTGGTATGGCACGCAGGGCATCTGATAGAGGCTGGGGATGCTGAAGTGAGTGGTATGTTGAATAGAAGAGCCTAGAATTTTAGATTCCAGTTCAGTGATTTATTGCCCCTTAACCCCAAACATGTTCCTTGTTCTTAAGTCCCACTCTTTTCTCAATGCTTGTAGGGTTACAGGGTCAAACTGTACCTCCGCACAGTCTCCATTTGCTTTTATGTGTGAGAATCTGACAAAAAACTTTACCATTTCTGGTGTCTTTCTGTTTATTGCAGAATTACTCCCTCCCCACTCCCAGTAAGGTAGCTCCATTTCCAAGATGAGACTCGCCAAAGGAAAGACTTGCAGCAGTAAGCCTTGTGTCACTGCAAGATCCCAGCTCTGCAGGGAAATGGACAGTGTGCATTTATATTCCCAGAAGTGACAACATCTAAAACTGCACATTTTTATTTTACTTTCTGCATTACACTGGCAAATTACTTCCAGCCCAAATAAGGAACTCAGTAAAACAGGGAATGACTAGATCTAGTGGCATTGTTTCTGTCTAACAGATTTAATAAAGAAAGACTTGAATGGAGGCCCAAAACCTATGAGAGTTAAGTGAGAGCCATGGTAAAAGGTCACCTTCTATCAGCCTTGTTACCCAGCTCAGTCCTGCCTCTGTGTGTATCTGCATCACAGATATTGCACAACATTCCGGCATCATTAAAAACCAGCTGGTTTGTACCTTAATTTTTCATTTCTTTCTGCTTATGGTTTTACCCACAGCATCAGCCTTACTGACAATTACCCACATGTCAGTACTGCTGCCACTGCACAGGTGTACATGGGTGTCACAGATGTTCCTGGGTCTGACTGTCCTTGCTGTGTGTTCAAAGGCAGAGCCCTTCAAGCAGCTTCTTTGCCAGCTGGATTTTGAAATGAGCCAGGTGAAAAAGGCTTGCACAGTCCACTGCACTGCAGCCAAGGGGAGTTTGAACTGAGCTGGGATCATGGTTTGCCTGCCACTGCTGGAGTGATTCAGGAGGAGGGACTGGTTTAAATGAGGTGGCTTCAGCGATGAGGTTCACAGTGCTGACCCTCAGTCACAGGTGAGAGGCTGCTCTTTGCTCTCCTCTACCCACACTACAGAGATTAAAAGGCTTAAATTCACCCAGGAATCTGGTCTCCTCTGACCACAGGGTCTCAGCTGGTTTTCTGCCCCAGAGTAAGGGCCTGCAGAGAGGAGTCTGTGGCAATGGAGTGCATACATGTTCTGTGTTTTAGGGCATGAATTTCGGTGTAGGTGCAGGCTTACATGACCTGTAAACATGCCCTTATACAGTGACTCTCCTGCTGACATGCTCAACTTGCAGACAGGATGGTTTACAGCTCTGCTTTCCTTTTTGGGCAGCTAGTTTTGCACAAGTGCACTTTTACATTCCAGGGTAATTTAAAGTAATATTTACTAAAAATGTGGCTTGTCCTTATGCTAGCACTTCAACATACACACATGCTCATTCACACTTTTAAAAGGAGTCCGAGAAAAATGGAATATAAGCAATCTGCTGCCTTGCTGCTATAATAAATCATCAAAAAAAGAAAAGGAAAGGCCCAGCTGTTTAAATTCTGGAGTCTTCAGAGCCATGGAGGAAGGATGGCAGCTCATGGGAACCAAGTGGTGTTGTCTCATATTAACCTGCTTCTTTCAAGCACTGGGCTTGAGCCTGGCACATGCACTTTCCATGGATTTACTGCAGGACAACAAGGTTGGCAACTTCCCTCAGTCACATGTGCAGTACAGTATGATGAGTGGTCACAGCATTTTCCTTTACCTTTGGTGGAGGATTACAGGCTTGCCTCTTCTATGTGGTGCCTTTTTGAAAATCACATTTTTTTTTCCTCTTTGAAAATCACCCTGTTTTTGGGCAGTGACATTGCAGAGTGGTTAAGATGGGAAAGGCCCGATGAAGGTCATCTAGTCCTACTACCTAGTGTCTTTTCTTTGAAAGCTCAATGCAGGTGCTCTAAAAGTACAGAAAAGTGGGGCTGCAAAGCAGTTCTGATTCCAGCATACCTCACTACTCATGCTGTATTTCCAGTGGGATAATGTGAGGTACAGTCTGCTCATTTTCCTTGGTCCCATTCTCTGCTAGTATGATCAGCAGTCACACCCCTTTACTGTTTATTACTCTGTTCACACTCTTCTCCCATCCATCAGTATTTTCATTCATGCAGTATTTCAGAGTATTCTTGTCTTTTACCAGCACAGGCTTTTGAAACTAAGGATAATTTTATTTAGATTGTCACACTGAGAAGCACCTGTTAAAAGCTAAGTCTCACCACATCTTGTAGATATAAAATATGAGAAAAATTAGTAAGACCTTGAAAGATGGGAAAATTTTAAATGCATCTGTATTAAATGTGCATGTATTAGATTTACTCAAAGCAGAAACAGTATATATATATATCTCAGTCATAAATAGATGTACAGATCCTAGGAGAAATAAATGGATGTTCTGTATATTATATTAGATATTTGAGAAATGTCTTTCAGCAGATCCTTTTCCTATCTTCTTATTATGTTTGCAAAGTATCAAAGTTAAAATGTGAACTGATCCTGGATGGAAATGTACCCATCTTACACCTCAAGCTGGTGTCTATTTGACAAGGAAGTTGCACATTTTGTAGGGAAAGAAAGAAATGTTTTTCTTTCTTCATACCTGTCAGTTCTTAGGTAGTTTGAATCTCTAGCTCCAGAACACCTTTAGAAGAAACATTAAATAAGCTTCAAATAAGGTAGATTTATGGGCAAATTTCAGGTGTTGATGGTATAAGATTGTTGATAAATCTAATTTATTGCATGCATCTGCAGTTTTACTGTGTGGTTATTACTATTTTATTTTCTGAGTGCAAAGCTTGTTTTCCATTGCCCAGGGGAATCCATTTTGTTGCTATTCTAACACGTGCAAATAAGCAGACTGATGTGCTGGGAGTGCTTTGCACTGAACAAAATTGGATAATCAGATATGACTGCAGTGTATTTTTATAGGGTATTGTTGAAAGTGGAAGCTATAAACAATTAATCCTTTTTGTGGAAGTCTGTGACTATCTGATGGAAAAGCATAATAAGTGCTTAAACAGAGTCCTACTTAATGAAGGCAAGATACACAAGACCTGCAAGCAGTCAGTTGTCCTTGTTTTTCCCATCTCCTAAGGGGAAAGAGAATTTAAATTGCTCATAAAGTTTTATTGTCTGTAGCTGTTGTCTCTATGGCAGCTGCAGGAAGCTCTCTACCCCAGCTGAAAATGTGAAAACAGTTTAATAAATAACTCATCTCTTGCCATTTTGATTAATCCCTGTTTTTCCTTAGCACTTCTGGAGGGATGTGTTTTTCCAGATCCAATAGGCACCCAAAAGTTACCCCTAGGACCCAGGCAGCTCCTTGTGCTTGAGGGTCTGTCTGTCCTCCAGGTCTGCCTGTCTAGTTGCGATGATGAGGCTGCTGGATACAGCACTTTCAAGCAAGCCAGAGCTCCTCTTGGCTGTTTGAGTGCAGTGGGGTTTTTTTTCTTCTCTTTGTGTTTGTGTGTCAGCAGTGGAGACTTTGTGCCCATGAGCTGGGGAAGGCAGCACCCGCCTGCCCTCAGGTCAGCACGGGGCTTTTGGGGTGAGCAGCAAGTGGCAAATGCCAAATAATTCAGAACAGGCAGAGGCCAAGTGAATTAAGGTCTCTGAGGGATCAGCATTTCAGGCATCACGGAGTCTCTATAAGGTGTTGAAGTACAAAGTTGCACAGAGGCTCTGCAGTTTGCTGGTATTTTTCACCTATTGCTTTCACCTGAAGCACCTTTGCCTTAGCAGGATCTCTTGGAGGGGAAGGCATTGCCACAGGTGCACAGAAAGGACAAAATCTGGCACATTATGTGCTATAGGGCACTTTATATCTACAAAATGTCCACATCAGCATCAGGAGAGCCTGCAAGGGTACCTGGGTAGGAATAAATTTTAAAGGGATTAGTCTGGCTTTTATTGCCCAGACTGAGAAAAATGGAGGCTGCTACAGGACTAAACAACCAGTTGACAAATACATTCTGTGCTGTAAAGTTGCTTTAGTTCTGGTAAACTGAAATATTGTTCCTAACAGAGGCAAGAAGGGCCACTTTACCCATAAAAACCCAAGGAAATATGAAAACTCTGAGAATTATAAGAGGTATTTATGTTATGGGTATGTTGTAGTTCAGATGCTGACACTGCAAAGATAGGCCCCTATGTTAAAAAAAAAAAGGAGTATTCACATGAAATATCTGTTGTGATGATTGATTTTGCTGTTGTTCTAAGGAGGTAAATGTTGCTGGTTTACACTAAGAAGTTTATCTTGCCTTTGCTAAGTGTTGGAAGTGTGGAAAGTTGAGTCTGGAAACAGTGGTTGCAATTAAAAGGCTTTTGATGTTCTTTTACTTCTAATAAAGGTATAAACCACTTGAATAATTGAAGGTATACTGAATTTATTGCACAGCTATAGTTAGTTACATGTGTTTCTAGCATGAAGAGGGCCTTAGAGAATAATAATCCACCAATAATGGAGCAGTGTAGTTTTTTGAGAGATGCTTCAAAGAATTCCTTACGTTAGCAAAGATTTTGGCTTTTTGATTTAAACCATTAGGATATCTCTGCTGCTTTTTTTTAAATGCACTCTATTAACTGATACTTAATGCTACATATAATTGTATTATCCTTCGTTTGTCTAATACAGTTCCTCTTTTAAAATCTGTAAGTAATAGGTGTCTTTAAAAAAAAAAGGAGAGAGAAAATTAATCTTTGCAGCTTTCTTTATACCTGTCTCAATTCAGCCAAAGAGTTTAAACTGTTCAAATCTTGGACTGTAATGCTGAAAGCTAATTCCTCTTCATTCATAAAGCTATAGCTTGACAAAAAGAGAGCATTTGGAGCAGGGCTAAGTTTTGGATGTGAATTGAGTGATCTGGTAAAAATATAACAATTTATTGTGCTAATCTTGCAATTTCAGCTATTGCAGCTGTTCCAGCTGTGGAGGCCCTTTCCCCTAAGCCTGCATGACAGATGACAGCTAAACACTGCTAGCATGATAAAACTAAACACTGTCTCTGTGCAGTATGTCTCTGCTGGCCTGAGATAGCACTTTGTCATTTCAATGTCTAATTGGCCTTACAGCTGCTGAATATGCAATTTACCCTACAGAGGATGTGAATTTGTTATCCCTGTAGGTGTCTGGGTTATTAAAAAAGTTTGACACCTTTAATAAAATAAAATTGGGTTTTCCATCCATATCAGCAACACAGCTAAAAGTGAGATTGCTCTGTAGTTCAGTCTCTTTTTTTTTCTTCTTCTTTTCCCAAGCTGCATAAGCAGAATTGTTGTTGAGTTCAGTATAGAAGTCCTTACCTATAGCCCAACTTTGGTCTCATTTTTGCCAGCCTAAACTTATAGCTACTTGTGGCATCACTCTGGTTTTACCCTGTGAGCAGAGTCTAGCCCTGGGTTTTTGCTCAGTTATACCTTCTTCTTCATCAAACACTGAGCAGCAGAAGCTCCTCCAGACTTTGTCCAGCTTATCCAGAAGAAAATAAAACATTTTGACTGTGCTGATTTTTGAAGCTATGCTGATTCAAGCCAGAACTTCTCCTTCACAGAATCATAGAATGGTTTGTGTTTGAAGGACATTAAAGATCACCTATTTCTAGTCCCACTGGCATGGACAAGGATGCCATTCACTGGATGATCTTTAGTCATGTTGAGCTACTACTTCTTTTCAAAGGTGTTCTACTTGTGTTGAATCCTATCCTAATTTTCATGCAGATGTTGCATCAGCTTTGCTTGTGATGGAGCTGATCCTGCAAGGTGCTGAGCTCAGTGAGAGCCTGGACTCCTCTCTCCTACTCAGACATGTAGAAATATCTCAATCTTGCATTCTTCTATGATACTCTCTTAATTGCATTTTCATAATATGTTCTTCTGACAATAACTTTTACATGTTTTCTCTCTGTTGTGGCTTTTGGTGAAAATATCATGCCTTGTACTGACATGCACTAGGTAAGTGCTTCATCCTGTTTTCTTGGAAATTATAGCAGGGTAATGTTGGCAGAACTTTGTGTAATTTATACAAAGCATTCCATGTCTATTGGCCAGAACAGTATGTCCAGTTTGCAAGTTTTGATTCTCAGACATTAGCATCATTTTGATGTTAAAGGCCTTTACAAAATATTTTTTATATTCCATTCCATCTACTCATATTAGATTTTGAAATTAAAATTTTTTGGGATTGGTAAATTTTTGGTCTGTAGCTAGGGATAAAAGATTGATAAAACATTGCTGGCTACTGACTATAGACAGTGTGTTTAAGAAGATGAAAATCTCTTGTGATGCATCTGGCTACCAGTGTGACCATTCACAGACGATTAATTCTCTTCAGGAAAAAAAAATGTTTAATTGCTCTATCTTTTTAAGAGGATAAAGACCACTCCAGGGAAAAAGCCTTTCAAATCCAATAATCTTATTCCCATCCTGGTGCTGTGCCAATAAATACTGCACCACTTGCAAGGAAAGATCTGAAGCTTCTAAAATGTTTAATGCAGAGTGTTCCCTTTTACTCTGCCTGGCCAAGGCCAGCATCTCTGAGCCCCATAGTGTTCACTTGAACAGGAGGCTGGTGACATTTTTTTCAATGTTTCTGAAGACATTTGCATTTTCTCTTCATTCTGCAGTGGTGTTTCCCTGGTTGATTTTCGTTGCTGTCTTTGGTGTTTGTATGCAGCAGCCATCACTCTCCTGAGCCCTTCCCAGACATCAGGAATCCGTTCTGTTATCCCAGCATGGCTTGTGTGAAAGCATCTTTTTGACAAAAACACTGGGCCTTTCGGTTTCTGCCCCTGTTTGTAACCCTGTCTGTTCTAGACAGATCTGATTCAACGTTGCCATACACTGGAATGTGTATGCTCATGTCAGAGGTGAGCCTTGACACCACCTGCATTTGTCAAAATGCATTTTTATTGCTTCATTCCTGACACAGTAGAGTCTCAGGATCTCGTCTATATCACCCCTTGGCCAGGTGGATGGAATTGGCCTCATGGTGGAGATCAGATCTAGAGACAGTTGGAAAGAAAATTGAACTAATGGGAATTTCACTGTGGAGGTGCAGGGACTGACAATTTCAGCTCAGCCTAATTGTGCACTCTGCAGAAATACATAAATAATTTGGTTTTGAGCCATAATCATTATTATGACTATTTTAATGACAATTTCTAGTGCTTCAGTTTTGGATGTGATACCTAAAAGATCAATGCTCCACAAAAAACAGATGAGACATCAAAAGTCAAAGTAGCAGTCTAATGGTGAGGGAAAGGGTGCTCTGTTTTGGCAGGCTAAGGGATGAAAGCTGGTGGAGGGAAAATTCAATGGGAAGTTAAATACTATTTTTTTAAAGGTGTGTAGTTTCCATCTGGCCAATTGGAACCCAGTCTCAGTTGCTCAGAAAAGAAGACTGCATAGGCTGTAGGGCCCAAATTCAACAGGACAGTAAATTCCATACCCACCTCCATGCATATATGTTATATGGGATGCCAGAAATCAGGTAAATGCTTTAATAAGTATGTTAATTCACATTCCTAAAGATAGCCATGTGCTTAAGTGCTTTGCTGGATCCTTTTCTTTGCCATCTGCTTGTTACTGGGTTCTGTGCAGGGCTTGCTAGGTCAAAACCTGTGGTCTGTGGTTAATCAGTAATCAATGGTTATGCAGGGATTAGCCTCTGTGCTTAATGGTTTTTCTGGGCAGCAAAGACTCTTTTAGGAGGAGGAGGAGAAAGAAGAACATGAGCTGGAGAGGCTGAATGCACTGTTGAAGTTGGAGGGGAAGTAGAAAGGTTTCCTCCAGGCAGTGCTTGATTTGCTTGGAAAACGTGTCTGGTTTCTGTGCAGGAGGATTTAAGAAGGGGTCCAGATGCCTGAGGTAGGGAAGGAGGAAGATGAAATCATGGAAACAGGGTGAACTGCTGTCTGAAAGCAGTGGAAGGACAGGTTTGGCAAAGAGAGATCAGGTTATACTGATGGGGAAGGCAAGGACAAGCCAGTGACCAAGATAGCATCCTTTTCTTCCCTGGTTTGTTCACTGACACCAGGGGCTCATTTTGTCTCTGTGTTGGCAGTTTATAACCCAAAGGCTTTGGTTTCCTTTCCCCCCCCCCCCCCCACTTTATCTGGACAGCACAGGGTGTTAAGTGTGTTTGAATTATTTTGCTATGGGTCACCATAAATGTCTGGCATGTTCCCTGAAGATAAGTGAGCTCTTTAATCAGGTCAAGCACATACTACTGACAGTCTCTCTATCATAGGGATCATGAAGATACAGGAGAAAGCAACACTGGGCAAAGAGTCTAGGTTAGATTTGTTTCTTACAACCTGAATTAGATTGATGGCTCTTAGTTCTGCTCTTGATAACATCTATTCCTCTTCAGGCAACGGTTCTTTTCATCATATAATTAATTTATTACAGAAGTCTTTTTACCAATAACAAATATTGACAGAACTAACTATCAAAGGGTTTATTTGGATGAAGGTGAGCAGTCTGTGAGGGATGAGAGATACTCCTTTGTACTTTGCAGTGAGGATTTCACACTCCTCCATCTGTGTCTGTGGAATTTGCTGCCAGATAAACTGCTCTTTATTGAGTTGGACTTTAGAGTCTAATCTTCTACTTAGCAGCATCTCTAGCTTGCTTGGCTGAGAAAAAAAAAAACAACCCCAAGCAACCATCTCTAAAATATGTACTGAATGCAGTTATGTTTTCAGCAGAGGGTTTAGTTACAATTAGCAACCTAGAAAATTAATTCAAATTAATAGCAAACATGACTTTAAAAAGAACTAGTTATGCTAATCTGAATATTTGCTATGGGCAAATTAGAATTGAAATAGCCTGTCTCTGGTTCAGCTACATTCACAGTGAGATTAGCTGACATCTGATTTACTTTAGGACTTTTGCTGACAACCTCCAAAGTGAGGGAAAAAAAATAAATGTAACCCCTTTTGGAGACAGACAGACATGGAGTTAATGGTGGCCACTGGAGAAGGTCAGGCAGCCACCTCTTGTATCTTTAGCTGACAGGTGAAAACCAGCAGTGACTGCAGGGAGATTCTGGGACTGTTCTGGGTAGATTTAAAGGTAACTTTGCCATCTCTCCCAGAGATGTGTCACTGCTGGTTGTTCTCTCATAAGTGTTGTCTGGGACGTTTTTGCAGCCAGCAGTGCCAGATGTTTGCAACTGCTGTTCCCTCCCCAGGATGTTCCTGTTGGCAGCTCTTGGACCAAGCTATTATTTTATGGTATATTTAGTTCTTTTTTATCTTTCCTCACTGCCAGTCTATACAGAATAATAATCATGTTTTCTTCTTTACCACAGCCTCCATATCCTCCTGTCATTCTAAAAATGCTTCTGTGATGTTAAATCTTTTCCAGTTATATGATGAGAATTAATTCATTCTGACACAGCCATGAAAATCTGATTCAATTCCTTTTTTTGGTATCTCAGTCACAGTCCTTGATCACAAATCAGCATGAGTCAGAATTTCCCAGGTTATTATTTCCTCAGAAAGGCTGATTGCAACCCTGTCTCCATATTTAATATCCTTTTTCTGTCTGAGGTGGAGCAGAGCACTGGAGGCTGCAGTAATTTTGTCTGCAGACCTGTCTGTTGTTCTGGCATTTGACGCCACAGGTGGAAAAGGTGACAGCAGAGGATATCCCACAGCAGTTTCAGAGTTGCAGTTTCCCATCACTGGGGAGTTGAGTCCACGCTGGCTCTGCAGGATAAAGATGACTACAGAACCCATGAGGATTTATTACTATGGAAACTAAGAAATCTTGGTTCACAGGTGGAGATGGGACACAGTGGCTTTATCAGCATATGCCAGGACATGAGAATTAGGTAACGAGTTTTAGAAACTATCCTAGCTAAGCACTACAGTTCTTAGATCTTCTGCCAAAGCAGATTGCCCTGGGATGTTTCACATAGATGGGATTGGAATCCTTTTGGGTTCCACTATTTAAATTAGTAGCTTATCTGAAGTTACTAAAAGAACATCAGAATGAAAAATAAGTAGGAAATACTCTCTTTGGGGCCCTTATCATTCATTTATTGTCTCAAATACATCTTTGTCTCCCAAATGTTATGTATAGAGGCCAGGACTACTTGGACTGCCAATTGAAGAGGTCGAATGCTGTCAGTCTGTTTTGTTGGGCTGAGCTGTGGCCAGGAGGGGTTTGGAGGGTCGGGGAGGCTTCCCTTTCCTTACACAGAGCCTCTGGCAGGAGGAAATCCTGCTTCCACTTGCCTTTGTACCTCTCCTTGTTGTGAAGGCTGTGCTGTCAGTGAGCAGGAGCTGCAAGGCTGCAGGAAGGAGCCCTGAGCTGGCCCTGTTGGGTTTGTCACTGCACAAATTCAATGTCCAGCTTGAGGGCTAAGGAAGAATTTCCATATGTTCTATTGAAGGCTGCAGTTTCCTTTTGTGCTTCTCTTGGGTTCTTCAAATAGGGCACTGGTAGCTTTAATACTCACTTGGGGTTTTTGCTTGCTTGTTTGTTTCCTACTATTAATATTTTTTTTACATGAAAAGAGAAAAAACAATGCCCAGAGAGAGATTGGTCCACTATTTTTATGAGCGAAGAATATTTATCAGGATTTAATAGTGCAGGAAAAGCAACCAAGCACTGCAGGAGAAAGCCTTTATATGCTGGTGTGAGGACATCTGATCAATAACTAGTGGTTAGCAGGGAGGGACAAAAAGTCATCCTTAGTTTTAGTGGTAAAAGATTCAGCTCCCAATTCAGATTACTCATTTTCCTGAGACGTATCACACAAGTGCCTTCATTTTTCAGGATGGAGATATTGCTTTTCTCCCTGCCAGGTGACTTTGAGTTTCAACTCCTCTGAGTTTTTGGACTCCTCACAAGCTAAAGTGGGCAAACCAAGCTGCTGGTCTGAGAGAAGTGCCTCATCTTGGTTTGACTCTTTTGCCTTGTGAGTGTGTTTCTGGCAGAGACCCGAGTTACCATTTCATGATTTGATTTTATATTGAGTTGCACATGCCAAAGGCTGTGCTGGGCTGCTGCTGCCCTGCTGGACACAATGGTTATTGAAGCTTAGGTGAGTGAACTCAATATCCCCTAAAGTTTCCAAACAATTCTAGGCTTTATTGGTGAAGAGAATTAGGATAAGATGCTGGCATGCTGAGCAGAATGGGTGGCCTTGTGAGGCTCATCCATAATTAATCAGCCATGTAATTTCCCTTAAGTGGCAAGGTGAGATTGCTTTTATTTTAGGCCCAATTGCATCTTCATGCTGGGAGCAGAGATGAGACCCTCTTGTCTGCATTATTGTGAATTACCCATCTGGGAAATGAGGATGGTGGAGGTTGGAGATGATGCCTGGGAGCTCACTCGTGACAGAGACACAATCAGATGCTGAATAAGCAAGAAATTAATTCCTCCTTCCCTTTCTCCTTTCCCTATAAGAGATGGGTTTGTTTTCTTTGGAGCTTTGCCTGTGTAAAGGCTGCAGTGTGGAGCCAGTGTTTGCTGTCACACTTAACCTTTGGCATGTCAGAAAGCAGCTTATGGTGGGGACCAAAAGCTTTCTCTGATGGTGCTAGCTGAGCATGGAGGGGACCTGGAGGAGCCAACCAGCCTGATCTGAAAACACTGGAAAACAAACTCCTCGCAGATGAGACAACTGTAGAACACTGATTTAGTATAGCCTAATAGTTGAGCTTCAAATACCTTATAATGGAGAACAAATCAGCATACTCTTAGCTAAAAACAGACTGATATCATAATAAACATAACCCTATTGACCTCCAGGAAGCATAAATCACTTATAAATCAAAAGCGTTTTAAAAAAATACTTATGATTCATTGCTGAACTCTGCTTTACAGTCTGGAAAATGCCATGTTTTGCTTTCATAAAGGCATTTCCCTCAATCGAAGTTGTTGCAATTAGAGAGAGTGGTAATGAGCCAGAAGGCAGCTGAGTGATGTTGCCTTTTGAGGCTCTCTACAGCTGCCATCTTCATAGCGTGAATAACTATGCTTGGTGTTGGCAGAGAAGCTCCCGTGGATCAGTGCTGCAGAAATTGGAAATGTTGTGTTTTGTAATACACCCCCACTCCCCTAAACCTACCGTGTTGTTGAATTCCATCCACTTAAAACAGAGCCTATGTTTAACAATAATTTAAATCATTATCCTGCCTGTCAGCTCAGAGTTAAGGGGCTATGCAACTGCGATTCTCTGTTTAGAAACTGCCTGGAATAATAACTTTCAGATGTCTCAAATATGCACCACATATCTATAACATCTAAATACAAATGTCTCCCTGCTGAGCAAGCCCTACACTGTTTACCTATCATGTCCAAACCATTCCAGAAGGTTTGCTTGGCGTGGAGCGGAAGGCCCTATATCCGCAGCTCCGACAGCACTGTCAGTGTAATGTTTTTCAACTCCTCCTCACCCTTAGGTGATTGCAAAGAAAGAAATAGCCTGAGGCTGGGGGTGACAAGTGAAGAATGTCCCTGAGTGTGCATCGCCCTTCCCCCCCACCACACTCCAAGGGTAAAAGTGCAGTGGGAGGCAGCTCCGTGCTCCTGCAGCCAGGATGATGCTCACGACGTTGGGTCCCTGCCAGCTGCTGTGAGATGATCCAAATGCTGAATCCCCGTGCCCCGGGCGCGCTGGGGCCGAGCAGAGCCGAGGTGCTGTCGCCAGCTTGGGGGCCCGGGGCTCTTTCTCTGCCTGCAGACCTCGCTGGGACCTGTCAGGTCTCATTGACCATCAGCCTACGCAATCAGCTTGTGCCGTATGCTCGCCCCAAGCCACGGCGTGCCAGGCTGTGTGCCACAGCTTGGTGACCCCACTGTCCACGCTGTGTGCCACAGCTTGGTGACCCCACTGTCCACGCTGTGTGCCACAGGTGGGTGGCCCCACTGCCCAGGCTGTGTGCCACAGGTGGGTGGCCCCACTGCCATGGGAGCTGCTGGGCTGGCTGTGGGCACTCAATGTGTCCCTCAAGGAGGTGGGAGATGGTGGGCTGTGGGGTGGGGCTGCCCCAGCAGCTCTTGAGTGGGGAAAATTGAAAAATCCTTCCTTGCTTTGCTATGTCTGACCTGTGGCTTAATATCGGGGAGCCCTTGGGACTTCTGGGGTTCCCTCAAAGGCATGGAGTGTCTCATGCCATCCACCTGGGAAGAGGGGAGCTCCAACCCCATAGCTGGCATTACGTACTAAAAGCCTCTGCATAGTGCTCTGCAACCTAATGGGATCCACGACGTGGCTTTCAAATTTCCTAATACATCCCAGAGAGCCCCACACAGTGCTTAGGCTTTCTTCCCCTTGGGCACACAGAACACCCTTAGCTGGTGTGCACTGGCCTGATGCAATGAATAAAGGTTAAATAAGGAGAAATTAGAAGCTTTTAATGCATCTTTGCATCATCTTTCATCCCTAGGTGAAGACTGAATCACAGCTCTTGTTCATATATCAGCTCTGTGATATTGACATTCTTTCTGGGCCTCTTATCCCTTTGCTCTCAGTTAACTCCTGCATTACTTGTGTCCAGCCCCTGCAGCACTGCTGCTGTCCTCATGCTACACAACAGCAGGTTTTTTGAAATGAGTGCTGAGGGGCCACAGTTCATAGCAAATTGTTTTACATGACTATGGTTATGGACGCAAGCCTCCCTCTTGCTGAGCAGAGCAGTTAGCACAGTGTCCCCTCCACAGGGGACACAGCACCCAGGGCTGCCCAAAGGAGCACTGCTGATCTACTGCCTCTGCAGTGAGCTTGGGCCCACAATAGTGTTTTTAAGAATAGCTGCAATTAGTGAAGTGTGCAATGGCAGAGCTCAAAGCATGGTTTCTTTTTTTTTTTCTTTTGGTAATGCAGTCTGCCTTGTAGGGATGTGGCTTGGAGGGGAATCTTTTCTAGCTTCTTTTGCAGCTGCTTAGAAAATCAGCTGGTGAGGCTCAGTACTTGATGACTTTTCTTCATGCAGCATGGCTGCCTCCCTGCACATGAGTGTTAGGCCAGTTTACTGGCTTGGAATGTCTGAGCTGTGTTTCTGTTCTTCCTTCATCTCATGGATATAATAAGTCAGATTCTTCTAGCTGTGGTTTTTCTGGACAGAAGCTTGCACAGGCACATGGCTTGGTGCCTGCTCAGCTTGCTGGAGCTGCCTGTCCCACCTGCTGCTTCAGCACTGTTGTCGTGGGGGAGAAGTTCTGCTTGGGGAGCTGGAGGCTCTGCCATGCTCAGGAAATGAGCTGCTCTGAGGCCGCTGTCCCTCTGTCCATCCTCCCACTCTGAATAGCTGGGGACTCCCTCTTTATTGGCCTGTCCCCATGTACACAATCACCAGGTCGAGGATAGGAATGAGAGTAGCATGCAGGATCCATGGGCTCTCCATCCACAAGCTGGCTCCTCCTGCGTGCTCTTCCACTCCTCAGCAACTCTTCACTGATATTCCCACCATCACTCATGCCAGAGCTCCTGGTGCAAGTTAGCACAGTAGAAAAATTTCATATATTTAATCCATTGCTCTTGTGTGTATCTGTGCTGGTAGAGTGTGGCAGTGAAAAGCTACCTGTGTCTTCTACACAGAACATCACATTTACCAGTCGTTCTCTGACACTGACTTGCAGCTTGGTCATGGATGCAGAAAAATAATTTGGAGGCACTGGAGCTGTCTTTATGCTCTAAATTTGCGTGGGGTGTTTGCTGCCTGGACAGAGAGAAGGCTGTGAAAGCGATCCTGGCATCTCAGGTATCTCCAGTCAGAGAGGACCAGTGACGTATTTTCTTTCCAAGTGGCATCCCGAGGTGACCCAACAGAATGACAGATGGTGTTGGGTTGCACGAGGAGCATTGCTGGCATAAGGGGGATAAACAGCAAGCCTGAGCCCACGTGATCAGGTCCAATCAGTCTCTGCAAGGAGCCATGGCTAGTTTCAGTTGTTGGGGGTGGCAATTGTTTGCTATAATAAGCTAAAGGTTCAAAGCTGAATTGAATCTCAGCTCCTCCAAAACCCCCAGTGCTCTCTGATCTGATGTTTTGATTACCTGAACCCATTTTATATGCTAGCTCAAGCGTCAAGCCCTCGCATTTCCATTTAGATGTTCAAGGAAAACAATTTTAATAGCTACCCAGCTATTCATCAGGATTAGGCCCTCCTGGAGTAATTTGGATAGCGTGAAAGCTAAGTGCAGTGTGATCCGAGCTTAACTTGGAACATCCAGAGGCACCAAAGAACATTTGCTCCTGTAACTGAAGCGCGCTCCTCAGCCCCCGCTCTTCATTCCGCTGGCCATGTCCAGGACCAGAAGGGGAGGCGCTGGGGGACAGCCTGCTCTCCTGTTATTCCTGGCCCTGGCAGAAACTGGGAGAAACAGAGATATCAGCAGGGAGCATGCACTTTTGGAGCTCCCACCCGCAAGCCAACGTGAGCGCAGAGGAGAGAAGGATCTGTGTGCTGGGGTGCTCATCCAGCTCTCCTCACAGGGCACATCCCTGCCGGCCCTGGCACTGCTGCACAGAGCACAGTGGCCTCCCAGGAGACCTCTGGAATTCCAGGGGAGTAGGAGCAGTTAATTTGTTCTGTATTTATTGTCTAAGTTTAGATAGCTAGTACACTGCTCTGCCAAGTGCTGAGGGAGAAAATTCCTTGTTCCACGTTGTATGTTTCTTGGAGTGACCCTTGCTGAGCTGCCAGTGCCCAGCCAGGCAGCCTTGAGCAGGGCTTCATGTTGGCACTGAAGATGTTGTTTTGCTGGTGGCTTCAACACTTGGGAATGCACATGGGTTTCCTTTCTTGTCCACAAAACTTTTTGCTTCCTTAGTCTCCTGTATGTAGTGGGAAAATGCTAGAAAATGTTGTTAAAGAAATTTAAAAATTTAAATTGAATAGATGAGGGTTGTTTTTATGCTATTCTACTGGCTTTTTTGTATCCAGACTTCACCAAGATTTCTGAGAGCAGCTTAGGCACTCAAAAAAATTTGAACATTTAGTGGGTGTGGTGGTGGGGACCTGTCAAGGGTGATGCTGGCTGCTTTCTGAGTAATCGCTGAGATCTGAAAGTGGGAGCTGGAAATCCCTTAAAAATCTGGTCTCCTTAAACACTTTGACCCTTTGGATTGGCTGTGGAGGCTCCTTGGACAGCAAAATTTATATAAGACATTTTGCAGTGTCATCTTTTTTTCTTTCAGTTTTGGGAAGTGTTGAGGCTGGATGGAGTTCAGCGGATGAAAGGAATGGTTCTGTTGCATTTAAAAACTGCTGCTCCTTGTTCCTGAGGCTTGCTGGTTGCTTTACAGGGGGAGGCAGGAGAGTATCTGCTTTCTGTCTGGTAGGACAGTGACTATTTTATTCACAGAATGGTCTGAATTAAGATAAATTACTGAAGCTTGTAGATATCATGACGGTGAGACAAAGCCTCTGACTAGCTGAAAATAATGGCTTTTTGAAGCTCTGTAGAAATTTTCACAGTGCTTTCTCTTTATCTGTATGTATGTGTGTGTAAATGTAAAAGCAAGCAAACAAAATATTTGAAACACTGCACAAAGATGAGAAATTTTCCAGACTGTCACCATTTCCATAAAAATAAGGGGAAAGTAATGCATTAAATTGTTTGCACTTTTTTTAGTTGTCTAGATAGTGCTATACTGAAATAACACAGTGCATCCAGCTGAAAAGGGAATTCACCTAGGACTGCAGATCACATGCAGATAGCAAGGAGGAATTGCTGAAAAACTTCAGAGAATGGTGTGAGAAAGCTGTCCACTCTTCACTGTCAACATTACATCTCAGAGCAGATGCTGCAGCTGAAAGGGACTGTCAGCTCTCCCCAGTGCCCAGTCCCTAAAAGGGAGGAGGAGGTCAGCTGGAACCTTCAGCGTATACAGAAAATAAAAATAAGACAGGAGAATGGGCATCATCTCTGCTTCTCTGGAAAACAGAGAATTGCCATGTTGAAAGTGAAGTAAAACAGTGAAGGAAGGAGTTTAGCTCTCATAGGTTATGTATTTAAAATACTTCAAAGATCTGAAAAAAAAAAGAGAGAATTTGTTTATGTTGTCTTGGGACTGTTCTCCTGGTGTTGTGCTTTACAGTGTTGCACAACAAGCCCGGGATGCAGCTTCTATGTAAGAGGAAGTGTGGCAAGTCCCTTGGACACTTAAATACCCCTCGGACATGCAGTGGCATGTTCTTGTGGTTCTTTACTTCTCCTCACCTCTTCAGAAAGATACCCAGCACTGCCAGGAGAGCCTGGACAGAGATGGAGCCACAGGGAAATATTTAGGCTTCCCTCTGGGTGGCTCCTACAGCAGGAGCAAGCATGAAGACAAATATCTTACAGACTGTTTCCTTCCTTCATCCTGCTCACCTTCAGGCACGGGATGAAACATTTTCAACCAAATGCATGCGATGCAGGGAGTAAAAATCAGAGCAGGACCTGATATGCTTGAACTGTAGGCATCTTAGAATTTTGTAGATCATAACTACTCTGTTTATTTTTAAGGTGGGCAGAAGATTCAGCCCCATTACTCTGCCTGCCAGCATGAAGTCCATCACCTATTGTTAATTGAGCTGCCAGGAGCACACTGAGTTATGATCACAGTGGAGCCTCATGTTGGGAAGCACATTGGCAGTGTGACAGTATAGGATGGTAGATGCCCTTAATGAAGGTGCACTTAAAAGCTATGCCAAGTGTGTCCTCTGTCTCATCTTCCCTGAGCAGGAATGTGCTTAGTGCTTTGTGTTTGTCTTTGGGGAGCCAGGAGATACCTCTGTGCAAAGCTGAGGCTCAAGTCTGAGCATTTGAGCCATCAGACCTGAAGTTGCTGATGATTTTATGTAGTCACTGGGTGGTGATGACAAATTTGGCCATTGTGGAAACTTCAAAGCAATAGGCTGGCTGAGGCGGGAGAGGTGATCCCAGCATTTCCTCCAAAGGCAGGAACTAAGAGTCCCTGCAGCCCTGGGAAGGCTCACAGTTATGCTGAAAGCCTTTCATGCTCAGCCTCAGAAAGGCTGCTGAAACAGCAAGGACCGGGTGGATTGTGACTGTCACTTGTGGATTGTCAGTGACTGTGCAGACTACAATAGCTTTATTTTAAATTTCATGGGCTGTGTTTCCCATTTAAAACTACACAGACTTCCAGGAAAAGGTCAGCTGCTGGCCACCTGCTCCCCAGAGAAAGGCTTAAAAGGGCCTTTTCTCCCTTTTAACACCTTAAGCCCTTCAGCATTTAGCAAGGCAAGTGTGGAATCTGCCACTGAAGGCTCCAGGACCTCACTCCCTGCAGACACTGGAGGGTATTCATGGCATCAACAAGCTGCTGGAAGGAGGAGAACTCAAGTCTCATATCTCAGGGATTAAAAGACCTCCTGAAGGCTCTTTTGGGGATGAGGAGGGACAGGAATAGAAACTGGGGAGCCTGGCTTTCTGCCCCTTATTCTCAAGCACAATTACATCACACCGTGTTCACATGTGCAGTTGATGACTATGGATGTGGTGGGAGAGTAGGGAGGGAAACTTTGGGCAGGGGTGGGATCAGGAGGAGTGAGAGACAGAGAATGGGATGAGACAGAGGCAGATGATTGTGGGTATGGAGTGCAGGGAACCTTAACAGCAAAAGCAGAAGTAGAAACCCCAGCAGAAGGGATATTACAGAAAACACTCATTTTGCTTAGTTTGGAGAATCAGTATATTTTGTTAGAGCACCCTCACGGGACAACCTGCCCAGGGCTTGTAATCTGAAATCCTGTTGTCTAACATGTTTTTGGCTTTTAACATTTTCCAACCTATTGTGTAAATAGCTTCTATTTTAACATTTTGGCAAACTGCTTCCTGGGAAAAGGTTGATCCCTCCACCACTCCTCCAGGGTCCTATTGTCCGGGGTCTTATTTTTCCTTCCTGTTTCACATGAACGTGCAGAGCTTTGACAATTGCACTTTGTAATCTTGAAATGTGAATGCTTTCCAAGTCTGGAAGGAGTCTCTCAGTTTTTGAGATTGACCTTTGATTTCCAGTGACAGCCAGGATGGATTTCTGCAATTTTTCATGTTGCCTCAGGCCCGACATTGACTAATAGGACTGGATATTCAGCAGGAATGTCAGGAAACCTTCGGTGATGTGATTTATTCAGGCTGTCCATGTATAGTTTCAAAACTGTAGGGCTAAGTTCCTGTTTGGGGTGAAGGGAACAGTGTTACAACACGAGTGAACTTAGACCATTGCCTCTGCTTTCAATCCACACCCCTCCAGATCTGTCTGATCAACAGCAAGCAGTCTGTGCTGCTTCAACTACTGCAAAGAGGATGTGCAAAATCACATGGTTTTCTATTGAAGACCAGCAGCAACCTCATTGCATTTTGCTTTTTGTTTATCTTTCTTAAGAAAACAGCAGATTCTGCTTAGTTTTACTGAAATAGTCCATTGCTGACTGGAAATTACTATCTATAAAAAAACAAAAGTGTAGCAAGATGTAGGTCACTGTGTTTGAGAAAGGCTTTTGCAGAGCTTCTGCTCTGAGTTAACGGGGGATGTGAGTGGGAGACAACTCACAGGAACCGGGGCACATCTGCAAAAGCAATTTTACATTCTGGTTATGTCTTTTTGGCCCACTGGGGTTGCTACCAGCATCCTTGTGACCTGATTCTTTTGCCCCTGGGTACTTGGGAAGACATCAGAGACCATGACAACTCTGCTGCAGGCACAGATTCTTCAGGGCACCCCAGGGGTTGGCTGTGCCACTGAAAAGGAAGGGTGCCAAGTGCACATGCCATGCGCAGTGGGGGGCTCTGCATGGTCCAGATCTGCCTTGGTGCAGCTTCACCTTTTCCAGCAGAGCAGATGGGGCTGCAGGGGAGAGGAGAGGGACTCTACAATTTGTCAGAGATCTCTGAAGCCATCTGCAAATGTAGATAAATGGAATAACTAGACCCTTTCACAGAGCTTGTTCACAGAGCGCTGGTGGTTCAGTAGGGCCTGGTTACATTGGAGCTCCTACTTTAAAATTTTTCATTCAGCTCTCTAGTTGTCCCTGAGTGCAACCTCACATGATTAAAACAACATTGATTTTTAATGGTTGATTCATTCTTCCCTCTCTTCCACATCTAGCACAGGAGGAGTGAACGAAACATTTCTTTTTCTCTTATTTGCCAGTTAATTTTTTCATTTAACCAGCACTGGTTGCAACTAGGGGAGTGTTTGATTTGTATATTTATATAAGTGATTCAGTTTGTTTAAAAATTCTTTTTTATGGTAAGTTTTGTAAAAAGATGATTACTATTTTTTTACAAAACACAGATTTTGGTCTGACAGTATTATTTTCAATCCAAGATTCCCTTGAACCAGCCACTTACCCTCCTTTGTCCTTAAGAACATTGCAATGGATTTCACAGGACTTGAAAATCGTATTTCCATCAGTTTAAATACTCTCAGCAACCTTTAGGGGCCCTAACATGGCCCTTGCTTTGCAAGCAGCCATTGGGATGTGTGAGATAGTTGTTTTCCCTTCTGTCCCCTGTCAGGCAGGGTATGGGCTTTAGAATGCTGATCCAGGAGGGAAGGTGTCCTGACCTCCTGGCTTTACAAAGCTCTGGCATTGGGCACCCTCCTGGCCTGGAGAACATCCCCACCCCAGGAACCAGGCTTGGAGGCTCCCTAGTCCCTCCAAGGAAGGTCACTACTAAAGGATCAGAAAACATTTACTTGGATATTTAAACGCCCCTTTGGGCCCCTGAGATCAGAATCTGAACCTGGTTCAGGCAAAAGAAGAAACAAGCAGCTGCCTCTCCAACTTTCAAAGCAATGTGAGAATTTAAAACTGATTTCAAAATAAAGACATTCAGCTGACAATTCATTTGGGCATAAACAAACAGTTGCCAAAGACAGATCCTCAGAGAAATTTAGCTGCTGAATCCTTGACCTCCAAAGGACCTCTAAATATAGTATTGTATGCAATGTGCCTCTTCTTGTGGGTGAGATATTAAGAGCTTATTTATTTATTAGAAAGTGGTTTACAATGTAAGTAAATTAGCAAGTTCCAAGGCCCTCTCTCAGCTGCCAGATGCTGGGAGGATGTTTATGGCCACTGTAAATAATTTCATGGCTTAGTACAAACACATTTTTAGAAATCAAGGGCTGATGACTGCATGTTTATAGTGCAGTTGAGAATTTATCAATTCCTCCAGAGTATGAGAAAGAAAACAAACAGTATTTCAGATATTTTAAAAAATCATAAAAAAAGAAAAAACCCAAAGGTATCCTTCATTCACAGTGCTGTGGGCTCAAGTCTGCATTGCCTTGGCTGAGCTCTCCCAAGTCTCATCCCAAGTCAGTGAGATGAGGAAATGCTCAGCATCCTTCAGGACCCAGCCCATGCATTCTGGACACTGCGAAGGCTGGGGTTTCAACAGCACAGACAAGTTTTCCCTGCACTGAATTTGCAGATCAGTTTGCTGCTGCTAAATGCCCTTTCCCAAGGTCAGCTTTAAACGACAGAAATCAGATCCTTCCCAGTCAGCAGAGCCGCACAAGGGATTTGCTTTATGTTGTGGCTAAAAAATAATAATAACAGAACAGCCCCTCTGGGTAGCAGCAGAAGGGTGGCTCCAGAGGGAGACCTGCTTCCCAGACATAGGACCCAGAATGAAAATGGGGCTGGAGGGAATTTCCTTTTCGAGGCATCTGTGCAGTGAGGAATTAGAAATGGCCAAGGTGACGTCAGAGCGTATGTGGGATGCTTGGTAGGATTTTTGTGAAAAGTCTCAGTGCCTTGGGGAGGGATGGGCAGGAATGAAGTATTACAGATGCTTCATTTGAGCTTTAAGTCTATTTTCAGCCTTTGTGTGGATGGCAGCGGAGAGCCTGAAAATATCAGCAGAAGCTGTGGGCTGCTCATGTCATGGTTCCTTGTGGTAGCTGCACGTTCCTGTGCTTGCTCTCCATAGCAACATATTTTCAATGTAAAACCACAGAACCAGCTGCATAGTTATGAGCATTTACACTCCCATGTGCATGGGGAAAACTGATGATGCTGATGATCTGCTGCAAGGCACTATTGGTCCTTGCTTTAAACTGCAGCCTAAGCTGTGCTTTTGGTCTGGGCATGAAATGAAGTTTGATGATGAGAAGAGCTTAGGCACATGAATTCACAGGTGCCTTGTTCTTTTTTGGGAAAAAGTGGCCCTTTACAAATTACCTGGGGAGCTCTGAGGGCAGGAGAGTGCCTTGGATCTACAACAGGGCAGGGTTAGATGGCTTGACACAATGAGATTTGCCTGGGCTAATGGTGGCAGTGCTACCTACCATTAATTTAGGGCAAAATACCTTTTTCTTTAACTTTTGAGAAAGCAGTCAATCCCAGTGCAGCAATACATCAGATCTGGCAGGCTGAGGTTTGGGTGCTCTCATTGCAGCAGTGTCAATTTTTTGCAGTGAGTCTGGCACCATGCTGATCCTTTGGTGCTAGGTTGCCCAGCCTTGAATTCAGCTGAAGGGGCTGTAGTCTCCAGCAAAGCAGAGGTGGCTGTGCAGTGCAGGCAGGCAAGGCACGGCCATGGGCATGGCACTGGGATGGCCAGGGAGGTAAATGGATGGAGCCTGCAGGGCTCAGTGGCTAATCCTGGTCATGCCTGCTTTCCTTGTTCCTTGAATCATTCCCCCCACCAGTTTCTGGGACCTGCAGTATGTGAGCTGGTCATGGCTTTGAGGTGTTTTGGCAGGTACTACAGTGGCAGAGCATACCCTGAGTGCGTGTGTAGCTGATGTCAAAGGAGGTGCTCCCAGGCTGTGCCTGCAGCTGCCCATGGAGCAGGCATGCTCAGCAGCATGGCAGACAGGCACAGAGATAGTGACAGCATTTGACACGCCTTTGCTGAATGGCTTGGAGTGCTAGGGAACAAGGCTGCTGACCTGGAAAACAAGCCAAGATTAAGAAATGTCAAATTTCTGGGGAGAAGAGGGTTTCCCAGAGGGCTGTGAGGTGGAGAAACTAGACTCTGGAGGTTACTTTGGGATGGCTAACATCAAATAGACCATGAATCCTTAAATAGCACTGTTACCTCTGGAAAGGGCCACCCTGACACTCAGAGCTGGGCTCTGGGGCATGGGCAGCTATTGACAGCATGACATAAATGAGGTGACTCTGCTCCTGGGGACAGACATGAAGGATGATGTCTTCTGATCACAGCCTTTAGGGAGCTCCTGGCAGGGTCAGTGTAGCAGTGGGCAGGGTGAGGCAGGCACATAAGCCACACTTTCCCTCCAACTTGCACCTATAGGTGCTGCAGCTTTCTGGGCCCCAGCAAAGCCTCTGTGTGAGCAGCTTCTCCTGTGCTTAAAAATTCTGGTAACCCAATGGATGTTTTGTTTGTTGTAGAGGTAAAAGTGAACCCAGCAGCTATCTTGTTATTTTTTTCCTTACTAAATTATGTTTGCTTCATGTTGACCACAAATATGAATTTTCAAGGTACTGGAAATCTCACTTGGGAATGAATTGGCATTGCCTGAGCCTGTGAGAGCACGGGCGACTGCAGCAGCTTCAACAGACCTGAGTGAAATGCTTCTGGCAGGACGAATCACTGAAATGCAGTGTGTAGCAAAGTTGTCATTTATCACCACTCCTGCAGATTTGGGCCATAGTGGCAGTCCCTGCTCACTTCCATGCAGACAGGGCAATTTTTCTGCTGTGGCAGCTCTTCCAGCTGTGAGGCAGCCAACGAGACAGAGCTGATGTGGCAGAGCCAGGGGGCAGAGCCTGCAGCATGGGGTGACCCTCACCTCTCCCCAGCAGGATGTAGCATCCCGGATTCACTGTGCTGGCTGTCAGCAAGCCAGCAGACAGGCACTGTTTCTGTTCTCAGTGCTGTCACTGTGTCCCTCTGCAAGTAGCAGTGTGTGTTGGGTGTGGGGACAAGGCTGTGGTGGCTTGGAGTCTCTGTAACTCTTTGCCTACTTTATCAATCTTGTTGAGCCCCCGATTTCTCCATGCCAGTTTAGGGACTAAATGCTGTCCCTATTTTCTCCTAGGTGCCAGGCCCCATTTGAAATGGTTGGACTGCCAAGAGCAGCCCACTTTCCTTGTTGGCAGCATGGAGCAGGACCTGCATGTTCAGCACTGTGGCCTAGTGGAGGGAAGGAACCAGGAGGGATTTAATAGACTTCACAACTCTTCAAAAGGGCTGTGAGCTCCAGGGTGAAGGGCTCAACCTGGCTTGGAGAAGCTGAGGAACCCATCCCAGCCAGGGCTGTGGCATCCCTGAGCAGCTGCAGTGTAACAGACCAGCAGGATGTTTGCAAAAATGAGCAGGGATGCAGAGCCCTCTCAGTGTTTAACAGGAAGAATAAAGAGCTGACAGGGCATTTAGGCAGAATCTCACCATCGTGCCCTGACCCTCTTCCCTGTGTTTATTGTACCCTCTCACTGTGTTATGTCTAATAAGGGCCATAAGTCCCTCTGGGATGGGACTTCCCATTTTTAACTGTCAGGCACAAGGCACACCTAAGCCACCTTATAAATAATCTTTCTGTGCAGAGGGAAACTTGACCCTGGAATATAAAGGGGTGGCTATGGCAACCACTATCTGGCTGCTCTGTGTCTTCTGTGGACACAGAGCAAAGAGGCTGGGGCATGGCTTCTCCTGGGCTGGAGCAGAGTGTGCACAGCTTTGTCAGGCCCTTTCTGCACATGGCCATCGACTTCTTCCTGAGCATAACACATCTCCATGCCTCGTTGGGATTTCTTCTTTTCTTTTTCCTTTTTTTTTTCCTCTTGCATACTTTGATATCAAGAGAAGTTACAGAACAGAAATACAGCCAGTAGTAACCATTTCTTCTGTTTTAGATACCAGCAGAATTTGACCACATCCTCTGCTTTTTCTGCCTTCAGAAATGCTTTTACAGGTTTAGCTATGAGCCTTCCCAGTACCATACTATGGTGGGTGGAAATGGGTGCTGATGGGTGCTGCTGTCCAGGCTCTTGCTCTGATCACTGGACTACATCTGTGCTTGGAAACAAAGACATTTATAAAGCTTTAGTTGTTACAGCAACAGCGACAGTGGGACTGTACTGAGCACAGTAGGGAGAGGTCCTTCTGCTGTAATATCCATGTCCCAGACAGACCTGGGATCAGTCCCAGATTCCTTAGAGCAAGGCATTACTGGCGTTGGTGATGACATTTCAGCTGATATAAGCACATCAAACTACAATTTTATTGTTATGTAGCAATAATAGTTTGATAGTTCCCTACAACAATTCAGAGTAGGTGTAGAAAGGTTCACAATAACATTCTCACCAAATATTTCTTTAAACTTTGATGCTGAAGGAGGCAGAAGACGAAGAGAAATTAATCTGTTAATGGGATGAGAAATTCTTGAGTTTGGGAAAGTCATCCCTCTATTGGTTACCAGATTGATTAACTGATTGAAACTGCACAAGTGGATGAATGATCTGTGGATGAAGTGGATCCTATGATGTGTGCATTCAAATGATCTTTACTGATAGCCAAGGTGTTGAAGCTTTTCTCTGTAGCAGGTGAGAGTGAAATTTATCTTTTTCTTTTTAAGGAGTTGGCTGAAGCTCTGGTAGTAAGATTCAGCTCTTTAGTTCCTCTAGATGAAGGTATCAAAATAATTTTTAAAAAAATCACAAGCCTAGTGGGCATTTGCCATGAAAAAATATATGAAGAACTTTTCAGTGATGTACCTTGGTGGAACTGAGCATGGACTCTTTCTCTGGATCCCCCATAATTTTGTCCAGCAGGGACTGCTGGGATCTAGGCTTAGTTTCAGGAAATCGCCTTTGCTCTTCTCTCCCCTGGCACAATGCAAGGGAGTGGAAAGCGGAGTTTAGCAAAGAATTTTTTTTGTTGTGTGGAATTTTTTAAAGCTTACCCTGTGGTCCTGTTTTGGGACTGCTGATATGCTTATGTGTACTTCCTATTCCCTTCAGTGGGATATAAATACATGTTTTGAGGAAGTGTATGTTGAAATGCTGTTGTGATGTGGAACATGCCTAAACATGTGCAGAACTTTCCGGAATTGGTGCAGACAGCACTGCAGACAGAAGTAATTGTGCTGTTTTAAAACAAACTCATCAAACAAGGCCTTGATTTACTGCTCCCATGCACAGCTGTGAGAGTGCATCCTGCAGACTCCACCAGCTCTGGGAGTGGGGTGGATGGGGTGTAATGGGCTGTACTGTCATTTTGTACATGTGGAAAATGAGTCAGAAATTTTTTGAGAGCTCGTTCATGCTAGATTATGGGTGGAAATTATCCAAGAAAGAGATCTTAAAAGGAATTAAAACAAATAAAATATTCTGGACAAATAGCACTACGTGCATTCTTTCAGATATATGTTTGTTTGATCTTTAGATGAGAAACCAGCTTGGAGGAGGAGAGATATCTGTAAACTTAGTTAGTCATGGTTGAAAAATTGAAATACTTTTGGCAAACTCTAGCTGTTTCTTTCACTATTTTCAAAATTCTATATTTCAATGTTGAGTCTTGAAATAACATTTTAATCTTGAAAAATCACTGGCAACACTGATTCCCAAACAAGCTGCAGAAACCAACTGGAGAAGATCTTGGTCCAATATTCATTTCTGTTTATAAAAGGAAGTAAGATAAACGGAACACTCTGCTTCAGGTTAGCCTGAAATAATGTGTCTTCACAATTAATTTTATTTTTTCTTCAGGCAGGATATGAAATATTATGTATTATTACTGCATTGCACAGGCTGCATCTTCACTAGAAAATGTGCTTTTAGCTCTGGCAGGTGAGTTAGCAGCAAAATCCTTGTGAGTCCAGGCAGTTTATCATTAAGCAGTGCTTTTCTGAATCAAACAAGGCTGCAGCGAGCCCAGGCTCCTGGGATTCCTAAGGAATTGAGTCTTCCCCCAGTGGCATTAAATCAGTTCAATAAGCAATGGTTCTGGGTAAAATGCTGGCCCTTTGAGACCCTGACAGGTATGAGGTGGTTGTTGCTGGGCTGAATTCTCCGTCAGCAGCTCCTTGCAAAGCCATCAGTGATGGCAGGAGCTGAAATGTGGGGAGAAGCTGCAGAAGGAGCCATCACCTCCATTGCTGCCTGAAGGCACAGGGGTAAATGGAAGTGAGTGAAAAAGGATAAATTCAGGAAGGGAGGATGATAAACGGGAAGGAGGCAGAAAGTGCTTGTTTTGAAGAAAATTACTCTCAGGTGATTCAGGGGGTGAGGGAATGTGTCTGATGCAGCTTGGAAATTGGCTGTGAGCACTGAGATGCTATGGAAACGTTTGCACAGTAACACAAGGGTTGTGGGAGGACCCATAGCAATCTGCAGCAGAGCACATGGAGGTAAAGTTATGGGGTTAACACCGCATGCAGTTGTGACCTTACCTGAATAAGTGAGGGAAGAGGGTCAAAATTCCTAGGAGGAAAGGAGGGTAAAATGGATGATAGTGCCAGGAGTAAGCAATAGAGTCACTGGATATGGGAAGACAGCTCTATAAAAATATTAGACAATAAGGACTTGCAATTATTGCCCTAATTCCCCATGAAGAAGGTTAAAAAAAATCCAGAACTTTTCTGCAGAGAAATTTACTTCTTAAAGATCAGGAAACATCAGATAAAGGGACAATTTACAGTCTTCTGGGAGAATTATGTCTATTACAGGTAGTTAAAACAAGTAAAAAAAGGCTTTCCAGGTGTAGAAAGAATCAAAGGAAATGGAAGGAAAAGGTAGGTCACCCTACAGGGAGAGGCAGGACTGAGATTAAAATAATATTGGTCTGGTCCTAAAAGTGATGATTGTTTCCCTGTGGTTTCCAAGAGGGTTAATAATAATTGATCATGGAGTCTAGGAGGCCTGGGGCAGTGGAGATAAAAATCATTAATTGGGGTGGGAGTAAAGTTCAGAGACTTCATATGTCAGTGGCAGATAGATTAAGGAATGAATGAAAGGAACTAAATTGTTGGGTCCACAAAACCCAGGACACATGGCTTCTGCTCAAACCATATTTCTCTGACTTTAAGGGGATTTAGAAAACCCCTGAACACAGTAGAGAGAGTCAGACCAGGAGGGACCAATATCCAGAGGCGGCTGTGGCAGTGGATAGGCACATCTTCAACCTGAAGGATGTTTGTCAGTCTTCAAAAGTGCTGGCTGGGGAGGATGAATTTACCCTGAATTAAAAGCCTGAATGAAACTCAAATATGTTGTTTGTAACACAGATGTTGCCAATACCCTGCAGACTCTCTCTGAGCATTAGCTTTTGTGGAAAAGAAAACAAATACATAACTGTAACACACATATGGAAGTTTATTCTTTATAACCTACTGTCAGACTCTTTCAGAACATTCATATTTTCTAAGGAGAACAGTAATTTATTTCAGTTTTATGAGGCTAGTTATGCTCTTTGTGCTGTTTCACATGTGCAAATCAATTTGACATGCTTACAGATGTTAGGGAGAATTGTATGAATATTTGTTATAAACCAGACTGGTTCAGAGCACTTTATTAGATAATACATGCCCCTAAACTACAATTTATTGGTCCGTGTATTAGACTGTATGCTTTCATTCCTTGGATTTTATTGAAGAATATGCAGATGATCAATTCAATTACTGAGCTGGCCTGGGAACTGCAGTTCCTCACTCTGGCTTAAAAACAGCCACAATTTTCAAAAGCTCAGGGATTTTTATTTTCCCTTTCTGAATATTTAATCTTGAAAACTGGCAGCACTTGAGCTCACATCCTTTTAGAATTCAGATAGCTTGTTTGGGTTTTTTTTCTGATTTATTTTGCTATATTTTGTCTGTACTATTAGTACAACATTGACAATCCACGACAAGAAATCTGCGATGGACACAGCAAACCAAAGGCGCTTATTTGTGTTCTTAGGAAAGTCCTCTGAACAGAACCCAAGGGTTTTCCAGAGACTCATTTGGCAGGACACCAGCTGCCTGATGGTATAAAACCACCTTCCCTCAAAGTGGGATTTGGTTCTAAATGGCCACAGAAAGCCACCAGATCTGCAAATGTATCAAACACCTAGCAGTTGGTAACAGCTAAAAGACTAGGTTTATTCTCTTGCATCCCATGTTTTATCACCTCTCCCAAATTGAGTCATGCAAACCAAATAGTTTTAGTGCTCAATCTCTCCCAAAATGCCTGTAAAGAAATGCTGATTTTTATCCAAGTAAATGCAAACACAAAGCAAAGATGAGTCCAGGGAGATGAACGAAAGCACTGTTGATTTCCACTCATTTATGTTAAAGTGGCAGATGTCTGTAGCCTTGCAATTGGTTCCACAGGGTCAATGAACTGCTTTCTTTTGTAAACCAGCTTTAAAATCTGCTGACAATTTTTAGTGTAAATATGAATTATTTCTCCCACAGAAGAACTTTGGCTTTGGACTCTTTGTAATCCTTGGCTTGAGCTTTGACTTCTGACCCTTGGTTATTGTAGAAATTCTCTTAAATGCTTCCATCAGTATTAGAAAAAACATCTGAGTATTTTGTCAGAAAGCTGATTAGGACTGTGTTGGTTACAAGCAAACAAATGGACTCAGGTGATTTAAATATCTGCCACTCCTGCAATGAAAATAGCTGATATGAAATACGAGGTAATTTGCCTTCCAGGTTGCAGTGGGCAGGAAGCCAATATTTGCATGTAGCAATTAACTCCTGCTTTAACCACGTCAATGCACATGAAATTGGTGTTTACTCTCGTCTGACCATGTGGTAATACCAAATTGTTGTGTTGGGGAAGGAGGGATTCTGGAACAGTGGTTTCCATACTGGCCTCTGGGATCTGTAGTGGATGAGGAGACCCAAGTAGGTTGAGTTTTGAGGTTAGAAGAGCAACCTGCACACAGAAACAGAAGGGCAGCAGGTAGAGAATAATGCATTGAGGAAGAATTAGGAAATGAGAAGGTGTACCATGGAAAATGGTTTTGTTGTGCACTGAGCTAAACCCTAAGGGGCTTCACTGAAAGAGTTCTACCAGAGGAGCCATCTGTCCCCTTGGACTGCTCAATCCATCCCACAGTTTCCTGTCCATAAAATGAGAACATTAATTCTTCCTGCCTGCCACTCACCTTTATATATCCTTTCTGTTTACATGGTGAGGAGTGTCTTCTGCTGCAGAGCCTGGCAGCTGGGTTGTGATCTCAGGTGCAGTTTGCTCCAGAGCAGATTTTACTGTCTCTTAAAGAGCAGCCTGGCATCTTCCATAAATAGCTGGTACAAGTGGCTGTAGTGTCTGTTTGCTGTAGCTTTGCAAAGAGAGGAGCCAAAGCAGTGAGAGCAAAAGGCAGCACCTCCATTTGAAATGGGATATTTATACTGTCAACGAAGTAGTGAAATGCACATAGCAAAATAGTGTACAAGTAGGTTTGAACTGATGTCCTTGATTTGATGTTGGTGTTTTCAAGAAGGAATGGTTGATCAGAGGCAGTAACTCAGGCAGTTTGATTTCTCAGTTGCTCATAAAGAGAAATATACTTTGTAGAAGTGAATTCCTAAGTATATGGCAAAAGAGGTTTTTAGTCTGAATCATTCCTTTGAGGGATTTTAAACATTTGCCTCCCACATGCTACAATAATGCTCTGAAAGCAGTTTCATTGTATGGTCCGAGAAGCTGCATTCTGGCGCCTGACGGTTTGTGAGAAATAAACACAATGGAGTGGTCTCGGGTTATATAAATTCACTATTTAACTGTTCAGGCAGTAAGGGGAGAACCTGTGTGCAGCATCAGAGCAGCAGGATCTGTCTGGGAGCGTGGGTCTCAGCAGCATTATGCTGAGTGTGGCAGATCCCAGACTCCTCTCCAGACCTCACATGGAGAGTAAGAGCTAGCAGAAAAACAAATAGTTTTACAAGTATCTCCACTCACATGGCCAGCAGGGAAAAGCACTTTGGACATGCCCTGTGAGTGGAGCTTTGCCTCTTAATGACTTTGATTGGGCCCTCAGCATTCTTCCCTTCTCAGTTTTTCTCCTGTGTTTATTTTAAGTAAGGATGATTTTCACTCTCCTTGCATAGCTCCTCCTGCTACAAAAGAGCAGTTAGGGTACACATGGCAGAGGTTGAGGGAGCCCAGAGCAAAGCACTCCACGGTGGTGAGGATGTCTTTACACCATGAGTACAACAAGCAAGAAAATCTGCTTCCAGTCACCCATTAATTTGGGTGGATTTTGAGCCCAGGGCTACAGAATGGTTCTTCTCTTCCAAGACCCAGTAACAGATGCTTTTCTTCTTTCCACTGGAGGTGATTCTCTGGGCTGGATGCCATACACACATCAGGCAAGCTGGCAACCAGAGGAGTTTGAGAACAGGTATTATCCTTGCCACCAGTTGCGGCGATCTCCATCCTTACTGTAGAAGGGATAAATGAGAATATAAATTGCTTCCATTTTACCAAATTTTCAACCCTCAGTCACCTTAAAGTAGACAATGAATTGAGCTATAAACAACATACAGAAATTGTTCTGGCTACTTCTGCCCTGAAGCATGGCAGTTCCCCAGCAGAGCACATCAGCTTGCCAGGACTAAGCCATCGAGGGAGCAGGGACTGCCACAGCATGACACAAGGCAGCTGAGCTGAGATTAATAATGCACTCCCATGATGGGGAGTATGAGCCTGTGAGTGACAGAAGGTTTCCAGAAGCAGGTTTATTTCTTGTCTTACGACTGATTGCTTTCCCCATTGCACTTCAGTTTGATGCTGTGTTGCAGCGTGGCTCATCTGCCTCATATTTCAAACACCTCTCTCTGCAATGTCAAAATCCTGCCAAATGGGCTATTTGGTGCATAATTCTGCTGTAGACCATGGAGGAGACACTGCAAGGTTACAGGTGTTGGAAGGGCAGCTGTCCTCCCTGGGTAACTCTTTGTGACAGGTAGAGCTGGTGGTGGGAAAAAGAGCCTTCATCTGCACTCCTGAGTGGGAATGGAGCCACTTGAGTGTGGTGGGAATGATACAGTGTACATTCTTTTGCAGGTGCAGGTTTACACAGAATATTCTTGCAGGGGCCTCTGACTTCCATATATCTTTTGATAGCTTAGTACTCCTTAGGTTCCTTGGTCATGGAAATTATACCATGAGCACCAGTACTAACTGAAAATACCATTTCGCAGTGAAGTGAGGGATTAAGAGAAGAAAATTGCCCTTGTGAAGAAGTAAAGCAAGGAACAGAAGGAAGAAAAACCGTGAGTCTTTCCATGGAAAGGGAGGCATCATACCAGCAAAGTTCTGGCCTTGTCAATTTTTTACTCTTGGCTTAGTAGCTGAGGACAGAAATGTTCTCCACATGCAAGGAATCACTAGGCACGTCCTTGACTTCTCAGCATTTCTCTCTCCTGGGAGGGAGGGAGGATCATTAGAAGTGGGATATGTTCTTAAGGTTCTCACAGAATGGTCTGATCCCCCAAATTATAAGTTATTTTTTGTAGTAGCAAGTCTCAAAGTTGGTTTATTTACACCAGGTGTTCCATAGCTCGTTCTGGAGGCTGGTTGCAGACCTCATACTCAGAAGAATTACAATTCGTGGAGGTCTTAGGATTGTACCACTCTCAGGAAACTGATCAAGAGGAGATCTGTGTCCCTTGAGCTGCAGTAAAACACAGACTGAGTTTCCAGTGTGTGTGTGTGTGTCCACCCTCTGCTGTCTTAGACTCTTTACAGGTGTATGAATACTGGCTGCTCATGACCTTGGAAAGTCAAGCCTTCGGGCAGTAACAGACAGTACTGAAAGAGAAAAGGAGGAGGGAAATGATGATTTGACAGTCTGACAGCAACACATCCCCTTCGGGCTTGTGTGGGGCTGAGATGATCTGTGCATGCTGGTGGTTAGAAATGCTTATGTGTTTGGATGTGCTTGCAGCTGTATTCAATGTACATAGATGTGATCTCTAGAATAAGTATGTATTCTGCATATTTGCATGTGTTAGGAAATAAATTGTTTTGAGAAGACAAAATTTGGGAGTGGTTCAAAAGAAAAGTGGTAGTGAATACTTCTAATCTGAGTACAGTGATTACAGGTGCATCTGACTGCTCACCAGCTCCTTGTAAAAGCTCTTTTAAAGTGTTACTGTAGTTGCATTGAGCTTGCACAAAGTGGGAAGCTCTTCCATGGCCTCTGAGCAGGAAAATGAAAAGCTTTGAAGCCTCTGGTCTGAGGAAAATACTTCAAATTTTTTTTCTGTGTAAGAAGTCACCTGCTGAGAATCTAAATTTTGCAGATCCACCCCACTAAAGAGAAGAAAACAAGGCAGCTGAACCGCTCAAGCACCCTTCATTTCTACTCAGATAAATTAATTACTCCTTCTTATTTTTTTTTCTTAAATGAAGCTAGAAAAAGATACAAAGGCATTTGTGAAGATAGGCATCCTTTACATTCCTTGTCTCAGATTCTCCAACTGAGGAATAGAAAATCTGTATTTAATAGAAATCCTTTTCATTTTGGCTGTGTCTTTACTGCTGCCGGAAACTTTAAGTCTCAAAATCCAGAAATAACATTGTCACTGCACTAATGCAGAGCTCAGCAAAATCCCTCTGGAAAGCTACCTGGGCATCCAGCTCCACTGAGCTGCCATGGTCAAGGCCAGTGGTGTCCCAGCCACTGGGTCAGGGCTTGGTCTGGTTGCTTGGGGACAGCTGTGTTCTTCACAAATCCATCCATTCTCATCCGAGGAGATCTCTCATCAATTGACTTTTCCCAAAGAAACACTGCCAACTGTCTTACTCAAGAAATGTTATAACCTTGGATGTTTAATGAAGAGATGAATGATTTCTAAATTCTTCAGGCTGAAGCTGGGTGGTCCTTGGTAACAGGCTGTTGCACCTATTTTGTCTTACAGTCTTGTCTCATGATGTCAGTCAGTCTTTTTAATGTGTCCCCCAGATTTGCCTCTGTAAATATAAATGCTCCTGAACAAAGGAGTATCTCCTTTGTAGGCATTAAAGATAACTTGTAAATGTTCTTCAGGGCTAAGGCTGTGTTATGGGCCACTTCAGCATGAAGAGCTTCATCTGTATTCAGCATGACTAGTTTGGTCTGTGTTTAAAAAGTGAGAACTGAAGCTTTAGAGAAAGAAAACAACCAATTCCTGGGCATCTTCTTCTGAAAGAAAGTGGTCAAAGTCATCTCATTTGTTCCACATTTCACCAGAATTGTTCTTTCACAGCCCTTGGCTATAATCAGTTATTCTGGGTAAATGGCATTCCACATTTCTTCCAAGCTACCTATTACCCCAAAAGACAAATCCCACTTCTGTTTTGATTTATATTCAATGGGATTTTTTTTCCTTTGGCTGGATATTTTGTGACGCAGGCCAGCATCTCTTAGAGACTCATCTCTAAATTTTCACAAACACTTCAGAGGCCAGTAAACTGCAATCCTTTCTCCCATGGGTATTTGCAAACATTAATGAACTAAGTCTCACAGTCGCTTCTATATACTAGAGACATCTTATTCCTTAGGTGGCCATGCATCTGAGCTACTGAGGGATTTAAGTAAAACAACTGGATATGTAACCCTGGTTTGCTGTCACTACCATGTGTCTTGTCTGCAGAACTCCATCTCTCTTAACCTCTTTTCAGATGGAAAAAGATATTCTTTCCAGCAGCCAAAGGGAAACGCAAGCATCCTGGTGGAAAACAAGCTGTTTCAAAACCCTGGCTGCAAGCTACCCACACATCACAGTTGTCAGCCAGGCTGCACATGCATAGTTGCAGGGAATAAAATAGAGAGGACCTTCTGTTCCTATTCAGAAAGGTCTCTATCCATTCACCTACACAAAAGGATCGTCGTCAGCTGCCAGTATTAATTTGTTCTCCTATGTAGGTTTCCGGCTAAAGGAGGATAAAATAAGTCCAATGCTATCCAGCAGGAGCACTTGGAATGCAAATGCTAGCCCATATATTTCAAAGCATTAATGCGACCCACTTCTATATTACTTGGGGTAATTTCTGATTTTATTTATTCCTCCTTTTCGTCAATTAACTTCTGGGAAGAGAGGCTGAAATATCAGTATGCAGAAAATCAAATATGAGAAACTAAGCCCATTTTTATTTTGAGACTCTGCTTCCCTTGTAATAGCAGTTTATTTAAAGAGGAGCCTGGAATAATCCAGTTTAAGCAAAGCAAAGAGCTCTACTGAAGCCAAACCTTGTGTGGGTGTGCTCTTGTCAGGGCTCCCAGAAGAGGAGGACAGGAAAGGCTGTTAGTCAAACCTCAGATATTGCAAGAGATGTTGGTTACTCAGTAGCTGGCATTATTCCTTGGCATACCAGTACAGAGCTACTACTCTAGTGTACTGGGAGAGAGAACATCCCATTGGGAAAATCCTCAGATAAGCTGATGTCCTGCTCTTTGTTGTCATAAAAAAATCCCAAGGATATGTGGCTGGAAGAGGTGTCCACTGCAAGGGCCTAGCAGGTGCTTTAGGGATGACTTTGCCTCTTCCTCTGGTTCCACCTTGAGCATGTGTTTGCAGCACATGCCATGCTGGGGTCTGGTGTGTTGCTTTGTGTTGTTTGGGGTGGTGTCACCTCCTACTATTTGGACTTGGGCTCAAAGTCACAACAGCCTTCAGTACATTTGGGTCACAACTTCTTGCACAGTCCCAGGAGTTTCCCACATACTGAATTTTTACACAGCAAATGGTCCCCTCATGCTTCTCTGAGTTCAAAAAGTTGTTTATATGAATAATTTTTTGCATTATCTCAGCTTTCTTTATAATTTTTTAATGAAGGCTTTTTCCTCAGTATATTGTTCTTTAAAATTTCTAAGACAACAGCACAGCTAAGGATGTTAAATACAAGTAATTTTGGCATTATGACAGGGTAGTATGTTCCTCAGAAAAAAGAATCAAATAAATTGATTATTTCTTGAAGCAGCAGGTGACACTAACAAAGAGGATAAGGTGCAGTTTTGTTTCCACTAGATTTGGATCATCTTTCTTAGTTATATATCTGTGAAATTGAATTTTAATTATTTGGCTTGGAAATAATAAATGATTGTATTGTATTTCTAAAAGTCAGCATCTGAGTGCATCTCAAATTCTGCACTGTAAAATTCATATCCGTACTGCTCTGAAGTGAGCACCAGAAAACTAATGATTAGTTATAGGCAGGAATATTAATTAAATTTTGTATGGTGATAAATAATATAGAGCTGAACATAGAAATTTCTTTTAAATAAAAAATGTGTAGCTGGATATTTATTTCATAAGTTTGTGAGAATCACTGTGGACAATAAAGAGAGCATGAAAACTTGGAGCCTGTATAGATATTGATTGGTATGTTGAGGGTGTATTTTAGATATTTATCCTCTGCTTTCCCTCTCCAAGGAGAGCCTCTCTTGGGCAATTCTTGCCATTGATTTTGAGTCTGCCTGCTCAGAATGCCTGAAAATGTTGTTGCTTGTGGGGAAAGTACAAGAACAGCAATTGATAGCAAATACATTTTATGATACTCTGCTCCCATATTTCAAAGGGGAAAATTTATTAATGGCAGCAGGTCTCTGATTCTCCCTTTTAAACACATCAAGCAAACCCATATCTTTTCAAGCTCCCGGACATGTTAATTTTCTTGGAAAGTAACCCTTTTTTGATTTTCTTCTGCCCACAGACAGTGAGATCATCCCTCCCGACTGCCTGCGGCCCCGCTCCTTCACGGCCATCCGCCGGCCCTCACTGCGGCGGGACACGGAGGACACGCGCCTCTCGGTCAGCCTGTGTGACCTCAACCTGCAGGAGGACACCTTCCACGTGACGGCCACCACCTGCCCCATCCCACAGAACTCCCTCAACTCCCAGCACTCCCACCTCCTCCCGTCCCAGCTGGAGAGCGACCTCCGCTTCCACCACCTCCGGGGACCCCACGTCAAAATCCTCGATGACCAAACCGTGGCCCGCCTGGAGCACGCCCGGGAGGAGAGGACTTTGGTTTTCACCAGCAGGCCCCTTCGGATCAACGAAACCATTTTTGTCAAAATCAACAAGTCCAACGCTGTGCGCACAGGGACGCTGTCCTACGGGGTGACGTCCTGTGACCCCAGCACCCTGCGCCCCAGTGACCTCCCCTACAACCCCGAGTCCCTGGTCGACCGAAAGGAGTTCTGGGCCATCTGCCGAGTGGTGGTGCCCCTCCAGAGCGGAGACATCCTGGGATTTATGGTGAATTCAGATGGTGAGCTGCACCTGAGTCACAACGGTGCTGGCATTGGCATGCAGGTCTGCGCGGACTGTTCCCAGCCCCTCTGGATGTTCTTCGTCTTACACGGCGCCATCATGCAAATTCGATTGCTGGGTATGTTGGACCCCCTTTTTCCAAACCTTGTGCACAAGAAAGCAAGGGGGGGGGGATACATCATGGGAGAAGGAGTGAATGGCTCCCTCCCTGCTCTAGGATGAGGTACAAATTTTGGTTTTATAAAAAGAAAAAAAAATACGCGAAGGCACAAACATAGCATATGGGTATGAGTTACAAGACTTAACCTCCTTGCATTTCTGTAACACCCTTTACATGATGGTCTCAAAGCTCTTTTCAGATATTGAATTAAGCCTCAGGGTCCTCCATTAAAGTACAGATGAGTCATCACTGACCCAGGAGAAGCAAGGAAGGCAGAGGAGAGGTGCTTTGGGCTGAGCTAATGTAAGGCATAGCCAGCAGGGGAAAAGTGATCTGATGCCCTTTTCTGTATGTTATCTGGGATGACAGACTCCCAAAAGAGTGGTGCTCTTGCTTTCCCCAGGCTCATATGTGAGATGCAGGCCAGCAAGCAGAGAGGAAACCCAGTGGTGCACAGAGCATGGCACCGACCATCTCAACAGAAGAAAGGTTTTCTTGTCTTCCAGCCCTTTTTTAGGCACTGTAGCTCACACAGATTGACAGACCTCTGAAGAGCTGGCCTCTTGGTATTTCTGCTGGTTTTTCAGCTCTTTGATCTGACATACTTCATTGAAATGCTGCAAGTCATGGTTCAAAGCTATGGGGAGAAAAACTTGGAAATAATATTTCTCAGGATCAAATGTACTTTTTTTGTGTGCATATTAGACCAAGTATAGGATATGTCTGATCATGAATTTGTACCATATAATGGTTCTGCTGGTGTCCATGATAGACAGTGAAAGATAGATTCTGAGAATGTGATGTAATTCCTAGTACCCCTCTAAATGAAGATGATTTTTAAATGCTCCTTTCTGTTTATACTGTTATATAACTTTAAGTATATTTATATTTCATTTTGCTTCAAATCCTCCTCATACCTAACAGTGAAAAAAAACTCCAACAACCTGCCTCCCCATTGAACTCAAAAGCCAACCAACACCTCCTTTTTTAGGATTTATAGACAGTCTTTAAAGATAAATTGTGATGAACACACACACATCTGTCTGCAGGGTCCAGTTTGCCTTAATCACAGTATGAAATGCCTTGTATAATTTGTTTGAAGTTGACCACAGGCCTATGCTGTGAGTGTTTTGTGGCTGTTAAAGGCTCACAAATGACAAATGTAATACTGCAATTTATTTCCAGGAGCCTGAGACTCAATCCCTGCTAATTCAGCCTGATTACATTTGATGTGGGTACTGTACATAATCCATGGTTAGCTCTGCTCTGCACCAACATGTCATTGTGATAATGGTAGGTGAAGTCAAACAGAGCCCAGTAAAGCAGGAGATTAAATGCTCCTGTGTACGTTAGAAGGAAAACATACTTAGGTCATTGAGCTGCTGGTAAAACGAAATCATCGACCAGTGCTTCCTTTCATATGAGATCACTAATTCTGGCAGCTGGCACAGAGCAAACAGCCTGTTTGCAATGAGCTTTGAAACAGGGCAGCCAGGATGTGTCTCCCCAGAGGGACAGAATCACATCCTCACGCTGAATTTGACAGAGCATGGACATGAACTCAGACCTCCTGTGTGAACCTTCTGCTGTGCATGCCCTGCATATGTCCTCCCTGCCTGATCACAAGTTCAGCCCAAACCACTGCATCCCCAGTGTATATTGTAGATAAATCTACATTTGCATGCAAGAAATGAAATGTGCGGAGTTGAAAAACCCCTCACTTCTTGTGTTTGTGACCGTGACAGGCTATTCTGGCCTTGGTCACTGGAAAAGAACCTGGAAATGGGCTGTTGTTCTTAAGTGAGATGTAAGTGAAAAGAGCTGGACTTCCTGACCTTGCTTCTCTCAGGGCAGGACCCTGCTGAGTGTACAGCTTTATCCACATCTGCATGGACAGCAAGCTGCTGTCTGCAAGTTAAATGCTATGGAATTGGAGCTTGCCTGTAATTTTTAATGGGTATTAAAATAGAGCTTTTCATACCTATACTTCCAGTATAACAATGCTGGGAGCAGTGCAGTCCCAGTATCAGTACAATATCAGTGTAGTGCAACTGCCCAGACAAAAGCACTGATGCTGTCCCAACTGCACCTCTGCAACTGCAGTTATTACATGGATCAGAAATACCCTGACAGAAGGCAAAGAAAATAATGAACTCTCATCTCCAACTATTGCAATTTTATTAGGGAGGTGATATGCACTGTTTGCACTGCAGTGGAACATATTATGGTGTTTGCCATATTATCTGTCATTATAATATTAGAAAATGTAAAAAGAATGTAAAGTGTTCATCTTTCTAATGACAAGCTCCATCTTCAGAATTCAAACAAGAGTAATTTTGTGAGATCTGTCTTTTGTAATTTGAGCTTTATATCTCAGCAGAAGTCATCTTTTTGTAGTTTTAATAGAAAAAGTGAATTTACATATCCTTGAAAGAAATGAGACACAAATACTGCAAAAGGCAAAATTGTACCAAACCTATCCTAAATAGCAGATGTCATTCTGTTTCTGGGGCACACCATTAAGAGATTAACCTGAGTAACATTATACAGTGTTACAGGAACATTAGCACTACAGCTGACTAGAAAATGAAATTGAAGTTGCTGGGTTTGCTTCTCCAGCTTTTCAGTTTTGTTTGGAGAATGGAGAATCTCTTGCACCTAGAGAAGGTTTATTTTTGACTCAGAGAACAAGATGACTCCAGGTATTGATTACTGGATACTGTATTTTGTGCTTGGACATTATTTATTTGGTCCTGATGCAAAGCAGCAGCAAGCTCAGATCTCTGCTGGCTTGTGGCTTTGCCATAGAAGCTGACATTTGCTGCCTGCAGTTTTTCCACAGTTCTGGGGATAGAACATTTATTTCCTTATATCAGGGGAGACCATCTCTACCCAGTCTTACAGGACTCTGTAGGAGAGGAGGGCAGTGTGGGGTTAGCTGGATAGTAAAGAATTCTGACTTCTGTTTTCCTCTTATCAATTTGGCATTGTATACTGGCAGTATATTTGCTGTAGGAGAAATAAAACAGCTGAAAATAAAGATGAGGTTGGAAACACCATTATTCTTCATGCCATCTCAGCAAAAGTAAAATAAATTAAACCCAAGCCCCCCTATAATGCAGTGAGAGGCCACAGTCATCTGTGGAGAAGGCAGAAGAATGTCCATTTGTGTCAAAGAAAAGTTTAAAAGCAACATGACCACATGGAAGAAAGATAAATGAAAGAGAAGGGCACTTTAATGTAGCAGATAATAGCATAAAAAATATCAAGCTGCTGGGAAATGAAGGGACACAAATTTAAATTAAACATAAATGAGGGTAATTAACTATGGGAACCAGCTATTGAGGGAGACAATAGATCTTCTTTGTCAGGGAAGCCCTTATAAATATTTTATATGTTAAGTGCTGGTCTTAATTTAGTAATTCTGAGGATTATGCACATAAAAACAACCAACCAGAAACCCAGATCATTAGGCATGTAGAAATGAAGCAGTCTTTGTGTATCCTTTAGGAATTTCATTAGTTCAGGCTTGGGTTGGTTTTTTTCAGGCATCATTCCTGTACAGTCAACAAAACCAGCCTATTAAATTTGATTTACTGCTCTCAGTTTTTGCTGGTAAGCATTTCAGCTCGCACACAGTTTTATTGACAGCTCTGAAAGGTTGAAACGAGCCAGTCTGGATAAAAAAGGTCTGGTTTTGGTCAGGTTTTGGTGGTGTAATTCATTTATGAAGTTAAATTGATTGACCCCATAAGGTTTCAAGGTTTCAAAATGTATGACTCATGTCTGGAGAAGCTATCACGGCAATAATTTTATATATTTAGTGTTTGAGGATCCAAACAGTTGGGAATATTCTTTCATTTTCTTTTGTCTCAGAGTTGAATCGCCAGCAAGTAAAACATCTTCCTTCATCTCCTTTTTGGTGTTTTTTTCCCTTGTGGTTTCCCTTGTGAATTTCATCCTTTCCAATAATACTAAAGGTTTCTTTTGAGCAGTGAAATAACATGTTCCATCAACAGTCAGACTAATGAAGCCAAGTTGCCAACTTATCTGTGTCCTTTCTTTCCATGCACTTCAATAACTCCTGCCCCACCAGAAGAGCTGCACAATATAGCAGATCTCTGGATGTCTCCTAATGTTGGCTGAGAGCCAGCCCTAGGCCTGAAAAAAACTACCCAAGAGTATGGATATGGTATGGTTAAATCTGAATCCACATCCATGCTGGAAAAATGCAGTACAGGGGATTCCTTCCCATCTCCTTTACCATGGACATGAGCTGGGGCTCCTGCTTAGCTGCCCATTGAAAAATATTTAGGTATCAGTTGTTGCTGAGGTTTGCATCCTTCTTTCTTTCTTTCTTGAAACTAGACAATGTGCTCAAAACTGAGGGGTTGAGGAAGAAAGATCTGACATGGGACCTGCAGAAAAAACAACTCTGTGTCCTTGGTTCCTCGGGATTTCTGACAACAGCAGTGGGCAATGGACCAAATTGGAAATTAGTTCAGCAGAGTACTGTGGGACACAATTTGCTGGCAAAGGGCTCTTTAAATCAACAGTGAAATTTGATCTGAAGTGGCCTCAGTGCCAGTCTGAAGGACTGCCAGCTGCAGTTGGTCCCAGTTACAGGCAGCGTACTCAAAGCTTTGCCCATTATGACTCTTACTGGCCCTGGTAGTGCTGCCCTTGTTGAAACAGCCTTTTTGCTGGGACTGTCTGGAAAGACTTGATACTTCACGGATGAACAGAGTAGTGTCTTGCTTAGGTGTCAGAGAGCAATGGTTTACCAGGGGGAATTACTTTGTCTCCTTCTGTGATGTTCATCACACTGCCCTGTCTGATTTTCCTTGACTTTTGCTCCATCTGAGGTGAGTGACCAGCTCATCACAGACCACTAATGATTCACAGGCCATTGGAGACTGCCCTCTCCCTTCTAAACAGTATTTTTCCTCTGTGTCCCAGAATCTCTCACTTGTCTTGCTGATAAAGTTCCTGCAACTACTGCCTCCGGTGTATCCCCAAGGGAGACTTTCTCCCCTTTTCTCTTGTCTCTTCTGTGGCACTTGTCTGCCCTGATCCTCCTAAAAATCTGTAGGTCTTCTTGGGAGATTATCCCATCTTACCTTGTCTTTCCAGGCTTTTGTCCATTCCTGTGTAAAGAAGATTTTTATCCTGTGGTTGCTCCTTGACTGTCCAGCATCGCATGGCAGAGATTCTGCCCCTTCCAAAAAACCTTCTCCCATCTGGGTGCACTTAGATACTCCCTTTGCATGTGCAATTACTGCAGTGAGCACACAGAATATTTAAATGGTATTTGGTATGTGCAGTTGTTATACACACTGCCCATAGCACAGACTGTGGGTAAGTGTAGAAAAGTATCTCACACAGGTGAGGAGCATCCAGGATCTTGGTTCTCCAGCTCTGAGTTTAGAAGCCTCTCCTGTTTGAGAGAAGATAGTTTTTGGCAGTAGCAAATCACAGCCCCTCATCTCTTATCTCCGAGGGAGCCACTACATTTGGAATTTTGATCCTTCTCCACCTTGGTTCATTTCAGTGATGTGGAAATTGCTGAGTTAAATACAGCATAAGAGAAGCCTGAGAAATGCCTAAACATTGTTGCACAGAAATACACATAATGAATATCTTCCTTTAACAGACTTTCAATTAGTTATGCCCCAGAGTTCTATCTTCCATGTTTTGATTTGTATGGAAAATGGCCTAATTTAAGCTGATTAGGATCTAACAGCCCCATGTTGTGTGTCATTTAGCAGCCTGGAATTCCTAGGATACTGGGTATTTTATGGTTTTAGAGACCAGGGGGAATGAGGAGAGTTAATGTTCTGTGCCTCTTGGAAGGCATTCCACTTGTATTAATTGATGCCTCATCATAAACGCTCCTATCATGTATGGTTTGCTTTCATTCTAAGTACACGTTACTGATGGTAAGCTGAAATAGCTGCAAAGAGCTGAAATAGAGCATCCTTAACAGCTGGGCTTGATTCTGCACTGCCACGGCTCTCCATCCACCTCTGTTTTACATTCATTGTTTCAAAGGAGACACAGCACAAAGAAGTTGTTGTGTGAGAGAGGACAAGTTATAATTTGGGCCTTGGAAAACTGGAGAGGTGGATGCAGTCAAATATTTGACTTCCCTGTGGTCAGTCCCAGCAATGTCAGTTCTAATACCTGCTCGTGGCACCGTTGTACCATACTCTGAAGATCTTATCAGACACAACACGTAATTAATCTGCACGTGCCACAGGTGATCAGTGACAACAGCCTGGACTCTGATATATAAGTTGATATCTGGGTAAAGGCTGAATAAGCCAAACAATACATAAATACAAACAATAAGCTCCTCCAGCAATGTCCTCTGCATGTTCTCCTTGGCAAGAGCAGGAAATATTATCATCATTTATAAGAAACAATTACTGGCTGCAGTGAGATTTTCATAGTAATTGAGGTATAGATGTCCCTTATCTCATAACACCTTTGCCTTCCTACAGTAAATGTAAAGGATATGGGATCCTATACCAGCCTTTTTTCCTTGCAACTTGTCAGGACAGATAAAATCTGCCTATTATTTGAACTAACACTGGTGTGAGTTAGTTATTCTGGCTACTGTGAGAGTCACATAGCAAACTCTTTCTCTCCTTCTTTGTCAGATCCCTTTGCATCCAGCAGTGCCAAAGGACATCCAGAGAGTGCTGCCACGAAAAGTGGAAGTATTTGTTTCTTGTATGCATTTACCACCCTATTGATACCTGTCCCTCCTGGAAAAGCACAGAGCTTGGAGTTGCTGGGTTAGGCAGCAATTTTCCTTTTGCTCGCAGAACTATCTTTGCTGTGGTCTCCTAAATACCCTTGATTTGTTTTTCTTAAACAAGATGAAAGCATCAATTCTCATTTTTTGTGGTTTCAGCTACTTAATCCAGACTTCTTTTTTCACCTCTTCTTGATGTAAGCATCTGCCTGGGTGCTTTGTTCCTCTAGTATTTCTCAGGTTGTGGGGTAGAGCTCCAACTCTGACTCCTTCTCTTCAGTTCAGCCAGACCTTCATTGCATGGTGTCCATGCCCTGAGGATTTTACAGGACGTGACCACTGAACTTCACCTGTCAGGCTGAGAAAGATACCCTGTAAGTTTGCCATGTGCTCTTTCTTCCAGAGAGCACACTGGGTTTGGGCTGTGAGAGCTGCTGAATCCAAAACGCCTGTGGTGTCTGGAGCTTTCATGTTTCCCCTGCTTAGCTGGAGTGTGCCTGTGACTGCAGGAGGGTAATAGATGTGCTGGTGCCCTGCTGCCCTTCTGGACACAGCAGACAGCAAGGCTCCAGTAAAGCCATAAAGTACACTCCTTTTCTGTTCCTCATGAAAGTCTGAACTGTTGTTCTCCATGTGGTTTGGATCTAACTTTTACTTCCTCAAACAGTGGTTGTCTGACGCCCATCTGCAAACACAGACCTTATGGTTTTGCATGCAAAATCTGCCAGGCTGCTTTTTGACCTATTTCCGGATATTTCTTTAGCATAATGCAAAACCCCTTATGTTTTCATGGGCTTGTGAAGGACAAAATGTATTATTGTTTGATTCAGAACGGTTTTTAAGTCCTGTAGGAAATACTTGGATGCAAAAAAGCATCAGCTGATGTGGGTCACCAGGTACTGATGTACCTGAGAGGCAGAGATGAGCTGCAGCACAGAGGTTGGGCTCTGAGAGCATAGTTGGTCAAGAAACATTGAGCCCAAAGCTCTGGTTTCTGGCCAGTGCAGTATTGTTCCCATCACCGTGGGAACACAAGTGGATGTGTAAATACATGTATTTTAAAGCATTCAGAAATGATGGATATGCTCACATCCTTTCCTACCATTATTGTTGATTTTTAACTACCACGTAACCAGGCAGCAACAGGTGCTTTGTTCTTTTGTTTTAGCACTATGGATTCAGACGTCCCTGTTGGGCAAGACCCGAGTGGCCCTGGGGGACAGAAAAGCTCTCCTGCAGCCTTGGCTGGAAGCAAGAAAATGTGAAATTAATATGGATGCTCCAGTATCCAGTCTCAGTAATGTCACAGCTCACTCACTCTGCAGCAGCTCATGAATTACAGGACAGCCCTCCTAAGAGAGATGTTCACATGAGCTCAGAACCAATTTCTGTCAGATTTTTGAAAGACCCTGGATCCTGTTTAGATAGCAAAATGAGTGGCTCTGGTACACTGAGACTGTTAAATGTGAGAAAGGGTATTGAACAGTTTTTGAGACAGGGTAAGAATTTTAGCTGACATGCTTTAAAAATCTGTCCCCTAACAAAAGGAAGTCACGCTGAGAGTTTTAAAAGGCATCTAAGTGACTGTGACTGTCAGGTACCGAGTGCTCACTAGACTGAAATGTATGAGAAGTACAGGGATCTCTTGAGCTCCCTTAAATATGCTGCAGGCAGATCTCAGCAGCTGTACTAACCTTTTCCACTGTGTGCTGGAAGCTCTGAGGCCTGTGGATGGATGGAACAACATTGAAAATCTCTGATTGTTATTGATAATTACCTGATCTTTATTATCTGTCCTATTTATGCAGAAAATGTGTTATAAAAGAGAAGGGGCTGTCAATGTGCTCCACATGAATCTCAGCATATGGGCAAGTTAATATAGTTGCATAAGACTTTATCTTCCTTAGAAACTATGGCAGGAGGCTCCAATACTTTGTCTTTTAGTACAACATTTAGTTAAGCTTCTGGAATAGTTGTCAAGATGATTATGGGTAAAGAAAGCCCATAAAAAAGTTGAAGATTATCAAACTGTGTGAACTGTGAGTTGGATAGTAGCAGACATTTACTGACTGCATCCTGTAAGCCAGGAAAAACTAAGTTTAAGTGGGGTGGGTTCAAAGGAGGGAAAAAGGATGATTCTGGAGTGCAGATCAACTGGTTATGCATTACTGTTATAGAAATGTATGTAGAAATAATATTTTTATACAATAATTTAGGGAGAGAGTTAATTGAAAACTGTATTTTTAGGGAGCATTGACTGTATAATTGCCATTATAAGTCCTCCAGCAGCTCTCTCTAGACAGCTGCCATTTGGAAAGATGCTTAAAAGTTGGGAGAGCCTCAGGAGATACCCTGGAGAGTGGATTGCAATATTCTGGGAAACCACCCTGTTCACCACAATAGACACAGAGAATCAAAAGCATCTCTGACAGCCACAGCTGCTGGTCATAGGATGTTTTATAAAAGGGCAGTTATAGATTCTGATAGCTACTCTCATAAAAATTGCAAATGCTGTATGGGATCCCAAGAGGCTACTCACTTCACCTTCTTGTCCTGAAAGAGCTGTAAAGATGGAGATGCCACAGTCTCTCTGGGAAGTCTGACTGCTTTACAGTGCTTTCACTATCTACATAATGTCTAACCCTAGCACTTCAGGAGTCTGAACCCATGATTTCTTCTCTTATCCAGAACATTCATGAAGAAATTATTGTTTCTTTACTTCATTCATCAGGCTGTGAAAAATGTTGCCATATAAAAATCATAGAATCATACAATATTTTAGGTCAGAAGTGACCCTATGGAATTACCTAATCCAACCTCCTGCTCCAAGCAGGGCTAACTTCCAAAGTAGCACAAGACTTTGTCCAGTTGAGTTTTGAGTATTTTCAGGGACAAAGATACTACAGTGTCTCCCGCCTCCTTAATCAGCCTCACATGACCCTGGGTTGGCTCAACCTTTTTGTAACAGGATGGTATTGTTGGTTTATGATCATCTGGAGATGATCCAGCAATTTCCAGGCAATTTTTCTGTAGGATGCCTGTATTTCAAATCAAATGGAGTAATTCCCCATCCTGTGTTTAGGTAGCTGATTATCTCTGCTTAAGTGCTGCATTTTGCACTTGATCACATTGAATACTGTACTATTTATTTCTGATCCTATTTCCAGTTGGCAGACTATTTTGAATTATGAACTTTTAGATACTAGCAGCCTTTCATGGCATGATAATGTCTGTCCATTCCATGGTAAAGCTCTCTTCTGAGAACACAACGTTGTCTTTCCTTTGGTAGGTGGACCAGAGCGATGACAGAAGTGTAGAGAAAGCATCGATCTGCATTGGTCTTTGCTAATAATTGGACTTCGTAAAGATAAAACAGCAAATGGAATTGATGGAAAATCTATTTAAGGGTGATTCCAGTGTGTTCAGCATGTTTGAGATCAAGCATGAGACAAGTTAGCAGAGAGACAATTGATTGGGGGGCTTTAGGGAGAGAAAGAATGTTTAAGTTGATTTACTTAGCATTATTTAGTTTTTTAAGTCATGGTTTGTAAGCTGGTGGGAACTCTGCACACAATGAGCATGTTTGGCCTTGAGCACATGTATCTGGTTTTAGTTAAGCCAGGCTGGCCACACTCATTCCACTCTGCTCATGATCTCATTCCATGCTCCTTGTCATGGTATCTGCACACCATCCAGCAATATATTAAAGCATGAGTAACGTGTCTTATGTTGATTATTCTGTCACCATGGGAGAAATGTGTCTTGTCTGGTAGGGATCTCAGATTGTTTTAAACAAAGCTCTATACTGACGCTGAAGAAAAGTCAAGAGCTGCGCCTTGTATTAGGAGGAAGAATTGGCAAAGTGTCTGCTGGCCCTTGGGTAAGGCCATTTTGGGACTCAGACCAGCTACAACCAGAGAAAACCATGGTTCCTACACTGCTGAGCTCTCCCTGCACTGTGGAAAGGCCATTTGCCCTGCTGCCAGCAGGCTCCATCAGCTTATACGCTGTGATACTTGGGGCACCTCCAAATTCTCCTATTAGTCCAGGAAGAGAAACGCTCCTAACAGTCTTGATTTTGCCTTTAATGAAATGCCCAGGTTGGTGTTAGAAATGCAATGTGCTGTGTGTCAGCCGAGTGGAAGAAATGTCTCCAGGCCGTAGGGAGGAGAGGGAAGGCTTGAAAAACTTGTTCAGCTGCTCAGTGTTCATATTAGTGTGTGCAGTGAACGAGCTGAACCCTGTGCCCCTGCTGGGCCTGTGCTCAGTGTGTGTTACCACAGGGCAAGTTTTCTGCTTTGGTCATCTGTCAGACTGGAGTGGAAGGGCTCTTGCTAGTGGCTGTTATTAGAGGCTGCACCATTCTCTTTGCATATTTACTGAGCTAAACTCCAGCCTCAGCTCCCATCTCTCTGATAAAGGAGGTATCTCTCTGCAGTATCTCAAGTGTGAGAGCTCTAAAACCCTTTGTAGAGTCTAATTTAACTTCAGCTTGTGCCTGGAAGCAAAGTGCTCCTTTTTTTTTGGAGAGGAGTGAAACTGAGGGACTGAAGGCTGAGGCTAATTGCTTCCTCTTTCATACACAGTCCTCAAAACAGATTTTGACTCAAACATGACCCCTCCTCAGTTCCTGTGTTCCACTGTCACTGCTCAGTCTTGTTCTGCTAAAAAGGGCAAGAGAATCTGTGCTTTTGCTGTTTTGCACCATCCACAGCTGGCACCTGCAGTCCCTGTCTCCCAGGTTTGGTCAGTCGCCTGCAAATAGGAATGGAAGGACCTCCCTGGCACATGGGGTTTTCCTGACCTCCCACTGCTGCTTTTCCTCTGGAGAATAGCCTCCAACTCATTGAGGACACTGTGGATCCAAACCCTCCGTGTGTCTGGCTCCTTATATGGTAACATGAAGAAGTCTGAGCATTTTAGTTCTGATTTGGAGTTACCCTGGTTGTCTTCTCGGCTGGGGAACTAGAAACTTTAAAACCTCAGGCAGGCTGGCTCTTATCTCCAGGAAACCAACCCCTTAGGTCAGGGACATGTGTGCTGCTGTCTTACCACTGCCTTATTGAAGACCAGGCTGCATTGGTAGCAATGGAAGTCCTCTACAAAACCTTTGCAGATGGCAGAGCTTTAAACATTTCAGGCTTTTTTCCCTTCTGGAAGGGGCTTTAAGGTATTTATTGTTATAACAGCAGAAGAGAGAGGCTGAGATGGAGGGAGAGAGCCAGAAAGGCTGTGGGATAGAGATGGCTTCTCTGGCAGACAGCACACTAATATGGAGTTGATACGGCATTGAGAAAAGTAATGGAGCTGGGGATATCTACAAAAGACTTGAAGAAGGTTTGCACTCCTGAGCCCTTCCATCCAGACATGCAGAAAGTGGTGAAAACATTCCTGAATGAGGGGAGAGGCGTCCTTGTTCATTTCCTTTGGTCCCAGATCCAAACGCATTTTGGTGACTTATCCCTACCTCTGAGAGAAGCCACCGTAGAAAGAGGCAGAGCAGTGAGCATAGCTAAGGTTTTCTGATTGCCAGACTCTCATGTTTGTTTTTGGAATGTCCTTGAGTGACTTTGCATGAATTTATTGAACCCTGGAGTGGTGCAGTTTTGCACTAGGTTAGCAAAGAGTGCTTTGACCAGGTGATGTGTTCTTGTGCTGGAATCCAGCTCACCCTTCTGCAGGCTGTGTCTTCAACTCCTACAAGCCCGTGGCTGGCTCTAGTGCTGGGGGCACATATGAGCATGAAACCACATAGGAAGTACCTGCACTAAATGATTGGAGACACATTTAGGGCAGAAACAAAGGGTTATGGCAGCTGAGGGAACTCCAGCAAATTTCAGGGGAGTTTGATGTCTCTTCAGGACCAGCTACTAGCATTAAAAAAATGATTCTTTTATCTCCTCTCTAGATTTCATGCTGATGAGACCAATCCTGACAAGCATCGAGTGCTGCAACCACCCCTGCCACGTATCCCCCTTGCCTTGTCAGCCTCAATTTTTAAAAGTAACCATAGATTTCTTCTCTCACGGCGCAGGTTCCACCATATTAGCAGAGCGGCTGGGACTGTCGACACCGAGCTCACCCACATCAACACCCAATTCCCCCACCGTCCTCTGCAGTGGTGTCTCTGGCCCCTTATTGTCTACGTGTGGCTCTGGCCCCCTCTGCAGCTCTATCAGTGGTAAGAGTGGTGGGAACCCCTGCTGCCTTTCCTTTGCCTCCCTTCACAGTCTCACACTTGTCTCCCAGAAGGGCTCTAAAACCACAGTAATCAACAGATTATTATTATCCCGTCACCTCCCCTGGGGAGGAAGGGAGAGCCTCTGCACGGGCTATTTTCAGTCTGTTTTATGTGGAAGCTGCTTGGATGCCTAGACAGCAATATTTCTCTAACCCTTTTCATCATGACACTCCCAAGGGAAGCTGTGGATTTTGTGCTGCGTGTGTGGCCCTGTGACAGAGCTCCTTCTGGAGAGCTGTGTGGCAGTGACACAACTCACGCTAGCCTGGGCTGGAGCAAAGGGTCTGCCTGCACCTCCCCCTTCTCCCTCCAGGCACCTTTAGTGAAACACAGTATTGCTATTTCCAGCATGCCATGAAGTACAGTGATAGTTAGATAAATGCATGTGCAGTAAAAAAAGTGTAGGCTGTTCTACAGCACTTTTAAAACTCCAGACACCTGCACAATCCCAAGGCATTGATGGTGGGATACATAATTTACCAGATCCTTATTGCATGGGAACAGCTGTCTCTTGGCTTGCTCTTTGTGGGCAGCAGACCCCAGTAGATGTTGCCTTTCTGCTGCCTTGAGCCTTGGCATGTGAACCAGGACACAGTGAGTGGGACAGCAGGTCTCAGGAAGGAATCCTGATCCTGGAGCATGCATTTCTGCATGTCCTCATGGTTCCTCCCTCTGTAGCTGCAGGGCAGGAATTACCTTGGGGATGTCAGGAAGCAACAGGAGTGACCATGTTTTTTTGTGTTGCAGGCACAGCTCCCAACTCTCCAAGCAGCTTGCCAGAGTCACCCATCTCCCCGTCCGTCTCAGGGCCCTGGGTAGATGAATGCACCATCTGCTATGAGAACATGGTAGACACAGTCATTTACTCCTGCGGACACATGTGTCTCTGCTATTCATGTGGGCTGAAGCTCAAGAAGATGGCCAATGCCTGCTGCCCCATTTGCAGACGGGCCATCAAAGATATAATCAAAACATACCGCAGCACTTAGAGCAGCAGCAGATTCCATGGTGGGGACTGGGCACACGGGGAGGAGGCTGTGAGACAACACAGGTCTTGGTCTTTATTCATCCCCCAGGAGATTCAAAACCCATGACCAACCACCATCCTGACCTTCTCTTCCATGGACAACAGACAAGACATGCTTGGATGCTGCTCTTCTATCCCCCAAGCAAGCCCTGGGGCTGAACTCCAGTGTCAGGGAAGTTGTGATGGACTACTCTCCCTTGTGGATTTTAAAATTTATCTCAAAAAACGCCAGCTGGTGCAATCATCCCTTTCTACACCATACACAGCAGAGGGGAGTCTCCACTCTTTAGCAGAGACAGCAAGTGGTGAAAGGTTCAGTGCTACACATCTCCTTCCAGAGGCACCCCACATGCAGAGACAGCTTTAGCAGAAGAGAAGAAACAAGCACTGCGTTTCCGTGTACAACCAGCCTGACCAGAGGAGGCTCCTTGGAAAGGATGGCGCAAGGCAAGCACTGACCCAACAAGAGAGGTGCAGTGAGCACGCTCACAGCAGAGAGGCTGGGGCCAGTGCAGAAAAGAACCCAAGATCTGTGAAGCAAAACCTACCCCATATCTGCTGACAGAAGGGCAGACCCATGGCAGCCCCTTGAGGGCTGTCCCCAACACCTCTCTGGCCATTGTCTGACAGAGGCTTTCACGGTGGATTTGGTAACAAACACTGGCATCAGCTCTGCTCCCTCCCAGCAGTGTCAGCCACCTCCTGTCACCACCCCGCTGCACGATGAGTGGCTCTCCAAACCCACCACTACCAGGCCTGCGTGGGCTCTCCACGCAGCACAAGGGATTCAGCAGCATCTCTTCTCCCACGGGACTGTGGGAGAGGCAAACACAACTCCCTCACCTTTCTCCCCTTGCCATCCAGACAGCACTTGTGAGGAAAAACCCCAGCCTCACCGGGGAAGAATGTATAAACCCACATGTCTGTGGGTTACCTTTTCTGGTAACTTTATCACTGTGCTTTAAGACAAAACCAGCCAGGTGATACTCAGCTCTTCACAGCCACACTGGCAGGACATGGCTGTCCTTATCTGTCAGGAAGTACGAAATGAAAAAAAAATTTTGAGGGGCTTGATTTGCTTTGGTTTATTTAAAGAAAATCTCCTTCTCTCCTGCCTGAGTCAGGAACCCGGTTGTGCCCAGCAGGGACAAGGGTGGCCCCCATGGTTCCCATGCAAAGAACTTCTGCTCTGCCATGGCCACAGTGTGACCCAGGGCTGCTGGCCCTTGGTCCTGGGCTGGGTGGCTTGGCACAGCAGGAGCTGCCTGCCTCCTTTCCCAGCCCAGCCTTCCAGGGCTGCAGGGGAGGGAGGGATGGTGTCTGAGTCCTGGAGGGGTCAGGGCTGGGGTGTCACAGCACTAGACTTTGCCCCACCACATCACCCCTCTGGCCAGACCAGGGAAGGCCCTGGAGTTGCACCCTTCCTGCTGAACTTTTTCTTGAACCCCAGCATTTGGCCATTGAGGGGATAGAGGGGAACAGTGTGGTGTAAGGTAACAGCATTTAATGCACACCTGCATTTGCTGCAGGGGACATCATGTAGTGCTCCCACTCCCCCAGAAGCAGGTGGGTTTTTGCCACCCACACTGGCAGAGGCTGCTCCTAAAAACACCTGGAAAGCACATCCTTGCTCTGCTTCTCAAGGAGATGCAAAAAGAGACTGCTCACTGGGGAGCACATTGTAGAGCCTTTCTCTGAAGGTGCCAGCATCACTGCAGCCTACCCGGGGGTCTGCAGCTCCCCCAGCCTGCCCTGCAGGCAGCACTAACTTGAACGCTGATTCTCTGCTTGACAGGGATTTATGTTATTTCCTGGCACATCTCTGATGTACAACCCAAACCCAGCTATCAAAAGCTCCCATGCCCAGATGCCCTGAGGGGAAGGAGGGGGCTGGTGGGCACAGCCTGGGGGATGTCAGAGCAGCCCTGCACGGAGCACAGCTGGTCCTCAGGCACACAGCCAGCTCCAACTGTGACCAGCACACACAGGGAGCTTTTTTCAGTAGATACACGAACTCCAGTGCAAAGATTTCAAAAAGGAGGAACTCAAGGGGTAAAAAGGTGTTGATGAAATAGTGGATGTGGGGAAACGTGCAATAAGCAGCCTCCCGAGCCTTCACCACACCAGTGGGACCAGTTCCCCTCCATGCAGGGAAAGCCCAAGGGGTAAATTTTATTTTTCAAGAAATTCCATCCATAGGTACCAGTGCAGTGGTGTGAATTCCCTTCTCATCTTTTGAATCGAGAGTGTTTTAATATATTAACTGTGTTTGTTTTACTGTGGACCAAACTCTAGGAGTTAGCAGAAGCTGAAAGCTCCCCCAACACCTGAGTTCAAAAATTGGGGTTAAGTCCTGCCCCTGCATAGGCTGGCTCCAGCTGTAAGCAGGGAGGAAAAAAAGGCTCTCTCCAGGGAGGAAATAAAAAAACCAGCAAAATCAGTAAAAATAACAACAATCCTAATCTTTTGTTTTGTTTGACTGGTGTAGGTTCCCACGTACCTCTGTGTTGTGTCATTTGCATTTCATTGCTTTACTTTAAGATGTTTTGTGTTCTGTTTAAAGACAAGAATAACTCATTGTGAAAAATTGGATAACTGTGATCGTGAATAAAGTTGATTTAGATATCCTGCAGCAGCATGGGTGACTGAGTATTTCAGTCACTGACCCCTTCATAAGAGCAGCAAAACACGATGGCCAGCACAGTGAGAGGCTGAGGTAAAAGTGAGGGTGGCGTGAGTCCCTCTTCTTTAGGGGGAGCTGGGTGGAGACACCTCAGGCTTTCCTTTAGTGCTTGAGGATGGAGGGCGTTGGGAGATGGTTATTAATACCCCCTTGGTGGGCACCACACACACGCAAGGAATAAAGGAAGCCACAGAAGTAAAAGCAAGCGCTGACAGCATTCCTGAAAGCTTAGGCCCCACACTCCTGAGCCTCTTCATTCCCTCCCCAGAGAAAAGCCACAGCTTCTCTACTCCCTGCCTTGTTTCCAGTCTCTTCTGTAACCACAATAAAGTGCCCTCCACCACAAGAAAGAGAACATGTGCTGTGAGGAAACCCAGGACGTGCTGCTCAGCCTAGGAGGGGCCAGGCAGGGTGGCTGAAGATGAGGCAGAGCAGTACCATCCCAGCCCTGAACTGAGCAACATGTGGGCCAGGCCCATTGACAATCTGTGGCCTGGCCAAGTGAGATGCTGAGGTCAGATGCAGATGCTTTCTGAGTATGTAGCAAGGGATACAAGGACCCAAAGGGAATTTGGATTCTCCACAGGTGATGCCAGTTCTCTCAAAACTCCTGCAGGTATCTGCTCAGGAGCAGACCTACAGTACAACAAATGTGAGATTTTCTGCTCATCTTTTTGTTTAACTTTTCAGCAGATGAGAGCCTATCTGGATCATTCTCTTGTCATGCGATGTATTTGAGATGGCATCTTCTCCCTCAGTGTGGGTGCTCCATCTGCCAAGGGCCAAGGACATCCCAGGAGCGGTGTCCTCAGCCTCTCCATTAAAGCCATTCCACTCTAACAGTTCCTCAGTAGCCTAAAACATTCCAGGCTGGGTAAAGCGAAACACTTTTCCAACACCAGCCTGAGAAGATCCCAGCTGTTGGGACGAGGCAAATCTGCACACTCATGTGCTGCCCTGAAAGAGCTGTTCCAGCTCCTGCTTTCCCTGGGACAGGAGGACCTCTAGTGGGTCTGGAAAGCCTCCTCATCCCCTCAGGAGCAAGGGACAGGGTTGCACAACACAGAATGCCCTAGAAACTGGCAGCACTGACTATCCTGACATGCTGATCCCAAGCACTGTCACAAGTGAAGTGCTAACGCTCTGGGCCAAACTCAGATCTTCCCTTTCTTGGCATAAGCAAGAGGGACCATGGCACATCTGCCAGGTTTCTGCTCTGCCAGCCTCATCCTCTGCATCCCCTCATGCAGCTGCCACGTTCATCACCCCCAGGGAGCTTTGCAGCCTCATCTGCAGAGCATGGCTGGAGTCACCCTCCCACTCCAGGCCATCACCATCCCCTCCCCACGTTCAAACCAGAGCTTCAATTTCGCCATTGCTCCCAAACTATTCTCCACCAAGAGCAAGTGTGGTGCAGCACTGACCTTCCTTCCCTAGCGAGAGCATCCCAGCACCGTGGCCCTGCCGCTGCTTCCTGCTGGGCTCCTCCCGGCGTGTCCCGGCTGCCGCACAGCCCGCGGCGGGCGAGGAGGAGGCGAGGAACACGAGAGGGAGGATGCTCCCAAAGTGGTCCAGGAGCTGCAGCGCTGGTCCGGCATCGCCACCTGGTGCTCAGTGCCCGGCACTCAGCCCCGCTCCTCCCGAGATCGATTTTAACAAACACTGCAAACAGGCTTAAGTAGGACCAGAAAAATTCAGCCTTGAGTGCAGCCCAGTTCTGGTAGTGGCTCTCCGAGAAGTATGGGCAAGAGGGGAACAATTAATAGTGAGTTACAGTGTACAAGGGGATACATTGGTATATAGTGATCGCACCAGCTCAAAACACCCCTTTCAAGCTGGTTGGCTCACTCAGCACCAAGGGAAGAGGGGGCACAGTTTTCAGTCACACTTGTCACCCAGGATTCTGTGCTGCATCAGATCCAATTCCTGGCATCCTCCAGAGAGCTGGGGTGCCCAAACAGGACTCCTTGTGCACCATCCACCTACATGCCAGCACAGAGGAACACCTCCTACAGTCAGGCTAGGCACTGAAGAGCTAAAACCCTTGTTACCCTCTGCTATTACATCCCTTATTATAACCTCCTCCCCCAATATATCCCCTAATCCACTGTCTTTGGCATCCCCAAGAGATGTCCTTGCATAAGGAGACGGGATCCATTACCAGAAATTTTAGTTTTACCCATCTGCTGCTTTGCCCAGCAATGACCTTCTACTTGTTCAATTATTTGGGCCTCTAACCTTCAAAGACAAGTAAGAGGAGTCAGCAGTGCCCAACAACCTTGTGGGATCAGACCTCAAGCACCACCTGCTCTGCAGCCTGCACAGGACTCATCCCACCTTGCAGAGCAACTCCAATACAGAACCAAAGGACCTCTTCTGTAAAAGCATGATTTTCTTCTTATTTTGGACCTATCCTTGTCCAAGAAACTTCCTTACTTGAGTACTGTAAACCTTAAGAACTTGCTCCACACAGACAAAAGTTCTTCATGTTTGAGGGCTGAGGTGACTAGTCCCGAAACTTTGAGGAATAGAAAAAATACAAAAATACAGCATACAGTAACAACTTGGGCCAGGGAACAAGACAAGCTCCTGTATCCATTTAGCTTAAGATGAAATTTGCAATTGCATGAACGCACAAATGACAAGTTATTCTGGGAAAGATAAATACAGTGGAATTTAAGCAGAATCAAAACAGTACTGAAAAAATGACAAGGAAAACCCCAACAAAACAAACCAACTGGATCACAATTAAAAAGGTCAAAAATTTATTTTTCCTTAGGGCGTAAGAGGCATTGTAAACAAAATACCAACAAACAAACAAACAAATCACAAGTCAATTCTTACAATCTGCAAGCATTTGAAGATAGAGTACCCTTTTCCCACCTCCCCAACACTGCAAGCCTGCTCAAATGGTAACAGGCAACAAGCCTGGGCCCTGAAGGTCCAGGGAGTTTTGCCATGTCCCAAGCAGGGACTAAATTTCTCGTGTAAGAAGGACACTGCATCTGTTTTATCAAACACTTAAAAAAAAACCAACAACTCCAACAAAATATAAATATTACAGACAAAGATCAGATTTAGCACCACCTTTGGTCCAAGCAATCAATGAACTGGGAGATGACAGGTACAGTTTGTTTAGCAAGTCTTTTCTGCCTGAGTCTTAGAAAACATTAGAGGTTCACATTGCAAGAACTTGTAATAACTGAGAAAACAGTCCTCAAACTCTGGCAGTCCCTTACAACCTCCCAGCGTCCTGCACACAGGGAGGGGGAGCATCCTGGCTGGGCAGCATCCTGGGCATCCAAGATCACTCAAAGCACTTGGCAGAGCCCTGCAGGACATGGCAAACCCTGTGCCAAGGGTCTGGTCCTGCTTTGGCCCAGCAGAGCTCTGACTTCAGGCACGGCTGAGGACCAGGAGGAGCAGTGACAGTGTCCATCCTGAATTTCCCTTTCCACTAACATTTGCCATCCTCCACCCCTGTCAGACTGCAGCACCTACGAGCTGCAGGGTGGGTGATGGCAGATGCCTGGAAGGAGCCGTAGTTGCCTCAGTGCAAGTTATTTCAGCACATTTGGAACATGCAAATCAGGAGCTCTTTTATCAGTTGTAGTTTACTCTAAGGCCTTTTTAGGCTCATCTTTCCAAATACACACATGCCCATCACAGACACATAGCTCTGAATTTTTGCAAATAGGTGTCACTGATCAGTTGCTGTGCCACAGCACCAGTGTATGCCAGGATACACTCACAAGGACCTGTGATAATCTGAGGAGAAAAATTAGGTTCATCAAACACCTGGCAATATTTTACGTTTCTTGCAACTCCCTCTTCTGTAAGTGTCCAGAACTTAAATTCCTTTCCTGCAGGAATTTTTGAGCAGTCCTAATTAAACGTTATTAAATGCTGTACAGTTCCAAAATAACACCAGTTCTAACAAATGCCTATAGAGAAATGCTGAGATCTACTTTTAGGCACAGTAATCTGAAGTCTTTGTTCTGTATCTTCACATGTACAATTGCCCAAGCTAGAAGGTGTTTCTCAGTCTCTGTTGAGAGATCCATGCAGAGTTTTCACCTTTACAGAGACATCAGTAAAATTTTCCAAACAAGCATTTGTTTTTACTTCACTGCTTCAGAACACGCTGCTCTAGGGAAAAATCCCAAACCTCGATTACTTTACATTGTTTTGCAGTTCTCTGAGCAAGCAGTTAGTCATAGCAAAGACAGGGGGGCAGCATTCCCTGTCCCACACAGGGCATAGCCATGAGGACAGCTCTGAAAACAGTTCTGGACTGGGCACTGCAGTCAAGTGAAGTCTGCAAATCTGGATTAAGGGGAAAATTATGCTTTTCACAGCTTATCCCCTCACCACTGTCATATCCAGAGCAAATTTTCATGCTCTGATGATTTCATTAATTCTTGCTGGGACAAAGCCACAGTTCTGTTGTCCCAGTCACAGAACCAGGTCTCCAGTACCATATGTATCAGCTAAATCCTCACAGGTCCCAGCTGGTTTGTGCTGAAGCCTGAGGGAAATTTCTAGAGAGTCACTTGGCAAAAAGGAAACCTGTTTTTTCCTCACCACTAATGCATCTTTTGTGTTGGCCCATAGAAAAGCTGCTCATCTTTGTTAACAAGTACTCTACACTGCATACAGTCTTCACAAATGTTTACACACAGACTCAGGGACTGGCCACAAAAAGATCTGTTTTGTGCCACTTCAGACAGACTGGGGCATCTAATCCCTCATTAACAATAACTCTTGCCATCAATGGCAAAAGATACTGTTAAGTGCAAAAAGCGTCACTTTTCTGGATTTCAATTTTACTGGGATGACTGAGAAAGCCACTTTTTTTGTTTATCATGCATATGATTTCCATTCCTAGGAAAACCTCTCATAGACTCAAGCACATCTGGACCCTTGCAGGAGTTGTGCATTGTACAAACAGTTTTATCCAATTGGTCAGCATCTCAAATTCATTAAACAAAAACTGAACAATGCTTGAAGCTACAGTTATTATTTCTGTCTTGAGCTCATGTTTGCTGTGACATACAGTGAATGTCAAGATACCTGTCACCTCTCTAAGAATTAATTCATGACCAAAAGCTCTAATATCTACAAGATCAACAATATTCACTCCACTTTAGTGGAGTTGGATCAGAGGCCACAACATGGTCCAAAGCTGTTACCACAAAAAAGGATTTCCCCAGACTAATTTTTTTCCTCTCTTAGCTTAACTTGCAACCCAAAGCAAACTAAATGGTCTCCTGCTCATAAACTCTCTTAAAAACAAAAACAAAAAACACTCTCAGCTAATTCCTTCTCATATTTACTGCAACAGAAATCACACCAACTTCTAGACCTTTCCCCAAACAGAACAAACAAATTGGTTCCCATATTAAAAACAAAACAAAAGACAAAAAAGTGTCACCAGCTTGACCTCACACACACTAAGACCAGCCACACATTTCTCTATCTCTGGTCACCGACATACTCTCCCAAAATTCCAAGCTCCCACCAGGTTCATTCCCACCACCTAACCACTAAAAATGGAGCTCTACACCAACACAGAAATGACAACAGCATCTAGTTTTCATGGTCACATTAAAAACATCAACCACCCAAGAAACCCAATGCAAAACTTCGCTTAGACCAGGCCTTGATCCATTTTTTTTTCTTTTTTGGTCAACTAAAAATTTGGGCCAGCAAACCCTCTAGGAGCTTCCAGTCCAGACCTGTGCCCTTGCTCTGCTAATGCAGAGGAGCACAACAGCTCAAACAAATTTCAGCCTTCATTCACCAAGAGGTTTAGGCTCCCAGTAACTCATGACCCACACTTTCCAGAGATAATCTGGGCTAATTAACAGCTCTGGAAACACCTACAGATGTACACAACCAGCTGAGCTTTCAACACCCACCTTGAGTTATCTGAACTTTAGCCTAAGCAGCAATCAATCAAGCTGCTGGCAGGACTTCTCCTGACATGACATTTGATATTGAGTCCTAACTGAGGAGGCTCATCTACATGATTCTCCCTAAACACTGCTAGCAGAGTAACAAGCACTGCTGCCTGCAATAAAGGAACAGCACTGACGTCATGTGCAAGTCAGCCAGGCAGCAGAAATGCACTTACTCTGTACACTACTGACCCCATAACTATCAGTTTGGACCCCCAGTATAATAAAGTCATTGTAATGCTACACACACTTTGCTTTTGCAATATTCCAGGTTTGAACTCATCACGAATAATGAGCAAGACTTTTCAGCAAGCCTGTTCAGCATGACACAGAAAAATTCCTCCTAGCAACTGGAAACAATTATAACTTCCTCCTTCCCTGAAAGTCCAAGATAGGAAGTAGTTAAGTCAGCTATTCACTGAAATACTTCATTTTTAAAAAGGTTTATTTTTCTGTTCTTTTTTATTTGTTCCAGTTTACTAATTGCTACAGGCTAAGCTCCAGTGACTGCACTATTCTTTTCTGTCCTGCTTCAAGGGGACAGAAACAAACCAAATTAACATGTTTTGGGAGACCCAGAGCCAGGACAGAATTCAATGCCCCCCTAGTCTAAACCCCAAGGATGATGATGGGATTTGTTTATTTATTACTAGTTCCATGGTAACTCAGAAGCAGTTGAAGAACAAGCTCTCAAACCGCAAAAGAACTGTTTGCACAGAGAAAGCTGCAATGTTGCTTACCTTTCAGTCATCAAATACAGAGCCAATAACAGCTTTGATGGGGAATATCTTGAGAAGCCTGAAATATTTACCTGAATATTAAATACTATATTTAAAAAATTCTCTTGCAGTGCCAAGTGATTCTCCCTTCCACCTGTTTTTCTCTTCCACCAAACAGGGACCAAGATGGGTACCATTGTAACCAAATAACCCTGAGCATCAGGGAAAGGTCACTAACCCCACGTTTTTCCAGAAGCACCACCAGCTAAGGGTTGTATCCTGCCCACACGGACAGGTCTAGAACAGCCATGCTTGCCCACTCCACCAGCTGAACCTCGGTGTATGCAAACTCCCAGACACACAAACTGCCTCAATACAACAAGACATAATCTACATTTGTCTTCTCTTGGTGGATTGGTGGCTTCAGGATACAGATTATCATAGTATATTAGGGAGTGAAGAAAATCAACTTTTCTCAATAACTAAAAATCATATCACAGAGCAGTGATGTAGTTAAACCATCTATACAGAGAAAGCACCTGCAGTGTCAGACCAAATAATTTATGGCCTTATTAGAAACATATTTTTCCTCATATTTTATCTATCTCTCCCCTGCCAATATAGTTACTTCTAGTTTATTTTCTAATTTCTTTCCAAATTATCAACATAATTCCCATAATTTTAATTCAGTAACAAACAGGAGTCTCAACTCAGGACAGTAGTGGCTTATGCTGACAAAAACAGGTCTGTAAAACGCCAGTGTGAAGCTTTAAACCAAATTTATTTATAAAAAAACCAAACACAAAACAAAAAAAATTGCACTCTCCAACTAAAAATCAACACTACCTTGATGCAAGAACAAATGAAGAACACAGTTGATGGGACCAGCCCAGCTCTGACAATATAAAATGGGGGAAACTAATTTGTTCTGCCTATGCAGCCGTGCCCGCACGCAGTGCGGTGCAGCTCCTGCTCCAGGAATTGCTGCAGAGTCCCAGCCCTGATGCAAGGGCACCCAGGAGAAAAGATCTCGTTCCACCCTTGGCAATGCATGCACACCCCACAGAACTGACACCCCAAAGTAGAGTTATGGGTGACTTTTTACACCCACCTGTGCTTTGCTCCAAATTGGGTCTAAGACAGAGGAGGAAAAGCAGCAACAGCAACCTACATCCCAACCCAAAGTCAGCTGACTGGGGGCTTCTGGATCCAGCCTTATGTACAGTACTTTATTTGAAAATTACAGACACACAACAGACATGACTACTGAGCAGCACAGAGGGAGAGAAAGAGCAACACAAGCACTGGGCAGTGTTAGCAGAGGCCATCAAACAGTTCAAGTGTGCGGACACATTCCCCATGCATCATCACAGTGCTGGTCCCTGCTTCTAGCAAGCAACGAAAAGCAAATGAAAACAAAATAACTTAGACAAACATATGCTCCCAGATCATCATACTGGTACTGCTGGCAGTTATCAAACACTGCACTGATACACAGACTTCACTACGTGGCTAAATAGCATCTGAAGCTGACAGAGAAGGAGCTGCTGGTGATGGAAAACCACCAGCAAATAGCAGCAAAGCTCCAGCTGGTTTTAAAGAGCTGCAAGATTTGCAGCACAGTGGATCACGGCAGGGCAGCACCAAGGCTAAGCAGTCCTGTGCAACCTTTGGAGGTGTAGGAGCAGGGTGCACAGAGCTTGCTTTTGCTGAGAACAGTCCATGCTGAGCACCCACAAGGGTCTTCTGTCAGTGTAACTCTACTGATGCTCATGGGCTTCTTGCCAGTTTAGACAAGAGCATGTGAAAGAATTAAGTTGACTCCACAAAACCAGATTCCTAATTGGTAAAGCATTAGAGGTTTCCCAAAATCACGTGTTTCATACTATTTCAGTACTGCTGCAGAATTCAATTTTTCTGTTTGAATGCAAAGGTCTCTGGTAATATTAAGGCTTCTTGACAAAATTAAGAACAGCAGGACAAAAAAAATTAAGCAGAAAACTGAGGTACATCCCCTCTCCAGAGTAATGAATTAGAGCCAGGGGAGATGTACTTTCCAGAGCTTAGAGAGTCAAGTGCTCTGGCTTTCACATTTTTCTTGCACCTTACAAAAATAGTCCAGTTTTTGAAAGGTAGTAGATTTTGCTGCTACCTGTTAAGTCACATTATTTTTGACAGACGGAAGTTCTTCTTCCATTCAAACAGAATTTAAGACAATACCTCTTTTGAAGAGCAAAGTTTCTGCCCAACTTTACTTAGGACCTGAGAGATCCACCTTTGCAAGCCAAGAAATATGAAATCAGTATCCAAAACATCTGTGAAATTCTGCAGGTGAGAATTAACCCAGATACAAGGGAGACTTTTTCTTCTTAGGGTAACGATACGGACAGAAAAGAAAGGACCTGTAAAATTTTCCCACAGCTCTTGCAATAAATACAAGTAACAATACACCAGCAGAATTATTTTCCCTTCTGAAGTTACCATCAATTCTGAAGCGCAACAGAGGACATAACCAGCAGAGACAAACCAGAGAACTGAATCATGCATGGATGACATACAGAGTGTTTCAAGCATAGCTCAGAAGTCCTGCATTGATGAAGATGTTAATGCACATTCTATACACAATCCTGGTAACATGCTGCACAATCCTTATACTTTCACTAACAGGTGATACTTTTTTATGGAAAGCAGCCATTCCCAACCCAAGCCACCACAGCTGTCAGTCTCTACCTACCCAAGGGTCCTGTTCTCATCCAGTTGCTCCCTCCCCTGCATTTCCCCTTCCCCTAAGAGTGCATGAATAGAGAATTGCAAACATTTCACACTGCACGTTCCACTCCAAGTCCTGGATGAGGGGCCTGTTTATTCTATGAATATTGCACTTATCCACTCATTGGATTTGCTTTTTCTCAAGAATGCAGAGTATTTGGGAAAAAATAGAAAAAATAGTAGGATACAACACAGGAAAATATGAGTTATTAACAAGCTAGCTATGAAGATCTAAAATTAAATAGTACTAGTTCTATTCTGTTAATACTAGTAATATGAAAATAATGAATGCTTTATCAAATTCCCTTGTTTTTCATATAAGATAAAAGCAGTAACTTTCTTTTTAACTGAGGAAAGCAATGAATATATATTACAATAAAATATGATTCATTAAGATCTGAAAGTGATGAAAACAATTATATAATGCCATCGTCAAACTTTAGAGCATCATAATGGAAGGAGTCTTTGGGGTGCACATCCACAAGGGACAAATGCATTTTTAAGCTATACCCATGCAGATGTGAATTTCCATTTTGAAGAGTCTAGCTGCAAGACAATTTCCATCTTTCCTAATTGTGTATTTGCTATAATTGAATACATCAATTAAAAACCTTCCTGTCAACGGATCAGTTAAGTACCCCAACACGTGCCCATCATCTCTTTTATCTCAAAAGGTTTGGCTTGCAAAGGACTGGTACATATGACTACACTCACCCATTCACAAGGTGACAGCTAAGTCAATGAACAGGAATTGCCTCCAATGGGGAAGGACTCCTAACAAAATGCATGACTATTGCTGTTATGAGAAAGTGTTTTGAAAGGGGAGACAAGGGAAACCAGCAAATAAACTTTTCAGGCATTATATAAACCTCAATAACGAACTCAGAAGTGCTCATTATTATTAAAGTTGCAGTATACAGCAAGACACAATTTTCACATTCTTTAATTTTGTTCTCTGGCATTTAGAATTTCTGCTGGTCCAAATTCAAGGCTTTTTGCAAAACACAGGGAGTGGGTGAGAGCAGGACAGCAAGAGCAGCTGCCTCTCCCCCCAGAGGAGGGCCCCCTTCAGCTGCAAATGGCTTTGCTCAAGCCCTGCAGACTCTGCCTCTTAACAATCTGGTTCAGGAATAAACCAGAAAGAGAAATTTAAACAGTACTATTGATTTCTGCATTGAGTGTTCACTGAGGTGTACATTAAATTTAAATATTGCTCTTGATCCAGTGTCAGTTCTGACAAATTTTGTAAATAAAAGGAGACGTTAGCATTTTTAGAAAAGAGCTAAAACACTTCTAGCACTACACTGTCCTCTGAGTACTCTGCCAGGTTGTCCTGCCCTGCAGTCAGCTTTTCTGATGTAGCTTAAGGCCTTTCCCTCTGTTTCACAGCTAAGAGTGAAGGACTTGCTATTGCAGTATCAGCAGAACTGACCAAAACTAGCTGCTCGCTGATGGAAAAAATAATTATTTTCCTGATATCTCTCAGCTGAATCAAAAAAAAGGGATCTCAGTGAGAGATGCTATGACAATGGTAAAGACAGGAGGGGGGAAAACTGCATTGGGGTTCTTTCTTTTAAAAGTGCCCTTTTAAACACAAACAGACAAAACAACCACCAAGTGAAGGGAAGCCCAAATGGAAGCTTTTTCACCAGGGTGGAAGCCAGTGTGCCAGGTGGTGGCCAACAATAATTTCTGGCATCAAGTAGGTCATCTGCACCCCATCCTTTCTCCTGGAGCAGATGAGGGCAGAGGGAGGCCCCAGGTGAGGCTCTGCACCCCATCTACAGGGTCTGGTCCCTCTTCAGGAGGGCATGAAGTCTTTGAGGTGGGATAAAGGAACAACTGAGCCATGAGGAAACCCTGGCAGTACTGCAGGCACCCTGGGACACCTTGCCCTGCCTGCAGCACTGCCAACCAGCTCCCTGCAAAAGCCAGAGCTGGAGGAGCAAGCCAGCAGGATGGAACAGGAGCTATGGGACAGACAGATGTCTCCTACAGAGCTGTCTTAGGCAGATCCTGAAGCCTTCTAACCTTGCATCCAGCAGGGCCAGCCCTGTGCAAGGCACTGGAACTGCCTGCCAAAAGCACCTGTGCCACCCCACACCCTGCAAGGCCTCCTGCAGCTCAGAGGTGCCTTGGGCTTGGCTTTGCTGGATGCAAAGTATTTCCAATAATCTGGGCTCTTCTGTCTCCTTGCTGCTCTCCCCTCCTTGGACAGAGGCTCATGTCAGGCCATAGCATACTCAGAGAATTCAGTGGCTCAATGCAGAAGATCTGGGAGCTGTGCTTTACATCCCCCCAAAGAGATGACCTAGTGGGAATGTCTTTAAACAAAACTTTAGAATATTTTAAATAATAAGTTAATTCTTAATAAATATGTGCTTCAAGAAAATGATAATTATATACTGCACCTTTAAATAATGCACTTGGTTCTCTGCATTGGCTTCCATTTTGGTTTCTTTTATTGTTAAAGTGCATTAATTCAAAAATAATGAACCACTTCCGTATCATTATTGTTAAAATAAATCATAACATTAATACAAATCACTAAGTCACTACTATTAGTACTGCAATCTAGCAGATAACTCTATGTATTGCTCTATTTAATACTGTCCAGCAGAAGAATATAATACTTCTATTATAATCTCACAACAGCTCCAGCAGTCTTTTATGGCTGCTACCATATTAGTACAACTGAAAATGGGGAGAAGTATGAGAGACAGGGCCACAATGTCTCAGATACACACCCAGCAAGATGTAGCTGACTGGACATAAACTTACGCATCAAATTTGAGACATTAAGGTACAAAGAGGACCCCGCACTGTGATATGAGCTGTTGTGCAGTTACACCTCCTCCTCCTCCTGCCACCACAATTTAAAGGGATCCCAAACAAACAGCCTCCCCTCCCCACCTGCATGCAGAGAGCTGCTCAAACCACAGCACTGTTTGTAGCCTGTAGTTGTGGCACCTGATGTTGTGGCACCTGATGGGACATCACCCATGTTAGCTGTAGGCAACTCTCTCAGTGTTATCATGGAAAGTAATGAAACCCCCACACTGAACACACACAGAAAAAAAAAAAAGAAAAAGAAAAAAGAAAAAAAAAGAAAAAGACAAAAACAACATATAAATTTCCTAAATTTTTTTGGCAGTGAAACATCCCCAGTAACATATGGTATTGTTGTGCTATTTTACTCAGCCCTTTGATCCTAGCTATTTTGAAGCCTTTATAACCTTTAACTTCCAAGCCAAATCAGTATGAAACTCTGGTGGAAAAAAAGGGCATGTAATGCTTTGTGTAACCAGTAGTGAAATGGTCTGCCCCTCCCCCTCAGAACAGATTTACAATGCTGCCTACTACTTAAAGGAATTAGATATTGATCTTGAGTGATTAACAAGGCCATTTAAGAAAACCCCCAAGCATGACTTCGTTAAACGCAGTTGGGCTTTAGTAAATTATGCTTACAGTACAAGGGTACCTCACAAATTACTCCATATTCCTAGCCTCTTCCACTTCCCACACTACCCAACACCGAGTGCCACATTTCAAATAATGAGTTACAAAAGGCAAACAGAACTGGAACTAGAAGAGGCAGCTTTCTGGTTAGATGCATTGTAGACTAAATTGCTTTGATATTAAATCCCTGAGCCTGAGAAGCCCAGGCCCACTTTCCAGTACAAATGTACTCTTTGGATTCAAGTGGGAACAGAAACATATATTTGGCTCCTACTTCAGTTTTAAGTCTTTTCTGGTAAAACCAGACACATACACACACAAAGAAAATACAGTAAACCCAGAATGCACAGAAACAACAAAAACAAAACACAAAAGCAATTCCCCAAAAATATACAAATTATGTGCAGACTGAGTTTGATGGCTTTTTTTTTTTCCACTCATTGTAAACACTGATGTTGCAGAAAATTACAAATATTTCTCACTAATATCTTGGTGGACCCTGCCAGCAGTCAGCACCCTTGTATTTGGACCAGAGGGCAAAACAAGAATTAACACATTTGACAGCTTTGTCTTTAGTGTCTTAAGGGACTTTGATAAGTTTAGACAAACCCAACCCTGGGAAGAGAATCAACCAGTATCACCTGGCAGGAGTCAGGCACAGAACCAAACATGAAGCCCACACAGTAACAGACATGCTTAAGCAAGGGGTTTGTAGGTTTGTTTTCACAAGCACCAGTAGGCATCACTGCCCTTAAACACCTGAAATCCCAACTCAAAGAACAAGACAGAATGAAAGGAAACAAAAAACCCCCACCCACACCACCTGATGGCCTTTTCTGGTGAGTCAGCCATAACAACACTGAAGTCAGAGACCAAAACCCTCCGTGATGAAAAGGCTCCAACTCCGGACCTACTAACTGTTGAGTAAAAAAAAAAAAAAAGAAAAAAGGAAAAGTGTACATCTCCAAAGGATTAGAGTCCCTCTGTGTTTCAGAAACTTTCATTTGCTTCTCACTGTAAATTGTGGAAAAGCATTCAAAATTCTTGGGTATTCCACGTATGGACAAAAATGAGGAGAAAGGGAGCCAAGATTGTAAAACAGTTTGGCACAGAACTCCCCAAGTAGATGCATGTGTATTTCTCTCACAAAAGGCACACATTTGGTTTCCTATCAATAATGGGAAGGATGGGATGTCATACCCTGTTACACATATAAGATTATTAACAACTTCACAAAAAGGCATTTGACTATGCTGCATCTTCCTTGTAGTTGCTTCCAACATTGTAAACCCCACAAACCTCTCCAGAACATGGCAGATTTGTCCTCAGTATAGACTCCTTTGTACAAACCGGAGCACAGGGAAACGTCTTTTTGTGTAGCAATTGTTTTTTTTTCCACATGTACACAGCAGGAACAGTATAAATTAGGGAGGTTAAAGATATCGCAATATTAGTTCTTTTTCTCCAAATAATTTGAGGGCACCCAGCCTTTGAATGGCTTCACACCATTCATGATCTGGCAGTACCACCAGCCATTTGGGTTCCTTTCGAGGACCTCCATGCAGACACCTTCCTGAAACCCCGCAGTCTCCTCATCCCCTTCGTAGTCTGCAATGGAAACATAGATGTCCTTGAGATTGTTGTGGATGAACTGGGATTTCTCGATGGGCTTTGGCCTGACTGTGGACACAGGGATCCCGTTCCTCTGCGTGGGGAGGCTGGAGGTGGTCTCAGAGCTCTCTGTGCCCAGCCGCTCCGGCTGCTTTCCCTTTGTGTCACCGGGCTGTGACCAGGCATTGCTGAAGGAGGAATTCCGACGGACGGTCCTAAGCTGATCTGTAGCTGTCAAAGACTCATTTCTGCGCAGGGAGCACGACAGGTTGTTATCCTTTGGTGGTGGAGACACAAACACTGACTGCGGACGGACAGCAAGTTGCCTCACACCGTTCCTCATTTTAACTGGCCCCGAGGTTTTTGAAAAGCCACCAGGAGGTTTGCTTGGGATGGGTGGTGTTGCACGTTTGCTCTGGTTGATGGTGTTCAAAGCCTGAACCCTCTTCTCTATCTTCTCTAAACTGTTTGACTTGTTTTCATTTTTCCTGTTCCTGGCAAGTGAGGAATCGGTCTCTGCTGATGTAGTTTCTTGCTGGTTATCAGGGAGCGCCAAATAATGGGAAGGAGCCCAGCCTTCCTTGTCTCCGTACTTCAGGTACCACCATCCACTGGCTTGCTTTTCCAGCACTTCCACTTCTACTCCTGCTGGGAAGCAAATTTCAGAATCCTGTACCTTTTGGTATGCGTCAGTGGTCACATAGAAACATCTGGAGTCATTTTCTTGCTCAGTTTTGGCTGTGTGGCTGGAGCAGAAGATGCCACGGGAAGGAACCGTGATGAGATCAGCCGAGCTTCTCCGAACAGGGTCGTCCTGGTTCTCAGAAGCTGTGCGCGGGGGGCTCGCAGACTCTTCACTTCTGGAACCTTTGAGTCCACCTCTGAGCTGCCCAGTTGGCCTCAGCTGGCGCCTCAAAGTGCTAATATCCATCTTTTCTTGGCTCTGAGAGTCTGCCTTGTTCAGGAAGGGTTTGGGCCTAACGATTGGCTTTGCTCTGATGGAAGGACTCTGTCCTGGATCTTTCTTCATGCCCGTTCTTGGCACGCTGCGTAAGCCGACATCTGAAGCTGATCTGGGCTTTGTTTCCTCGCTCCTGGAAAAGTGACATTTTCCAAGATCTGGCTGGATGTTTTTGTCTGCCTTAAGCTTCACAAGTGATGACTGAGGAGAGCCGGAACACGGAGAACTCCTTCGGATCAAGGACAGAGAGGAGCTTTTCTGAGAATCAGAATCCCCACTAGATTCCTTATTGGACAAAGCATCTTCCACATAACGCCTGAACCCCTCGTTCTCATAGATGGTTTCTTCCTCATGAGCAACTTCTTCTGAAGACTCTCCTACTTTGAACTTAGCTTTCTGAAGTGATGACACAGGTGAGGGCTTAATGGGCTGAAACAGTCGTTTTTCAGGAGTGCCCTCTTCATGATGACTTTCACTCACTTCACACTCTGAGTCAAAGCCAAAAGCGGGCACATCATACTCAGGTTCTTCGTATTTCAGCTTGTGGGGGGAGTCCTGGGTGTCTCCTGTAGAAACTGCTCCAGGAGCTGTTCCTTCTTCAGAGTCTTTTGGTTTACTGGGAGGTGCTGGGGGAGGAACCTTTGGGCGGGTTAAAGTACTGGTTCTTCTGTTCAAATTCGGTTTCTTTCTCTTGTCAATGTAAGATGCTGGAGCCCATCCTTCCTTCTCTCCAATCTGCACATACCACCAGCCACCAGAATTCTTTTCTATAACCTAAGAGGAAACAAGGAAGGTGTTACTTAGATAAAAACCTCAGCCCACTGCTTTCCACTCCTCCTGTTTCAATCCACTCCCATGCAACAGATAAATATTACAATTTTCCAGATACATTGTTAAGGCTCACCTCTGCTTTTTGTCCTCCACGGAAGCTGATGCCATCAGAGATGCACGACTGGAATTCAGCAATGGTGTAATATTCCACTTCCACTGAGGGTGGCTCTGGCGGCTTGGGTAACTGAAAACCCTATGGCAAATAGGATGCTTTGTTCATTTAAACCAAAGAATTACACAGCTAAACAGCAGTATGGGAAAAAATTGCTTTTATTCACTAAGCCTCTTCCTTCTTCCTGTGCTACTTCCTAATGATAAGGGTCCAGTTCTCCAGAGCAAGAGCTGATGTACTGATAGGGGCTAAAAGAGAAAAGCCTTTCAACATACGCACTGTTCATGCCATCTTCACCAAATATTAAAATAGTGACAATCTTTACCTGAACAGTAAAATGTTTTAAACTTATGGGTGATAAAGTGTTAGCAGCTCATTTACACTGAGATTTTGCCCACAAAGACTGAGCTCTGGATGACACACCACAACTGCAGAAAATTGCATTGCAACAGGTCCTTAACAGATTCTGTCTCTCATTAAATATACTATTTTAAAATGTAATGCCAATGAATTATTGCTCTTAATCTGCTGCTGGACTTTTTAAACAATCTGAATTAGACAGTGATATGTGCTAACGGGCACCTCTTGTGGCAAGAAATAAGGATTATGTCACAGACCCCTAGCTTTTCCCAGCTAAAGGACCAGAAGGGAAGGGCTTTACAGCTTGATCAAAACAATTCCAGTTCCTCCCCATAACAGACCCAGAACTTCTACTCAATCCCAACATAACCTTCATAAAGGCTCTATGAGAAGTGGGACACTGCTATTTACTGTCATTTTGGCAGCATATCAGACTACTCTAAAAGCTAAGTGCCTTTACATTAAGCTGCCACATTTCAGAATCTGCTAGAATTATTTTTTAAGGTGATAAATGGGATAAGGGTCCTTTCAGGAATATGAATCTTGAAAGCTTTTCACATTAGCACAATGCTTATCCGCAGGGCAGCTAGATGATGTTGAAGCTGCACAGCTTCTGCACTTCACTACTTAGGGTTCAGTGAAAGAACTGTAGGTAAGAGCATCCACAGACAAACACAGGATACACAAAGACGCAAAACGATCCTGAGCCATCAATGGGAGAAGGGCAAATCACATACTGTGCTTTATTCTCCCACTCCTCCATTTCTAAGATACCCTTTCTGTAGCTAACAGTTGACGTTTCATCACGCACAGCATGATGCATTTTACAGAGAATGCATCTCTGCACCTTAGGAACCGTGTCTAATAGTGTTATAATTGGATGTTTCTGCACTATAAATGCTGAAATACAGCAGAAGCACAGCATAATAAAATGCCTTCAGATAATAGGATGGTTTGGATTAAATGAAGATAATTGGAAACAGCAGATATGCTCAGGGTTTCCCATATAATATCAGTGTTATTTTCAGCATGGGATTAAGTGTCATAGTCTTGCCAAAACAAAGTCTAATTGAAAATAATGCAAAGAAAAATAGGAAGAAAATGCTAATATGCTATTAATGTAGTTTGTTAAGAAGCATCTCTGGTGACAGAAAAATTACAAGTTGCATACTGCTCATAAGGGTACAGCAAAGATTAAACATTATATATTGCCTAGATAAACAAGCTATTAGCATGACTTTTATATAAATACACTACTGACTAGTTCCTATTGAAGATGACAGTTCTAATCTCAAATTGGTACTAACTTCCAGAATTCTAGCTTTGGGGATAAGAATCATAGGGGGCCTCATTTCTGTAGCATAAATCCTGCTATAGGGTTCTGAGTCACTTCAAACATGCACAAGAGTGAAGCTTAGCCACCTCAAAGGCGGTAGCAAAGGAAGGAAGAGATACATTCCCAGTGGCTAAAGGCTAGAGAAGGTCAAAAGTTTCAGTCTGGGCTAAGGACACCCAGAGGAACTTTAAACCTTCTGAGTCAGCCAAACAAGTTTTAATGCTCATGCACAGAACACAGCAGCTTTACCATATTCTCACTTCAGACCTGATTAGTTGAGGCAACATTTTGAATAACAGAAAAACCTGATTTATCATTAGGATGCCCTGAGGGCTGCTCAACACTGAAACAATGAAGTGAACAGGCATGCAAAGAAAGGATCCCTCCCACCTTGCACAGCTGCACAAAGTCTCACAAAGCACCCAGACACCTACCCACTGCTAAGATAAACCATAAACCAATACACACCAGACTGGACTCTCTTCGTGGGGGTGGCCTTGTTCTTAGATTTGGAGAACCTGAGCAAGAAAGGGAAAAGGGAGAGTTTATTTAACTTTGCAAGTATGGCTAAACACATTTTTCAGCAGCTCTCTGCTGTTACACCGTTTGAGACTAGAAGTCAGTATTTGCAGTATTTAAGGCATCTCTATGAAACAAGATAGGATGTATATTAGAGGGTATATTAGAAATACCTAGGTAGCTTTGCTATTCACCTCTGCTAAGCCAGCAAATTTAAGAGGAAATCACTGCCAGAAAGTAGTGGATTGTATTTTCTGCTGGAACTGACCAGCTCTATTGGAGATTGGCCAACAAAGAACTGGCCTAATCCTATTTTCCCCCCAGCAGTAAATATAATTCATTAAACACTCACACTGTCCTCTCTCATAGTATTTTGCCATTCCTTGCACAGAATAGTGTCAGCATCTACATTTTGCAGATGAAGTAGTAAAAAACATTACAGCACCTTGCCCCCAGGAAAAGAGCAGAACAAATGCAAGAGAAGACACAGGTGTTATCCTCAATTTGAACGTGCCATCACATCATCTGCATTTCTGTGGTAGAAGGGCACATTTTAGTGTGTTCGAAAGGAAAAAAAGTGCTCTTCTCTGGAAAAATTAACAAAGCAAACACATGCAGGCTAAGATACAGAACCATCAGCCGGCCTGTGTATAAAATGAAGTTAAATTTTATCACCACTAGTGAAAGACCACATTCTGGAGTCCCTGTAAATACATCTACAGACTGTGCAAAGGTTTGTTTGTGTGGACTCGGCTGTAAGGCCAGGACATGCGGAACCTTGGCTGACAGGCAATGCCAGCCCTGAAAGGTAGAGAACAAGAATTCAAGCCTGTGAAAACCCAGAATACTTTACTGCCTTACTGATTTGAGCTCTTTGTGGTGCTATTCTTGCTATGGCTGGGGATCCCTGGGCCAGTTTGGAAGCCTGCTTGTCTGGAGTCATCATGGCATTGCCATTGGAGTCATTGCACAGGATGGGCAAACTGATTTCCTTCTTGGTGATATGAGTTTCTGCAGACTCGTTTTCTTGAGCTTCCTTGTCAGTAGATGATTTCTTGTTCAGCAGGTTACTGATCTCCATGATGTTTCCTATGATTTCCACTGGCCCAGTTAAGTTCTTTTTCCTAGATGGAAGATCATCTTTAGCCTTCTTCAGATATGAAGCTGGGGCCCAGCCTTCTTTGCCCAGATACCTGCAGAGGCAAAGGAAACACCATCACATCAAACACAGCCTTCTCATGCATTTCAGGTAGAACAGCTAAAGCAAAAGTGATGGATGACAACATCAAAGTCTGCAGGTCTCAAGTAAGATTTTGTGGTCTCCACTCCTTTATTATCTATTGATTAGACATATCAAAGTCAGTTGAGCCAGCAGTGAACTGCGCAGTTTAAAGCCACTAATCAGCCTAAGGATGGAGTGTCTCTGGACAAGAAATAGTTACATACAAGATAAAGAGCTTCACCAGTTCATTTTATGCCTCCCCTGGACAGTACTAGGTGAACTCAGTATTTTCCCACACAGCAAAAAAAGCAAACTAGTGAGTAAAATATTTTAATAGTTTTTAAACTTCCTAGTGGCAACTCAAATTGAAAATGGGCTAAAATAAGAGTGTACAGCACCTAGTGCAGAGACCTATGCCTGCAGTTTAAGACCATTGTGCAAGCCTCCCTCCCTGAAATGATAAAGGACACTGGCTCTCCTTCCATAATTCCCAGCTCTGCATGAACAGCTTTCTCTCATGAAGCATACAAGACCCTTAAACTACTGCAGCTTCTTCCAGCACTGCAAGATTAAGAAACAATTTGCCTAAGGAAAAATAGCTTTGATGGAGACTCATTTTCCTGTACAAGCTAGAGGCTATTTGAAGATATAAACTGGGAAATGTGAGCAGACACCAGAATCCAGTACATGTTCCTGAAACACCATCCCGAGCTGCTCATGCTACACTTCAAACTGAGGCAATTCTTCTACAACTGGGCTTGAGGGAAGATGTTTTTTCTAACTCCTGCCATTCCTAACACCTCAGCAGGGATTTCAGATTACAATCAGACTCCAGGGAGGACCATGTGGATGAACTCTGCTTTCCCTAATGAAACCCTAACTAGCAACAGTGCGAGTCACTGAAAACCTTCTCTCTTTAATCTCTCAAGATACCCAAAGCAGGCACTTGAACTGTAAGTGGGAAAGCAGGCACCATTAAAATCCTGGGGCTCAGGAAATCTGCAGGAAATACAAAGGTTAAAACAGTAGGACTCTAAGGCTCTTTATTGAAAAGGGAGCCTCATTAGACAGCAGAGGAAGGAGCTGGGGCACATGGGATATGAGCAAATAATTTCCTGGCAGGTGAGCATCTTTGCCATGACAATAACTTGGATTCTGAGCTTTCCAGTGAGATTTCTGCTTCAAGTCTTTTCCTGGTCTCCCTCACCACATCCACACACTTGAGAGTGGCTCTGGGATTTTACAGGGAGAACAGGAAAATGCAATGTAGATTTGCATTTTCTAGACCTTTTTATTATTCTTCCTGTACAAAAGTAAATGTAATTGTTGTACTTCTGGCAACAACTACAAGGATCTTTCTATCCAAAATCCTGGCTTTTCCTCCCCACCTATCTAGACAGGCAGGATTCTAGAGATTCTCCCTACACACCTGCCTTCTGTCACACATGATGGTAAAGATGTACGACTTCTCTCGCTCAGGGAGTTTAGTAACATGTTTTTCCAATGATTCTGAGATGTCAAAGGAAACATCCCAACAGCTCTGAGCTTTGATTGATGCATGGAGAGTTACAATAAGTAGCAATCTGGTACTAACTTGATTTGACTTCAAAAAGATAAACAGCATCCACTACTACATCAAGAAACAATTTGGATCTATTCCATCCTGCCTCTTTTGAGGTTTTTATGCTAGGCCTCAAACCAAGCCAAAGAAGGAAAAGGAAAAAAGGCCTCAGTACATGCCACAATCCCTGTTGTGTCAAGGCATCACCCAGTGCTGTTTTCCTCCCCTGAAGACTTTTGTCTTCATTCCCTTTTGCAGTTCACATCCCTTCTGCAGAGCTGCTGACCACTGCTCCCTGCTGCCTTTGCATCAGGTACTTTTTTTGAAGGGTATCTGTGAGTTTATATGATGTGGAGGTCTCCATCTGTGTGAAAGCCACAGTGGCCAATGCACTGAGCACTCCAGTTCCAAAGTTTACTTTCAACAGAGCTCAATTGTGCAAAATCAGCAAGAAAAAACAGTTTACATCCATCTTAGTTTGTGGGAGACCTAACAGGTTTAAGATCAGAAAGGCAGCCACAGGCAGGTTCTGAACTGGCCCATTAGTTCTCCTGCCAACTGCGTGTATTTGGATCAGCCTGTGGAACCCCACTGCTACAAACACCTCTGGTCTCACAGAGTTTCTCCCAATGAACAACAGCAGCAATAGATGGACAGTTAATAACTCAGGGCAACAAACCCTCAGTAGAGAGGCTGTTGTAGGCTACTTCTTCCTGTCTTAGCCAATTTAACCTGAAGTTAATGCTGAGCAGCAGTTATCAGAAACTATTGGTTTATGTCTGCAATATCACAAATAAAAACTACTTATATAAGTGAAATATGCTTACATTTTTTACCTTAGTAATTGAATTTGGCAATCTTCAAGCTCTTTCAAAATATGATCTTGGAAGGTTCTTTGATCTTCCCCACTTTGTAGGTGAAAGAACTAAAACAACTGCTAATCAATTTTAGCAATGTCCTGAACCAGTAACAATTTTCATTTCACACCTTAAGAGTTGAGTCACAAGTATCCTTCCTTCTGGAAGTCTCCTACTGGGGACTTTTCAAACTCCATCCTAGATTCCTCCTCATTTCAGTGCTGCCAGCACTTCCCAGCTGTGCCTCCTTCTCACAGGCAGAGGCTCAGAGCAATCACAAAATGAAGGGGATGAAGGCAAATAACAAAAGCTTTACTGAGCATATTGGTACCTACTTGGGCAGCACAAGATTTTATCTACTGCTGTCACCTGGAGGAAAAGTAAGTTCTAAATGACAGATGCTAATGCCAGCTATGGGCACACTGGGAAGCACAGATCTACTGAACTCAATACAACAATAAGCAGGACCCCAGGACAGAGCCTTTCTTTCTTTCTTTCATTTCTCCAGTCTTGATTTTTTTTTTCAGTCATAACGCATGTAGGACAAAATAAAGACAGACACCTATGTTGCCTCATGCTTTTACAGCATTGAACTGGGAGAGTCTCAGAATTAGGTGCAGTGATTTGGTTCCTTTATGCTTACAAACCCCTCCCTGTTTATATTACATGAAGGAAAAAATGGATTAAAACCATAGGAATGTTAAGAAAAGTCAGAAGTGCCTCTGTAAGTCTGAGAGTCACATCTGCTTTCCAGCTCCAGAGCACTGGAATTACTCCAGAGGGAAGCAAACTAGGGAAATAAAAAAAAAAAAAAAAAGAAAGAAAAAAAAGAAAAGAAAAAAGAAAAGAAAAAGAAGGACAGGAAATGAGAATCAGCACAAGGCCAAGAATTGAAGAAATTACATCTTTAAGGTGGAACAAGCTAATGTCTTTAAGGTGGATTCCATTTACAAACTACTGGATTTGTTTTCCTCTCTACACACTGAAATGTGTTCAGTCTGTTATCCAGCCCAGGATTCAGCTGTATTCTCTTCTGCTCCCTCTCCTCTCACACTCATGACGGGAGGAAGAGTTGCTCCTTCTAAGGCACTCAATATTCAGAGAAGCAATTTTCTGCAGGAAGGGTATCCTTTTCCGAGGGGTACCTAAAGTATTGAGGGCAGTTTACATGTAACAAACAGCACAACAAGCTGGGGATCAGCAACTCAGGCTGCAAAGGACCAGCTTGCAGGGATGGATCACATCATCAACATTTCCCAAAGTGCTGCCCATGGAAAAAATCCCCTGTTTCTACGAGTTTAATCCTCCAGCAAGAAAGTAGCTCAGTGCTCCAAAACAGCAGAGAGCAGCACAGTTGGCACCCCATATGCTTGTCACACATATGGGGAGCACATACCTCATCTTCCAACAAGAAGAAGGGTTTCTCAAATCAAAATGCCACTTACAAAAAAGCCAAGCACATGCTGCAACCCCCAAATGTCATGGTGTGGCTGGGGCATCCACTGTCCTTCCAGCAGATTGCCATGAATGAAGGTGCCACAGAAACCACTGCAGCAAGTGTCACCATGCTCCAGAAGACACACCTGGTGTATAAAAAATGTGTCTTTTGGGTTGACTCAAAGGAGTGTGTGAGGAAAAGGGGAAAAAAAAATTCAACTTATTGTAAGAGTGTTAATATGGCAAAGGAAAACCTATGGTAGTAAACAGACTACATTGCAGAATGAGAATAAAAAAAATAAGCTAGAGATATCTTGCAATGGTTCTCTCCTCAGAAAACCTATGTGCTCAATTCCCCTGTCTGAAACTTTGGATTGCACTTCTGTAGACGATTAACGGAGAAAAAAAATGTGACCTGACCAAACCCCAGGCATTTTTGAGTTCCTCTTATCTAGAATGCCTTCCTGACTCCACCACTATCTTTATTAGCTTATTTGCTCCATAAGATCATTAGATAGAAAACTGATATTTTTTTTTCTAAGTAAGGGAAATAAAGAAAAACAACAACATTGCTTCAGTCAGCATTTTCACAGTCCTCATTCATAGCTGATAAATCAAGCAGCATTCAAACAAAAGCAAATTACAACTTGAGGAAGGAAAGAGGAAAAAAATACTCTAATTACATGTTGAATGGCAAAAAGATGACTATATGAGACATTCTGCACCGCTGAGAGAAAAACCTCCATTTTTAAGGTACCTGTTGAGTTACATCTCATTTAAAAAAAAATGGGATGTCACAGCACTGTCAGGTTCACACACAGATACAAGACAAGGAGCAGAACCACAAAAGAGTGCTAAAACCTAAATGCTGTGTGAACCCAGATGAAGAAAGCTCTCATCAAGTGCTCATTCTGACACCCTACATCACTGAGGCAATATCTAACCTACAGTCCCCCCAAAAGCATTAACAAAGGAGATTCTCAAGCCAAACCTCTCCACTGTACTAACTACACAGCAAAATTTGATACACAATAACAACTTCACCTGCCCTTGAAATGCAGTCCCTCTACATTTGGAATACCTAATGTGGATAGACAAAAATAAAAGCAAATCAGCTGAAACCATTGGTAAGCCTTCAAAAGGGCTATAGCCAGCAAACTGATCTCAAATCCCTGAAAGTAGCACTATCTACCCCAAACAGCTCAAGAGATCACAACCAGCCTTTCAGCATTGTTATAAATATTTAAATAGGTTGCAGAGCAATTCTTATATTGGAAACACATTAAAATTATACACAACAGAAAGCCTTGTTAGGTCTCACAGATCTTAAGTCAGATATGGGCTTTTAACTTGAAGCAAGGAAAAAAAAACCCTCTAAAAACTGCAAGTTAAGGCATTTCCTCATTGGAATGGTCCACAACCTCTGCAAACTGTAGTGCTACTTTAGTCACCACTGTATCATCTCATGTTTACAGTTCTTCAGGAGGCATTATGAACAACTTGAGCTTCCCTGTCCAGCTACAGAATGAGTTAAATGTTAACACTGAGTGAATGATCACAACAGTTCCTGTGGGTTCTTTACCTGATGTACCACCATCCTTCCAGGTTCTTTTGGATGACCTCCACGGTGACCCCTTTTTCGAACCCAATCTCATCCTTCCCCTGGCTGGCGTACGGCTGGATAGTGACATATTTCTCTTCTGGTGAGGGGAGAAAAGGCAACATCAGTTAGGGTCAGGATCAGCCCAGCTGTTTTTCTGCACTGCTTGCTTTTAAACTGTTATGCAGCGATTACGTGAAGCCATTACAAAAGGCGGAGCCCTGCTCAGGGGCCCACTGGTTATTTATGCTGACGACATGACAGATAATCAGCCCCTTGCCACTACCCTGCTGCTGATAATCACAAAATGTTTCCATGCCAATAATGACACAAAGTCCCCAGAGAGCTCCCCCCTGCTTCTTCCCACCTCCCTCCTCCCCTCCAAGTTCCTCGAGTGGGTAAGGGAGAGGATTTGAAGCTGGACTTAACTCCCATACTGTAACTTGACAGAATCAGTCTGGCTGCAGCTCCCGCGGTGACGCTCGCCTGATTTGGCAGCCAGACTGATTCTGTCAAGTTACAGTATGGGAGTTAAGTCCAGCTTCAAATCCTCTCCCTTACCCACTCGAGGAACTTGGAGGGGAGGAGGGAGGTGGGAAGAAGCAGGACTTAACTCCCATACTGTAACTTGACAGAATCAGTCTGGCTGCCAAATCAGGCGAGCGTCACCGCGGGAGCTGCAGCCAGTTGGCTCCCTGCACATGCACATGGCTGCACAGAGCATTGTGTTACTGAAACCCGAGCACTGCATCCCCAGGGGGACACATCTCCCCAGCCAGAGGGGCTGGCCCAGCACTCTGCTCTCCTTGCACCTCCCAAGCAGCATAGGTCTACAGCAACGAGCTTGGAACATTAAAAAAACATGACAAAAGAACAAAAGAGGTTTGTATATGACAGGAGATGATACAGCATTTGAATTAATGCATTGTGAGGTGGTAAACAAACATACTTTTGCTAAACCTCACTCCAGTGAAATGCACGTGTGACACTGGTGAAGGAGGGCCAGGACTAAGACACACACTTCAAAAGCACAGACTGGATTACAAGAATGGTGTTTGAGCCAAAAACTCAGCATCCCTATTCATCTCCAGCATCTATTCCCTTCCCAGCTGGGCAGAGGTTTGAAGCAGACTTGCTGAGAGCAAGTCAATAAGCAGAGCAGAACAGACACTTGTCAACATCTTCCACCTACCCTGCAGTCATTTACTGCATCACTCCCATCACACCCAAGGGCAACGTTTCCCTCTGGACCTTAAAAAATTGCACCTGCCATTGAAAACTTGAACTACCATCCTTCCTCTGCAGCAGCAGACATGGTAAGTGTCACCAAACCCCACTCCTCATCCCAAACTACAGTGCATGTGACAGCATGAGTTTCTGTAGCTAGATTAAACGCAGGGAAGGCAAGCCATTAAGTGCACCCAGCCAGCCTTCCTAGCACTTTCTACCAGCAGTTACAACAAGGCAAGGAAAGAACAAATGGAGGGCTGTCAGTGCAGAGGAATGGGCAGGAAATGAAGTGAATCCAAAGCTCCTGATCACTGCAGAACAAAGGAGCTATGAAAAGGTTGCAGCAGCCTGAAGCTAACACCCTTTAAGTAAAACAGATCCAAGCAGCTGTTTACTTATGTGGCTCAACTGCATTTTGTTGCTGGGTGAAGCATGGAAACTTTAATGAAAAATAGACCAAAGCCCTCACTGAGACAAAGTAAGAAGTAATACCTCAGAAAGGGGAAAATAGTGTTGACAGAGCATCTGATGGCAGCAAAGCTACATCTCTGAAGTCAAGTTCCCTTGACTGCTCACATTTGGATCCTTCTAATTTTTATGGGGCAAAATCTGTCACCATTTTTGCTACCAAGAGGAAAAGAATCTCTGCTCTTCTCCTCTAAGAGGGCTGCTTAACTGGCCTATCACTAGTGAGAAAATCTAGTTAGTTTTAATTAGCACCATTAGCATATGACACCTTCCCCACAGAAACAGTCCACTACAAGATGGGGCCTGACAAATGAAACACGGCAAATGAAATCCCAGTTTCCAAGTCACAGGACAGAACAGTCTTCCTAGCTAGGTTTCTGCCCTGTGTGGTAGATTGGACTAATTTTTCCTCTGTTTTCAAGTCACTGCTGCAGAAGGAGCTCCATGTCTGGTTTCCACTGCATGCAAAGCACTAAACTGAACTGCTGAAGACCTCTGGGCAGCCAGATCTTGTCCCTGTAAGGGCCAAGGGAAAGTTCAGAGCTGTCCAGACACGCATTGTTTCAGACACTTCCAGGGATGTTTCTAGGACAGTAATACTGAGCTAAGCATATATTTGCTGAGTCTTGGAAGAAGGCCCTCTTCTTTCTTTCCCCCACACCAAAGCTGCTTTATAACCCAGGCTGTCAGAGGTCACCCTTCCCACTACAACTCCCACAGAAATTGCTGTGTTTATTCTGTTTTTCCTCCACACAAACATCAGGCTCTCCTTCAGCTAAAGCCAGCTATTTGGCTCCTCTTGCTGGGCAGAGAGGCCTCACTTTTCAGGAATGTGGCTTCCCTTCTTCTGCAGATGATGATGCACATCTCATGGGTGCTCATTCCTAGCTTCCACCACAACTTCCCAAACGTCCATGTGAGGACCTGAGACAGTGGTCACCCATCAAAACCAACAGCACTGGAGGCTGATCACTCAGGAGGAGCAGTAAGGCTCTGTGAACTGCCACTGCCTCATTCTGCCCATGAGCACCTTCATTGCTTTCATCTCCAGTCCTGTGGCTTTCAACTCAAGACTACTGCTTTTGGAGAGGAAAGCCCTTTAGGCAACTCCTCCCTATACACTGGAAATCAAAAAAAGTGAGTGCATGGAAACAGGGAGAAAAGAGAGAGAAAAAGGACCTCCCACAACACAAGACAATCAAAAGTGCTAAAAATCCACTCTAGAAAAGAAGTTCCCACAATGTTTTTGTTTAGCAGCTATATTTTTAAGCCTTCAGATAAAAGCCAGGAAGCCACCATTACAATTTCCCCTTGCAAAGTACTTTGACAGCAAAAATTACATTTCCAAGATTACACACGTTTGGTTTCTGTCAATGCTGCAGGAGATACCACAAATATACATGAGGTTTGTAACTTAAACAGTACTCTGGAAATATGGGCCCCTTTGTAATCGAAGTGCAAATTCTGTTTTGTTTCTCAAAGATTATCTCTAGCCAGTGGACACTTTGTATAAACCAAGATTTGCTGAAGGGAGCAGGGGAACTTTCAGTGGATGTGTCACTGAAGAGGACTGATAACAGTGTTCAACATATCAGATTATTATTCAAAAGTCTTTAAGAGAAGATATTTGACACTTCATGACTGATATGTAATGTTACTGTAAAGACTTAACACAAATAAATGATTTAATGAGAGCATCAGACAGCAGAATGACACTACTCTGAGTTACATTGACAAATCTGATTTATCATGCTGGTTTCATTCAGCTTCTTTGACAGGCAATAGTATAAAACAGAAGTCAGTGAACCATCCCAGACCTACTATTGAAGTTATATGCCCAGATCTACAGAGAATACAAAAGCGTATAATTTTGGTTCATTAAGTTTTGACTTAAGAATTACCAGGAAAGAGAAAAAAGATAAACAAGAGGATAATTTGTATTCCCCAGCTGCAGCTTCTGTTACATCAACCTCAGTGTTGAGGTCAAGTGGGCAGAATAAACTTTACTGTACGCTACAAAGCACATACACCAGCTAAAAGGCTGCATTTAGAAACAATGGGATGAAAGGCAAGAAGGCAGCTCTGTTCTTAGTGAGTGACATCCAGAGATCCATTAATTGCTCAATCAGCCAGCTTCACTCACATTTCTTTACCTCTGATTTGCAGGCCAAAGACACCTTCCCCAGCTGAGCTGAAGGAGGTTCCTCTCTGGAAACTGAGCTGCCCTGGTAAATCCAAACAAGGCACACATGAAGAGGCAAAGCTACGATACACATCTGTCACATCATGCATTACCCAACTGCAACCCACTTAGGTTGGAAGGAAAGGATTAGCATGTGACATTCTCTCTCCTCCCCAGACACAGACACTATTTAAAATACGCACAACCAGAATTTTTGCACTATTTCAACTACCCAGCTCACACCATGCTGCAGTAGCTGTGCTCTGCCCACCCCCTCCCAGACACCCTGGCAGCTCAGCCCTCAGTTTACTACTTATTCCAAAGCTTCAATTCCCTATCAATGTAGCTTTCTCATCTTTCCTTTCCTCCCTTCCAAATAAAGGCAGTCTTCTATTTTGCTCTGGTTCCACCTAAAATCTCCTAAACAAATACAGTAGAGAATTGCAACCAAAATATAGGGATAGATCTTGGTGGATCACTGGGAAAACAGCATGAACAGCAGAGAACAGTACCTGTGTCCTTGGAAAGCCCACAATACTCCAGAAAGGGCTGATTTTTCCCCAGAAAATGTAGCACAGGTACAGCTGTCCAGCTGGAAGGTGTGCACATATACAGGACAAAGGATCTGAGCTGTACAGTGCCGTGCATTGCAGCCACATACACTACATGGGCTATACAGAGGGACACAACAGACCTGGTACAAGTAGTCACTGGTATTTGAGAGTTATGGGTTACTTTTTCACAAGCTGCTAACATCTAATGTCCTTCCATAACCACTGGAAGAAGATAAAAGAAGCAAAAAGGAAAGAAAACAAAAAAACCCACCAAAACAAGAACACAGCCGTTTTGTGTTCCTCCAGCAACACCCCAATGTTTTGCCAAGTTGAGGCCTTTCCTATACATAAATACCAACAGCACTAAAACTAAAAAGCCACTTTAAAATCAGTTTTAGAAAGCAGAGTCAAGGCAACACATGTAAAATTTGATCTAAAATCTGGCTAGGACAGTTTAAGCACACCCATGTTTCTTGTCCTACCCATTTTAAGACGCAGCTTAATGAAGTGCAACTTTTCACATAGAAAGAATTTATAATACAGCTATTAAGCCACCGTATGCTTTACAGCAGAGCAAGATGACCTGCAGCCACCTTGGCAACACTCATCAAGCAGCAACAGGTCACCTCTACAGTCACAGTGAAATGAGGACTGAAATATTTCTTCTGCCTTGCCCAGCCTGTTCATGGGCTGTGATACAACATACTGGCTGCAGAAAAATGAGAGAAGATACATATGATTTCTTAACTTTTAGGAGGACTTAATGTCAATGGCAATTGCTTTTCAATAATTGCAGACCTTGACAACTGTGCTTTCTGTCTTTTCCTTTTGTGTAGGATTGCAGCTTGTAAATTGTGAGCAGTTGGGTACATTCCAACACATTCCCTTTAAACAATCTATTTCCAAATCAGTTTTGTTTTGTTTCAGATAATGTGTTTCTGTCAAGTAGTAAAAGGGGAATCTCAAAAGAATTTTTAAGCATTGGTTATGGCATTTTCTGTATCAGGTGACCTGTTAGGACACCTCTCCCAAAGGAAAAACCTCAGGATAGCTAAGATAAAGCTCCATTCCCTCCTGAAGAAATTGTACCTACTTGGGTGACAAAGCAAGATACTGAACCTGATAGCCTGTGAGGCTCCTCCAATCCCATCTGTCAAACCAGAATTCCGTATTTTGCTTGTGTGACTGTGCACACACACACACACACACACATACACTACACTGAAGTTACGAGGCGTCTTGAAAAGGCAACTTGGTCCCTGCTCTGGCTGTCTGGATTTATACTTAATATCAGGTCAAGGAAAGCAGACCTATGGTTTTACTGCTCAAGTTGTAACAGAGCTTCAGTAGCTCTTTCCAAATCTTCCTTATTCGATCTTCCCGATTCTCTTGGCGCTGATTATTTCAGATTCCTCCTAGTCTGTCATCAAGGTGACAGACTTGCCCTGACATTTTCGAAGTCCTCCACTGTTGCAGCTCTGTCAGAGCCCTAATCTGGCCCTTCAATGACTCTTTTGCACAGCCACCACAGACACCTCCTGCCTGCTTTGCTCCCTTCCCAGCCTTTCAGCACACGCTGCAGAAGGCTCTTGGCACAACATTACTCTGGCTCCTCAACCAGACTCTACCAAGTGCATTCTCCATTCAGCTGCTCCATCTTGAATTTTCAAGCCTGTGCGCTGTGCCTTGCTTTAATACCCTACTACACACACTCACACGTTCATGTGGATTTCCCACTCCTTCAAGTTCTGTGATCTTTTCTCACTCAGCCTCATGCCTTTCATATGATGCCTCATCAACCTGAGCAGGCTCCTTTCTCAGTGGTATCAAATAACCTGAAACTCTCAAATCCTTCCTAAAATAAGCCTTACCTACCCCAATTTCCTGCCTTACCAAACAAGCTTAGTTTTAGCCCTTCTCTAAAAGCTTTTAAAAATACTGAATAAGTATCATTTTACACTGTGAAAACCCCTTTGGCTGCAGTAAGATTCATGCCAAATTGCCACTTGCCCATGTTTCTTTGATGCACAGATCTCCTTCTCTTTGTTTAGGCTGTAAACTATTTGGGACAGGAGCCTTGCCTTCAAGCAGCTAAAATACCATGCACGTTTCCAGCCCTGTGCAATCAGTCTCATCTTTCCCAGGCAAACAGCCAGTGTTCAGACTTTTCTGCTTCCAAGCCCTGTGCGCCCCATTTCACATTCCTCTCCTTCACCTCTGTTTTGTAAGTTTGCTCTTTTCCGCCTCCATTAATAAGTGTGGAAGTCATCTGCAGCACTTCAGGAGCCAACCAAATAAGGGAATAATTTCCTTTGCTCAGCTGGTGCTTTACATGCCCCCAACTTTCTGTGACCCCATCCTGTTTTGATATGCTGGTAGGTGTAGGGATAGGGGGGAACTGGGCTAGAAATTAGCCAATTAATGATTTCTCAGCAAAATGCAACAGCCCCAAATCTACATCTTCCAAACCACAGAAGAATTTTCTTTCAAAATACTTTCCCCTCTGTCAGCAGTCTGTGTTTGCCCTCCCCCACTCCTCCGCTCCACCCCCCCTTTGTCAGACCTGCTTCTGGAAAAAGTCTTGCTGTTCCAAAAAGCAATGCATTAATTCAACATCGACTTTGTTTTACTTGCCTAAATATGCAGAAAGAGAATGACTGTCCACAGTTATCAAATGTGTTCATCTGCAGACAGGAGCTCTTCAGCCTTTGTCCCTCTTCCCCTCCCTGTCTTTTTTGTTTTAAATAACAGAAAACCTTGCGCCAACAGATAGAAAAGAACAATAATGACATTTCTTCTAAACAGTTTTGTATTGCGCATGCTCTTACTTCAACCAAGCAAGAAGCAATAAACATTTACTACTTTCCTTGGAGAACAGAGTAAAAAAAAAAAAAAAAAAAAGAAGAAAAAAGAAAAAAAAAGAAAAAGAAACACAACCAAAGGCGAGAACAAACTAAGTCTGAAGCTGCTCTGTGCTGGTTTGATTTAACACAGCAATGTCACTCACAGCCTTCTGCTGTGAGTGACAAACATTTCATCACCATTAAGCAGAAGAAAGGGAGAGTGAAAACAAAGGGAGAAGTCCCATGGAGGGGGCTGCCAAAGAGGGCAGGGCAGCTCTGGTGAGATGCAGGAAAGGGTAAGAGTGCACAAGCACATCAGCCAGGCTGGATTATCAGTACTGATCAAGTGCTCTTTCCACAGCTACGAAACTGGCTGCAGAACTACCCAGCAGGGCTAGGACACAGGGCTCCAGTATCAAGACCAGCTCAGGATGAGGTTCAAGTATCCAGATCACTGGGTTACATGGCTGCCATCCCTCTACACACTCTCCAGCTTTCCCCATCAAGCTCCCTCTCTAAGACAGGCAAGCAATGGGAAGTTCTAGCTTTAACTCTTTCAATGAATAGCTTATTCCTTGTGCTAGGAGCTACCCCTAAATAATAGGCTAATTTGGCAGAAATTCAGCCCATATGTCACTATATTGTTGGTATTAATAACTTTAAAGTGCTTTCCTGCATTGTAACAGCTCCAATTGAAAGCCTGGCACAAAACCAGAGCAGCAATAACTTAGGTCAGATATCTGGCATAGAAGACAGGCATGTAACCTCCCAATTTTACCAATCAAACTGTAAAAGCACAAATGACTTTTCATTAAATTAGCCCATAAACCATCCTAAGTTCCTTTCTAGGGGATGCTCCAAATGAATGCAGGTGTAGACTTACTATTTAACCCTGCACAAAGTAAGAACTCTGTAGCTTGCAGGTCCAACGAGTGTCAAGTTGGAGGAAAACTACAAACTTTCAGGCTTCTCCTCACAACCCATATTTGTATTTCTGGAGTTTCAGAATGTATAGGGAAAAGTTTAGAAAATGTACCACATTTAACATTAAAAAAACCCGCAAGCTTTGCAGCTACATAAGAAACATAAACCAATGTAATCTTTTAGATCTGGGCACACCACAGACCATTTTAAAGAGAAAAGTTCAGTAACAAAAGTCATCTGTTTCTCTTTCTAGCAACAGACTACAGCTGTTCCCTTTGCAGATTTTTTTCAGGTTTAAAAAAGGAGCACTACCATGATATTCAACAATTTGTCTCTCATGTTTCATATTCACAGACCTAGTAACATGGCTTCCAAATATCTGGAGGTCAGAGATACCTTGCCCCTTCAAATAGCTTTGGAAAGTGTAGAAATAAATAAGCCAAATGCTACCCCTAATAATTCTCCCTTATCAGGCAGTCTAACAGGGAAGAAAACACTCTTCCCCTTTACACTCAGGCTTTCCCAGTGTTTTTAACACTCAAGTCACTTAGAAAATTCAGCCCCCCAGAAACAATGTTTAATTCCTTTGGGTTTGGCCTTAAAGTGATTCTATCACAGACCTAGCTGATAAAAATGCTAATTAGTGGTACCCAAGCATAAATACAAAGGGAGACATCTTTTACAGCTTACTTTTAAACTCCAGTGAACTCCTGGAGCTAACCCTTCCAGCAACAGGGACTATTTCAAGCAAATATTGCTGGGTGGGAAGAATTTCAGCCAAAATGTTTAATTGAGTTTGTTTCCAAGGAAGAGGCCAAGTGGGGAAGGGGAAGCTGTTCTGCTTGTGTTGAACAATTCTGGCAACCTCCTGTTTGAACAACTTGAGTTGTTCTGTGCTTTGGAGCAAAGATTTGAAGGTTGGCAGGGGGGTGCATATGTACACTTCATGCATTCTGTCTTTTCAGTGCAAACCCACCCAAATTTGGCCTTGTTAGAAGACTTCTGGGCTGGGACGGGAGGGGAACAAGGGAGAAAATCTCTCCTGACCTCATATAAACTGTGCTCTGTTAGGGAACAGCAGGGTGGACACCCAGAGAGACTCGTACTTTCAACAACTGCAGTCTGGAAGGCGTAGATGTCTGTACAGCCTGCAGCTCTGCCAGATCATGAAGCCACTGTCTCCAGCTTGTGCCCATTTATTCAAATCACTTTCTTCCCATAAGCCTACTTTGTAAGGGTTCCCTAACCTATCATTTATGATGACATTAAAAAGCTTATTTTTAGCCAGCCTGGCTGTGGCTGAAATACATTGGAGAGACCTTATAGAAGCAGCTCAGTCACAGAGGGTGCCCCAAACCCTGGACAGAATTATAGACTGCTGAAGTTTGTGCCAAGTCCAAGTGCCAAGATTCAGTCTGAGATAACGCACACTCTCCAACACTCTCAAAACCCCAGCCCTGCTTGGGTCTAATAGGGAAGAAACTGTAATGAAGAAAGAAAAAGGCAAGGATGAAAGAGATTGGGGGAGCCTGTAGTGGGGAAGACTGCCAGGGAGAACACTGACACTGGTTAGAGGGCAGGTCAGGAGAAGACGCAGCCTGATGGTGGGCATCAGAATGCAAGAGGGAAAACTTGGGAATGCAACTTAGGTCTTTGAGTCTTATCAGCTGACTGCTAAGGGACTGGTTATGCAGTCTTAATATTTTATGGAGCTTTGCTTGCAATATTGCATGAATATGAAAGAATGCATTTGTTTTCGCCAGTAAATAAATTGTTTAGAAAACTGATTCTCATAAATTCTACCAGTTAAACTGCCAGGAAGTATCTGGCAGAGTTTGACAAAGCAAAGCAAGTAAGACAGCATGTGTGCTTATGAGGGTTTTTTGATGCCTTCAGATTGCACTTGGTGGCTGAGAAGCAAGACCTGGTCTTCTGAAGGTAGTTCCAGTTGCTGCAGTGTCAAGCTATGGCAGGAAGAACACAGCTCTTGTTGGTTTTGTTGCCTCAATAATAATTTGAAGCAAAGTTAAAGGGTAACTGAAAAGCCGGGGGGCACTCGGGCGCAGGAGCCTGCACATAGCACCATCATCCAATCCAGAAGGTAAATTTGCCATTTGAAAAGTACATCCTCTCCTTAATAGGAAAATTCACCATTAACTGGGAATCATCTATTGTGCTTACATTTGGATCCAGTCCCTCAGTAAGGCTGTCTGAAAGTTACACAGCAAATGGTGCTTTGTCCCCTCTTTCCTCTACAAAGTACAATAAATGCATCTGGATGATTCTGCAAGAGGAGCAGGAGACAGATAGGGATACCTTTGCTCTGGGAAAGATGATTCACCTGCACTTAAGAAATCTTGGTTTGGAAAGCTCCTTGGACTTTATACAAACACAGCTGCACCCAAACACAAGGTGTTCCCCCTACTCTGCCATACTCATTATTAGACCAGCAAAAGCTAAAAGAACACAAAACAAAACAACTACAATTCTACTGGTGGTGGTATTTTAAACACCTAGGAATGATGTCAAAAACTCCCAAAAGTTCTCAAGTCTGTCTTTAGTACCAAGCTTGCAAGGAAGAGAGAGGACTGCAACTGGAATGATTTTCATCTTTCCACACCACTCACTTTTCCAGTGCGCACATCTCCGACCATGGCTTTTTGGCATACAAGTCATTTTAATAGCTCTGAAAGTATCACTTATCCAAGCTAAAACACAACAGATGTGAGCTTCCCCAACAGCACAAAGAGTCAGACTGCAGAGCTACCCTTGTTTACCAGCCTCCAGCTTCTGGGGTGCCTAATCCTGGCTCCAAGACACCCTCCAGCTGTCATGTACAAAATTCACACCTGAACTCTGGAGCTTGGGCCCCTCACTACCAGAGTGCCAAATGTGCAGGTCCTGACACACAACAGCTGAAGCTGCAGTGTGGCTTTTGGTGCCAGAGGAAGCTAAGAATTCACCTCGACTCTGCTGCCTGTTGACTATCCCGCCCAGCGTCCATCGCCGGTCCAGGCGCCTCAGGTGAGCCTTGCGTCGCTTAGAAACTAGTTTGGAACATGGATGGAAACAAAACAAATGGAAAAAAAAGAAGGAAAAAAAAAAGATGGGAGGGTGAGGAATAAAAACAAAACCAAACATGGTATTTACAAGCACTGGTCTTGTTTGCAGGAATGGGTTAGGTGGGATGCATATGTTTTGTTTTAGTTTGTACAGTACATGGAACAAGTTAACTTCTTGAGCTTGAAAGATGTGAGCCATACAGAACTGTCACAAATTTCCACTCTTGCTATTAGCTTTTCTTAAAAAATTATAATAAAAAAATCAAAACCATATACACACTCCAAAACAAGCTGCTAAAGACAACTTGTCCAAGGAGAGTGCAGTGGCAGGACACTTCAACACTGCTGTTGCATCTCCTAATTCTGCTGCATGACCTTTGGGGAATTCAGTCTATCGCATATAACAGTAAACCCAGCAGGGCTCTCAATCTCTAAGCAAAATTATCACACTATAATCAAACCCACAAACTCTTATGTAAGTTCTCTCATAACAGCAGCACTCAGGAACTGAACCCAAGTGAAAAGTGTCTGATGAGCCAGACATGACTTGCATTCACTGCCACAGCTGGTTCTCATGACCAAACCTTCTAACATACAGATTACAATTAAGGATAAAAACCAACCTTGCAATTATCGAGCAGGCTCAAGAAGCTAACAAGCCAGGACTGAGTGTTAGTTACATACTCAAACAATAACTTATGCTTCAAGTATAAACAAAGACAAGACACTTATGGAAATGGTACTGTGAGAGCAGCTGTGCACAGAGGACACCACTTGTTTTCTGGACCACATACTTAGATCTGTACTCAGTTTCTTTTTCTGCCTATACAGGTGTGAAAGACACTGGAACCATTAGATTGGCACAGAAACACAGACAAACACTTCCATTTTTTCCATTCAAGGGCTTCCATCCTAATTTGGCAACTACTGCACGGGTACTTGGTGCTGCTGCAAAGCAAAGCAACATATTGCAAGGTTGTGATGGCTAAGTGCAAACACAATCATTTTACCAGTGATGCTGGGAAGCTGTTCATAAACTTTGATATAATATCATTAACAATAATTCAATTCTGCATATGTTCACTTATTTAGGGATTATACCCTTATAATGGAGTAGTCACTGCTGTCTTCTAGAACTGTGTTCTGTAGACAATCAGGCACAACATTATTTGATTGGGAAATCATTAGCTGGACAAGAAAAAAAAATAGCTTCACCAAAGAGTGGCTTTTGACTTTATGTCCTTTATATCTGTCAGGGACTTTGACCAGACTTTTACATGCAGCTCACCCTCCACAATTTCTCTTTGTTGTAAGGCCCAAACCTTTCCATGCCACCCTAAGTGGAGGTGTGGTGAATGGTGTTGAACAGGTACATTATCTAGTCTGTGGTACTCTGTACTTCCCCTTTGATCCCACGTTGGTCAAAAACCAACAACTAATTTTCAGACAAGTTGAATATCAAGATATATTATAGACACCTGTGGTTTTGGATTACAGAATTCAATGATCCTCTTGGAAGCCCATGGAGGGACAAAAGATGAGTGGATTTAACTGGTGACTTTCCCCAAATCAACAGGACATTAGAATGCCAATTACACATATGCTACACAAGAGACAACACAGAACACCTCGCTAGACACACAGATTATAGCACAGAGAGAAGTTATGTTGCAATAAAGCTGCCTGTGTTAGGAGGTTTCTATACAAGAAAGGAGGAAATGAAATGCTGAATGCAAAGGCTTGCAGGATGGAGGGGTGCAAAAGGGATAGAAACTGGCTTAAGGTGTCAATACAGAGCAGTCAGCCTACTCCTTCTCACACTGGGAGTTAGGAGAATTTAGCCATCCAGGAACACTCCTTGAAAACAGTGGGTTACACAGATCCACCACAGTGTCCTCACAGCATATGGTCATCCCAAGTGACAACCCTTTTATACCACAATGATGCTTTTCTATGAGTCAGGGTTTTTTTCTCCTTAACAATACTGAATTTTGCCATTTGATCCCAGACTTGGACTTGACTGGTCACACCACAATCACCAGAAAGGTTGCTTTATGTTTCTACACCTTTCCAGAGATTATTTTAAAATATTTACTTTATCAGCTCCTGTAGCTGTTAAATGTTTTTTAGATTGCTTTCTGATTGTTTTCCAAGCCCTGCAAGATGTGCTGGTCTAAACACATGCCCAGGTAACAATCAGCTGTCTGCCTTCATCCAGACAAAAATGTTGAGCAAGCTCAGGTGCAGGGAGGAAACACTTTTGTCTTTCTCAGGGAACAGATGATTTAAACAGAGACACCTGGAAATATTACTGCTATGTAAAGGCAGAATTATTATCAAGATGTGTTCAGCACCCTCCTATCTTTACTAGGCCTGCCACAGCAGAGCAGACTTCTGGGTTTGCCTGGCTTGTGGACTTTTTCCAGGCCTGTTCAAAGGGGAGGGACAAGGGGCTGACACTCAAAGCTCCCTACATCAGTGTTTCTGTGCTTGTAAAGTTGGGGGAGCAGAGATAGCAGAGTTGCAGGAAGTCAGTGTCTGTCACTCTGAAACTTGTACAAGTTCTAAATTTTGGGGCTAAGGCACTTAATCCACTAAAAGTGCCTTCCTCCTCAGTTACATCAGAGCCCCTTTCTCCTGCCTACCTGGAGAGAGCTGGCACATTTTCTAAGTACAGTCACTTTGATACACATTTTTAAAGACAGTGAATCCAAGTAATTCTTTCCTCTCTTATGAAATAATTTTATGGAGAAGGATCACCCTAGTAAAGAAGAACTGGAGGGGAAGAAACAAAGAACATAGGAAGTCTCAGCTTAGATGGTTAATAACATAAACCAAAGTTACTAAAAAGCAAGCAAGCAAAAGCTGGGGCACATCAAAGCAGCTGCAGAGGTTACTGCAATTAGATCTGTCACTGAGATGGAACTGAGCAGAAAGGGAAGGGCAGTCTCAGGTTTCAGCATATCTGGATTTGGAGTAAGGCAGGGAGCAGAACTGCTGACCACAGGTGAAGAGAGCAGTGTAATGGATTAAATGGGACTGAGAGGAAGGAGATAAGGAATATTTGATGGCTTTTCCATTACCCAGGACAGACTGCTGTGTGGCAGCATCCCTGTGCAGAGCACAGTCCAGAGGGCAACATGAAAGGAGGAGTAAAGCTTGAATTAAAATAGTTTAAGCAATAAGGCTGTCAAGCATGCACTGTATTTAAGAGTCAGGAAAAGGAAGGAAGCTACAGAGCAACAAGCAAGGCATTCTTCAGTGCTTACAGACCAGAGGAGTAAAGTTTTGTTCTTTAGTAACAGGGAAACTTTACTCACTGCTTTTGCAGCCACTAAGATGTTGCATCATACCAGACTGGTTCCTGGCCTACCAGTCTACAGCCAGTCTGTCTCTAAACCAGGATATGGGTAGACTGGAGCAGGGAAAAATGAGTTACAGAGAAAGATTTCAATAAGCCACAGATGTCACCCTTGGAGCCCAGCAAAAGTCCTGTTTTGCCTGTGTGATTTTTAATGGGCAGATGGCCACCCCAATGCATTTTTAAGCCTCCTGCCTGTGCTAAGGAAGAATCAGCTGAGTTTCCACATGTATTTTACATAAGTGTCACGTCAAGAGCACCTAGATTTAGCAACAGATTCACTAGAATGGAGCAAATCATAATAGAAGTGTCCTTTGTACACAGTTGCTACATAAGAAGCCCATTAAGATGTGGTTAGTCTTTCATAATGGAACTGAGGAACATGCGATGCTGAACTATTCCACTTCTGGAACCTGCATTAAGCATATTTAGTAAAAAAAAAAACCAAAACAAAAAACCCCCAAAAAAGCAGAAAAAAACCCAGTGAGCCTAATACATATACATGATAAATGGCATCTCACTTGTAACAGAATGAGACCATACCAAAGAAAATTACCTTTCCACACAACCACAGACCACATCAAACAACAGTGAAACTAGTTTCAAAGATTAATTTAAAGGAAATTAATGAGAAACAACCTTTAAATTTAAATCTCACTCCTCACTCCACATTGGCCTGTGGCAATATCATGTATCTTCTTCCAATTAGAAGCTGTCACTTGGGGGGAAAAAGCATAAAGCAAGTAAATACCAATTTTCTCTTGGTAAGAAAAAGCTTTCCATACCTTCCCCAAATTTAGATGTGTTGATGTCAGAGTCATCTCTGGTTCCATTTTGGGATTCCAGGTATGTAGCAGGGACCCATCCCTGCTCTTCTGCTGTGCTCACAAACCACCAACCTACAAAAAGAAGCAAAAGAAGTTTCTCAGTCAACATTTAAAGGAAAAAGAATAGTGAAATGCTACAGAGAAGATGGTCGAGTCAGCAGCTCTGGTGCATGTTTGAGTTATTCTGCAGCTCCCTAGAACAAGAAAGGATTTAGGGCTATTATATCATTGCAATCAAGATCCTCTCCCAGTGGCAGCGTGCAAGCTTGCTAGGGAAAGGGTGCAATGAAGCAAATATCAATTTATTTTAAGAAATTCAAAGTCCATCCAAGACAACTTTTGACTGAAGCTCTCTAATTCAGTTTCTCCAGACTGGTCTTGCTACATGTACATCTACAGTATCAAAACACTTTGTATGTGTAAATATGTACCTGTGAACATATGTGAAACAGCACAAACACTGCCCAAATCCCAATAAGAAGTATTACAAAAGGCAAATGAGGGAAACAGGAAAGACTTCCGTAGAAGGGCACAGATTTCAGAACAGGATATAAAAGTCCTTCTAGAGCACTTGTAACCACAGCTGGTGTTTAACAAACATGACCTGAATTCAATGCCCTGTGAAGCTGGAAAGTACTGCACAGAACAGAAATACAGAGAGAAAAGCCAACTGAAATCTGACTTCAGGCCATAAGCACCACTTATTTGTCTTCCCACCTGAACATCTAAGTTTCAACCACTATGTACAAAAATGTTAAGTATTCAGCAATATATATGGATATAACCTTTAGGTCGTATCTGTGGATGGATGAATAAAATTATACAAATGCCAGTTTCAGATTAAATGCATTCCAACTGTAACTATCCTTGCCTCTTTTCTTGCTTGGTTATACTGATTTATTGAATCCTCCACTGTTTTTGACAGAGACTCACTCGCCTAAGAACTTGCTGCTCTCAGATATGAGCACAACTAAATTCTCCTTCATTCAGATAAGGTCTGGGTTAAGATAACAGGAAAATAAGAAGTCTAACAGGTAAGCAAACCACTTCTGTTGTTTTCTGTGATCACACAGCATCCCCAGAAAACATAAGCTGCTTTTTCAGGACCATGCAAACTGTTGTCCAATACCACCCTTCCAGCTTCCCCAAAGGGAGTTGGGCAAACAGCTGTTTCTGTACATGCACCTCAGAAGAGTTTACAGACTTTGATGGCTGTCAAAAACACAGCAGATTTCACAGAAATCTGTGATGAGCAAAGGTGCCAGCCTGGGCTGTAAAGAGATGGGTACCAACACCAGTGAGCTGAGAGGAAGCCGTGCACCCCTCCCACAGCTGGGATGCCACAGCTCAGCCCAGCGAGGGGGAAGGTCTGCTGGGCTCTGCTGCCATGCCACATGTCTGTCAGAGAGAAACCACCCTGCTGAAACAATGCTCAAGTGTTCCTGCTAAAAGTCACCCAAGTTCATTCCAAACCCTGTCACGGAAGATTTTACCAGAGAACAGTAGCTCCAAACCCTTGCTTTCCTCCCTGGGGCATGTGGCTGTGAGACAATGCACCCCAAGCAACAACCCCTCACATGGCCCTGGGCAGCTCCTAGGCAGCTCAATTTATTTTCTCTCCAAATTCAGACATAGATTTCCATCTTCTGGCCCAGCAGAGGTTTGGAAACTTTGCTTCACAAGGCTCATGGTCGGAAAGTTTAAATTTAGTTATTCTCCCTCAGCAGGAGGTGGATTCTCCTGCCACGAAGCCCACAGCAGTGAACATGCAGGATCTGCCAGACCGTTTCAAAAACACGTCTTCATGGTTGCTCTTTATTTCACCAGTAACGTATTGACATGGGTAGCAAACACAGTTTAACATACACTTATAATTAGGCACAAAATGCAAGAAGCTGGCTTCTAGCTGATATTAATTAGACTGGAATAGTTTACGTAAACTCTTCCTCAGAAAGAAATTAAACACAAGCGCAAAACGGACTTGCATACACTTAAAAATGTACATTTGGGCCTAATTCAAGCCATGGTAAAACCGTCTTTGGCAGGCTGGATTGCACTTCCTTGATGCCAGCCCCATGCTAGCCCATTTCACAATGCAGCTCCTCTGGTTTGGCTCAGAGCCAAGTTTAGATCTTTTGCTTGGAGCCATAGGGTAGCTGAACCTCCAACCATCTAGACATGACTCAGGCTAAAGCTCCTAATCACCACAGAACTCATGAAAGTTATCATTTCTTTCTAAAAGTTTCCTCTATGAACTCTGCACAAGGGTAAATGAGAAATCTCTGCAACCACTGAGAAATCACAGCATTTGTCCAAGTTCAAGGAAAATCAGCTCCCCACTCTGAAATTTTCTTCCCCCATTTCAAGCTTGCTTCTCAGAAGGACAGAAGGAAGGCTTTAATATAGCTCATTGAAATAGCATGTCAGCAGAAAAATGTGCCTTTTACTCAAACAGACTCAGCAGCTGAGAAGACTGAGAAACTTCCAGCAACACACCCCAGCAGGGTGCTCACAAGCAAGATGTACAAAGTCTCAGAGTGGCTGAGCAGCCACTGCTGAGGCAGTACATCCCTTATGAGACCAAAACCTAAATTATGATGGCACATCCAAGCCATAACCCTACAGAAAGGAAATTACAGCACAGTGCAAGAATTGACTCCTAGCAGAAAATGGTTGCAGGCAGACAAGTTCCTCAACACAGCCTGTGCATGACAGCCACAAACTGCAGAACTCTGCCCTGCTGCTCATGAAGTACTTGTTCTGCACCACTCCCTCATTAGAACCATTACGGCAGCTGCTGTTTGGTACCACTACCCCTTCCCCCTCTCACCCCCAGCTTCATGGGTATTCATGGTTTGCAGACAAATCACACAGATTGGTCTTCATTTGTACCATTATAGCCTTGGCTTTCAGCAAACAATCCCTTGTCCCCATCCCCTGCCATCTTTCCCAACCCAGAGCATCACAGAAAACTCGCTTTTGAAACACGGAACAAAACATTGCATTTATTTTGAGTTTTCCTTCTATGCTGGAGTTTAGCTTGACTTCACAATTCATTATTAAAACCATTCTGCTGCAACATCTGCAGGGAATTATGTAAAGTTATCTCTGTGCACTGCCAAGCCAGTCTGAGGTTCACTCTTGCACTCACACCATCTGTAAAAATTAGGCAGTGCTTTACAGTTTGAGTTAACCCTTACAGGTGCCCCTGTGTCTCAGGCTCCAAAACACAACTGTAATGCTGATGTGGCATGGATGTCTGGACTGAGACTGCCCAGCCCTCATCTCTGATAAGGATTTAAAGGGAGTTTGAGCCTCACAAAGGCACAAAGGGAATTGTAGCCACTCTGCCCAGACCAAGTTGAACTTGAGCTTTCTACATTACTCCAACTGCCTTAACACTAACCCAAGAGCACAAATTTTTATGGTAGGAGTCTAGTTTTGTCCCCACATAAGCTGCTTTTTTGGTAGGGATCTGTCAGCATCCCTAAACTGAAACAGCCAAGATATTTCCCCAGTCACAGAGTCCACCTTGGCTCAGATAACTCCCAGGCATTGCACAAGTTACCAAGAAATGACCAGTTCCACTTGACAGGCATATAATGCACATGGCAAGATGTTGATTGTAAAATGGAGAATGACTAAATCACAAAAAGACTTGAATTCCAAAAAAAATTGTGTTCTTGCTTATAATTGTAGTCCCAGTTCTCTTCCCGAAAGGCTTTTGCAAAAGCAGAAGAATTAAGCAAATGTTAACCACAACATGCACCATGGGAAACTACTGGAACATAGTAAAAAGAGTATATTTTATTCCAGTTCTGTTCATGTGTCCTGGGTTGGCCATATGACCTGTTTGTATCCCCAATCGTCCTCTTGCTTATGCTGGACATTAAGTTCTGCAGTTTTAAGATGGTCCCAGAAAGACAGAGAAAGTAAAGGTGGAGGAAAAAAAAAACACTCGCCGTCTGTCTGCAGGATACTTTTACTCCTACGAACCAAGGCCGAGAGAGAGCGGAGAGGCTACATTCCAGAGGACAGCATTATCTCTTTTCTTTTTCTTTTTTTTTTTTTCTGCTTTTTACTCTCTCTGGTGTGGGTGCTGGAAGAGCTCACAGCGGAGGGTTTCCTCGGATTTTTTCCTGGTTTTTTTGCAGGGAGAGACTATTTCTTTTGCTGGGTATTTTTTTCTTTTTTCCTCTTCCTGGGACTGGCTGGCATCGCGTGGGCCCAGGACACCAGGGAACCCCCGGGGGGCCCCCCCACACCGACTCCTACAGCCGGGCCCGGCAATCGGCCCCCCCACTGGAGAACTGAACCGGACTCAGACGGACTCTGAATCTACCATCTCTTCAGAGGAAGGAGAGGTTTCATTGTTTTCATATTATCCAAATTTTTCCTATACTTGTGAATATTCTATTTGTTAAATAAATAGATTTTTCCACTTTTCTCTAAGGAAATTCTTCCCGGACCTGTAGGGGGAGGGGTGTTTGGAATCGACTCTTCCAAGAGGAGACCCCCCCAGAGGTTTCCTCCTAAATATTTGCCCTAAACCAGGACATCATGTTTGCATGCATCCTTCCCCATCCATACGTCAATGGATGATACACACCAAGAGGAGAACAAGCCATTCCCATTGAAGCCTGTCTGATCATAAGATGCTGCAACACACTTTAAATACATAAAATTGCAGGATCATGCTGAACTTCAGTTTCTAAATCTCTCCTCAACCAATTATTTATCTGTAGACTTTGACTGTCATTTTATGAGCTTAAATAAAGTAAACAGGACTGACAGCACCACTGTAAAAGGGCATGGCTATTTCTCCAGCATGAGTTGACTACACATTCTTCTAAACAAATACTTAAGTAACACTCCACCTCTCAAGAGTCTTGGAAAAATCCCACTCAAGCAACAGTCTGGCACATGTGATACATGGCCTATGGGCTTCAGAGAGCTGTTCATTTTTAAGTCCTTCTGCCCTGGAACTATCTCTTGAGAGGTTTTTTTGATCCAACAACATAAATTGTCCTACAAAGCAGTACTAGGTGAAACTAGGTCACTTCCGTACTAGTCTCATAGACCTTTTCATGCCAACAGCTGATTACTTCCCTTCAGAGATAAGATCTACTTCATTAAAAACAGCTAAGATAAGGGTGCTGCTGCACAGTTGAAGGCACTTGCTTTTCCCACCCCTCCAAAGCTCTTGCCCCACAGTGCACATATATTTGATACATATAGGGCAGTCAGTTTTAGTTGCCTCTGACAGACTTCTGAAGAATATGCAGAGGCAGATGTACAGAGGTACCAGAAGTAGCTTTTACAGTAAGCTTACTCTCACACTCTCTCCCGTGTCTGTATGCTGTTAGACACTACCATTGTCCATGCTGGCTCTGCTACCTGTAAAAGGCTTTTTCAGTCCCACACACTTGGAAAATGCACAAGGTTGAAACCACTGAATTAATATGAAGCCCAGTGTCCAATTTCTCAGAGTTGAATTCTTACAATTCACAGAAGAGGCATCTTTCTTTAAATATGGAGATTCATGCATGAGGTCTTTCTAGCACAGTGCTGACTGCAGTTTAAGGTACAGAACTCTGTGAATGACTCACTGCAAGGAAGGCTGTCATCTTAGGATGAATTTTTAAAGCTGGTGAAATATTAAAGGCAGCTTTCACCTCAAAACACATAATGTTTCTCAGCCTGTGTGCACTGCAGACTTCTCTGCAGCCACCACTTAACCATGGAGCACTGTTTGTCTTGTTTCAGAGATGAAAGTAGGACCCAAAGACATGCTCTGGGAAGAAAGATGTCTGTGGAAGACATCCTACTCGAACACAATTAAGGTCCACAGCACAGGTTCATGCCTTTTATGTGCCACATATTTATGGGCCATTCATTAGGATTAGAGATCAAGCAAGTATTGTGATACTTCCAGTCAGTTCATGTCCTAGAACTACACGCTGGGAGCATGGTTCACACGGGAAACCCCACTTCCAGCAGGAAATGCTGTGCCTGATTGCTCTAACATTCAAGAGTGAAGGTTGCGACCTTGCAACTACTGTGGTTGCACTCTAGGTATTAAACCCTGTTTTAGGACCTCAGGAATAGAACTCCCCACCCCAAGTTACTGCTTAATTCCAAAGAGGTTTTCTAATTAATACACCAAGAGCCCAGAATGCTGTGACAGGGCGGAGCTGTTGGCTTTTTCATGTAAGAGAAAAAAAAAAAGATAACACCTGTCCCTTTCCTGATAGCCTGGCATGGGAAATTGGAGCTTCTGTATGGGTTATGAAACAGGTCTTCTACCATGACGTTAAAAAAAGAATGAAGAACTTCAACCACAGGAACTCTGTCTTTAGCTTTTTAAAGAGCACTTCTTCAATAAAGATAACTAGGATTTAAAAGGTAATAAGCAAACATTTAGCTCCTGGTACCAATAACTCCAACATCTGAAGATGTACCTTAGAAACCACACACCTATTCAACAGTAGGCACACACCCACAGGCTATGGTCTGCCCAGCAAGCTACCCTTGATATTTAAAACTGAGTAATTGTTTAAATATTTAGGGGAGAACTACACATTGAAGAGGATGAGAAGCTGAACACTCCTCTGCCTTGTGTTCAACTAAAAATTTACAGATGTCCCTACAAAAACGTAATAGAAAGCTGACCTTGAGAGCGTCACTCTGGAACCCTGACAACCCAATGCACACATGGACTTCCCTGGAAACACTCTTCTTTCCCTCCTTAGGGAGGGTCTGAAAGCTGGCTTATGCTCTCTAACAGAGTACAGGCTGCAGCAGTTTTTGCTTAATTTGTTGATTGAAACAACACTTGGGGACTTCCTGAGGAGAGGGAGAAGATGAGGAGCAGGAGGAGGTGGGGACTTCTGGAAGGCTGAAATTTGTTGATATCATTTTTTGGCTATTAACAGGACAGCATTTTGCCTTATGGAGCTAAAAGTTGGAACAAAAGGCCAAGGACAGAGACCACAGTTTGCTTTCTCCTCCAATATTTGATAGTAACTGCAAATGCTTAGGACTCAGCAGCAGCACAGGGAATGGCAGTCCTTGCACTGCTTTAGGTGTTACTAAGCACAGGAAAACAGAAATGAATCCCAGAGTTTGGGTGCTGTAATATACTCTTCCTGCAATGACTGATTATTAAAGTAACTAGCTGGATTTGCTGTCCTAATCCCACCAGTCTGCCTTCTTCCTACACTTCTACTGCCAATATTGGGACATTTGTAGACAGAGACTTCTCAGCTGTGCTGTTAGCAAATCCCATTGCTGCTGTTCCTATGGCTGCAGAGCTGGCTGGTATGGAGGGCCCACGACATGTGAATAAATATGATAGTTACACCACACAGGTTCTTCCTGGGCCCAAACCAGCTGACTAGGTCTGTACATAAGGGTTTGATACAGAGTCCCAAAGTGCATTGCAGATCCAGGCTGAAATATCCAGCTTGCTTGGGTGGGTTTCACATCACATTATATGTGTAGATACACATGTATACATGTGGAAAGTCACACCCTGACCTCTGCACTCAAACATATTCCCTTTGTCTTCTGCTGAGATTGGAACTGTGTTTCCTCGTACTTTTGGAAAAAACAGAAGCAATCAGAACATGGGAAAAGTTCATGGGAAAAGAGAAAACTGGATAATATACAACTCAGCTCTAATACTTTATGGGTTACATCACTAGCAGAGACGATGGATATTCCGAGTATTAGACAACTAGGAAATACCACATTACTGTATTTATTCAAATCTTATAAGCTAGTAGGCAACAAGCCTTCCAGAGGTGCAGATTTGGCAAAATACTTACATACTTATGTCCCATTAGAGTTGTGACTTCTTGTGTCTATGTCTATAGGGAGTTGTTCAAGTACAGCACACAGTTTATCTTTGTGTTCTGATAATGCAAATTGATGGTTACAGACTCCAAGTGCTGTATCTGCAGCTATTTGCTATGGCCCAATTGTTACCCAGGGGCTTCCCCTCCCTGTTTAAAAAATGGCCTCAGATTTGTGTATTGACACAGCTGGAACGAAGGAATCTGCCAAACACGTTTTCTAGAATTGGCACGTACATCCACAAAGCCATCACATAATCCAGTACAAATTACACATTGTGTTCTTAAAGCAAGGGAATCAACACACTACCTACATTAATAGATATGGAAAAGTCTTGGACATTGCCTGTAAATCCCAGATCAAGTCCCATCACACTCCAGGTCAGTGGCTTCTCTTAAACCGTGAAGTACTCCGGTCTCCCCAAGACAGAAGAAGATAAAAGCATCACTTGCTAAGCCTGCTCATGTCCAACTCCAAAACATACATAGCCAACATGCCCAGCATGTTGGCCAGCATCCCCAGACCCCTCACTTTAGGGGATCCACAGAGCAATCCAGTCAGCCAGTTCCACAGGGTAGTCAGCACAACTAAGATGCTGGAAAAAGAAATTGTTTACCAAGGCTCAAACATCCTAATGCCTTCTAAAAATAAATTTTAAATAATATTCCCTTTCCTGCTTTACTTTACTTCATGAACACCTCATGGTGAAACTGTCTGTGCAATGTCAGCTGTATTCCACACAGCCCAAAGCATCTGTGTGTCCAACCCATAGCACCAACTCAGATATTACACAAAACACCTGCTTACGGATCATAGCTTTTCCTTTTTTTTTTCCATCTGATCTGTTTGGATACCAGATTTCCTTGTCTCACCTCAAGTTCTGATTGAGGTACATCTATTTTCACATTCTCTTGAATTTTTTTTTTTCTCTTAGAAAGCGACAGATTTATACCGATCCTTCAAAGATGAAGACTTTGTGATTTCAGTAACCACAAGGCAAGGTAAGATTGTGGAGATCACACAGACTGAACAGTCAGCACAAAAAGTTCTGCATTAAGTCTTAATAGGCAAGAAGGGCTACTGGAGGGTCTCTTTCCCTTTCCCTGTCTGCTGTTAACATCTTCCAGTACAACTTTCCTAATCATGGGAAGTTCCTGGGATAATATCCTTCCTCTATGTTCAATTATAGCCCAGAACCATTAATTTTCTTCCACAAAAGGATTTCTGTCCCATATCTCCTTTTTTATTGCTCTTGCAACAAAGATGCTGCTCAAGTAGGAAAGTTAAGCAAAAGTCCATCTCCCACCCTCCTTAAGGCCTATTTCCCCATCTCCTCTCCAGCAGCCCATTATTTAAAGGTTGAAATCTATAGACTTGAGGTTTTAATAAACCTGCCAAACTGATACTGCTGTCACCATGTTTACATAAATCAGTAATTTACAAAAGCTTCCAATCACAAGTTGGTTTGGCTGGCATGCAGAGAGAGGAGGACTCTAGCGGACAGGGCAGAATATACAGAAATTTGGTGGGGAAACCCAGGCCATGGCAGAAAAAAATAATCCAGTGCCTTCAGAAAGGCTACACCAGTGTAGTCAGTGCCTGCAGCAAATGTTCCAGAGCCATGAACAACTGATTACAGTAAAGGCATGCAAACAGATGGTTTTCTACCCCACAGGGCATGGGGAGCTCAGCCCTAGAAGTCAAGGGAGACTATTAGTCATGACCAGTTGTGGGATTGTATTTTCTGTGGTCAGCCAACGGGGTGCAGCCATCAAGCTCACAAGTAATTTCCTTTACATTCACAGGACTTAATCTTAAAGAAAACACATTTTGTGTCCAAGCTTTCTTTAGGAAAACATGAATAAGCATTCAAATGGGCCTCATAGTAATCTTGTCCAAAGATTACAAATTACTTCCTAGTGATTTAAAAAGTTACAGACCCCTAGCCCCAGCTGATAGGAAATGGCCTTCACAGGAACGAAAGAATGGCCAATATTTACTTCTCATACAGATTGATTTGCTTTTGTTTAAGTTTCTTATTCTGAAGTCTGTAGAGAATGTGGTGTCAGTTGCTTACTGGGAATTCCTCATAACCACACAGAATCAGAATAAAGATCTGAGAACTAAGAACAAACCGATCAGAGTACCAAAAAGCACTGCAGGTGCTAGAGTCAAGATCATACAGGAATTCCGTATGTCATTTAAAAACACATTTGCTGCTTCCAAGGCACGTTTCGGTTATGTCAGGACGAACTGAGCAATGCTATACAAGCGCTTGAAGCAATGAACAAAGGCTATAGAATATCCAGCAGAAATCTGATGATAAAGCAATCAAACAGTGATATCAGTTGAATCTGAAGCACAGCTGAGTCATCAGATTAAAAATGCTGGCTTTTACAAACAGCTTTTGTGGGATCCTTCCAAACCTTAATACTCCTGCAAAAGGAGCAGAAACACCTCAGTTTGCTGCAGCACTCAGATAACCATCTCACAAAGGGTCATTTCCATGTCCTGGCTGTTCCTTGAAGCTCTGATGTCCAAATACAACTTCTGTCCGGCTCTATTTGTTAGCTAGCTCTGGCGAGATAGCAGCCCAGACGGTATGTTATCACAAACACTGATGGAGGCCAAATGGAAAGCTCTGCTCTCCCTCCCTGACATGGCTTCACTGCCTTTCTCCTGAGCTCCATTCAAGCCGTGTTTCTGCAGTGACCCCGGGAGCCTCCAAGAACTGCCTGCACAGGGCTGCAGGAAATGACAGCTTCAGAAATAAGTACCAGAGTGATGAATAGCTGGCAATGAGAGCAGCCAGTGTGTTAGTGGGCTGCCAATAAATAACCTGCATTGTACTGAACAGGGACATACATGGGCAAGAGTACCACTGACACTCCCCAGAAGAGATTACAAACCCAATGCACTATTTTCTGAAGGCTTTTCCCAGGCTACTCTAAAATTTAGAAACTTATACTTGTTACTATGTTTTGTTCAGTGCGAAGCTGAACTGGTCCTATTTGGAGCAGATTATGGAAAACTGGAAGAAAAAAGAAAAGGAGAAAAAGATTTGCCTTTTGTCTTTATTCATCATCAAGTCTCTGACAATGAGAACAACCTATGCATGTGAAACAGAAGGTGGTATCGGTCTTTAAGGAAGTGGTAATTATCCATGTAGACTTTGAAAAAGCAAGCGGGAATAACTGTGGTATCTTGGTCCATCAGCTCTAATAAAAAGTTGCCTCAGTAGCATAAGAGAAAAAGTTAAATATAGGAAAATTACTGAGGCAAAAAGCTCAGGTAAGATGGCTTCTCCCCCAGCTAAAACCCACTCTTACATTGCAGAAAATACTCTCCACACAGCCAAGTAACTAAGCATTAATTTCTACTCATTCTACTTAGCCTCTGGATACAAAGACCACACCCTTGGCTCAAGCACCTTTGCAGGGGTTTCACTACATGGCAGTAAGCACATGATTTCCCTGCAGCTTTCTTGGTTGTCTCACCTGGGACCTTGACTTTAAAGACTGATGTTTAGGCTTTGATTGCTCCTTATAGACTGGAAAGGCTCAGAGACTCAGAGCAGAGAATCACTGTCTCAAGAGACCGGAAACACCTCACTGAGTAAGCCTTGCACTATGGGAACATTAATAGCAACTTTTCTCTTAACACCTTTCTCATGGAAAAAGGCCACGTTGTCGGCAGCTTCAGATGCTGGTCTGCCTCCAGGAAGGTACTGTTAAGTGCACAGTAAGTCAAAGTCCCAATGCATAAACATTTTCATTTTCTGACTCCCCTTTCTGTCTCCTGAAGCTTAAACAAAGCCAGAGCAGGCACTAAGCACAGATTTGCTGGCAACAATCAGGGAAGCTGATCTTCTGATGCTAAATAAAGGTTAGCAAGGCAAATTAATGACATGAGATACAGAAGAGCTGTCAATCTCCATACATTTCACAGAGCTGAGAAAAGACAAATAGATCATTGTGAGGCTTATTATTTTCCATTAGAAATAAATCAGCCATGAAACAAGGGCAAGAGTAATGCTGTCCTTGGGCGAAAAGCTGAGATCTGCAGACTCTCCGTTACAAACACACATGCATTATACAATACAGCACCATTTAAACTAAATAAGCTGCAGAGTAAGGGATTACCTAAACCTGTTAGACAGATGATATAGAGACACAGTGTTTATCTTTTCAACAGGGAGTCACTTAAGCTTACCCTATGAGTGCACGCTAGATTAAACCCTTCCCTCTCCCCAGCACAAGGCTACCAAAAGAGGAAATGCTGGACTGCCTGTAACTACTCCTGGCCAGAGCCTGCTGCAATTGTTATACTTTGATGTATCTCCTGCTATTCCCCAATCACTCTGAAAACCTTCAGCAGAAAACCTTCAATTCAGGCATTTTGTAATCTTGCACTTTTCAGGATCTCACACTTGGCAGACGGATGGCTTTTTATCGGGGTCATTTTGGGGATTTGTTTTTCTTTCCCCTTCTCTCAAAGCACATTGATTTTCCCTTCTTGCTTTAGGGAAGATCAGTGATGGAGCACAGAGGCTGCACATTCACTGCAAACTGAGAAAGAGGATGGTCCTGGAGCTGGGGAGCTGGCCCAGCTTTGGGGAGCTCTCCATAAGAGAGCTGAGAACCAGACCAATTCTTTACGTGGGAGGAGTTTTTCCCTCCCCAGTTTCCAAGTCTTGGTTACTTCCCTTCCCCTCCTCCACCACCCAGATCTGAACAGCGTTTCCTTTGTCTGTTCCCTATGTAGACTTCCATTCTCTGGAGACGGGGCCTAAATGTCTAGCACAACAGGACCCTGATCTCAGCTGGGCCTTAGGCACTGCCATAAAAAACAAACAGAGATCACAGAAGCATGGCTCTTGCAATGTGAAACAGCCTGGACAGCAAATAAGTCTTTGGATCGGTCTGTTAGCTGACATACTAATTACATTATTGGAATGCTATGCTTTCACAAAAGCTTGTATGGTCTGAAAGTTTATTCCAAAACATCCCGTTCAGTGACTATGAGTGCATTTGGAAAGGGAGCTGGAGCTCACTACAATGCTAATAAAGTATATGCAACTGGGCACCTCCAGCAAAACCAAGGAGATTTCTAGCACACTTTAGGATGACTAATGAATTGAAGTTTCTTTGGCATGCTTCCCTCCCAACACATGTGGGCAAAGATCACAGAGTGGAAAGAACCCAACCTGGGGAGAAGAAAAGCGCGTACTCCTGTAGCCATTGAATTCCTACTGGGGAAGGGGTTTCCCCATTGCATTTCAGGGACATCTCATGCCCTCCCCATTTGCATGGGCTGTTTGAAACCCAAATTCTCAGACTCCAGCTCAGCAATACACTGTGCCATGCAGCTTGCAGAAGTCAACCAAGACCACACATTTTTGGGAAGGACGACCGTCACTTCCACTAATGCACAGACTTCTAACACCGGGCATGGTGCTCTTGGCCGATATTCTGGCTAATAACTGACACCACCTGAAGGTTCAACATCCTCCTGATGTTCCTCCTCCCATGTTAAGTTATACCAGAGCTCTGTTGTGCTCCCTTTTCATGGGGATCATGCTTTCTTTGGCTGATCCATTTGCCATCAATTGCTAATCCAAGTCAGTGAGCGGGGTTGCCTAATACCAACACATGTAGCCTTCCCAATCTGCCCTGCTAATGATCAGGTTAATCCAGATGACAAACAATAAGAAGAATTGTTTTAATAAAATCTTTAAGTCTGGCTTTACATGGTACTAAAATTAAAACTTAATTCTCTATTCTACAGGTGGTTAGATTTGTTGGTCACCTAACAGCATATAACACCTCAATGCTAAGGTATGCACCTACTTGCTATTCCACACATCAAGCTGAAGGAAAATGAAAATACAAAGAAGATTCAATATTTGGTCTGTCCTCTTGCATCTCACAGGCCATTAATGACAGATCACCTGGTTCACCAACACTGTGCTAATAACCTTTACCAGTCTACTCATTCTGAGGAAGATGGGTTTTTTTCCAAAGCTGAAGTTACACAGAGAGGCTATTCCAGAAACACAAACACTGGTCATCAACATCTCAGCAAGTACCCTACAGGTACCTAACCTGTTTCCCATGATACTTGTTGAACATTTATGTGATAGGAAGGCGGGAAGATTCAACATTGAGGCACTTGTCTAATTAGTGTTATTTTTTATTTTTTCTCTTCAGCTTTACTTTTTGCCTCTCCATCAGCAGAGCATGCCCCTACAACAAAAGAGCCAATGGAAGTTGAATCTGTGTTCAAGCAGAGGTTATCTCTTTGTTTCTAACCTGTCTTCTGTCCAGAGGCACCTCTGGTCCTTTCTAGCACTGCTTCCTCACCACCTCAAAGGAATGGAGTTAGTCTTCATTCATGCAATTTTCACCTCTATTTTTACAATTTCAAAAAAAGTTCCCCCAGCAGTTTACTTATTTATAAAAACAGGAAACTTTTTTTTGACCTGGATTATCTGAGTAGGCTGCAGTGCAGGAAAACAGTGACATGCCCCAAACTGCATGTTCTAGTCAACTGCAGGCTTAAGCACTTTGCTCAGCTGAGGAGCAGAGCCAAGGAGTGAGCAACATCTTTAAGAAATAAAACTCCCATCTATGAGGAGCCACTTGCTTCTTCATCATGGTGCCATCAGGTCTTTTAACTCATCACAGCTTCGCACTGTCACATCTAGCCTCTCTCGCTTTTCCTTTCCAGCTATGTCTCAGGCCTTTGGATGAGCCTATGCTTATTTATTAGCAGCTCAGTTTTCAAATTCTGAGCCAGAGCCAGCAAAGAAGAGCAGCTTCTCCAGATGAGGTCCCAGAAATTAGCTCCACAGGCTTCAAAACAGCAAGGTAACATGACTGTATTTGCTTCCTCTCCAGAATAAATGAGGATGTGGAAAGGGGCACAGGTATTGCACGTCAAGTAAGAAAGAAAAAGCAAGGTGAAGCCTTTATGACTGCAGCAGAAATTACAAAAGACACTTCTGGCCCAAAGAAATTTAAAATATACATTACCTACCCATCAGGATAGGGGCAGGGAATCGTTTCAGGTTGAAGTTCAAGGGATTTCTTACCTGCTGCTTAAAGCCACTGCAACTTGGATGAAACGTTGGTAATTCTATCCAGCTGTGAAGTTAACAAGCAGCAACAGAAGTCAAGCGTAAAGGACCCCCACAGTCCTTCCCTCAAGCACTGCTAACATACCTTAAGGTTTATATCTCTTTGCTGCACAATTAAGTGCTGCATTAGGTCTTCAAAATATTTTTGGCCTTTAGCTTCTGAGAAGTATCATTAGGGCAGACCAGTGATCTTCCTATATTTATTTTTAAAACAAAAATAAATAGGCAGAAGTGTGAGCAAAGTATGACCTCGGATCACTGTTTGTGTGCCTGTAGCTATAGCATTTAAAATGAGATCAATCAAAAGCAAGTGAGATGCCTGCTGTCTCTAGCCAGAGCCAGCAATCTCAGGAGCCTGACATTTCATTCAGATATCGTGAAGGACTTCTCACAAAAGAGATGAGATATTGATTAAAAAGAAAAGCAGCTGACACACCCCCTGCTCACTCAAGCAAGCTGTAAGTTTGAAGAAAAGGAACAAAATGAACTTTGATTTGACTCCTTTGTGCCTGAAATTACTCTGCGACAGCGATTCCCTGCTGCCAACACACACTCCAGCTCTGAGAGCAGGAATGGTGGTGTCCAAGCCAAACACACGCGTGGCTGGAGAGACTCACAGCAGATTAGACAGCTCTTCTTTGTACCAGTACATGAAACACATCTGGGGCACCCCGGCCGTGCTAAGGGCACATTCCTTGGCTGAGCTGATGCCTGTTGAGCACTGCTGCAGGCACCAGTGATGCTCATCTCTGGAGCACTGACAGAGCACTTCCAGCAGCTCCCCAGGATGGCAGATGGAGATCTGAGACTTGTGAAACAGCCCTGAACAGTTGATATTCTCACTCAGATTATCTAAATCCCAGCGTGGAAAACATGCCAAAAGCATCCTTACTCTGAATCACAATGAAATGCTCAGTAAGAGGCTGGATTTACAGAAAGCCAGCTGCAAGCAAAGACAGTCCTTGGTCTTCAGTGTCACAGCGTCCTGAGGAGTCTACGCAGATCAACAGATAAAATTTTATGTGCAAGTGCAGTTCCCACCTCAAAGTCCAATACTTCAATCATGTTGTGCATCTGGAATCAAGCTGTTGGCACCCCAGATGCAGTAACCCTCTAGAGGGTCTGTTTTCCAGAGACACAGCACTGCAAATAGCCAATTTTTCAAGGTTTTGGTTTGTTGTTTTTTTTTGTGGTTTTCAATATCTTTTAAAATGTGGTGTTCAGTTTAGTTTTTTTTTTTAAAGGAACAGAAATATTATAAATTGCTATTACAGTGATAGTATGATCTAATGAGAAAATAAAAATATATACAATATGGAGTTCCCCTATTATCCCTTTCCTTAAATTTCAGAACTTTTTTAGTTACATTATAACTGGCCCATGGAGAAGGTAGGAAAGTTTACACTGAGTCAGAGTTTAATGGTCAAACCCAAATGACAGGCCTTTGGGTTTATACACCATAGCTTTTTCATGGATTTAGCAGCAAAACTTTCAACTGTATACCATCAATGTCCAAATTAACATCAGTAAATACAAGCTACATCACTGCTCATGTAAATTAGAGGTATTTTGATGGGGCACCAGAAAATTTAAAAAGAGAACACACATCTCAGCCAGCAGGGAGCTCTTGTCCCTGCAGCACAGCCCAACTTCAGGACCTTCCAGTCCTCCCTGTGCTACTCTTGCCAGAACGTTCACACTTTGCAGTGGTTTCAAGTTTCCAAATCAGAACCTTTGCTGGATTTTCAATTTTTAGACCTCCCCGTGCCAGCAGAAGGAAAGGAAAAAAAAACGATTCTGAAGAATTTTAATTTTTCCAGACTGCATACCAGGTTTAATTCTGCATTCTCTGTTACTATTGTCTATAAGCTCACTTGACAATTTTCAACTCTTCAGATTTACAGCCATTCCTAGCAAAGTATTTCATCCATAAATAAACGCAACCATCCTTTTTCTGAAGGCAAGAGGAAAATATATAGAAAGCACACAGATGTTTGGCAAGTACATCAAAGCTAGGCTAGTCAGTACAAAAACCCTCCCCAAAACCCTTGACATTCTCAGTGCTTTAACAATACAATCAAATTTTAAATATGAACAGAGGGGGATTCCAAATGGGTACATACCATCTACATTAATAAATTAATTGGAAGTGCACAGAAACTTGGACTGCAGTGAGCTGTACACTAAATTAGATGTCTTCATGTGCCACTTCATTCTGTGACACCAGGCATGCTGAGTCTGAATAAATCTATGTTTTTCACATTAATATGAAATTAGATGAGGTTGGCCAGTGATATCAACTCCTGGCCAGTAGGTATCAACTTACTGTCTGGCAAAGTCCTGCTCCTGTGTTCTCTGCACAGCTGGAGAAGATGGTACTTGGCTCCTTGAACCCTGAGATTCACTGCTGTCCCAAGTACAGTCACTTTAGATGCTCTTGGATCTTTGGCGAGCAGAGAGCACTTTACTCTCCGACAATATTTCATAACTTTAGCATGTAATACCTTTTCCAAAAGAGGACAGATGTGCAGGAGTAGTTTCAGTCTTCCAAGAAGTTTTCCATCAGGATCTTAATTTTTCTCTGGCTGTGCAGTCCAAGAGCATAACCACAGCTCCTCCAAGGCTGAAGACAGGAGGCTGCTGCTCGAGCAATACCTGCTGCCAGCAGACCATCCAGCTGCCCATCTGCTCCTTGGGTTGGGAGCTGCAGCTGTGAGAGACCTGCCAGCACACAGCTACTCCACTTTTTTGGAGAATTTTAAAAAGGGCATTGCGGAAGAATAGTTTGAGCCCAGCTTGTCCTACAAGGGATATTTCAGCCAGAAGCCATTATGCCAAACATTCAGGTTTTTGAAGGGATAGAGAGGTATCATATGGAATGGGTGGATGAGAAAGACTGTTTTCTTTCCAGAATACCGTATATCCTAGTTACAGGAAAGGAAACAACAATAATACCTATCTCGCTCACAAGTTTGGTTTTGGGTTGTTTTGGGGGTTATTTTGGTTTCTTTTTGTTTGTTTTTTTTTTTCAATTTTGCAGTCTTTGAAAAGGAGATGGACAAAGACGAACATTCTGAGCCCAAAAAAATTTCACTCTTGGCATGCCAAATCCAGCAGTAGAAATGGCTGGATCTTCCAGGGTAGCTTGGATATGTGCCACAGTAAAAGAAGCCACTTCCCTGTGAGCTCTGTCCTTGAGGGAAAACACCTCAGATCATTCAGCTTCAGGGAGAAGGGGCTACTCTCCTTCCCTACACAGAGCCCCAACCTTTACGTGTGTACACACACTGCCCCTGCCCAAACAGACAGCAGGCTGTTCATACAGCCTTGGGGACTGAGGCCACAAACAAATTGTCACATTCCACAGAAAGGCATCAAATCCATGATGATGTTCGAGGTGGATTACTATGGGCTAAAGTAGTAGAAACCCTGCAAAAAAGCAGAAGGGAGAAGAAGCTGATGGAAAGAGGATGGTTGCATCTCCAAAATGCCAATGGAAAGTGAGGGTTTCAGTAGAGGTTTGGAGGTTGAAAGCTGAAGAACAGCCACAAGTTAACTTTCCAATAGCTGCATTCACCTTAGAAAATGTTACTTGTTTTTGCAAATTACTATTAGGACACACTAGTTTTTGCTTGCTATCCTTTTTTTCTTTTTTTTTTGACCGGGAAACCCTGATGCTGCCACCACATGATTAAGAAGTCACTCAAATTCAGCAGAAACCAAACACTCCAGTGTCTTTGGCTGTAGTCACTCTACAAAGAGCAACTGGGAACCTGTGACATCTGACTGTTTTCTTCTCCTCCAAGACTGTCATTAACCCAAAGTCTCCTTTTCAAAACAAAACACTAGACAGAACACAACCCACATTCCTATTTAGGGAAAGTCTGGATTGGAAACCAAATTTCTCATCTTGAACCCATGTGTAGTTGTTTAAGTGTAGTTCAGGAGCCATATGACATTTACAGTTTATTCCTTTGAATGCTATAGAAAGCTAATAAAAGAGTGAGAATCATCAGCAGAATGTAATACAAAATGCAACACCGAGTAAACTGGAGCAAACACTGATCATTTTACACCACTGCTGCCCACCAAGGGCCTTTTCCAGCACAGAAGAGATACAGTTTTGGGAAACAGCAACTTCATGTGATAAGCTGAGAGCTTGAAATCTCCAGCTTTTTGAAGGGAGGCTGGGCATTCTGCTTCCACCTCATCCCAAGACTGCTCCTCATTTTCCTGAGGAACTCTACTTGGATTTTCCAGAGGGGCTGCCACCTATTCAGAAACCAGTCTCGAGCAGAAATAGCAAGGTTCCACTGCTGCCAGTTCTTTAGCCCCTGCCTGGTCACGCTGTAAAGTCCTCTGCCTCTAAAATCCATTCTACCAGCCTTCAAATGGTAATTTCTGAACACTTTTGGGCAAAATTCCACCAACAAAATACTACTGCTTTGAAACAGCAGAGCACAGACAAACATCCAAATACAAATTGAAAGCACCTGCTCAAAAGACTGCACTAGTATCTCAACAGTCCATGACTAGTCAACACCTTCCATTTTTATTTTTAAAACCTACTTCTGCCACGGTTCTTGGACCCCTTAAACCAACATCATCAAATTCCACTACAGATTTAGACTTCACAACGTGACTTCGCTTCTCCAAGCACAGAGTAAGAGTCTTGTGAGAAGGCTTTGCTTCTGCCAGTATCCACTTCCAAGTTCTCCAGCCCTGGACAGCAGAGAATCAAAACAAAGCAGGATAGCTGCGTAACAGCGGTCAGCCTCCCACGCACGCCGGAGCTTCCTGCTACTGCTGCCTGATGAGTTCTGTGAGCTGTCAAATGGAGCTGGGTCCATCTGCCTGCTTGTTTTGAACTGCAGGGCCTGGGTCACCAGTGCCACGCCAGTGCAATACTCTGCCCTGGGCACAGCCCAGGAGGCACAGCTCAGTCATTTCAGGGAAGATTATGAAGCTGTACAAACACACAGCCAAACAAAAACCTGATATGGCCCATCCTGAGAGATGGAGAGATGCACACAAATAACATGCCCATTTGGGCACCCAGTTATATAAACTAGAATGGTTAGGGACTATTAGCTGACTTGAACAAAGCTGATATCCAGACCCATATACTGGAAAAACTGTACAAGTCCAGTCAATCAGTTGACCACTCAGTGTTGGCATTCCTGAATGGAAAGCAGCAAAAGAGCAGAGAAAGGTGGATGGAAAACATGACCAGCAATGCAACTCATTTTTTTCCTCCATACCAGAAGTTGATACAGACAGCAGAGAGCACAAGAAAGAAAAATTAAGGAACAAAGAAGGCCTGACAGAAGGATACACCTGAGTAGCAGACATCAAGAAAGAAATGGACTTTAACTACCCTTTGCCATTCAGACCACACAGCACCTCCCACAACTAATGCACCTGGACAGTTTTCAAGGATGCTGGCCACACACTGCTCACATAAACTTCATGGGATTAACACTACAGCCTGTGGGATGAATCACTCATATATCTTTCTTTTTTTATCCCACATTAAAATCTCAAAAGGAAGAAAACAGTGGCTTGCTCATAACAGATTTTTTCTCTCTACTCTCCAAAAACATGGAAAGGAATTGTTACAAATTGGATATTGCTAAGGCTACAGATACATTCCAAAGGATGTAGCACCAAAATAAAAGCTCCTGAGTTACTTTATATTGTTAGCTGTACTGTCTTCTGCTGTTCTTTAGCTATTTGTTGTATCACAAATGGAAGCTGTGTGTCTCAAGTGTGAGCTGGCCATTGGTGAGCATTGAGGGGAACTTGCCTTACTGGATCACTTTCTCCCAGAAAGTGGGACTGTTCAGTTTCAGAAGTCAAAGATAACTAGTTCTGACCTCAGTTACAGCTTTAGTTGAACAGGAGTGACTGAAGTTATGAAATTTGCTTTCTGAAGTAATGGCTGTTTTTACCAATTTAGGTCAGGCTCAACTACAGCAACTCAGGCTCTTTCCTGCCAACTCAAAAGAACAACACTAAGTACCAATGGATGGTTTGACACCAGAGTTCTACCACGTAAGTGCAGTTCTACTCCATTCACCAAGACCTTATGATAGCTCAGCTTTACAGCTACAGGAAAATGCCTCAGCATCACATAGTCAAGGTTAAGGTAAAACTTCAGTCCCAAAAAACCACAGGATTTTGATTTCCTTAAACTAAGGAACATGCTGCGCTGCAATTCCTTAGATTAGAATGTGCTCCTGACAGAAGAAATTAGAGGAGGATTTATCTTTCACAAAAAAGCATTACTCATGTTAGGTTCTGGACAGAAGGTGTAGGAGATCAGTGAAAAGGAACTAGAGACACAGCAGAATAAATGATACCCAGGAAGGAAGTCACTAATCTCCACCTGCACTCAGTTATCCTCCTTTCAGATCTTCCCCTTTCTGCGCATTTAAGCTTCTATCAAATTTAGCTGGGGCTACTCAAGCGGTCCATTCAGGAGACTGCTTAAATGAAATTAAAGATGAAATTTTAGGATTATATGATTTGAGCATTTCAGAATATGGAGAATTGCCAAGTTTGGAAAGTTTCAGCTGTAGCAGATGGTTTTCCAGATGTACCAAGGACCTGGCACTGTTTGTTTATAGAAGCCAGGGTAGCTCATCTGGCAGCCTGCAGCCATTGGTAAGGTACAAGTGAGTTTGGCCATCACTATTTCAATTCCTGTCACTGCAGTGCCTCCAAAACACACTTGCCAAGGGCAAGTGCATGCCCAAGCACTCAGCCTCTGCCATGTCTACACAGAATCAGTGGAAAAAAAGGCTCTTATGCAACTCCAGTGCACCATGCAAGGAGGTCTCAACACTGGCATCTGTCACAGCATTACAAAGGATGGCTATGTCTCATCTGTAATGGAAGTTTCTCTGAAACCACCAGCCTTTTCCCTCCAATGTCTCCACATGACAATTCCCGTATCCAGAGCCAAATTTAAACCAGAGTCAGCAGGGATCTTACAAGACATCCTCAGAACCATTCAGATCCTGAGATCCCACATGCACACTTTGCAGACAGTGTCCTTATTGTGGGATGTTGGTTTCTGTTTAGGATTGTTTGCCAGGGAGGCTCTGGGGTGGCATAGGGAGAGCAACATCTTTTCATGTGGCTGACTCTCAAACCTGGATGCTTCGGTGAAAGAGATACTTAAGTTCCCAGTTCTCAGCTAAGTGGAAAGATTCACACGCCAACCCCAGAAGCTCACTTGTTATTTTAAAACTGTCAGGCTAACAGTCCAGTGTACAGTCAGCTCTAAAAATACAAAGACATCTGGAATGACCAAGCGTGTAATTTAACTTGTAGCTGGTACAGGAACCACTTCTGCTTTCTGTGCTCAGGAGGAGCAAAAGAGGCATTTTCTACAGAACTCAGTTATCCCATTTGCCTGGTAATGAAAACAGCATCCTATTTCTGGTCATTCTACTTCTATTGAAGGATGTTTTGGTCACAGAAGGTCTGCTTGAAGGAAAAGGAGTACATTGCAAGCTCACCCTAAGCATACAGCCATTCCATAATTTTGAGAACCAGCACAGCACCTCAAGACCTGGACATCAAATCATTAAGTTGTTACCTTACCCTGGTCAGCACAGACGTGTGCCAGCTAGCATTGGTCTGGCCAGTCAGGCTGCTGCTAATCATGAGAAAGCAACTTTCTCTTTTATCCAAGTATCAAACCAGTCTGGGATTCTTAAGAAACACTTGGCAGGTCTATTAATAAAGGAGCAAAGTGAAGCTCAGGCTGCAGCACGAGCACACCCAGCACTGTCCTTAGCCTCCAGGGGCTGGGAGACAGGATTGCATTACAGTCCATCCCACCAGCACACTGACCAGAAAGGGAGAGAGGAAGAGATCAGCTGGAGGCAGTTCTGCAGCTGAATTACAACACCTTTTCAAAGCAACGTGTTAAGGCATCCCAGCATACAATCACATTGCAGGGAGAAAAGGAGACACAGACTCAGGCAAGGTCCGAGAAATACTTGCTGTTATCACCAAGATGAAGTTTGACTACATTGCCAATACAACTGCAGTCCGGCTTCATTTGAAATAAAGTGATGTCCCACTGCATGTGCAACTTGCAGATGAAGTCACACTGTATCAAGATACAAAAAAACTGAACTTGCCAACAAACCTAGTAAGGAGAAGCCAGCCAGTAAAACAGAGCTCCAAGAGAGCCCAGCTCATCTGCTGCCTCTTCTAGAACTGCTTTGGTTAATCCAACTGTGAGCCAACATCTTTCTACCAAAAAAATAATTAAATTCTCCATCAAGAATGCCAGAAAGTCTGATGTCCCAGCCTGAGGGGGTGGATGGGAAGAGCCAACATGCACTCCTCTGTAAAGCCACCCCTTAAATCTCATTGTATTATGGCATTCCTAAGCAAGGCAATTACTCCTACAGGTTTTGCTAAATCTGAAGATGGACAAGAAACTGGTTTGTGGCAAAACTGAACTCTTTTTAACATGAAAACCAAAAGCATGGAGTTATGTTGTTGGTCGTAACTGAAACGCGTCTGCTAATGATTACAGCTTCCATTTTGCTGCCAAAGTATTATTGGAACTGCTTATTTGCTGTGCAGCTTGGGGAAAAAAAAAATCTCTTCCATCCTTTATTAATCTTGTCCTCATCCGACACAACAAAAATGCACCATCAGTCTTTTTCTTACTTTGAAAAACAGGCCTGAAAGTCACTACAAGAGCCAAAGTCTTTGTGTATAATTACTGCCTTGATTAACTAGAACCAAGGGCAGAAAATATCAGTAATTTTGCATTAAATTTAGTATTTTTGGGGATTATTTAAAGACATTTCATCAACCTGTTTTTTTAAAAGAAACTTTGATATAACAAAAAAACCTATTAAATAAATCAAAGTAAATTATTTTTTAGGTTTTTTTGCTTGCTTGCTTTTTTAAAAGTAGCCACATCCAAAGGAATGTAGCTCACAGGGTAACTATGGGACTCATTGGAAGCCTCAGCAATATACTTGTATCTTCTTGGCCCCAGGTAGTTTCTTGCAGCAGTGCTGAGCTGGTGACCTATTTGGCTGATATACGAAACTCAATCATTAGAAAGTTTATGCATTCTAATATAAAAAGCAGATTTTCCTTGGAAACATTTTCTTGGGACAGGTTTCAGGGTCCTGAAACTGGCAGTGACTGCATAAACAGAAGAGGTAACGACTAAAGGCTGCAACAGGGAATGCTATGTAATTTTTTTCCTTTTCAGCCTACCATCCTGGGCTCCAAACAGGGTATGCAGGAGAAACAGGGAATTTAACCATCTGCCTGAGCATAAAGTCTCAGCAGAGCAGGATTAAATGAGAAGGCAAAGAGGAAGAAACTTGCAGGCAGCTGGAAATTTCAGGACTGAAGTTTTCGGAGGCCTGGTGGGTATCCTACTATTCAGGAGTAGCTGGATGTGCTGGATGGCAAACTCCAAAGTAGCAAAACCTGTGTGCCACTGCTTCTCCACTCTTACCATGTGCCCTGTTCGTCTGAAGCTGAAGGGCCTTTGTGCTCAACTGTGTCTTCAAGTCTCTGGTTTCAGTGGTCACATCCCACCCTCTCCCCAGCAGACAGACTAACAGGGAAGTCTCAAAAATCCTGGAACAGATTTCATGCCCACAGCTAGCAAATATGAAGTCCAGACAGGCTTGTTCCCTCTCCTGCTCCTAGAGGAGGTTTGAAGGGTCTCAGCGCCTTGGATATGGAAAAACCAAACAAAACAGATGCAGATGAGAAACAGTCTTCCCAAGTGCTGACACTGATTTTTTCCCCCCCTTTTAAATACACTTCTTGTGGTTTGAAGACAAGAGAAGTCTCCTCACATGCTGACCTGGCAACCAGGTGGGACCTCTTTCAGTCCTGCCTGGGTGAAGGCTTGGCCCCAGCAAGTGGGCTTGCTCTGCTGGCACTTGTGAGGCAGGAGAGTTCCTTTCTTTGGGTTCCAATTCCCATTTCTTGAGAAATTAGAGCAAAGTAGATTTCTTGAGAAATTAGGGAAATGTAGATGTTCTCTAATCTACAATTAGATAAGTACAAATGAATGGGTAGTATATTGTTCTATGTCAAGCCAGGTGGGGGGAAGTTGAAAAGGGAAGCTATTTACTTCAGTGGGATGCTTAGAAGACACTGTGGAAAAAACCCAGCCCTAGAGATAAATATTTAACATATTTGGAGACTTCTTATTCATAGCAATCACCTTCCTCCCAAGCTGTGAGAATTTAGAGGTGTGGAAGAGTTGTCCCACAGAGGCAAGACATCAGCTAAAGAAAAGGCAAATTAATGCAAAAGTCAAAGTGGTTGGACTTCAGATGTTTCCACAAAATGGAAAAAACCCCACATAACTGAACTGGCCCTGTCAGAACACCAGTTGCCCAAGATTAAGACAAACAATGGGAGTAAGACTAGAAAAATGAATATAAACAACACACTAGTCCAAAACATTTCAAAAAATATATTCTAGAGGGACAGTTTCAAATTGGAAATTATTTTATCATGTCTTAATCTGGAGAGATGTTTCTTTATAACTATTTAAAAGTGAACACTACACAAAAGGGATCTGATAAATAGTATGAAAAAGGAGAATGTTTTAGAGAAACATGACCCCATGACATCTTTTGTGTCCCTATTACTTGTTAATCATTCTTTTCCCTCTACAGGGGAATGAAATGAGGCAGTGTTGCTTGGACAATATAATTAATTTCTTACTAGTCTGAAACCTTCAATTATGAACCCAAGGGTACTAGTTAACTTTTGCAAGACTGTATAAATACACTGAAGGTCACTTCAGTACGACATTAAACTACTCCCGACTCAAAAGGGACCCAAATAACACAAGCCACAGTCAACAGCTCCATCCCAACAGGCAAAACATCCCCAGCAGCAGAGCTCCAGAACAGCCTGAAGGTGTCCCAGGAAAGCTCCAGCAGAACGAGGCACTGCAAAGGGCAGAGTTTTAGCAGACAGCCATATTTCAAATGTTCTTAATGAGCTTGTCAGCAAGGAGGCAGAGCAAATACCGACTGCAATTTGAAGCTGGGCAAAGGAAACCAACCAAGGGCGTCTTTGAAATGCAGAAGAGCTTCCCAGAAGAGGTGGAAATGCCACAACACAATTAAAGGGACACTCTCCCCTTGTCACAGGGTTGGAACAAATAGCACCAGCAGAAAAGCAGGAGCCCATCTTAACCCCTTTGTACAGTCACAAAACAATAGGTATTTCAGAGGTGGCAGTGGAGAACAACCTCATTTTCCACAGTGATAGTGGACAACTACAAAAACAGAGTAATAACAACCCTGTTTTGGTTCCAACACAGAGAACTGCCTTCCAAGCTCTTAAACAGAAACAAACATCAATTGCCATGTAAGTTATTAAGTGGGGCAGAGGAAGCCATTTAGAAATCACAAGATAGCAACATAAATATTACGAAACATCTATAATTCAAGCATTTTGTTTCATGCAGCAACATCCCAAGCTCAGCTGAGATGCTGGTGTGGTGATGCCCAAAAAATAAGCAGATCTAGGAACTTCAGTCCCCACTCCCCTTATCATTCAAACCTGTGTTCAGGGCAGCCCTGAACTGCAGCTCAGATGTAACCACTTCAGAAATGTTGTGGCATGACTCCTTTCTGGGCACAGCAAATGCAAGTTAAGTTGTGGAAAATCAAACGAGGGCTTCAGCCATACCCACATGCTTTGACTGCTCAAAGTAAAACAATCAGAAGAAGAAAACAGCTATCATCCTCCTTTACCTTTGCAGAGGCACAGAGTTTAAAATTCTGCCATACCAGGAAAAAGGCAAGAAAAAAGGTGTTCAGAAAATAGCTTACAAAACAATCACCAGAGAGTTCAGGGTAGGCTGTTGATGGCTGCTTCCAGCTTACTACATCTGCTAAAGTCATTAGAGAGTGTCACCCCACCCTTGGGCTCCCAAGGGCAGGAGCAGAGGAGGGAGGGCTCCTCCTCGTCTCCTGCTGACCCGGCTGTTTCTGGTGTGAGTGTAAATTCTCCCCATCCATTCAACATTTTGCAAACAGGCCACTGGAAGAGGGAGTGCCTGTTTGCAGGGTTGGTCAGGCACTGTATTCCCAGAAAGGAGCTGACTTCCAGGAGAACTTGGCTAGAACAAATCATCACATCCAGCTTTACCTCTCTGCTCTAAGCTTGCCGCAGGCTTCCCTTGAGCCAGCACAGAACTTGGATTAGTGTAGATGTCCCTGTTCCTCCTATCAATACTCCATTTCCATTGACCACTTTAAAACAAGGCACCCAGGCTCCCTCCAGAGACTGCAGTTTCCAAGATAGCTAAAATTTAAAATAAAACCTACCCTTTGCCACCAGATGCACCAACAGCAAGCCTTGCTTATACTGCTGCAGAATAAACCAGCCTTGAACACTGTCTCCAAAAAGCCTGAAGGCAAAGACACTGCTGCAGTGAGACAGCAAGTGCCACTGAGCATCCTCACTCTCCACACAGATAGTTCTGAACCTCTGCCTGCCCAGAGAAGCCCTTCTCCAGCCCTGAGCTGCAAACATTTGAAGGAGGAAAGCATCTCTGCTTTGCCAGCATTGTCTCTGCTTGGAGAGAAAACTTCTAAAAACACTGTTTTGGTTTTTTTTTAAGACATTAAATAACTTTCCAGTAACTCCTAGCCAAAAATTCCAAATCACCCACCCTGCCTCCTCAGCTGGCCTGTGTTTGTCTGCATTAGTATGTACATTGGGCAGAAACTGCAGCAGGACAGGAACTGATTCATAAGTGGATCAAGTATCCTCTGCTGCTGGGCTGGTGCCAGAAAGGCAGGACACATGGCAAAGCAGCTCTGCATTCAGAACGGACACTGAAGGCTACATGCTTCTGTTTTCAAAAATGGGGCTTGGGGTGGTCTTTCCTTAAACTTGGCTCTCTTTGTTAGAGAGTTATGAACACTGGTACACACAGAGGCAGCAAGACAAGCTGTGCCAGGTATTTAGTGGTGACCACTCACCTAAACCTGTCCTCTGGGATAAAGCCAACAGTGCTAGAGGAAAAGTGTTCAACCTACAGAAGTGTTTGTTTCTCCTCCTCAAATTACAGGCACAGCTCAAGGACTGACCAAGAGAAGGGGTTGCTGTATAAAGGAGTATTTACTTTTTATATCATGACTTTGGTCTTTTACAAGGCTTAAAATTCAAACACACGGCCACACTGGGTAGAAATGAAAACACAGAGAACTGAAGTAGTTTCTTAGAGCACACAGCAGGGCAAGGCTGGGCTGGGTGTACAAATAGAAATCAAGTCCTGCATCATATCTGATGAATTACACACTCCTGAAATGCTATGTGACAGCAAAAAAAGTTCACTTTCTGAAGAAACTCAACATACAGCAACTGCACCTGAAATAAAGCATAATGTTGGCAATTACTGTGTCTGGCAGCACATCTGACCAGCGGATGCAAAGCTATTGACAATTCACAAGCAAACTAGGAAACTGCATTTGCAATTTGGTGTAGAGCTATGGTCACATTTGAAACCTAGAAAGCTGCTAGATTGCCACTTATCTGTTAGAATAAACATAAGTGTGCTGGGTTTGGCCAGCTTTTACAAGATATACTAATACTAATGCTCAGAGACTTTTGCTAGCAGTGCACACAGTCCCTTCTCTGAATAAAGGGGGGAATCGCAAAGACAAAGACTTAGAAAAGAGGTAGAACAGCAAAAAGCAGATGCAGGATAGAAACAGTGATCTTTACAAAATTTAAAACAAAAGGCCCACCAACACTAAAGAAAGGTGACTAAAAATCAATGTTACTTAAGTATGACAGAAGAGATAAAAAGATGCAAGATTGGTCCATGAGTTGCAAGAAACCATATTTCTCTGTTTCTGCCTAGAACATTTCAAGGGTATGCCTTTAGCCAAGATGCAGCAGTTAACCATGAAAGCAATCCTGATCCCTTCTGGTACCAAATAAACCCACTTACTGAACCTTCAAGTAAAGGGTGCTGTGCTGCCCATGAAGAGCCAGAAGCCTGACTCAAAAAGCCCTCAATCTAAGAAGAAGGAGCTTCCAATAGGGAAGGCAGTGCATCCCCAGGAATTGAGAGCTGTGACCTATGTTCCTTTCCTAGCTCACCACTGCAGCCAGTGAGAAGCACCAGTGAAACCAAATGGAGTAGCAGAGAACATTGCCAGGCACACACTCATCTCCTGGGACTGCGTGGACAACCAGCAAGTCCCAAGACCTCTAAGCCAGGACTCGCAGAAAAGCAGAGATCCTCCTCATGGATATTTCAGGGCCAAGTCCCACATCCCAGAAAAAGAGAAAAGAGCAGCCTCCCTTCCCAGAGATTCCTTTGGGCCCTGATAAAGTTACACTAACCATAATAGCCTTGCCTTACGTATTACATGTACTGTAACATAGAAAATTGGTCTGCAGTTATGTAATTGCAGAGGAAATGGCTACAGTCCTGCTCAGCCCAGCTGAAAACGCCATCCCACGACGCCTCCACCGCAGGCACAGCTCCCAGGGGCTGCAAGGAAAGAGCTCCCATCCTGCCTGCAGGCAAAGCAGCAGCACCAGAGGTGCTCAGGAGAGTGCTCATACTTCACTGTCTGTCAGGTTTTCCATTGCAAACACTGCCGACACAGTTTATAGCTTGACCATTTCAAGCCACATCCATGCAAAACTTGGCAGAGAAGGAGCTGCTCTGGCCCTCCCTCTTTGACCTTAAAGAAATCTGTCAGATTCCTGCTTTAAAGTCACAACATTTCTTTTCTGAAACAGAAATATATTTTTAAGTCATTCTACGAGGCTTTTTTTGGTTAAGGTTTAAAAGAAGCCCATGTAGTCGACAGACAGGACTTACGTCAACTATTCACATAGTTTTTCTGAAACAACTCAGAAATGTTTAGATAGTGTTGGACAGAGCAGGTTGATTACACCATGACTTTAAACAAATCACAGTCACTTCTAGCAAGAAACACAAACCCTGTAACTTCAGCCTGTTCCCAGACAACATCTGTAGAGACTGTAAACCTCCTTTTTTCTCCTGATGCATTTGTGGCCATTGCTACATGCAGATTTTCCTCCTCAGCTAAGGGAAAAAAAAATGTTCATCAGATGCAACAGGCACACTTCAGGTATTTTGGTCTTACAAACAGAATTAAGGTCTGAAGAACAATTTTTGTTGGGCCAAGACAAGTATTTACTGCAAAAACCAAATGCTGAAGCCTAAGAGCTGGTACACTACTAAAGAACTTGTTCTGATGTACAACAGCTTTATTTCAGCCTAGTAAGGTTTGTTTCCACAGTAATTGCAACAACAATCAGGTTATAGTGACCCAAAGGCTTCACAACTCAGATTAAGGATTTTGGAAATTATTCACCACAGATGCTACACTGACCTTTCTCTTAAGTCGTAATACTGGACAGAAGTTTCAATTTCAGATGAAGTCCAAGTAATAACTTTCGCTGGCACAATAATGAAGACAACTTATCCAATTCTTTCAGTGAAAGAGAAACCCAAACATGAGAAAAGGCTCTACCAAATGGGTTTGTACATATCTACCTGTGAGATACCTTAAATACCATCTCTTATATAAGAAAAGTAACACTGAATAATACGACACAGTAAGTGTGACACTTAAGATGAAGTTAAAAGTAGTTCGATGAAAACCAGATAAGGCTTCAATAAATCAAATACCAGATTTCCCCCCTCCACCTCTGCCCTATACACTGGCCTTTGAACAAGCACAGCTTACAACCTTTCAGGAGATCACACAATTTGGAGGCAAACATCAGAAAAGATGGTAACTCTAGCTCAGGCCCTAGAAGTGTGCAGAAGAAAACATCCAGCAGGACATGAAATGTGCACCATCACTTAGTATCTGGTTTTGAGGCTCCTTGTGTAAAAAACATAGAGATATTTGATCAGTAAAGAGGTGTTTCTTTCCTATGAAAGCCATACAACAAAGCCAAATTAAATTTTTTTCTACTCCAGAAAACAAAAGAACCATTTAAGTGTCCTTGGCATCAACAGGCAACCCTATTCAGGCAAGGTTTTAAAATGAAACTGTTATCTGTGCCTTTACACCTGTAACCTCCCCAAAGTACAGTTAAAGAAACACTCAGAAGAGACATATGATATGCTATATAAATGTCTATACACACAAGAAAGATAAAAATATTGGCCCAACAGCACATCCAACACACACTGTCCATTTTGACAGTACTTCTCAGCTGTCAATTCACAAGCTGTGCAGCCACTCTTCCTTTCACTGAAGACATTGTCCTTGCTGCAGGTGTCATCTATAACACCTTGCATCACCTTAGAATTAGAAGAATGAGCCTAATTTGTACATCACAGGTAGAGTTTCACAACACTTGCAAGGCCAAGATAACCATACAGTCAAATGAAGTATTACACATGTGCATAGTCCAATAATCTTATTTTCTTGAAAAGTACATCCCCACGTTCTTAGAGGTCATAAGCACATCTCCTAGGTTTGCTTGATTACACTAAGCAGATACACAAATTCAAGCCACAATTCATGAGTTCTGGAAGTTGACACTTGAGAAACTTTTGTTTCATTACATGCCATCCATGGGTTCAGCTGTAGCTGAAGAGACAAAAAGACATAGTATTGAAGTAATTCCTGTGGTATCCCTTACCTAGGGGGGAATAAGAGACTCTTTGGAGTTCTGTTCTTGGAACAACTAAATCATGAGTTCCCTCCCAGAACAATTAAAAAAGGCATCCAAGCAAGTGATGCTCTCTCCATCACCAATCTGTGACGTATGAGCTTACTTGTTGAGGGGTTTTTTTAAGGATCTTTATTTTATATGTACATAAATATAAGGAGCAAGATCACAGCATGGAATTCCAGGCTTCAGATTTCCTCTCTTGTTTACATGGACATTAAAGAATCTGACTTCCAAGCATCAGAAAATGGTTTTCAGAAGTGTAATCCAAGCTCAAGGATGATCCCTTAGAAGAGTCATGTTCCTGGACGCACTAATTAATTCAACCCTGACATTCTCCATTTCTATCTTCACATACCATGTGGTTCAATACAATGTGGTCTGAACAGTGCAAGGCAGAGAGGCCACACTAAAAGAAAACACAAAGGAACTGTAACTGGAATTCAGACACTTCTTGTATTATTTAACAGCCCAATTAATTCCCTTGGCTCCACAAGCCATTAGCCAAGGATATCATGAATATGAATATAAGTTACCACAATATAAGCAGGCTTGCTCTGATGGCAGTGACACCCACTATTGACAATGAGAAGCCACAGGCTTGGAAGGGAGGATGGTTGTCCACTAGGCCAGATACAGTTCAAGAAGCAAGACGTTTTTCCCTCTTCAGGCATAACTATTGCTTTACAGTGGGGCAGATGAGTAGTTTGGTTTCAATTAGTTTTGCAAGTGATACAGTCAGTACCCAGGAGACGGGTATTTCCATTCACACTAGCTAGTGCATTTCCACACACAATCCTTTTGGACTCCACACTAAATCACCAGCCAGCAAATGACTGTATCACTTTGAGCCAAACAAGCACGAGGCTCTCATACAACAGAGAAATTACCATACCATTAAAATAAGGAAAATAAAAATGCAGTGTGTGGTCATCTTTGTGGATAACCTGGCTCAGAGCTCTGGAAGCTGAATTTGGACCTTGGATCAGGGTGCCCTGGTGTCCCCAGCACACTCTAGAGCCTGCCAGTGGCAAGAGCCTTGAATGTGGAGGTACCAAATTTAAGCCTTGGCTTGAACGGATCCAAATGTCAGCAGCTCCTCTGGATGAGGACACACAAGTCACGAGTGGGCTGGAAACCAGTCCTGGGCAACAGCTCTGGATTAATACACAAGGAGTGCTGGAGGGGAGGAGGGGGAGCTGCTGAAGACAGGCAGTTATTCAAACCAGCTGCTAAGCCACTCCAACCACTCACACGTACACAGTCTCCTGCATGTGCTCTGCCCAACTCAAAGCTACCAGGCATCCAAAACTTAGAGTACACAAAAGACATCTATACAAACACTTGCCAAAAATCTCATTTTCCAAGTGCGAGCTGGTTATTCCACACACAGCAGAAGGGGATTTCATCTTGCTTTTACATGACAGCCTCTGCCTCTATGCCACAAAATTCCTCAATTAACACTTCTGCAAGAAGTTTTGAAACTGTGCACGGCCACGTATTTATCTACGCACATTCTCTCCCCTCCCTACCGAGCTCTGGGCCACAGGCTAAGCTGTCAAGCCAAGTTTCATCCCAAGCAATTTTTAAACACTCATCCTATAAATCCTCTGCAAAGGGAGTTAGTAATGGAAATACTGACAGAAACTTGAAGAGACAGCAGGGCAACTATAGCAGCCTACTATATACATCAGCTTCATTAGCTGCAGATCCTTCTCTCTGTCACCTTCATTTTCCATTAGTGTACCTTGGCTAATTAACACACAAAACCTATGAAACATTCTTACAGTAGAAGGCAACATTTGGCCCCCAGCCCAAATCAACACTGAGAAACTTCAACATCCTCTGCCAGACATAGTAACTGTACCAGATGGAGCAAACGTACAGCTAACAAGTAATGATGAGGAAACTGAAAGCAGAGGAACAAATGCAAAAATTGGACAATTGGAAGAAGGAAAAGCAGCAAATACAACTTACCACTTTCATTTTTCTCTATGACATCCACAACCTCTCCAGCCTGGAGGCTGATCTCAGAGTTCTCTTGCTTCTCATAGTTGGACACCACCACATATTGCTCCAGGATCATGGGTTCAGAGCTAGCATCAGCACCTGGGGAAGGGAAAAAGCAAGCCGTAAGCCAGCTTCCAGCCATGGCTCCTTGCGAGCGACCTCCGTCCATCCGATTCACAACAGGCCAACTTGTCACCACAGCCAAGCGACTCAGCAAACAACCTTGGCTCGCAGCATATCCCCAAATGGCTGGCCATATAGAAACAGCCTCCTCTGGCCCACAACCCAGCAGCACAGAGGGACATTGGAGAGAAGAACAAGAAAAAAGGGGAGAAAAAAAATACAAAAAGGAGCCAAAAAAAGTGAATTAGCTGCACAGTTTCATGATGGATTCTGAAAATAAACCTCTTCCCAACATGGTTTTCACAATCCTTGCTCCCATTCAGAGAGAAAAATCCTGGGCAGAAGCAGTATAAATCCACAGCTGAGCCATCCCCCCAGTAAACCCAAAGAAGAAACAGCTCTCCCCTTGGCGGCTCAGCTCCTTCTCCACTCTAAAGGCTTGAGCTGAAAGTCAAGAGGGGGCTGTAGATGCCAATCATATTCGTCTGCACTGCAGCCCTTAAATAGAAACACATGAGCGGGACTGAAAAGAGAGGGAGGTGGGGTGGAGGGAGCGAGGGGAGGGCGGGGAAGAGTGTTTACTTGAAACAGAAGAAGAAAAAAAGTTATAGCGCCAGATCGCCGCTCAAACACGGCCACCCCCCGCCTGCCCCCCGGCAGCCCCGCAGTTCCGCATTCCCCCGGCAGAGCAGCCCCGGCGGGACGGGGCTCGGCTCCCCCTCTCCATCGCCTTTTGGAGCCCTCGGAGCCAGCCCCCAGTTGTCTGATTTCTCCTCGGACCGAGGGCTTTCGGCTGTCAGAGCCGTTTATGAATGAGAGCAGGCGCTCACGCCAACAGGGGCCACGGAAGGTGCAAAATAACCGCTCTCCTCCCTTCCCCCACACTACTGGTCTTTCTTTTTCTTTCTTTTTTCTTTTTTTCTTTTTTTTTAATGATTTCTGACTTTTTCACCCCCGAGCCGAAATCATGCATTTCGAGGAGGAGCCACGAGGCAGGCACAGCACAGTGCCAGATGTGGAGGGAGCCCTTGGGCTGCTGCATCTCGCTCTGCAGCGCAACACAAACAGTGCAGACGGGGCCTCTGCGCTCCCAAAGCCCGGCACAGACTGGCTGAGCTCGGCCTAGAAACCGCCTTGGAAAGTCACAAAAACCTCTAGGTTTAGGTCTTTACTTTGTAAGAGCCAACACACCTTAATGCAAAATTATTTTACAGGTTTTACAGCAGTTTGGGACACCAGCATTATTTTATATTTTACTTATTAAATACATATCTGGATTAAGATGCGGATGGATAGAGAAGACAGAAGCAGAGATACAACTTGCTGAATGTCCCATTTTACACAACAGGGGCAGAGCCAGGAGCAGACTCCAGGTTTTCCTGAATTTCTGATGATAAATTGGCTACAAGAGACAGGAAGGAACCAGCATGGTCTGAAACTGTCCACCAGAAAAGTCAGGGGACTGACAGCCAAGCACAGGATGCTGGGTGCTGTATTTCCAAACTCAGCATGTTCATATGTGTTTGGGCTGGAGATGCAAAGTGATTCTACAGACAAGTAATTAGCATCCCTGCCAAGAAAGAGGTAAAGAATGCATCAGCCATTAAAACATCATCCTGTGAAATGAAAATCCTAGAAAAAAACCCAATTAATTCAACTGTTTCCTGAAAGGAAACACTATCACAATGCCTCCCCTTGGACCAGGTTGAAGAAATCCAGAAAATTAGAAGACTTCCTTGCTCCCTAAGCATGCCTCTGCCTCTCCTCAAATTACGTAAGTTAATTTTCTTTAAAGAGGAGTCATCTCCTCTAGAAGCTTGTGTTTAAGAGATTTAGCTTTTCTATAGATGGTTGAACCACAGCCAGTAGCAGGAATAGGAGGAGAAGACCATGAACTGACAACATGGAAATTTATAATACAAATTTTCACCATAGCTATCCATTCCAAATAGGCATCGTGTTTCTCTTCATGATCAATTAACCTGATTTGTGCACTCTGGTTTAAACCAGTGCTAGTTGGGCTACCCAGAGTAGGATGAGATGCTTTCCCCTGTTTCACACTGTTTCCCACACAGATTTTTCTCCAGTCCAGAATTCAGCAGCATTATAATTTTCCTTAACCTACTTAGGCAAGTAACACCTACAACTCCTACTTTATTTTTGTCTTAAGATAAATACAAGTTTTCTAACCAGAAACAGAAGCCATCATGGGCTTACGTCTATGCACGTGCACCAGCAGAGAATTCAGTGAGTAGAAAGGCAAGAGGGACCAAACAGTGGCAAGGGGAGCAGGGGACATGCAGGAAGCTAATTGCTAAGCCACCAACCCAAATGCCTTCTTTCCTCCAATCCACTAGGCAGTTTTCATGGGACTGTAGTAAGGAAAAAAAATCCAAAACACGGCATTGGCTTGGAAACAGGAACAGTGTTCATGTGATGCACTGGGAACAAGGAGAGGACCAGGCTGGAGCACAGGCTGGCAAACACCCCACTGGCAGCCACAGAGGCCAAGCCAGGGACTATGTGCCAGGGGAATGCCCTTGCCAGGAAACATGAAGAATCAGCACTTCAAATACACCTCCACAACTCTGCTTAAAAAAAAAAAAAAAAAAAAAAAAAGCACTTAAAACAATTTGGCAAGATGGCTTATATCTGCATTCTCCTATCTGAAACCCAGCAAGGCTTCTCTAGGTTACTCTGTCCTGCCCTGGATAACGTTTTCACTTCAGGAGGATTTCTTTGTCACTACAGTGGCTGGAGGAACACATACAATTAAGAGATTGTTTTAACAGGCGCTTGTATAAGTCCTACAGGGCTCCTATTAAGACAAAAAAATAGGGTGATAAATTCCTTGGTCTAGGAAGTAACCAAGGTCAAACAAACTTGTTCATTTACAGCTGCAGCAGATCATGCCTAGAGGATATCCCCATTTTGAGGCATGGGGTCCCTGTGACTCCTGGAGTGATGGTCACCCAAAATAAGGTACTGCATAGTGGAGAAGATTTAAGTAACAGAGAAAAGAAAGGAAGAAGAGGAGGAGGAAAAGAGAGAGAAACAGCTCCCTCCAGTAACCAAAAGCTTTACCCATCTTCTGTGTAGCCTAGTTTGGGTTGTTACTACATTCCCTTCAGGCACAGTCAGTAGGGTACGGGATTTTAATCCTCCTCAGCCTTCCATCCCCCACGAGCATCTTCAGATGAATTACTCCTCAGTGACACTCAGGATGCCCACAACATTGCTGTTATGCTATGTCAGACTCCCCAAAGGGGATTCAAAAGAACAAGACAGGCAGCACCACAGGGAGCACAGCACCAATTACACCCGCTGCCGCTGCCGTGGGCGCTTCCGCATCCCTGCCAATTAGTTCAGGTCTAATTTGTAACACAGGACACAGCATGCACTGAGGAGTAACAGCCTGCTCAGTGTGAGCACCCCAGAGAAGAGGGATGCAGCACAGCACGAGTCCCCCAGCAAGCTCACATGCAGCTTCAATGCTGCCCTGACACAACAGCCCTACTTTTTAAAAAGCGTCTTCAGCCCAGGCAGGAGAAATGGAGAGCAGAGGATAGAATAAAACTGATGTGCCAGGCAAAGGTCCCCCCCTCCTCTCCCTCCAAAAAAGCAGAATTAGTGTTTTGGTTAAGCTCCAACTTGCAAGCCCTCCCCAGAGCAGAGCACAGATTGCTGGCTGAAATAAGAGTTTGCTTGCCTCTCCATTTCTTTTTGCCTCGAGTCCGTTTCCTGGTTAAAGTCTTGAGGATAGCCCTCCTCCTCTCCATAGGGCTCCACTTTACAATCCTCCCGCTCCTCACCTCAGCAACTCTCTTCCTGGGGCTGAGCAGAAATGTCATTGGAGCTTGTCCATGCCCCTCATTGCTGGCACTATTAAGTGACACAGTTGCACCCTGTCCCCCTCACCAGGCAGCGAGGAGGGAGCATCATTCCTCCTGCTTTACTCAGAGACCAGCAACTACTGTGAAAGCCTCCTAAATAAGAGCGCAGAACGTCCGTTCCAACATCATCCTCCTCCTCCTGTGTTGCAACAGCTAAGACCTACGATGGTTTTGCAATAGCCAAAAATGAAAACCACCAACCGGACTCCAAAAATAAAATCATCTGGATATGGGAATGTGAGACTCCTGATCTTTGCCAGATTACTCTGTTGTTATCAGGCAATAAACATGTCTGCTCTTTTAATCCATACAGCGCACAGGCTTTTATATTGCTCTTTCATGATTATCAATCAAGTGTTTACAGACTGAGACTAAATGAATTAGTACTGGGCTGGTCAGTGGAAGTCCTGCAGAAGCAGCCAAAACCACAGAAACGGACAGTGAACACCATAAGGGTGAGTCACAGCTGAACAACCAACTGGCAGGTAGTCCAGACCTTCTGACATGGGCACAGCTGCTGGGGACACGTGCAGGGGCTGCAGGCTGGGGTGTCTGGCCCCGAGTGTCCCAGCATTCTGTAAGATAATGTCAGAGCCCTGCACTTTTCCACACACAGGGAGGAGTAACTGTGGTAGCTTGGATCTAGAGCTGCGGTTTCTTGTTAAAACCAGTTCTTGAAGGGTAAACTTTTATGTATCTCTGGAAAACTCCTTTTGGGGAAGGATGAAGGGAAAAAAAATACCCAGAATAGCAGCAAGCCTATTTAAAATTGTCAGATCAGTCTAACCCCTTACAGTAATCATATACCCAGCTCTAAACACATGGAATTCCTTCCCCTAAAATCTTTACCTCTTTTCTTTCTTATTGGGACCACAAGACTATAATAAATAAATATTAATAAATAATAAATAAACATAATAAATAAACATTAAAATTGTATGTTTTCTTTGAGCCTTCCACCCATGATTTATCGCGAACTGTGTTCAGTTAGAGAGCTTAGGTCTGCCTAAAAATTGGTTTAAATGTGTATTGAACACAAGGTAAAACAAACTTTGCCATGTAATGCATGTGAGAGTGCACAAGAGTTCATCATATCACATCAGTGTTGGAAAAGCAGATCCAAAAATAACCAGTTCCTAGAGTAAGCAGCGAGGTGAGACTAATGAAGCTTGCTACAAATCTCTATGGGGACAACATGGATTCTGATGAAAACTGTGTTTCTCATTCTAGGATTTCATTTCTGTTCAGTGACAGGGTTTTTGTTTTGTTTTGGTGTTTTGGACTTTTGTCCTTCTGTTTTTTATTCTTTATGTACCCTAAACAAGTGGGGCTTTGACTCATCTCCTGGATACTCCTGCACTCCAGCCTGTCACCACTTACCAAAATTCTGACTGTTTATATACATCAGTTATTCCTGGAGGTAAGACAACTACTGCCACAAGTTGTGAGTGAAGGGGATTCATCTTCATCCCTCCTGCCAGATAGCAATTCCTCCCAATTTTAATAGTGTTTAATTTCAGAGCTCAGAGGCTCTTGGTGTAGCAGGCCTGAGCCACAAAGCTTTAGGGACAGAGACAAAAGTTCATCACCTCCCACACTTACTGGAGAAATTCAGTCTCCATGTCTGGATTACTGCCAGTTTTAGAAAAAAAATAAACATTTGGGTAAGTTTATCAAATGGATTATTAATACACTACGTCCCTGAGCTTGGCCAGGTAGCTCTTTTACAAAGCACAAAGACACACTATTGCATTTTCAGAAGAGCATTTCAGGAGTGGGTGACACCCTGCTATTAGACTGAGATGGGTAGAAAGCAGAAATGGAAATAGTTTGGATCTGACCACCTAAGTAATGCAGAAGACCCAAAGCCAGAGCAGTTTGGCCTGAAACTTTGTCCAAATCCCAAAGGATGCCTGAGAACAGAACAAGATTGAGCGTCATGCACCCAGCAATGGCCAGGTCAGCATGTAAAACTCCCACCCCGGATCAGCAGCTATGATTGAGGTGTGAGAAATTTCTCCCTAAGTGAACATCCATCTATTCATCGATCCTCAACTCCTCAGTGCTCATGAGCTCTGCAAGCCAGAGGGCAGTACAGCCAAAGCTCTCGCCTTTCTTGTTATCTTTTTGGCTAAACATGCCAACATCTGGTCTAGATGGTGACTCCGTGAGCTGCTCTAAGTTCCTCCTGACCTCCTGGGTTGCTGCTACAAACAACTATAGGGGGCCCATGCCAACAGCACACATTGCCACCAAGAAGAGACTGTGATCAGCAATCATAGCAGCAAAAAATTAACCAGATTCCCAGATTCCTTCCCCAGCATAAGACACATGTGGTACTTTCTGTCCTTTTTAAGAACCAAGATCTGGGTGAGCTTTCAAGAGTCTCAAAGGGACAAATGGCAGCTTTAAGGGAGACTATGTCTTCCAGCACTAGAGTGTGTGTGACACACAGCTAAAACCAGCAGCAAAACACAGCCCTCATGGGGAGCACCTCAGGAATGAGCCTGGCCCATGGTAAATGGCAGGAGCTCTCTCAAGCAGCTGCTCCAGTTCAGTTCTTCCCTCTTTACAGCCCTCGGCAGCATTTCCAATGAAATCCTGACCAACAGAAAAATTCAGTGCTGACCTTTGCCAAGTGGAGCCTATTAGTCTCGGGATTTTTATTTTTTATTTTTGATCTGCTAGGTTTTAAAATAGAGCCAAGAAAAATTAGAGGCAGGAGGGTGAAAATAAAGAACTGAGTCCTCTTTCCACTCCTTCTTGGAAAGTTGGCTCTCTGAACAGTGATTCCAACCAACTAGGTTACAGGTAGCAACAGTTAAGAATACTTAAGTATTTTGCACAGAAATCTGTTAAACTGCTTGGAGATTTTCACACAGCTGCCAAGCTGGGTCTTCCACCAGGCTGAAGTCACCTATACACTCTGGCATTTGCCCTAGTCTTGCTCAGTGGTGCAACACATTTCCATCCCTCCTCACGGCACAAAGCAAACCAGCCAAGGATTTTAACAGCAACCAGGGTGACCAAACTAGTGCCCCACTACAGCACCTCTCCGGATGTGGCTGTGTGGCACCCATCTTTTTCCAAAGTACAAAAAACCCCTCACTTTCAAGTCTTGGATAGAGTCACCACTTCATGGAGCAGGTTCATAACCTCAGCTAGAGCTTGGGGAGCATGAAACTGGCTCCTGTTCTCATCTCCAAGCCACAGCCTAGGAAGGACACATAAATCTACTACATAGGTAGAGATCATATTCAAATTCCAGCCTGCTCTAGCAGCTTGACACATCAGGATACAGCCTATGGCAGGTCTGGGCTGAAGAACAGCTATTTTGGAAACTGGGGATTCATTTGGATGAGAAGCAAGCTGAAAGGCCACATGAACTGGAACAGCATGGGGAGCTAAGACTTGCCAAATGTACGTAAGACTTTTTAGCAGCACTAGGTATCAACACTCACCTTCTCAGGCACCATGCAATGCAATCAATCACTTATATTTGCACTCTCATCATGCACAGATTTTTTTTTCCAAACTAGCAACATGCATTTAGCTAAAAGCAGTAAGAAGAAGGGAAAAAAAATTTATCTATTAAAGATTTTCTTTCCTTGCCCCTTAACCTTCGCAGTTTGCCATTTTATGTATGGCAATGTGAAACAGTCCCAGCACATCTATTGAGTCAAAGAAACCCAACCCCACCACCCAGCCAGGTAATCTGAGGGGTTCTTGTCATTTTTCCTGAGGGACACCACCTCGTCTGTCTCCTCCTTAACATATTTCTCTCCTGCTCAGTCTCATTCTGTTTTTCTGTCTCAACTCCCCCATGACCTATGAAGCAGCAGGCTCCTGTGAGTGAATACCTCAGATATTTCTGCATTTTTATATCCAGTTACCACCCTCAAATTAGACCTGTTCTACAAAGATGAGGCAGAACCCCCCAAGGACATATTCAACTTCTGTCAAGGATAGCATTTCTGGAATCACAGCGGTCTTGCTCACTAAAAACTTTAGACAAGCAAGCAGTCATCCATCGAGGATGGTGGGATTTTGTTCACATACTTTCAACAGGGCATGAACCTGAATATTTACCAAATCTGGTATGGAAACAGCAGGAGTGTTTCCATCTTTCCTTGCCCCAAGACCTACATGTAATTTAACTTGAGTGACCAGCCCAGCATCCTGTACTGACACAGGATTTGTCAGTTGTGATCTCTCTAAGTCCAAAGGAGAAAAGAACTCTCCTGTGAAATATCATGTCAAGTGACAAATGTTTGCAGAAAAAATCCACTGGTTACTCAGCAGAAGTCCTGATTCCTTAGTCTATAAAACTTAAGTTTTTGCTTTGTATGGGACTACTGCTCCCTACCTAGAAGTTGATCCCCTGCTTCCTCCCCCTTCCTGACTCATTGAAACAAGGAGGCCCATGCTCCCTTGAAAATGTTGCATCTTTATCAGAGTTTCACCTTTTCTATTTACTGGGGAAATGCAAAAGAGCATTTCAGAAGGGTAGGGAGCACACAGTCATGTTTCTCTGCCTTATCCTGGCCCACAGTTTCTCCCACATAGAACACTGAGAGCCCAGCTATGCAGGTACTTAGCTGAGGTCAGGTTCAACCCACCACAAGAGGGGAAGCTGCCTTGGACTGTGGCTTTGAGTTAGGCAAGAAAAATAAAACTACAAACTATTAACTCCTGCTAGCAGCAACATCAAGGTGAGAAAGTCATCAGCAAAGCTCTTCCTTACCAGAAATCAAGCATCATGAAAAATCAATACACAAGCAGACAATAGATCCTGGGTATCCACTGGCAGAGACTGACATTCAAGACAAATCCAAAACCAGACACAGTTTGAACTAGAGAATTCAGGTTTTAATAGCATGCAGAACACCAAAACACAAGAATTTACCTGGAGTGACACTCTTTTTTGGAGTCTCAGACAAACTGGACATCCAAACTTGAAATCCAATCATAGGGCAGCCATGAAAAGAGAAAGTAATTAGAGACACAGAAAACAGTCAAAACCAGTTATACTGGAAAGTCTGAGAGTTAGTAAAGACAGCTTTGAAAGAGATATTATGTTTTTCTTAAGAGTAGTGTTGGCATGATGGGGACTCAGAGGAAGGTCAAGTTATAAGAACCACCCAGTTAATTTTTATGTTTTAGTGGATTTGCAGAACTTATGAAACTGATCTGTAGGTGATCCAATTTTGAGCTCTAAGAATAAGATATGCCCTGAGCTTATTCCCAATAGCTCAGAAAACACATACCAAGAGACAGTTTGACTTATTAAGCCTCAGACCTGCAAAACTATTTATCTTTGCAGTTGTTAATCACACCCAAAAGACACATAGGCAAATCGTAGAGATTGAGCTTAGCAAACACATTTAAGTTTCTACAAGCATTTTGTTACCCTGGAATTGCATTAAGGAAAATAACAATAGACAATTAATGCTCTATAGAAAATAGTACAAAGCGCCAATAAAGGTACATTCAGAAATTCCATTTTTTAATCAATGAATAAGACAGATCAGGTTAAGGAGAAAGCTGGTAAGACTTGCTACCAACAGGGTCAAAAGGTTTCCCTCCCAGTAGGAGGGAAATGAGGTGGAAATACTTGGCTTGGGAATTCGGGAATAATCTTCAAATGTTAAGTGTTAATTTTCTTCTTGAATACATTGGAAGCATGTTTTGAAAGGTAACAGTTTTTCCACTGATTACAAATAACAAACATTCCCCATTTGTTAGATCAAGGAGCAGAAGGGCAGCTGATACTTTCTCCTTGCCTGGGAGAAGATACATCTCAAAGAGATGCTTATATGACAGTCTAAGAATTTACTAAATTCTGACAACTTCAAAATGCAATTTGAAAAACTTATTTGCAATTGGGAACCCTCTTCTGGACACAGCAGTTTAACAACAGAGAAGATGCACCCATCAACCACCTGGAGAGAAAAGCAGGCTGTACTGGTGGCATTGTCCATTTGATATTGTCTTTTGAATTGCAGAGTAGCTCCAAGACAGTCAAAAGACTAATAGATAGTAATGTAATAAATTCACAGTACATATGTAACTGAGGAATTGCTAGCATGATACAAACCTTAAGAAACAGCTTTCAAACTCTCCCAATGAAAACCAGAGGTCCAAGAAACACACTGCTGTTTTCCCAGCACTAAGGGAATGCTGAAATCCTTTCTTTAGATTAGGGACACAATTTTCATTGTGTAGTTGCACTATAATTCAAATGGATTCAGTATTTTGCCTACTTTACAGTAAACTCTCTACAGTGGCAGCTTGGAGAAAATTTTGAAGTCTTTCAACCATCTGACTCCCAAACCCATGCACAGCACTGTCACAATACACTACAAAATACACAGTGGTAAATAACAATCATTTACTTTGGACTACCATTTAAGAAAAGATGAAAAAGGCTCTGCATTGGTAGAGCACAACAGGAAATAATCTGGCAGAGTGACTTGTGCTGTAGCTCATGGAGGGAATATACAGCATGTTTCTATTACAGACTTGGGGCACGCACGGGAAAGGGTGTGAAGGAGTTGTTGTCAGCAGCTTGTCTATCAGCTTTTGAATAGACTTCCACTGCCTTCAGAACACGATTATGAACTTCAGTCAGCTGTCAGATCTTTTTCCAGACAGAAGAACCTGAACACAACAATGATAAATCAAGCAGATGAAGTATTGCTGGAGCAACTGGGAAGATTTCAAAGTTTGCCCCAACCCAAGCTGCAGTAAAAGAAGGGAACAACCAAAGTTAGAGGAAATAAGCTGCACTTAGCACAAGTTTAGGGCTACCCTAGATCTGTCTGCCTGAGAAGAGAGAGTTAAAACCAAGATCCACAGTAGCCATATCTACAGACACCCATGTTGAGATTTCACCATAAATAAACCAATTCTGTTAGCCATTATCAGTTTTTTAAAAATTCTTTTTAAACAAAGTATTTTTTTCTCCTTGTCAAAACTATTGGTTTAAATCAGAAAAGAAGGGCAATATAAGAATTAACTGGCAAACAATCCCACAGGTCACCAGTGTGGGCTTCCCAGCCCAGGAAGCAGCATAAAAGCAGCAGCACTTCTGAGCTGCCCCAGCCTGACAGCAGCTAGAAGTGGATGAGGTTGCTTCTGAAGCACAAGACAGCCAGCATATTTCAGCTGCTCCTGCACATCTGCTTAGCATTAAACTTCCTTCTTGGGGATTTTTTTTTTTATTCCAAGACATTTAAGCTCTAATTGCTACCAGCTTTTAAGAGTTCCCCCCTACAAATAATAAAAATATCAGACATTAGTGATAGATTCCACTTCACAGAGAGCTCAAACGAAGAGCCGCGGCGGGAGCCAGCGTACGGAGAGGAGGTCAGAGGCCTCAGAAACATGCTGTGCCTGAGCCAACAAAACACAAGCTTTGAACAGCCCCAGGTTTCCCCTCTAGGACAGGGTTTTACTGGAATTCTGCATGGGGCTTGGACCTGGTTTCCAATGGGATTGGTAACGGTAAACGAACAAACCTTCGCTTCCTGCCACTCCTCTCCCCCACTGCCACATGGCTGAACACTGGCTGGTCTCAGATGACTTGGAAGTGCAGGGGGGTGAATCTCAGTATTTGGAAGGAAAATTAAAGTTGCCTGCTCAAAGCAGGCCACTCCTAGGGCAACGGCATCCCAATTCTGCTCTTAACACCAGTCCCCACAGCCCCTGCTGCCGACTTCAGTTGGAGCCAGAACAAACTCCTCCTACTGGAATTATTTTTAAAAGCTCCAAAGGAACATGGATCCATAAATTACAGCTAAGCCACGAGGCTGAGGCAGTTGTGAAGAGCACAGAGGAGGCTTTCCTTCAGAGCCACAATGCACAGAAATAGCAGCACAGCAGGCGTGTCACTGGAAGTGGCTGCTGAACCCCATTCCATCGCTTTCAAGCTGCCACGACAAAGTTGGGCAACCCTCAGACAGGTCAAGGGGCTTCCTCAGGTGTGAAAGAAAAGGAAGGAGTTGAAGGGGCAAAAAGCTTTCAACACAGAATTAAACTGGTTGCTATGGTGAACATGAAACATATTATTCTAGATTTCAGCAGAAGCTTTTCTGCTGCCAGTGAGACTGGTTTGTTTGCTGCTCCTCCCACCACTGGCAAGAGAACAGGCGCCAGACTGCTGGGGACTAATGCTTTATGCTTGTGATACAGCTCCACTCATCTCATTTCAGCAGCAGATTATTTGTCGTGTGTACAGTTAGAGCAGAGCAAGCTTCCACAAAAACTTACAATAGCTGGAGTTAGTCTAGAATTGAATGCATGAGCTTAACGCTACCAAAATTCATAGTCCATGTTCATGGTACACACCAGTACTGCACATCCAGGTGGGCCCCTACCCCAGCAGGTGCAGAGAAACTCCTCCTCCATGAGCATTTTAGCAGCAGTTACTGAGGCAGGTTTCTTTTTGTAGTAACACTGTCTGAAATATTCATTGTTGAGCCCAGCATCCACTATTTAACAGTGCTGCCAGCACCAGGAGGGACACTCTCCTACAGAATCACAGGTTTCATGTTGCTGGGGCTATCAGGGACCTTCACAACAAGCTTTTTTAAAAACAAGTATCTGTATAGCTGTCTAGCATGTTAAGCTACATATTTCCCAACAATAGTCCTGCAGTAATTCTGGAGAATTGAATCATGCTGGTCACATGTCTCAGTGTGGTTGCAGTTCTGGCTATGTAACCCTTGGCCCAAATGATTTCTGTGCATAGCTGAGAAATTAGCATGGACCAAGGACAGGTCCCTACAAGAGTTCTGGATATGGCTATCTTGCTTGAAGGACAAAGAGTTTAATTATGCAGGTATGGCCTGTTCCTTGGAAGTTGCCTTCCATAGGAGACAATAGTCCCAGGGCCATTTAACTAATAAAACTATTTTCTTCTCATAAACCCCCACCTTTAACATCAACTGGGAATACCAAAATCTCCCAGCTGTTATGGTGCAATTTAAGTTACCGAGAAAAGGATTATAAGAATAAGTGGCCATACTGGAGAGATACTGACATCTGGTCCGTTTCCAACAGTGATCTGTTCCATGAGTGCAGTTGAGCATTTTGCAGACTCATTTTCTAGACTTACACCCTTCCTGTCTTAATTGAAGGGGTGAAAAGAAAATAAGCCATACAAACAGTGATTCCTCAAACCGGAGCTGGGGTAAATAAATGCTTCTTCTGAAGAACAGGCATGTTCTCATCCCAAGAGTGGTATCTGACAAGTCAGCAAGAAGTGGGCTGACCACACTGTTCCTCAGATGTGTCCACTTCTTCGAACTGGCCTAGAGCCTTGTTGGCTGCAATGTTCATCACATATGGCAGAACAGAAAACAGAAGCTAAGCCTGTATTTCTGTTTACATTTTGGAAGACAAGCCTGCCAAGGAGTTGGCATAAACGATGCACTATGTTGTTGTCCTGGGGCTCAGGTGGGACACCTTACTGCCTTCCTTCCTTTCTGCACTCTCCAGCCAAGCAAAGGAACAACCTTCTCCTCCTTCTCCTGACAAGGTGAGGCTGGTCAGTCACGAGCAGAAAGCTCAGTGAGGCACCCCAAAACTGTGGGCCTTGTTTCTGCTTCCATCTGCAGACAGTGCACGATGCTCATACCCTTGTAAGCATCTCCAAAACCTCCATCCCACAGACCCACTGCCTATCCTTTGTGGTCTGCAGGTTTCTCTCCTCTAGTCCCTTCCCGTTCAGCTGACGCTTGAGACTTTGGTTAAACAGGAAGGCAGTAAAATGCAACAGTACTAGACTAGGGGTAGAAGAGAGAAATACCTGGTATTGCTTATCTCCCCCAGAAATGGAAGTATTTTACCAGATAATTACTCTGATACAAAATCTGGGTGTAGTTTTACAACATGGCTGGAAAGAGGAAAAATGCAGATGAGCCTTCATCCAAACTAGAACCATTGCCACGCATTCTTGGCTCACACAATTACTTCATTCAATTAGGCAGAAAACAACAGACAGTCAGAGAGAAGGAAGGATGGCACAGAAAGGTTGCAAGTGTTTTCATCTCTCTCACACTGTCCTGCTCAAGGCACCCCATGGAACTGTACCCTTGATGTTTCTGCCCCCATGCTCCAGAAAGGCCTAAACAAAACCAACATTTGTGCCCAGTGCTTGGTCCAGGATGGGTCTGATCAGACATTAAACTTCTCAGGTACCACAATGACAGATTTATTTGTTACTGTAATTCTTGGGCGAACAGCTGTCCCACACCAGGGTAGCTTAAATAAGCTTTCCTTGCTCTTATGTTCATGAGATGCTGATGCATCATGTTTAAACCAAATGTTTTAAGATAGTCCTTGAAGGAATACACATATATTATTTTTCCCCAATAGGAGACTGCATTTTACAGTAAACCTCTCGTCCCTGCAGAGATATCTCCTCTTCTATACATTTGAAGCTGAACATTGCCTCCACTCCACATGCCATCTGTTCAAGAGGGCTGTATCTTGAAAAAATATTTAACTAGTAGATTATCAAACATGCAAATCCAGCTAAAGTGTCTGAGTAAGAGGATTGGCAGCAGGCATTAAATAAGGCCTTTAATTTTAGTCTTCTTCACCAAGTTCAGCTTCATCACAAACAGCCTGGGGAGGGCTTGTCAGTGTGGGGGAGGGAGTGATGAGCACAGCCAGCACCTTCCTCTTTCCCTGGCAGAAATGATCCCGCTGGGAACTGCTGGGGCTCCTCACCTCCCCAGCACCACCACGCTGCAGACCAACCTCAGACCACGTCCACTTGCCACGTAGCCTGGCGTATGCTAGACCCACACACACTGCTTGGAAAATGTTCACATCTGGCTTTCACGTGACTCGAGCGTGCCTCAGAAATTCATCATCTGGATAACTCACTCCTGCAGGGGAGAAATCCACAACCAGGGAGCCCTTTCCTGAGTTGGAACAGAGGAGCGGGGCCAGAGGATCGTGTGCTTGACAAACTGCACAGTGACACGCTCACAGCTGCATTTTCACAGCCTCATCCAGTCCTTCATCCTTTTTAAAAGTACAAATGCAAAGAAAACTTAGCCCCAATTTTCCACTCTGTTTACTTCTGTAAAAACCCATTTTAATCCCATTTGCAGACCCAGAAGTATCCAGGACTGTTTAGTTTTTGTTCTGGCAGCCATAGCTCACATTAACTCTTTCCACATGGCAAGTGAGGATTGTTTCCCACATGATCGCTGTGGTACAGCCCCTGCACATAGAGTTTTGTAGCAGTTCCAAGTTTTGCTGGGAAGTGCCTAGAATATCTGAATGCTAATCCACATCTACAGCTGTACAAACTGAGAGCATCACCCCTCTGAGGAAAAAAACCAGCCTCCAGCACTGCCAAGGAGGAGGGCAGAAAAGCCCCAGACGTTGCACTTGGAAACTCACAGGTATGTACACATGCTGGGATTCATGTGTGGCTCAAAAAACGGAGCAAGAGTCAAGTCCCAACTGTGAAGCAGCCATGCTGCCAAGCTCAGAACACTCAGCAGCACTGCCTGTCCAGGCAGAGATGGCCAATAATCAGTGCATACATTGTAACTCCTGCTGGACACCTCTGTAAGTAACGCTTCCAGCCAGCTCTGGTTAGGTGAGCCACTCCATCCACAGTGAACTGGGCAGGATTTGTGCTGTCATGCAGCCTGGACACAGTCCAGCTAGAAGGGGACAGGTGTGAAGCCACACACAAAGCTGCAGGCACTTAGAGAGTGCTATTTTAGGGATGACTGCTCTCAACAGGCTAAGGACAAACACCCTACATCCAGGTTTCCAGAATCTCAGGACAGAGGTTCAAGTGCTCTCCAGGCTGAGACAAAGTTACCCAAAATGCCCAGGGAAGATTTTATCTGCTCCTCTCAGCCAGCCAGACCCATCAGTGCCACGTACAGATTCCTGCGGTGGCTGAGGATCATCCCCCTCGGCTCCAGCTCCCAAATGCACTTCTCACCTGCCTTATCTAGTGTGCCAAAATCAAAATACCAGCACTCTGTGTGCAAGAGAGGAAAAACCCACGCAGGCAGCGTTAATACCATCTGCCACCGACAGACAGAAGAGGGAGGCAGAACAGGAGCAGATGGAGAATAGAGAATTCCTTAAAACCAAGAGAAATGCCATTATATCCCCCAAGGTACCAAGTGCTTTCTCTGCATTCGGCTGAAGACTCTCTGAGGCATTTGCAGTGTTCAAGATGTTCTGCCATGGCTGTGCTCAAGCCACACCTCATTTTTCCAGCCCTCCCTGCCCTCTCTCCTGGACACCGGGGCTCTCTGCAGCACCAATGCTGAACTGGGAACGGCAAAGAACACAAACACATTCTTTTCCCTAATCCTGCACCCTGTCCCCAAACTTCATTTTAAAAGCCAAGGAGCAAAACAAAAAACCCACACATCATACAAATATCTCTTTTTCTCTTATCCCATCTTCCTCCCACCCCAGCGTATGGGCCACCCAGAAGATGACAGTGATCCTGTACATCTAATGGGCCACATGTCCTGTCAGCAGAAAACTGAAGCAGTGCAGAATAAAGTCTCCTATCTGCTCTTCTCTTCAGTAGCCTCAGGCAAAAGTCCAAAACACTTCAGTTTAAGCAGTGACTTTAAAAATATGGTGCACAAGGAGAAGTGTGAGATCAGCTTCCTTCTGCCAGAATGCTACAGACTGGATTTGGAGCGTGGGATTGGAGTGGACAGATTCACATCTTGACTGAAGATGCGGAATTGGGTCACACACACACAGATGCTGCAAGGACATGAAATCTGCCTGACTTAGCAGCAGCTCTTCCTCAAATGCTGTTCTCTGCTACTGCACCTGAGCACAAGAGCAGTAGTCTTGCCTTGGAAAAAAACCCAAACTCACAGAATGGATGTTCCTCTAATTATATGAAAAACTTGTTAAAAAAAAAAAAAAAGACTTACAGTCTTGCTAAAAAAAAAATCAGGAAAGAAAATTAGGTCTTTGGGGAATAACTACATAAAGAAAAAGCCAATGAACTGATCAGAAGTTTAGCAAATTCACTACCTGAGGAAAAATAATTCTCTATCATGAGAAGAGGAAGCTCTGTCATCGATGACTGAACTCAAGGTGCACAATGAGATCATTAACTACTAACTTCTTCCTGAACCAGGCCCAAGATGTATATCCCCAGTAATTAAATGAAAAGGCTTGTTCGGTCTTTAATTGCTATGCTTTTGCCTACTCTATCCTACTTTTATTACTGAATCCTTTATCTTCTTGAAAAGGAACAAAAACAACCAAAAAAAAACCCAACAAAAAAAGCAGCTATGTGAGTACCAAAATGTTCTGCCAGAATCTGCTGTTTTTAAATTCCATGCAGTAATTAGTACGTACAGCCAAGAAGGTTAATCGTATGATGAGGGAACAGATCACGATTTCTGATCAAGAGCAATCTTGTCAGTACATGCTTGTGAAGTTATAAAATAGTGACTGACAAACTATCTTATCCAGCCATCCTCATCAACAGGCCAAATGGCACCAAGGAGCCAGTCCACCATCACTGTTTCTGCCCTAATTGTAGGAAACAATGCAAGGAGCACAGGGCACACATGTGATTCATCAGGACACAAACAAGAGCACATGCCTCAGTCTGCAGGGATCATGTCATACCACAGATTTCTTGCGAGGATTAAGACACCAAGTTACATGATTTAAGATGTTCCTGGGACCTTGCCATGGGCTTGGACAGACTTGCATCCCTATTCACCACCTTAAAAAAAAACAAACCAAAAATCTTCCAGGCTAAAGCTTTCAGAGGGACTATAGGGAGACAGACTTCAGAGACAAACACCATGGGAGCAGAATGACTCAAAGTAATATTTGAGTTAAAAACCATATTCTAGCTCTGTTGCTACCATGTGGACTCAGATTCACTAAACAATAACCAACTGCCTGCTTGGGACAGGTAGCCCCCAGCATCTGCTGCAGTCACCAGCCTGACAGAAGATGCATTGCCTCATGCTGGGATTGACCATGGTAGTTAATTGGATTTTTCAGCCTCTTTAGTAACACACTTAGATTTGGCTTCTTTGAGAGCCCAGTTAAAAGGCTTAAGACTTCTTCCGACTGAGAAGGTAAAACTGAGACAGATTTCACAGCCAGCTGGATTAGTTAATGCATGCCCCCAATTCTAATACTAAAAGGGCATCCAGCACTCCAGATGACATCCCATCAATACTGCAGCAACCTTTAGGCAAAGGAAAGGCAACCCTTTATGTCTCTTGGAGTGGTCCTTCCTTCTTCCTCTACTGCAGCCATTTCCCACAAACATTACAAAACAGGGCTGGAGGCTGCACATTCCCTTCTCTCCCTGTACCCACATGTAACTAAATGCCTGCCACAGGCCTGTGAAGCTGACAGAGACCTCCACACTCAGTTGCACCAACCAAGCTTTGTTCCCAGGGTCATCACCTCAATCCTGCAACAGGTAAGAATAGCTCCAGCCACAAAGCCCTGCTGGTCCAGGTGGGGGCTCACACATTTGTGACCCCATTGAATGTTTAAGCACAGAAGGAGTGGCACACACTGTTCATTTTGTCCATATTGTCTTAGAGGAGGCAGCTCAGACTAAGTCAAGAAAATAAAGCTCATTTATAAAAACGAAATAAAGAAGAAACAGCATGACGTGCCATGGAGCTCTAAGTGCAGGCTAGACACATGCAGTGTGACAGGATCAGAAAGATTAAGCTCTGAAGTGATGAGCATAGCTCAGCTGTAAGGACAGAAAAAGCCACAAGTTGAGCCATTTCCCTTTGTAATTACAAAAGAAGCAGAAAAAGCCTATCCCAAATAATGCAAAGAAATGGCAATTAAGACAACTTCCTGAAGCTGACAGAGCGCACATCCTTAGTGCACGAGGGTGAGGAAGCAGGTTTCTCTAGTAATGAAGAACAAGGCCAAGGAAGCAACTTTGGCCATCAGCTCCACCCATAATTCCTAGGCAGCATCCTACAAAGTGATAAAGTGATGAGCCATGAGGGTCCTTGGTGTTGTTACAACAATCTGCTTGTTTCTTGCTTGAGGCCCCACTTCTATCATTGCTGAAATTCTCTCAACTCTGCTTAGTAATTTCTCCATTGAGGGAAAAAAAGCATTACAGATGTTTCTATAAAAAGCTTGTGAAGTATCTTCCAATGGACTCTGAAGTTTTTATTTACTTGCCAGCAGATATATCCTTCCTAGTTTTAGATTACAGGAGGGAAAGAAAGCAGTGATTGTTGGCTGTGTGTAGCCATAATCCTGCTTGTCCAAAAATTGGACAGGAGATGGTTTACTCATTCAAGGAAGCCTCATCAGCATCCTGAGGCAACACTGCCTTGAACCAAATTGTTAACTTAATATTCTAAGTGCTGAATTACAGGGACTATTTAAAATAGACTTCAGCAGCCAGACTCAGCCAAAGCACAGCCAGCTGACACAGACAGGATCTGAACAACGAGGGAAAGGAGACATTGCAGGACTTATGGAGCCATATCTTCTGTATTATTAAAGTTTATTCCCCCTCACTTGGAGAAGCATCCTACAGCATAGCAACAAGGTGCCAGAAGCAGCCTCCAAGCAGTGGCTTGAAGCCAGCTGTGTCACCAGCAGCAAGATGGGCAGCCAGAGCAGCAGGGAGTTTGGTCATGGTTTCAGAAGTGGGAGGCCAGCAGTACTCCTGCCCAGGCACACCAGAAGTCATGACCACAAGGGCTTGGTCATCTACAAGGCAGGTGGCAAAGATCTTGAAAGCACCTCTTGTGCTGGATTTGGCCTCACAGTTAGAAAAGAGAATCCTCTCAGTAGCTGAGGAGCACTGAGCCCAGAAAAGTTGTGAAGCCCACACCACCTCCCTAGTGCCACCAAACACCGGGTCCTTGCTTCAGCTTCATGACTTGGATCTGACAGCTTTGGCATGAAACCAGCCAAGAAAGATTCTCAGCAAGGGGAGAGGGCAACATCTTACTCCAGGAGCCTGCAGCTTGCTCTAGCCAGCAGAGGGGTTTGTGGGGTGGGGTGGGTGACAAAACGACATCTTTGGGGAGAAATATACGCCAACTAGTTTTATAAGCCACATCAGGATTAGCAGATATCTCAAGGGTTAATTAGTTCCCCATGCACAGATGGTAGCTGGTAGGGTTTGAAGAATGGATTAACCTAATCTGTGGCTTGTAATGTACCATACAAATATCCATTCCTAGGCTTGCAGCAATTCTACCCTTATTTTGATTTGAGGACAGAAAAACCACACAATGGATGCCAGGATAGAAGTAATGCCTATTTTGAGTGACAAATGAGTAGCTGTTCAGTTGGCTAATGCAACTGACAAATTGGAGCCTGAAAAGTAATTCCTTCCCATTTTGCTGCAGAGGATCTTTGGGTGGACCAAGAAGAAACCATTTGTTGCAAGTGCACAGAATATACCCGTGGTAAGCACTCCTCACAGTTGTACAGAGGGCTCTCCAGCACTGACAGATGGTCATAGAGCAGTAATTCCATTGCCTGAAAACATGAAGACAGCTTTCTGAGCAGCTCTGCAGTGTGTCAGATAAAGCCCCCCAAGTCCAAGGTACCAGCACATGTGGCATTTCAGGCCACAGCAAATGCCTGTGCCTTCACAGAGCTCCAGTGAAGCTCCAGGTCTCTGAGCTGGCTGCAGGTTAAAGCATTTATAATTAACTCACATCTAAGCAAAAGGCTGTGTGTTTACACAGCCTCCTGCACAAGAGGAAGCCTGGCTCAGGGCTGGCATGCAGAGATGCCCCAGATCACACAAGACTCCCTTTTGTTTAGCTAAGGACGTGCCATGCTATTGCATTTGGTTCAGAAGGTCTCAAATGTTTACAGCCAGCATCAACAGCAGCGGTAAATGTTTCCATAACTCCCATTAAACTCTGAACTTAACCAGTTTCTCCCTGCTCTAAGGGGTGAGCACAGGACTAGCTAGACATTCACTCTGGCAAGGCAGAGGTCAGGGTAGAGGTGACGCTGGCTGTCTGAGGCATTCTCCAAATGTTTCTGCAATCGGCCATGCTCGTGTCATGCCTGCACATGCCTGAGCCACAGCAGCTGTGGGATTCCTGCTGGACACTGTGGGACAGCTGTGCTCACACCCAGCAGCCTCCTGCCAGCACATCTTTGGTCAAGACACAAGATGTGTTCATAAGGTCCTGTTTGTTGGGAGGTGCTTGCATTTAAAAATACCTATTTGTCTTGTTTAAAGGTGCAGTAATTCCATGATGTGCACCTATGGAAGAAATTGCATTTCAAAGCTATTTGTTATCTTAAAAGACCCTCACAGCAATGCTGAAAATCTGTGCTTATTTACCCCATCCCTTTTCTGAGTGTCATAAAGCTGGTCTTTGTTAGAGGCTGTAACTGGTGACTCCCTTGGCATATTCCCTTGCTCATTGCATGCACACTCCCACAACATCCAGCTCCAAACAGAAGGAAGCATTCCTCTGCCATTCTAAAAATCAAACAAGAAGATGGCCGAGAACAGAGTCCCTTTATGCAGCTCAATTTGTTCGGGGAGCTGCTTCACATTCCTCTTTGTACGGGGTAAGTGGAGAAAAGAGTGTCCCTTGGCCCCACTGTTTCCAAGCCCTGGCTGCACAAACAGCCCAGCACTAAAAGCAGAGAAGAGGAACGAGTCTCAGAAGGAGATCTGGCAGCATGAGGAGCTGGGACAGCCAAAGGAGTGAGCCCAACCTGAGTGCCCCTTGCAGGGATGAATGACCATGGCACTTGGGGTTCTCAGGGCAGGGGGCCAAAGAGTCCAGGCAAGGGAGAGCATCCACAAATGACATCTCAGCTACACTGACTCAATCACTTTTCTCATGATGTCATGGCAGAGCAGCTCCAACTTTCCCCCAGAGCCACAGGAATGGAGAGGCAGCAGTTTCCTTCCACTCCCAAAGCACATGAATTGCAATACTCTTTCACGTAAACTGGTGCGCTGAGCCCAAAGCTCTCTGCATCTCCTAATGCTGTTCCAGGTCAGTGCTAAATCAGGTTGCCCCAGAGACTTCAGCAAGGATTTTCAAAGATTTTTACATGGCCCAAAAACCCCCAGTGCTCAGGATGTGGCACTGAGCCAGGAACTCCCACACTCAGCTCTGCCTTCTACCAAGTCACTTGGACTTTTTTACTTATGGTCAGCCCCTCTAGAGAAGGTGCTGCTGCCAATTTAATTCATTGCCTGTGAACGAACACTATCCTTAATATTACATTTAGGAAGTCTTAGAAGTGCAACATAGACAGAAGCTTTGCAGAAGATTAAGAAGACCAAGCGTGCCCTAGTTAATTGAGGGACCAGCACCTTGTACCATGTTTGCCTCTTCATTACCACACTTCACCTCAGGGAAATGCAAGGAGAGGTACCAAGAGTATTGGCCTGCAAAGGCAGCTGCCATTTGATGCACAGGCCATTGGGGTTAAGCAACAGCTTCACTTTAGTGCATCACTTAGCTTATTACAGGATGGCAGCTTAAAAGCCCTCATAATTAACCAACAAATCAATCTAGGCAGTGATATTCATTGGAGTCCAGTATGTTACATACATCTTCCCTTCCCTCCCAGAGACTAAGCCACTGCAGTGTTTCTTTATCATATTAAAAAGCAGGAAGAAAAGAAATCCTTCCCTCCCTGCACACAGGCCAGAGTTTTCCAGGAGTCATTATTGGTTTGAAAGGCTTCTCTCTGGATGCCCTGAATGCAATTTGAAGCATCCAAGGTTCCAAACAAAGTCAATGAGAGTTGCAGGTGCTCAATGCTGCTTGGGGAAAAAAAAAATTAAAAAATAGAAAGCCCTGACACATCCAGCTCAGAGCAGCCAAACCCAGAGGCCCATAATTACATGTCCCTATTGAAAATACATCTGTAAAAATCACTAGGAGCTACATGGGGAGGGGAAAATTTTGATTTATATAGTTTCAAATCAGGTTTTTATAGGACATTTCAATCCAAGATTTTAAAAACAAAATAACTGAGCTACATTCTTTGAGGCAGCCCAAACCCAGACACAAGCACTGAGAACATTTTGCATCAGAAGCCTCACCAGAGCCCTTAGGAAAGGCATGATGAAAGATCCAAACCAGCACAGAAAAAGATACCCTTCCCCTCCAGAGAAGAACCCCAACTCTGACTCTGCATTTTCACCATTTGCAGTGAAAGAGAAGAAACGTAATACAATTATCATCTCACATTGGAGATGGAGCTGTATAAATACAGTCAGAGAAGAGCAGCAATTTTAACTGCAATACTACATAAGCTGGGTTTCTTCTGTGCAATGCAAAGGACAGAAACTGATGCTTATCTCCAGCAGGATTCAGCAATAAAAAGTTAAACTACTACACAATTTAATGCCACACAAGATAACACTTAACAGGGGGATGCAGGGGGTAAGGTCCTCTCTAGAATCATGCAGCACATTAAAAAAAAAAAAAAAAAGCCCGGTGTCTTACCTGATTTCCTCTTCGAAGATCCATAATCCCTGAAAAATAGACAACAACAAATAGACATGGTTAGAGCTGGGAACGGCGGTGAGAGAACGGGTGCCTCCCAAATTGCCAGCCATGCGCTCGAGGGCT